>CM030358.1:444239853-445439853 GCA_017893485.1 Hemerocallis citrina | reverse complement strand
CAAGGATTTAAAGCAATATTTCTAGTGACATGGTATGAAGAGAGTCGTGGCAAGGTATGTTTCTCAGTGTCTGATCTATCAGCAAGTGAAGGTGGTACATCAGAGGACCATGGGACTGTTGCAACCTCTTCCAATCCCATAGTGGAAATTAGAGAATATCACGATGGATTTTGTAACAACTTTGCCGAGGAGTCCCAAGGGTTATAATGTTATCTGGGTGATAGTGGATCGGTTGACGAAGTGTGCCCATTTCATTCCCATCATTGTGGGTCAGTCCACGGAGAGTTTGACTGAGAAGTATATTCAAGAGGTTGTTATATTGTATGGAGTTCCTGTCAGTATCGTATCGGATAGAGATACGAGATTCAGGTCTCCGTTCTGGGAGAGTCTGCATAAGAGCTTGGGTGCTAAGTTCAGCTACAGTACAACGTTCCATCCACAGACAAATAGGCATTCAAAAAGGACGGTTCAGACCCTAGAAGACATGTTGAGGTCTTGCATTCTTCAATTTGGATGTTCGTGGGAAGATCATCTACACTTAGCCGAGTTCTCATACAGCAACAGTTATCAGGCAAGTCTCAAGGCAGCACCATTTAAGGCTGTGTATGGGCACAAGTGTAGATTGCTGGTCTATTGGGATGATATCGGTGAGAGGAAACTTTTAGGGCCTGAGTTGATCAAAAAGAAAGTTGATGTCGTGGCTCAGATCAGGAAGCACCTGCAGGCAGCTCAGGACAGGCAGAGGAAGTGGGTTGAATGTCGTCAAAGACCTCTAGAGTTTGTGGCAGACGATCATGTGTTCCTTAAGGTATCGCCAAGGAGATGTGTTATCCGATTTGGAGGTAGGGGCAAGTTAAGTCCCCGGTACATCGGTCCATTCGATATTATGGAACGTGTGGGTAAGGTATCCTACAGGCTCGCGTTGCCACCGGCTTTAGCAGGTGTCCATGATGTATTCCATATTTCTCAGCTCAGGAAAAACATTAGGGATGACAGTCATATTTTTGACTACTTCGAGTTGTCCGTAAGGCTGGACTTGTCCTGTGAGATTCAACCAGTCTCTATCTTAGACCGTCGAGAGAAGGTGTTGAAGAATAGAGCCATCAAGCTAGTTCAAGTTTCCTGGAATCCTCACTTGCCAAGTGAGTCCACTTGGGAGTTGGAGGAGGAGATCCAGGAGAAGTTCCCTCATTTGTTTGATTAGTTTTGTTTTGTTTTTCTTTCCTTTTTGGGGTCGCCCTATGTACCACTTGTATGAATTTCGAGGACGAAATTCTTCTTGTAAGGCGGGTAGGATTGTAACCCTTATTTTTCTGCTTTTAGATTTTTATTGTAATTTTCTCCATTCTTGATTATTGTATTCGAATCTCTTTTAAATAATGAATCTTGCTTTTCTTTGGACTCATTTATTCTCGTTTGATCATTTTGTACTCTTTTTGGCTTTAAACCTAAATTTTTTGCTCACTTCTATTTATTCTTTTGTGTTTTGGGTTCATATTGATCCATTATATTCATATCCCATTGATTTCTATTTATTTTTCTCTTTTTGGATCCAAACCCTACCCGCAACCCTATATTCAAACCCAAACCCGCTAAACCTTTAAACCCTAACCATACCCCTATATAATACTATTCAAAACTTAATTCCCCCCAACCTTCAGCCGCTTTCTCTCTCTCTCATCTCCCAACCCTCTCCCTCTCACTGTTTTCACTTGGAACCCATCAACACCAAGCTTCGACCGCCCTCCGTCAACCTCCTCTGCACTCCTATCGCCACCCCTAGTTCTCGCCACCCTCTCATCCAACCACCGAAGCATCCTCATCCCCAATCGTCACCTCCATCCTCTGTTTTAGACGAAAATAGAGCTCCACTGAAACCTATCTCCACTTCGACCCCGTCGACTTCCACTGTCCTTTCATCGACCTCATCAGCCCTCGACAGCCCATGTTCGCCATCGAACTCTGCCCGATCAACCATCTTCTCCAACACCTGAAGTTCCCCTGTTTCCACCTCCGAGTCCCCTGTTCCGCTGCTGCCTTTTTCCCCCGAGCACCGTCGATCTTCCACCATCGCCCCAGTCGACCGCGGCACTGCTCATCGCTTTCGTTGCTGCAGTCGCTTCTCGACCGTAAGCACCGCCACTGCCCCCGTATGCCGCTGATCCCCTTTCACTGTCTCTATCTCTCTCCCATGTTGTTTGGTGTTCGGAAGTGGGACATCGCCGTTGCTGTGTGTTGTTTTGTGGATTTGCTGCGGGTGTTAGCTATTTTGGAGGGGTGTTACTGTGGATTCTTGCACGCTGTTTGGATGTGTTTTCGCATGGGCGTTGTTCGTGTTTCGTCGCATGGAATTCCTATCGCGTTATTCTTTATATTCGAATTTACCGTCTAAAAGGCAAGTCTCTGTTGAACTAGTTTGATTATTGTTGTTCAAGAATTTGTTGATCCCCGCAAGTAGATCCTCTTTTAATCATCATATTGTTATACTATTTAATTTCCGTTTAGTATATTGAGGGTTTACACGAGCTAACCCGATATATCCTTAACTTCGTGCCTTATCTTTGATTCGAACCTTAGTCTCCATTGCACATTGCATATGCACAAATACATGAAAATAATTAGATCCATGTTATCAAATTTTTTATGTATTGAATCTTTCCGATTGAAATTGATTTGATGAACTAAGTGCCATGATTGTAAATTGCATCATAAATCCAGAAAATTGCATGTTAATTATCAAATAGCACTTTGTGTATTAATTATCATGAATCATTTGCTTGTATGATGAAATTATTGCATATTCATGTTAGATTATTTTCTGGCCTGCTGTTTACTTCTTTTTGTATCAGAATTTCGAACATGTTGCTTTAATAATTTGAAATAAATTTGTAAATATAAATTGTATCCCCGTGTTTCTATTTTCCAAACCATTCGACGGAATTGAATTCCAAGTTATAATCTGTTAGATATCAGTCTTTTAGTACTTTTAGGTTCAGATTTCCAGATTCACAAATTCTTGCGTATCACCCTGATTTATTAATAAATAGAACATGTTAACAGTCAAATAAAAATATGAAATTAATTTGGCTGAAACTAGACATGTGTAGGATCACCCTGAATTTTTATAGATTTAATTGATGAGTTCTCTGACCTGATTCATATATGAGAACAGAATTTATAACCTGCTTCCTGAACATGAAATCTAAAAAAAATAGGAATTACGGCCTAGTTTCTGTAATATTTATATATCGTGTGTATATTTACTAGAACCGACAGAGAGTCTAGTTTCTAGAACTTCTGACGGATCCAGATTTGCTTTTCTGTAGCAGCGGGAATATCTGTTTTTGTACACAGTAACGTCCTGCTGTCTAGATTGTATAATTTGTATTTATTTGATATGAATGTTTCTTGCTTTGTCTATAATGAGTAGAATTAGTCACACCTAGCATTACACAATCTTGAAAATTTCTTGCATGCTCACATAGAATGAAATAAAATGTTAATAAGCTGGGATATTATGGGTCGACTTGGTCGTGAACAATCTGAGACTGTACTCGGTAAAGGCCTTAATATTACATTGCTTGATTGGAAGGTGGAGTATTGATTGCAAATCATTGAATGTTAATTATTGATTGTAAATTATTGTCATCAACGCTGAGTACATGATATGTTGAGTTCACCATCAGTCTAAAACGTTCAATGTTTGCATACATCGAACCTGTGGAATGGGACACAGTAGTACGTGTATTAAGTAGGTTAATAAAATGCATAACAACCCTAAATCGACATTGCATGCTTGATCCCGTATATTGTTATCGATATTGATCTTGAATTGAAATTATTAATTATCGCATAATTAAACATTGACCCTTGACATTGTTGCCATTCCTTGTCTTCGTTCTTGACTTTGATTCCGTCCCTTATTTTTGATATACCGTGTTCCTATTATTCTTTCTTTCCCTCTACTAGTTGTCCATGACTTGCTCTAAGAACATTATTTTCTCTCTTTTTAGTTCACAAGTCTAAAGGTACTGAAGGAACACTACTAGAAGGAATTGGTGAGCAACGATTCTAGAAGATGGAGTCCATAATAGATTGCTTGAATTATTTTATGCTATTTTCACATTGAACTTTGTTATTGATATTATACTTACTTTGGACTTTTATGACCCGGGGTTTGTTTTTATCCTAGATGTTAGATATATTATTTGGATTATTTCATTTATTATTAAAGTTGATCTTTGTTTATGTGATTATATTCTCTTGCGTGGTTGTGATTGTTATTTATATTGTTGAGTTAGACTGGTACAACTTATGGATAGTGTTTACATCATTCGTTCGGCCTTCGTTACGTACTTGTATTCCTGTATTTTGTGAAGCGGTACGTGACAATAATATTTCTCATTTTCTCATTAAAAATGTTTCTTATTGGATCACTCATATATATATATATATATATATATATATATATATATATATAGAGAGAGAGAGAGAGAGAGAGAGAGAGAGAGAGAGAGAGTGTGAGTCAATATCCCTTTGTTGTATGTTAACTCATCAATATTTTCAGATCATGTGTTTTATATTGTGTTATATATATAAAATATTGATGAGTTAACATACAACAAAGGGATATTGACTCACACACACACACACACACTCTCTCTCTCTATATATATATATAAATTTATAGAGAGAGAGAGAGAGAAAGAGAGAGAGAGTGTGTGTGTGAGTCAATATCCCTTTGTTGTATGTTAACTCATCAATATTTTCTGATCATGTGTTTTATATTGTGTTATATATATATATATATATATATATATATATATATATATATATATATATATATATATATATATATATAAAATAAATTACAAAGAAAGCTATCAAGTGGCTCTCCTTCAATCTCCCCAAATTCAATGGCCTAGATTGATTCTCACAAAACATATTTTCCCGTCCAAAATTTCAACCCCCAAAATTCAAATCCCCCCCTCTCTCTCTCTCCTGAAATTACCCGCCCCCCCTCTCTTTCACCTCTCTCTCTCTCTCTCTCTCTCTCTCTCTCTCTCTCTCTCTCTCTCTCTCGCTTCCACCTCTCTCTATCTCAAATTGCCGGCTAAATCGGCTGTAATTAATAGGGTTTCAGTTTCGATTCTAATCGATAAACCAGAGATTGACGACGATGGTGGTGATCTAATTGATTAGGGTTTCAGGTATCTTTCCATCCAATTATGTAATCGGGTTCTCCAATTCGTTAAGTAGTTGCCAATTTATAGTAATAATTAATTATTTTTTTGTAGGGGTTTGAAATTGGAATTAATTCAAGAAGATAATATAAAGGAATTGATTGCAATTTACAACACAGGTAAGTCAGGGATTACGTTTAAATTGTGTACAGAAAAGTACAAAGAATTTAAGGGGTTAATTACATGAAGTATGGTTCTGTGGCTTTTAGGAATTGAGGAATGTAGAAATTTGTATTGATTTGTTTAATATGAGTTTGAAAGTAATTTCGATCTGATTGATAATAGTGTAGCAGCATTACTAATTATTAAGCGAACTATTATTGCATATGAATAATGAAGTGCTACATTAGTTCTGTTAACGATTACAATATTGATGAAGCATCGTGTGCTATTCGTACCGCTACAGGTTTTATGTCATTTATGATGTGTTTTAGAAACAACAAAGAATGATATAAGGTCAAACTTAATTTAGATGAGAGTTGACAATACTTTTCTTCGAGTTGCTTACCGTTTTGACAACAGTACCAAGAATGCATGAGTCTGAACCACATTTGGGAAGGAAGTTAACCGATGATTTAATCACTAAGATTATCAGGCAAGATGGGTTGTAAGGAGTCCCATGTTCCATTCCGTAGTGTTTGGGTATTTTACTCATACCTATGAATAATGCTATATGTTGTTTGAATATCAACTGATGGAGAAATTATATCGAGAATATAAAATTTATTGTGATAAAAAAATAACTAATTAGTGTGATATGGTATACAAAAACCAATTCATCGAAATCTCGTGATCACAGTACAAGAAATTGATATATCTATTTGGAGTTGATGATGTGATGCCTTGGCTTACTTCACTCTCTCGGTATATGCGGTTCACATTCTACAGTATCATTAAGCTGTGATATTGCCTGCTAAGGCTTGACTTGACTGAACTGAAGTAAAAAGAGATTAACTATTGAAGTGTATGTAGCTGATAGTTTGATGGATCCATGCCACTTAGTTGGCAGCAACAATTTATCAAAGAAGAATGATTTTCATTGACCCTACAAATTTCCTACTTCACTTTACTGAACAATACAATTAGATTACACCAGCCATTTCTTTGCATGAAATTAGGAATATAGTAAAATTTTGATGAAAGACAACCCCAACGGCCGTCTTTCAATTTGCGACACATATTTATCAAACCTGATATACTTATCTTTAAGATATTGTTCCTTCAGAGACCTAAGGAGTTTTACTTGCTCCTTTTGTATCCGTTAGGCTGTTATGTGATCTTACGAGTACCTATATTTGGAGACCTCCTCTAATTCCTCTAAGGTAAAATTTTTTGAATGATCAGGCTGTTAGCTAATCACTAAAATTTTCTTTAGCAACTTGCAAAAAGTCAATGTTTTTCTAATGGAAAATGGACGATTACGTGAAATGACCGGGAGTCGTATGCATTGAAGAACATTATAGTTAATTATTTGCATATGACCCTAACTGAAGTGTAAGGTGCATTTTGGCTTTAGCTTATTGTGTATCTTTGAATATAACATGCAATTACCTATATTTCATTGTCTTACACTTCATGTATGCATTAGTTTAGTCTAGAAAATATATTTGGAGACCTCCTCTCCATGTTTGCATCAGTTTTAACTGAAATGACTAATATATTTGGTTGCTTATCACATAACTTATCATCAAAAAAACTATCAGATAACTGTCAATCTGTCAATCTGATCTTATGGCATGCTCCTTATACTACTTATTTGTTCAGTGATTTGTGCCTCCCTCTTTCTTATATTCTTATTTTCAGGCGAACATTACTACAGCTAATCATATAATGTTCACCATGGGGACTGATTTTAAGTACCAATATGCAACTTCGTGGTTCAGGCAGATGGACAAGTTCATTCATTACGTCAACGAGGTGATTTTTCTGCTTTTACATTCCTTTATATATATATGTGCTAGCATATGAAAAGTAACATGAATGTTGGGAACCAAAATTGGATATGCTGCATCGTTCATGAAAACGTGCCGTAGGTACATGTCCACGGACAAACCTAATATATATATATATATATAGAGAGAGAGAGAGAGAGAGTCAATAGCCTTTGTTGTATGTTAACTCATCAATTTTTTCAGATCATGTGTTTTATATTGTTGTTACTTCCTCCACTAAGAAAATATAAGAAAAATCCGAAGGTCGGTTGTCTGAGTCCATATTGTGTTGTCTAATTCAGATGTGGAGTCCAACACTTGTAGTGTAGTTGACAAGATTTCTTACTCCTGAGAGGTTATATGTTCGATTATGGCCTTAGGGAGATTTAATTAGGGATAGTGGAAAATTTCTCTTTCCCCAATATGAGCAGCTACGGCCAATTATTAAAAAAAGAAAAGAAAAAAAAAAAAGGTTCAGATATGGGCTTCAGCCCAACTTCTTAGAATCATGGACAAAATGACTTGGGTTCAGACTCTAACAAAGAGTTGGACAAGAACTCTCCTAACAGCAGTCTGGCCCAAGCACAATTTGTGACCAGCCCTCGCAAAATTTGCGTGACAACATAATAGGGAGGAAAAAAAAAGTGAAGTTCACAAAACATATGATCTACACAACCATACCAGATAATTTGAGTTTTAGATAGCTTAATTCAATAATAAAGCATAACCAATGATAAACTACATACTTTGTAATTCCCTCGTCTCACACTAAAATTTCACTTCAAATCGTGTTTGTACTATAAGAGTACTTATTTTTTTTGTCGAACCAATTCATACTGATATTTATTTTTATCATGGTATCAAAAACCACATTCAGTAGTGTTAAACAGACTTGACAGCTACACCCAAATAGCACCTGCATCCCGAAGCAGAGGGACCAGATTGCTCCCCATGTGCAGCGACATAACCTGGTTGGTCGATCCGACCAGTTTCCCTCCAATGTACACAGCTGGCACTGGGGGGCCCCGCCCTAGGACTCGGAGGAGTGCCCTCTCCATCTCAACTCCCATCGGCTCCTTATCGAGCTCATGCACCACAATGTTGACACCCATACCGATGAAGAGGCTTTCGATGGTGTGACACATGCAGCATGAGCTCTTGCTAAAGATCACTACTGCATTTTTTGAAGCCAAACTCATCACTCTCTCCATTGATTAATTGGTTTAGTTGAGTTTACAAGCAAATGATGTATATGTTGAAGATGGAGTTGGACGTCCTTCAATATGAGTTATTTATAGGTTGAAGATTAAGTAGTATAGTGGCATAAAGAGAATATATGCATGTTGCTGACTACTGTACGTAAGAAGTTTACTTTTTTGGGATAATATTAATAATAATAATAACAATAATAATAATTATATATATATAGGACAATGATAAAGTTGAGATTTAAATCTGAATCACTTTTCAAGTTTGACTCAAAGTGTATTTATTTTTTATTTTAAAAATGTAATTTTAAAGGTTTAATTACTAAAATAGAAATAGAAATGTTATTAGTATTTATCTCAATACAGAAAGTTGTAATTAAGGGGCTGAATCCTAGATGATTGGCGTACGAAATACATTTTCCTCCTTCTTACTTGAAATTTCAATTTATTTTTTCAATGCGCATAATGATTGTGATCAACGTTTAGTGCAGGACAAATAGCTAGAGAAATTATGTGCATATCGATCAAGTATATCTAATGTGCACATAGCTATAATATAACTTTCTTTTTTTTAAAAGGAAAGCTATAATATAACTTTCATGCTCCATTTATAATACTAAAGATAATCCTAGAATTACTAGTGTCATAGTTTTATAAGATTTCTACAATTGATTACGATTTGTAAGTTAAGTAGAATTAAATTTCATTGACATGCAGCATAGGTGCATAACATAATCTTTTGTATTTTTATAAGAAAAACCATGAATGTTCTTGCAACAATTGAGTTCATCTTTATCAAACTTCTTCTTCTTCTTTAATGAAGGGCTATGTTGTAATCTAATCTCTAACCTCAAAACTTCCCGTATCAACTTATCAAACTATGTTAGATTTATGGGCATGCACAAAAGAGAAAAAAGAAAAACATAATTAAGGGAGGAAAAATCTTACTATATTAGGCAAAGAAAAAGTTGGGCAAAAAATTAACATGTCTATTTGTTGAAATCTCTATAATTTTTTGCCGACATTCTTTACATCCATAACCAATACCTGCAACTTTATTCTTTTGATGGCCAAGTGCTTAGACCCTATAGCAAGTGGTGCATGAAAAGATTCTAAAAAGATTCTAGAAATTCATTGTTTTAAATTATTTTATTTCAGTGTGTGCCCACTGTTTCATCCAAATTCCTCGCAAAAAAATCTAGCTTCCATGCACAAGATTTTATCCAAGGATGCCTTTCTCAATCATCAGATGTTCAATATCTTATCAGAATATATATTTGATGCTTTAATTTTGATGCATTATTCCTTTTCAAAACTCGGGAATATTCTACATACAAGGAGGTTTTTCGTATAAATGAGTAAATAATGGGGAAAATAAGAAAACCGTCTTTGAACAATATGTCTACTTCTCAATCGCTCCTTAATAATTCTCCATTATAATGTGTAGTTTTAAATATATATTGCCAGTGGATATAAGTAACAATGACCGAAATACATACATCTCATAATTCTATCTTTTATAAGTTTCTTCGACATTTATCTTGTGCTATAAACCTTAATTAGGTAATTTGAGGAATTTGTGATGAGAATGTCAACTATAGTAATAGTCAAACCAAATGATTGAAAACACAATGTATGTTTTCCGCATCACATAGCTGTAGTTTTTTGCTTCTTCATTACATAATCTATAATTAGCACACGGATAAGAGAAAGTAAAAAAGGAAAACACTCAGATTTTATTTGCTTTACTGAAACTTTTACGCCTTTTAGATGTGGCGATTCGAATGGTAGTAGGCTTATCATGATTTTATGATTAGGATTTTCAATCTCAGCATGTTGCAGCATCTCCCTTCGTGTTGTCGCTTTCACTGTCAGCGACCCCATTATTCAAGTACGACTGAATGATGAGTTATTACAATTTTTGGAACGCCTTTACAATTTTGCAGCGCGTGTGTTATACATGTATGTTGTACCGTTACGTGTAATATTTGTAATATTTTTTTTTTTGATGAATATATTTGTAACATTTTTAATATGAATATTTTTCCGTATTTTGTATTTCGATTGTTTATATATTTTTCCGCTCTCTCAAAATTTATTTTCTCCAATTTTGAGTCAACTCAAATATATTTTGTTTATACGTGCAATACACATGTTTTGAATACTCGTGTTGATTAAATATTTTATATAAAATTTATGAAGTTATGCATATAAAATTTATTTGCTTAATTTAAATGTTTAGATTAGAAATAACCTAAACTAAGTTTAATTAAATCTACATTTTTATTTTTGAACTTGTACCACTATGTGAGATAATTTTGTGACATTTGCATTTATGGAGAATCAAAATAAAAACCCGTGCATCCCCCATACACATACAAATACATATACACTCACTCACTCTACTCCTCACTATATATATATATATATATATATATATAGTAATGTGAGCCTCATATTTGTATGAGAAAATTTTTCTCATACAAAGTGATTATACTCACTTGGTATGGCCATTATGGAAGATCCACTCCGTCTATCATGTTTATCATGCTAATAGATGTATGTGTAAAATGTTTTGTTACTTTTTTAACTACCATATTCTTCCATGTTAAGAAAGCTCTCTCCCTACCAAAGCTCTCTCCCTTCTTTGGCCCTCAGATCCGCCCCGTCCGTCCACCTTTTCCCCTCCTCTCCTTCATTAAATCTGCTTCTCTCGGCAAGGTCGTCTAACCCTTTTCAGGATCTCCCTCCATTTTCCGTTTCACTTCCATCCTCTCCCCTCTCCCCCGTTCGTCCGCTGATCCCCGTTCTCTCGCTGTTTTCCTTGTTCTGAGAACGGCTGGTTCCCCCATCAGACCCTTCTCATCTGCTGTGCGACAACCTCCGCCTTCGCCCTGCTCGCTCCCTCCCTCACCAGCTCCCCCGGCCTTCATCGCGGATTCTTCTGGCCTCCGTCTTCGGTAAGTGTTCGGTGTTCCTCTTCCACTAGTTTTTAGAGAGACTACAGCGGTTTTCTGGTGTGCCCCCCAGCACTGTAAGTATTGTTATTTTTATGTTTTGATTTCTCTATTCTCGCTTTGTTAGATTATTGCGACGGTGGTTGTGTGTTTTCATCTGTATTTTGGTAGTTCTTCTAGGTTTCTCTTTCACCCGTGCTTGGTGGTTTCCTCTAACGAGGAATTGTGTGGTGTTGTGACGGCAACTCCTTTGTTTTCTTTGCTCTCCATTGGAGCATTAGCCTTCGGTGGCAGGATACTGTTTTCTCTTCCATCCATCCTCTTCTTCAATTCTCTGCTCTTCTTCGTTTAGTGTGCTCTGTGGATTCTTGCCATGGAATTAACGTGGGTTGAAGTAGTCAAAAATAAAAACAAAAAACAAAACATAGCCGATGGTTTTCTTAAGAAGTTTAATCTGTTTGTTGGTGGGGCATCTTCTTTTAGGCCCACCAAGCCCAAATTTGAGAAGCTTCCTGGAACTTCTTCTCTGCGATTATCCCGCCCATTCTCTGTCCCCTCTTCATCTTCTTCTTTTACCCCATCTTCTTTTGGTACTCGATCGTCCATCACCTGCTTTCGTTGCCTTCAACAGGGTCATATAAAAAATTTTTGTTCTTCCATTATGAAATGCCTCTTTTGCCTGAAACTGGGTCACGCCCGCACTCGTTGCTTCGCGTTATAGCGGTTATTAGGGCTCACCCTTAGAGCCCCTATTTCTGAGCAGGTTCTAGGAGCTATCGACCTGCCCTCTCTTCAACGCAAGTTAGCGGCTGAGAGCAGCGCTAACTCTAAAAAGCAAAAGTCTTCTTCTCAATCCCCTCTTCTCCCTACGCCTCCCTTGGTCAATCGTCTCTCCAATAAGGAGCCTCTTCCTCAGGTCCCTCCTATTACTCCGTCGGTAGCCCCCCCCAAGCTAGCAGTTTCTCATGTGTTCATCCCCTCTACGGAACTATCCGATCGTTTGAAATTCTTCGACACTTACGGAGCTATCTCCTTCTCCGGGGGCACTGTCCCAATTTTTACTTTAAACTCATTCCTATGTATCTCTTGCAATGTTAAAGATTGGGACTGGGTCCTTAGTTCTTGCTCTAATGGAGACGTTGTGATTCACTGTCCCTCTCCCAAGCTGCTCCATGAGTTGATCGAAAATTCATTGCTTTCTATTGGTTCTATCTCGCTAGCCATTCGAAAATGGGTGCAAGCGTGTCCCCTTCCAACAACTCCCTGTACATCCTCCATCAAAGTGTCTTTACTCGACCTCCCTCCATTTTGTAATTCCTTAAGGCGAGTGGGTGACATGTCCAAATGTATTGGAGAGATTTGCAATGTCTCTTCTACGACTAAATTAGCTTCGGGTTTTATGCAAGTGGAGGCGATTTTCAAGATTCCTGTGAACCGTGATCGGATTGTAGCTTATTTGCTGAATGACGGCAATGTTTCTTTCTCTGTCTCGGTGCAATACCATGACACTGTGAGCCCGGGTGAGACTGAGCTGCAACCTCTTTCTGCCCCCCTGCAAGCGGCTACGAATCCTACTCTCTCGTCTGCCTCTTTTCAAAGAAAAAAATCCCTCCTCCGACCAAGCAATTGAGTTCTGTCCCTACCCAAAAGATTTCACCGTCCAAGCCCCCGAACTTGGTTTGGATTAATCCCAATTTACCCGCTCTTCAGGCGGGTAAGACTTCTACTCCCCTACCTCCGTCCTCTATGGCAAGGGCTCAAAGTTCCATCGTTCCCTCCTCCTCTCAGGCGGCTAAAAAGGACCTTCCCGCTTCCCAATCGACCCCTTCCTCCTCCACCACTGCTGTCGTCAAACTAGCACCTTCTTCCCAGTGGTCTCCTTGGGAGATTAACCCTCACTATGAGTCGGAGTGGGCTCAATTTCAGAGGCTAGCTCATGTCTCCGATATCACCGCTGATGATCCAAAGCTTTCCCTCATCAAAGTTAAATGACTCCCTCCTTCCAAATCTGATAGTTGGATTGATAAGGATGATCTTCTCGACGAGGAGGAAGCTGACCGAAAGCTAGACTTCTCTAGCCAGAAGGTACTTTCTTTCTCTCTCTCGCTGAATTGCATTTACTTTACTTTTATTGGTTCTAGTCTGCGGATTTTGGTTGATGGTATTCGTTGGTGTTTTCCCCCGACTATTGGTCGGACTCCCTGGCTTACTCTTTCTTGGGCTGGAGTAGCAGTTCTGGTTCCTGCCGACCGCATATTTGCGATAGTGACCATTCCGGGCATTTCAATGTCCGGTGGTCGAGTTTTTCCTCTCAGCAATTTTCGATCGCAAGAGACTGATAATTGTAGGATTCCCTTTCCCTCGATTCTTTCTTCTCACTCTCCTTTCCGTTACCACTCCCATTGGCAACGGAGGTGGTGGCCCTCATTCCACACCGGTTAAGATGAGATCACTATCGAATCTCCAACCTTCAGTTCCACGAAAGTCTCAGCCACATCTCATTAGATCTAGCGCTCGCTTATTGGCTAAAAAATCAGCAATAGCAGCAGCTCCCAATTCTCCGGAGGCATCGGTTAATCCTATCGCCACTCCGGAAGAACCTTCATCTTTCTTCCCTCACTTGTCTAGCCATGGACCATTAGGTTCGATTTTCCACTCTCGAATGGATGATATTTCTGACCAAGAGCTCATTAACATCACCCATGACTTAGGTTTTCTGGTCATCTCTAATTCTTCCTTGGCAGCTAGAGCCATTAGGAAGCAAGATCTTCGCAGAGTTTTGGAGAACTCGGTCGTCAATGATTAGTCTCTCTTGGAATATTAGGGGTCTCAACTGCCCCGTTATACAAAGAGCGATCTTTCATATTATCTCGTCTTCCCTATGTGACCTTATTTCCATCCATGAAACTAAACTCGATTGCCTTTCACCTTCCATTCTCTGAACTATTGGAGGTTCTACCATCTCTAAATGGATTTCTCTGGATGCCGTGGGTTCTAGGGGAGGTATTCTCCTAGGATTCAAAGAATCTGTCTTCTCTCTTATCGCAGTTAAGCGCCTGAAGTTTTTTCTTATCGTTCAACTGTTATGGGTGCCTGTCGGATGCAACATATCGGTTATCTCGGTTTACGGTCCATCTTCTTCAGATAACCGTCTCCCTTTTTGGGACGAATTCCAATCGCTTCCCTATTCAAATGGTCTTTGTTTGGTCTGTGGAGATTTTAATGTTACCAGATTCGCCTCTGAAAGGTCTAATGG
This sequence comes from Hemerocallis citrina, assembly GCA_017893485.1. Taxonomy (NCBI): domain Eukaryota; kingdom Viridiplantae; phylum Streptophyta; class Magnoliopsida; order Asparagales; family Asphodelaceae; genus Hemerocallis; species Hemerocallis citrina. The sequence goes on along the minus strand of CM030358.1, from coordinate 445,425,258 downwards.
TTCTTCTTATGATAGCCTTTCCGTACGTTTCAACGATTGCATCCGTCTATTGCAATTGTCGGACATCCTTCTTTCGGGCAGATCTTTCACATGGTCGAACCTTCTTCAGTCCCCGACGTTGGCCAAACTCGACCGTTTCTTAGTCTCTCGAGATTGGATTAACCAGTTTCACAAAACGTTCTGCAAGGTTCTTCCCAATCCGTCCTTGGATCACGTCCCTATCGTCCTCTTCTCTGATTTCCCCTTCCCTCGGTCTCATAAGTTCAGATTCGAGAAATTCTGGTTACAAGATCAATGTTTTGTCAACTTAATCATTGAATGTTTATCTACTGTTACTGGATCTTCTGGTCTGGGCAGCATCCTTCTCAAGCTTCATGCTATCAAATTTGGGTGCAAGATTTGGCGTAATGAAAGACAGTTTAATACTAACTTCCTAAAAAACTTTCTCCTTACTACCATCGAATCGATTGATAAGATGGAAGAACAGGCTCCGATTTTGGATGATCTTTTCACTGAGTGTCGTTCTTGCAAACAAGATTTTGCTAATCTCCTTTACCAAGACCACCTGAAATGGGCTCAAAGAGCCAGAATTCGATGGGTCAAGGAAGGGAATTGCAATACCGCCTTCTTTCACAACTATGCTTCCCACAGGCAGCGTAGTAACCGTATCTCATCTATCATTGATAACGGGGTAGAATTATCTACTGATAAAGAAATCCATCAATCTTTTCTCTCTTTCTATAAAAATCTCATTGGATCACCTAAACAGCGTGCCCTTAGCATTGATTGGAATTAGCTCTATGGTCCTCAGCTTCTGGACCTCTCATCCATTGAAGCCCCTTTCTCCTTAGAAGAGATTAAATCTGCGGTATTTGCTTTGAAGAGCGATGCTGCACCGAGGCCTGATGGTTTCCCCGCCTTCTTTTTCCAAAATTCTGGCACTGGTTGAAAGACAACCTACTGCGTATGTTTTCTGAGCTACATCAAGGAGCTTTCTCTTTTGATTGCATAAATTATGCTAACATTGTTCTCATTCCTAAAATTATGGATGCGAACTCTGTTGCGAATTTTAGACCTATCAACCTGATCAACACCACGTTCAAAATCATAATGAAAGTCCTTGCTGCTAGGCTAGGGGAGTGATTCCTCCCCTCATTGATCCTGCCCAATCGGGTTTCATTAAGGACCGGTTTATCCTCGATAGTGTCGCGACGGCACAAGAGATTATTTCCCATTGTCACTACTCTAATTCGGAAGGAGTTCTTCTCAAGCTTGACTTCCAAAAAGCATACGACAACGTCAATTGGGAATTTTTATTCGATATCCTTTATCATAGAGGTTTTGGTCCCAAATGGATCGCTTGGATAAAGTCCAGTCTCTTCGCTGGTACTTCTTCCATCTTTATTAATGGTTCCGAGGGCAACAAATTCCAAATCAAATGTGGCCTCCGACAAGGCGATCCACTTTCTTCCCTTCTTTTCTCTCTAGTGGCTGATGTCTTTAGTAAACTCCTGCGCAATGCCTGGGAAGCCCAGGTTATCGAAGGGTTAGGGAATTCTCAAGGTTTCGATGGTGTCCTGAATCTCCAATATGCCGACGACACTATCCTCTTAGTAAAACCTAATACCCACTCTCTTCGGAACCTTAAGCTCCTCCTTTATTGCTTTGAACTGGCCTCGGGACTTGCTATCAATTTTCACAAATCCTCAGTGATTTGGTTGGGAGGATCTCCTAATCGCCAGAGTGAAATTGCCAATTTCTTCAATTGCCCCGTTGCTTCTTTCCCTATTACATACCTGGGGATTCCCCTCACATGGGGTAAGTTGCATAAAGCGACTGGTCGCCCATAATAGATAAGATTGAATCCAGGCTTTCGGTCTGGTCTGGGAAAATGCTCTCTCGCGGAGGTAGACTTATCCTGCTCAATTCGGTTCTTTCTTCCATTCCTCTTTACATGATGTCCGTTTATTATCTACCATCATGGGTCATCAAAAGGATCGACCAGATCAGAAGTAACTTCTTCTAGTCGGGTTCTGCTATTTATAAGCCAGGTTCGCATTTAAGTAATTGGAACCTTATTTGCTCCTCCAAGGAAGCTGGAGGATTGGGAGTGCTCAATCTCAGGCATCAGAATTTGGCACTTCTGGGTAAATGGCTTTGGAAGTTCTTTAAAAAGCAGGAAACCCCTTAGATTGTGAGTATTAAATCTAGATTCTTTGCGAGAGAACAGTGGTGGAATTTCCCTCCCACTGTTCACCGCAGCGCTTCCCCTTTTTGGAAAGGGGTATGGAAAGCTTCTGAGGCCTTCCATTGTGGTTTAGGCCACCTCTGCCGTGACGGTTCCAAGACTAAGTTCTGGACGGATCTTTGGATTGGTAACACCAAACTGACCACTGTTTTCCCTGTTCTCTTCCGGTTGGCATCCTACCCATTAGCATCGGTGACCGATTCTTTCGTCTATAACAATACTCATAGACTATGGGTTATCCCATTCTCAATCAATCTCCCTTCTCACTTAATCCTTGTACTTAACGATCTTATCTCTCTCCTTAACAACTACTATGTGTGGAAGGATAAAGAAGATATTTTTTGGAGATGGAATTCGTCAGGTATTTTTACGGTGAAATCATTCTATCACTATCTTAACTTTAAAGGCTCCCTGTCCCCCTTTGCTGACATTGTGGAAATCCTGTGCACCTCTTAAAGTGAAAATTGTCTCCTGGCTCGCTCTCAATAATAGGTTACTTACAGTCGAAATCCTCAACAAAAGAAACTTAGCGTTGCGCCAATTATGCCCATTGTGTTCGATAGGTATTGAAACTGGGGATCATCTGTTTGTAGAATGCGACTTCACGCGGCTTCTTTGGAAGATTATTGTCCTAACCTGGGAAGTAGCCACTTTGCCTTCTAAACTGTCGGATTGTTGGTCTGAGTTACCCCACAACGCCTCATTTCACAAATCTTGGTACCTATCATTTCAAACTATTGTGTGGATCACCTGGATGGAAAGAAATAAAAGAATCTTCCGTCATTCGCCCTCTTCTTCCCGCGCGTTCATTGACGAATATCTTTTCCTCTATAGTCTTTGGTCGTCAACGTTAAAATTAGAAGATAAACGATCTCTTCGTTTTGAGAGATTAGAGAAAGCGTTGCTATGCCCGCAAAACCTTAATGCTATTTAAATTTTCTGGTTACATGATTTTCGTTGTTGCTTTCTTCTCTCTGTGAGCTAGTCTCTCCGTTATGTCTCTTCTCTATTATCTGTTTTAGTTTTCTGTATCTAACTGATGATTCTTCGCTCATCATCCTTGCAGGGTTAAAATGTTTTTGAGACATAGTTTCCTTTTTGTTTTTGCTTTTGTGGATCTGGGATGATCCTGGAGGATTTATGGCTGCCTTTTGGGAGAGGCACTTACTCTACCGTCCTCCTTAGTACCTGGAGGATTGCTGGCTTTTAATGGAAACGCTCTCTCCATCTTCCTCCCCTTTTGCGCTCTTCCCAGCGCTGTGTATACGACCAGCTTACCTGCTACTCCTTCGGGTTTCTTTTGCTTCTAATGATGGGATGCATCTTCTATTATGTTGTCTTATTACCTTATCACTGTCCTTCTGTTATGGATTTTAATGGTAGTTCTATATCGCTATAATGGACTGTTATGGTAGTTATTTGTTTGCGGTTATGGCTGTTGCTGTTTTCCCTGGCTTTGTTTGTTTTGTTGTGTTTTTTTCTCTCTTCCCTGCCTTTAGTGGTGGAAGTAGATGTCGGTCTGGCTATGGGGTGTGTTGCTTGGAATGGACTGTATTCATCATTATTTTTATCTGGTTGATAATTTCTTATCTCTCTAAATCATGAATGCTTAATTGTAATACGTTCTTGTCGTCTTGATCGGTTGAAGTTGATTCCCTGTCTGTTTGTGGGGCGATGTTTATGCCGATTGGGGGGCTCCGCGGACCTCTTGAGTCGCGATCTGAGCGTTTGCTTCTCCTAGTCTTTTGTATGTCTGGCTCTTATTGTAAGGCTTGGCTTCCCCGATCATTGCAGTGGGGCTTCAGCCTCTTCTTAGCCTGCTTTGTGCCTAGCCCTGCGATCTTCGGAGGTCACTTCATCTACTTGTGTCGGCATCGTTTCTCTCCAATGTCGGTCCCCTCCCTCCAGCCTGGCGGCATCCTCCGACTTTGCCCTCCTACGGATGTAAGCCTCCTATGGACTGTGGCCTGGTCACTCTACTCTCCAGTGACGATGCCACCTAGTTTAGTCTGTGTGTTGAGTCTTTTCATTTCGGTGATTTTTCACCCGTTTAGTTAGGTTTGTATTTTGTATTATTGTTTTACTACTAGTAAAACCGACTATATTGTACATTTCGTTTAATTAATATATTTTTTGGTCTGGCTGGAGTCTGCGGACTCTATTCGTCTCATCAAAAAAAAAAAGATGTATGTGTAAAAAAAATCAAGTTATTTGGAGGTCATTCACCCATGTATCATGTGGGTCTAATTTGTAGTTCAATTTATATTACTGCTGAAATCGTTCATTTCTCAACCACATGATGTATGGGTGAATGACCTCCAAACCACTTAATTTTTTTTACACATAGATCCATTAGCATGATAAACATGATGGATGGAGTGGATCTTCCATAGTGGCCCCACCAAGTGAGTATAATTACTTTGTATGAGGAAAATTTCCTCATACTCTATATGAGGCTCACTTTTCTCATATATATATATACAGTAGATTTTCTCGTGGCCACGTGCATACGACACATCTTCAGAACTATACAGCATATGAAAAGTCTTGTAAACAGTAAATCAACAATTATGTAGCTGAAGTTTGAATAGTATGACAATAATTAGTTGTAAATAAAGTCCATGTTTCCATATACGTGCCCACGGGAAAATCTAGTGTGTGTGTGTCTATATATATATATATATATATATATATATATATATATATATATATATATATATAGATAAAATACAAAGAAAGTTATCAAGTGGCTCTCATTCAATCTCCCCAAAATCAAAGGCTCAGATCTAACCTCACAAAACACATCCCCCCCCCCTAAAAAAAAGTTTTTCCCCAAAACTCAAATTCAAATCCCCTAAAACAACTCTTTTATTTATTTAATTATCTATATATATATATATATATATATATATATATATATATATATATATATATATACACACACACACACACTCTCTTATGGAAACACGGACTTTTATATCCCAATTTATAATTATTTTTCAACATATACTAATGAAAACATGGACTTTTATTTACAACTAATTATTGTCATACTATTCAAACTTGAGCTATATAATTGGTGATTTACTGTTTACAAGGCTTTTCATATGCTGTATCATTTTGAAAACGTGCCGTAGGCACGTGCCCACGGGCAAATCTTGTATATATATATACACACATATACACACATGCACACACATATACACACATACACACACCTAAATCTCCACCAAATTATCTCATTATTGATCCCCTGATCTAACCCCTAACTACCCCACTAACTGTTGAAGAATCTACCAAAACTCGTAGTGCTAATAGCGGAAACACACCACAAGAAATAGAAACCCCCATGACTTAGATGAACCAAGAACAAGCCTGTAACCCATGTTTTCCCAAAAAATGTATTTTCTGTATGTTCGGTATTTTAAATTTTTGAAAATTAGTTTCTGCTTTCGAACTATTTTTGTTAAATTGTACTATTGGACCTTTTATTAAAATCTATCAACAATTTTATTTGTTTTCGGTAATTATTAGTATTATTATTATTGCTATTATTTTTATTTTATTTTTATTTTTACTATTATTGTTATTATCATTTTTATTATGGTTATTACTTTGATAGGTTAGTAAAAACCTAGTTCTATTTATAAATTATATTTGTAGTTATTTTAAATAAAGTCTATTGTAATGTAAATTACATTATTTTATAAATTATGTTTTATTGGTTATTTAATTTTCTTATTAGTTTTTTTATTTAAAACCCTTTACCCTATTAAAACCCAAAACCCAATTACATACAACCCTATAACCCAAACCCATTATCTAAAACCCTATATAACCAAAACCCTACCCTGTTTACCTACCAAACCCACTTAACCAATGCCCAAACCCACCTAACCACCCCTAAACCCGTTAACAACCCAGACCCGAAACCCAAACACCCACAGAAACCCTAACTACCCTATTCCATATATACCCATCTATTTACTCCTATCCCCTACCGTTTCGACTTCTCCGCCTCCCTCGCTCTCCCGATCCCCCTTGCACCCATCTACCGTTCGTCTTTCTCTCTCCTGGCATGTCCCGTCGAGACCCCTGGTTTGCCTGGTCCCTTCTCCCCTATGCTGCGACGCCGGAGAGCAGCATCTCCTCACCCCATTCCCCTGTGCTCCTCCTCTTGACTGCCATTCGCCGTGACACCAGACAGCCAGCGACAGCAGCGCGTCTCGCCACTGTGCCGCGGTGCCTCCAGGTCGTGGCTGCAGTGTCCTGCCGCAACAGTCCCTGCGCTCCCTACAGTTGACTCGCCGCCAGGCCGCAGCTACCTGCGACAGAACCATCCATCGTCGGAGCCGTCAGCCAAGCCTTGGTTGCTAGTTGTTTTGTGAGTTGATCATGTTTGGTGTGTAAGCCGTCCGATCCATTTGATCTTCTTGATCATCTTGATGATTATGTTCCCTTGGTCTTGATCATGGCCTTGGATGTGGTCCATTCGTCAGATCTACTTTGATTATCACCATCCTGATCGTCACCATCGAGGTGATCTTGGCTGTTCGATCTTGATCGTCATCAACTTCATCATCACCTTAATCTGGACCGTCCGATCTTGTTGATCTTGATCTTGATCTCATCCGTGCCGATCCGCCCGATCGTTGTTTGATCATTTTGATCTTGATCGTCATCGTGATCCGTTCGTTGGAGTTCGTGTGGTTCGTTTTGAGTTCATTCGGTTGTGTTCGTGCTCCGAGAACCTGCTCTCGTTATTCTTGATTTTCGTCAGTTTCGTCTTCGGTTAAGGCAAGTAACTTGTACTCAAATTCCTTTGTATGATACAAGTCAAAAATACTGCTTGTAGTGTAGTTAGGGTCTAGAGACAATTTATTTGTGAAAACCCTTATTGATATTGTCTCTATAGTGATTTGACCATAGTTGCGTCACGACACAATATTGACATGAAACAACTTAGGTTTTACCCGTTCTTGATTTGATCATGTATGTGAGATTTCTTGTGAGAATTTAGATATTTTTTTAGAACCATGTGATAGACTTGTTCTAGATATGTTAATTACCATATTTTATGATGTTTGGACACTTGGTAGACTCGATTTCATATTTGGTTGTGGTTGGATCAAATTTCGTTGAATATATGTTGATTTTGGTTTTTGAGGAAATTCTTTGTTTTGTCGATAATCTGTCTTGATCAGTAAATTAGACCATATTAAGGTCAGAATCTTAATTTTAGTATAAAACATGATTTTTAGAGGTATTCGTCTTCTTTCCAACCCCTCTGACCTTTATTAATTTCGTTTTTGTATGTGTGAGATATGACTGTTTTACTACAGAGGTGTAGATCAATTCCAGATTTCGTTTCTTGATGATTTTGACGATTAAATTATTTTGATACTTGTGCTACACATATTATTTTGATCTAGAACTTTGGTCAGTTTTTCTATACTTATTTAGGGATTACCCAGAATTTTGGAGGATTTTATTGATGAATTTTATATGTCGTTCCATGCTTGTTTATAAAGACTGTGCTTGCTGTATATTACTCGCTGTTCTGTAAATAATTATATTTTCACCCTGATTCCTTTGACTGTATGAAAAATATTTGTAAAATATAAAAGTTAGATTATTTTTTCTATTTTCTTCTCTGTTTGGCGGATTTGGATTTCGTTTCACAGTTTGCGAGATATCGTAGTTTTCATACAGTTGTGTTGGGAATTTTAGATTTGCTAAACTGTCGTTTATCGATATTTTCTGATTTTTGATGACTGATCTAATTTTTTTGGAAATTTATGAAAGTTTATATTCTGATACTAGACATATAGGGGAATACCCTAGATTTTTTGTGGATTTATTTAATGAGTTTTGATGCTGTTTTACTGACTGTAAATTCGATTTCCTGATTTCTAGCTAAACCTATTTTCTGGATTCAAATCAGTTTTGAACTATGTTTTTGTGAATTACTTTATGACTTATTTATACTCGCTGGATTCGGTTGGGAGCCTATTTTTTAGACATTTCGACAGATTCAGATTTGCATGTTTGTAACACTGAGAATCACTGTTTCACTGCAGTGTGGTCTTGCTGTCCTGAACTTCAGATTTGGTTATTTTATTCTTTTATGTATTATCTTGCACTCGTACATGTTTATCTTGCAACTGGAACTTTTCACGTGATCATGCCATGTTATTCTTGATATATTTTGTACACCTACATGCTTGTTTGACATTAAGAATAATTAATCAAGCCGGGGTTTAAGAGAAAGATCGAATAGTGGATAATTCAGAAACGTGTACTCAGAAGGGGGCTTGTGTTTTCCATTACTTGTTGCCATGTTTCATGACTACATGATTTATGCTTGATATTACTTGTTGCCATGTTTCATGACCATGATTCATGCTTGATATTACTTGTTGCCATGTTTCCTGATTACATGATTCATGCATGATATTACTTGTTGTCATATTTCATGATTACATGATTCATGCTTGATATTACTTGTTGCCATATCTCATGACGACATGATTCATGCTTGATACTACTTGTTGCCATGTGTTTACGATTACGTGACTCGTGCTTGATACTACTTGTTACCACGTGTTCACGATTATGTGACTCTTGCTTGATACTACTTACTGCCACGTGTTCACGATTACTTGACTCGTGCTTGATACTTGGTTACTTGATACTTTTTCCTGAGTACACTGCCCTCTATGGTCCACTATGAAATCTAAAACAAAATTGTTTGTTGTAGCAACCATGTAAGGTGGGCTGCATGAAGTGCTACCTAGATAGTAATCACTACAAGACTTGAACATGATACTTGAACATGATACATGTTTGCTTGAAACTTGACTACATGATACATAAGACTTGTTTACATGAGACTTGATACATGACACTTGATACATGATTACATGATACTTGATACTTGTTATTTGTTTACATGATACTTGATTACTTTGCACTTGATTCATGCCATTTATACTTGTTCACTTTGCCATGCTAGTTGTTCATTTTGACATTATGCTTATTCCATGCTATTAGTTAGTTTTTCCCATGTACTTGTATCATGCATTACAAGCGGTCCGTAACTTACAGTTGATGGGTACTTGTTTTCTCTTTCCTCTTCCCCGCAATTGTTAAATTGCAGATTTTGGAGAGCAGGTTCCAGACGATATTGGTGAGATGAAGTATTAGTGCTGGATCTTGTTATTTTTACTTTTGTAGTTGCTTGAACAATATTATATCTTGTACTTAGATTTATTGTATTTGGGCGATGTGACCCAGGATTTTAACTTATTCAGATCATGACTATTTGAGATTAATTTATTTTGGTTTCAAGTATTCTTGTTGGTATTTTGGTTTATATGTGCATGTTGGTTGATACTTTTGCTTCCGACTCTGATTATCTCGTGAGATGTTGTAAAGATTCTTGAATAGTTTATGGATGATGAAAATCATTCACTGGGTTTTTATCGCGTATTCGTATTCCGTATTCTTTTTTTGGGAAGCGGGGCGTGACAAAGCCACTACAATATATGCAAAGATCTTACAGGAACACAATCAATATGCATAGATAACCAATATATTCCCTAAGAAATATAAAGAATACAAAAGTGATTACAACTCTCAATCTCTTTCTTTCACCTTTGAAACACTCAGCACAATCCCCTCTTGAAGTTGAACAATGATAACGGCTCACCAAATCTCTCTATTCCGATGTTACAAATCCTAGAGTCTACAGCCATATATATAGCTCCCAAGTAAATCCCAAAAGATAAACATAAATCCAGCATTTGGGCCTTAAACTCGTAAGCCCAAAAATAATCAGCGCTGAAGTCAGTCGACCGCACCCCCAAGGTTAGTTGACCGAAACGTGTAAGTCAAGACCCGAGACCTGACCGGCCAACTGCACGGTCGACCATCCCCTCCTCTGTTGGACATGAACACTCGAAGAACTCTCAGCAGATTGGTTCGGTCGACCGCACTCCCAGGTCGGTTGACCGCAATTCTTCAGACTACACTTCTTCTACTTGTTGTTGTCTTCTCTTGCTGTCTTTGTCTCCTCCTCTTCTTCTCCAACTTCAAGTACTTAGTGCCAACGTGTATTTGAGGCCAAAACCCTATCACTAACTACCCCTTAATCCCTATTAAAACTCCTAGTTCCACTGATACTTCATTTTTCCTTCACAACCAAGCCCCATTTTCTTCTCCTTCCATTCATACATCCCGAGCCCACCACTGCCTCCTCATTGAACTCACTGGCCTTTTCATGGAAAGACACACATACCCCTAGCCCATGTACCATGGATTTACTGGTTGTATTCCTCATTTCTAAATCCCTAGGAACTGCAAGTCTGATCTTTACCGGACATATTCGTCATTGTTTTCAGTCATAACTCCACCTAGTATCTATCCTTAAGTTCAAACATAAATAATTCTCACCTAGAGTTAGCTTACTCTGCCGGACTTAAATCAACACATCGAGAACATTAGCCCACACTGGAAATTTCTCAAATTTTCATAAATCACAACTTGTCGGCACTCAGGGTCTCGCTCAGCCTCTAAAGTCACACATATCAAAAATAAGAAACCGTCAAGGTTATTCTTAAACTCTTTTATTCAATTCTCATTCATTCATATACCTAATTCATCTCTTATTCATTCCTTCCAACTAGTATCATTCAAAATAATTAAATCACATTTCTCAATCATTATATATTCCATTCAACTAGTCATCCTCAAATAACTAAACAAAATGTTATAATAGGACTTCAAAGAGTCTCAGTTCAATCAAACATCATCTCTGTTCTAATATTTCAAATCCAATTTCTAATCTATATTAAATCATTCATTCAACTTTGAAATTTAATCCAAAACATTTGTACCAATTTCCATTAAGATAATATTTCTCGAAATCAATTCTAATTCTCCAAAAATGCTCAAAAGATAATATCCTTAAAAAATAATAATTAATCCTCCAAATACTCCAAAGTTAAATTAAAATCGTAGTTAATCATTTAATTCATAGTGGAAAATTAACCCAAAATGCTTGTACTCATTTTTTATTTATACAAAACTCTAAAAATATAATTTTCATGTTAAAAATACTCATAAAGTTAATTTTAAACAAAATTCCTAAAAAAATGGCTCCTCTCTGGCTCAAACCGGCAACCTAGCACAGAGTCCCAACACCCAAAGTCACACCCTTTATAGAGAAAATGTTACTATATTTTATAAAGGTTTTTGTCCATTAATTCTAATTAGCAAAGTTTCTAGAAAGAAAAGACCTCCCGCCCTACCCATGTTCGAACTCGTGACCTGAGCTACTGTACGCAATGCCCAAATCCGAACCCACTAACTAGGCTATCCAGCCTCAACTCCTACTAATTTTCCTCAGGGAAATAAATATGAATGTATTACTCGGACTCTAATTCATACACGAAAATCCAACAATCTACATATACATCAATTCATGTATCAGAACCCTAAGATTTAAGTCAGAGTATTTAATAAAATTAAAGACAGCAAATAACCATATAAAATTTTCTCTTTTAATTAATTAATCATGAATTTTTTTAACGTACAATAAATTCTAATCATGAATTAAAACTAACTATATTCTCTCTAAGAATAATTTGAATGTCATACCCTGTACTTCTATTACTTCATAGCAATTTATTTTACGCAATAATTGAAACTATCATAATACCATAAAACAAATCAAAATTTGAGAACATCAACACACACACACACACACACACACACACACACACAATGCGATATAGGGAGAAAGGTGTGCGATATAGGGAGAAATCCTTTCTTGGAATTTTGCATATTGAAGCGTTTCAATACTTTATCTATGTTTGTACTCTGACTCAGGCCAAGCAGTCTCCTTGATCTATCTCTATTGATCTTGATACCTAATACATAGGTAGATTCACCTAGGTCCTTCATGGAAAAGCATTTTTCTAACCAAATCTTTACAGACTGTAAGGTAGGGATTCCATTTTCAATGAGTAGTATGTCATCTACATACAATACACGAAAGATAATTATGCTCCTACTAACCTTCTTCTAGACACAAGTTTCATCTTCGTTCTTGATGAAACGAAACTCTTTGATTGCATCATCGAAACAAAGATTCCAGCTTCTAGAAGCTTGCTTTAATCCATAAATGGATTGTTGTAGCTTACACACTTTTCCAGCTTCCTCTAGAGGGACAAAACCCTCAGGCTGAGTCATGTACACATCCTCGAGAAGATTTTCATTTAGGAAGTCAGTTTTGACATCCACCTACCAGATTTCATAATAATGATATGCTGCAATAGTAAGCAAGATCCGAATGACTTTAAGCATGGCAATTGGTAAAAAGTCTCATCATAGTCTACACCATGAACTTGCTTGAAACCTTTAGTCACCAACCGCTCCTTAAAGGCATGCACATTACCATCCATGCTAATTTTCTTTTTGAAAACCCATTTGCACCCAATAGATTTTATCCCTTCAGGTGGGTCTACCAAGATCCATACTTGGTTGGCATACAAGGATTCTATCTAAGATATCATGGCCTCAAGCCATTTCTCAGAGTCTAGGCATTTTACAACTTCTGCATAAGTCGTGGGCTCATCTTGATCCATGGAAATACATCACCATGTTGAGTCACAAGAAATTCATATCTCTCGGGTTGATGAGGTATCCTACTAGACTTACATAGGCTTTGTGCTACTTGAGCAGGTTGTTGTTCTACAACAATTTGTGGAGTCTGCTCTCTTTCCATCATTGGTTTGCTCCTACTTTGCAAAGTTTGAATTTCTTCAAGTTCTATCGTTCTCCCACTGGTTCTTTAGTACACGAATTTTTTCTCTAGGAACATAGCAGTCCAAGCGACAAACACTTTGCTTCGGTGGGATTATAGAGATAGTATCCCTTGGTTTTGTAGGGATATCCTACTAAGAAGCACTTATCAGATTTGGGACCAAGTTCATTAGAGACTTGAAGCCTTACTGTAACAACTCAAAATTTTAAAATACAAAAAATACCCGTTTTTATATCTCTGGAGTGGGGAGAATTATTTTAGTTATATATATATATATATATATATATATATATATATATATATATATATATATATATATTAATATTGATATTGGTGTTGATATTTGTGTTGGATCGGTATTATTGATATATTGGAGTTATGAGTTGAGTTTTATTTGAAGAAATATTGTTTTTTTTATTTTATAATTTTGGAGGATTATTATGAGATAATTTAATGTATTTTATATTATTAGAATTATTAAAGTGTAGAGTTTAGGGCTTATTTGTAATATTTTGATGATTGGGGGCATATATGTTAATATTTCTTTAATAAATATTATATTTATATTAATCTTTTTCCAAAAACCCCTCCTCCACCTTTCTTCTTCTCTTCTTCTTCTTTTGATTTAGACCGACCAAGAACGAAACTCGACACCCTGCAATTCGGCCATGATTCCCCAGCCCACATCCACTCCATTTCTCCATATTTTTAAATTAATTCGAGGGGTAGGCTAAGTGGAGGGTGCTTTAGCTAGTGGTGGAGTCAATTTGGAGAAAGGATTTAGTGGAGGTATATCTCTTGGTAATTATTTGTGTAATTTCTTAGGCTTTTAATTTTTTTTGCTTAGAAATAGATTATAGAATTGGTTAGAGGTCTATTTTGATGTTAGAGTCAAGAAATTAGCAAATTGATTAAGGTTGTGTAAGTTTCTTATAAATTAGGGTTTTGGGTTTATATAAGGGAAGCTAATAATGTGAGAATTATCTCACTACTAATTGTAGAAATTGTAGTAGACCCTTTAGATTAATATCGTGTGATTTTTAGCAATTTTTATGGACGAAAAGCCAAGTTATTAGAATTTGAGATTTGTGCATATATTGTATGCATGTCAGGCATTCGATGAAATGCCTGTGAGGAATCAGAGTGACTGTAGCAGTGGTTTAGGAGTGATTTGATATGATAGGAGATATGAAGATATAGATAATCAGTATTAATTGGTTTTGAATGTCTGTGATAGGTGATGGAAGATGATTGCGGACAAGTGGTGAAGAACACATTCATCGAGGTAGTCTGAGTTTGTCAGGTGAGTATGATTACATTAGGTATATACTATGTTGTGACAGTTTTATGTGAATTTGATGAGATTTGTGTGAGTTATAGCCTAATGAAGAGTTACTAGTAAATACGAAAATTTATATGGTGAATGGTGTTATATGGTGCAAGTTTGTGATATAGATGAGTGATAATGAGTTGGGATATCATAACAGATGAAATTAATGAGTGTGTATGTGTATAATATAGTGATATTCAAAGTGGAACTAATGTGCGGTAATATGATATTAATCATATACTTAATTTGGCATATTCATAAGATATTATAATGTGATTAAAAAAATATTTTGGTGCATTTATGATACGGAATAATATGAGGTGATAATCTTATAAATAAAATAAACATATGTATATGAATATGTGATATAATGTCATAATAAATCGTATGGTTAAAGTCGAAGGTGTGGCAAATTATTGAAGTAAAAGATGAGATGCTGTGTGGTGGTAAAATGAGATAAAAAGTTGAAATGAAAATGAAAATAACAAATAAATTTTGTTGAACAGTATCTACAGAAATCTTGGGGGTTTGGGCTAAACCTTCTAACACCCATGGACCGACTTGGGGTGCGGTGTTTATTACCCAAACTATGTTTGGGGTGCGGTATTTTTATCGCCCAAGCTATCGGCTTGAGGCCCGGTTATTACCCAGCTTGTCTTGGGTACAGTAATATTCCCTCGATGACAGATGCCACGAGGAAGTACCCAGCTTCACTGGGGTGCGGTATTTTCCTTGCTAGCATAAGCTGGGAGGAAGACGTAGCCTCAGATGCTTAAGACCCTGGGGGGGGAGGGGGGGCAGAGGTCCACGTGTTTACTGGGCTGTCGGCTTTCAGTATATTGGGATACTGTGGCTCACTGGTCGACAAATCAATAAAATGAATAAATTTAAAATGAAAGGAAATGAGCAAGTAAAGAAAGCATGTGTTGTAATGTGAGAATGAGAAACAGAATAAATCTAAATGAAGACGAGAATGAAAGAATATGAGTCATGAGTTTATAAATGAAAATAAATGGTAAATGAAGTATGTGGTTAACTAAGTATGAAAATCGAGATAATTGCATTATATAATTATAAATAAAAATAAAGAGATAGTGATGTGAAGATATCCATGAAAAGAAGAGCATTGTGTTATGTGATTAAATATGAGATGTAAAGAAAGTATATGTATGATATAATATTATATTAATGAAAATAAAGTAAAGTAATTTGTAATATGGGTGTAAAACATGAAGGTGTATTATGTGATGAAAATGAGAATGGTTATTAAACAAAAATATGCTATGATATGAGTTGATGCACCGTGGAATTGTGTCGAGGAACTACACGCCCGCTATTTTCATGGGAATAGTGGGAACTACCTTCCTTGGCGCAACTCCTAGATGAAAATGAAAATAAAGTAAAGTAAGATTCAAAGCTATCTGCTTCAGTTGTGATGTTATTACCAAGCTCAGCTAGGGTGCGGTGATATTCCCTCGATGACAGATGTCACGAGAAAGTACCCAATTTATCTGGGGTGCGGTGTTTTCCCTTACTGATATAGGCCAGAAAGAGGACGTAGCTTCGAGGGTGTCAGACTCTGTGTGAGCAGCTTCCTGTGTGTATAAATTTGTGTATGCAAATGGATATGAGAGTGGTAAGTGATATTGAAGAGAATGAGTGAAATAAAAGATATGAAATTTGTATGGGTTTATGAATGAAAGAAAGTAAATGATAAGTGTGTGATGAAATAAGAGTGGATATAAATAATGAATGTGGGGCACTATAATGAATGTTTTAATCTTTATATGATGAAATGGAATGTATGTGCATAAAGCAAAGGAAATAAGTTATGTTATGAAGTAAAATTGTAATACCCTGATTTTTCTAATTAATGGAAAATTATTTATTTTTGCACGTAGTGTGCACGTGTAATATTTTGGCTATTATTTTCATCATGAAGAGTAAAGATATTTCAATTGGTGCTTTTTGTACCAAGCTTTATTTTAATTAAATAAAAAGTCTTTTTAAAGCCCAAAGTATACTTCATTTATTTTATTGTTTGGGCCATTTATTTAAGCCCATGATTTAATCCCTTTTTCTTATTTTCTACAACTTGTAATGTGTAACATTTTCTTTAAAAAAAAGACTTGTTATTGGTGTATAATTTTTGTTAGGGTGACTTGTGCTTGCACGTGCACTTCATGTACACGTGCATAAGCACACATTCTTGGCCGGATTGGGTAGAGAAGTGGGTTTGAGTCATGGGTAGTTATTTAGGGTGTGGGTAGTTTTTACAACTCCCTAGTGCATCCTAGCCTTTGATCCTATAACTATCAACTAAATCCTAACCCTCCATCTCACCCAAATTGGTGTATAAACACCCCTCTCATTCATCTATTTCTTTTACACTAAGATTATATTGTAAGAGAGATATATTGTGAGAGAGTTGTGTGTGACTGTTCTTTGGAGGCCGATTATTACTTCTGAAGATTTTCGGCAAGGAGCAAGGAGCAAGGAGTGGTGCATTGCATTAAGGAGCTTTCTGGATTCAGTTATTTCGTCAATAAGGTCGGTGTTTCTCAGGACTTCTAATGTAGGAATTGTGTTATGGCAATAATGTTTGTTACCATGCTTGTAGTAAGTTTGACTATATTAGATTACTCTGTGTATGCTTATGATGAAAGTTATGAAGGACTAAAAATGAAGTAATGACACTGCAAATAAGACCAAAATAGGTCTGTACAGTCGACTGTTACATGTACAAGTCGACTGGTACGAGGCGAATATTTTCATGATTTAATAATGTACATGTATGCAAACAGAAGTGATAGTATGATTGCTAAATCCATATTCCCCCATGTTATATATGATGGAGTTGTGAACGGATGAAAAAAACTAGTGATAACCTGTACAGTCGACTGCTGATGTAAACAGCCGACTGAGATATTGAAGTAAATTATGAATAGTTCAGAATCTCATGAAATGAAGTATTTTTATTATGATGTTCTAGTATTCTAAATTGAGATTTAGTGTTCATTTCTGCAAGTAAATGATGAGTAAAAGAAAATGCATGTTTAACTTTCCCTTGAGGAAAGAGAACATTAGTATGTGAAATTATATGCCGTGATGTCAGTGAACAGCTAAGAATATTACGTGTTTATGTAGTATGAATATATTGTAATGAGACACAATGATGCATGTGAATGGAAGAACAGATGGAAAGATAATTCCTATTTTGAAATGTGAACCTGTTCAGTCGACTCAATGCGAGTCGCAAGTCGACTGGGCTGAGAATGAAAATGTACTGTTAAAAACCCCAGGACAGACGACTGATGGAATGACAGTCGACTGTCACGTGAATGATATTTTGAACATAGAAAGTTGCAGGAGCAGCCGACTGGCTATGTGCAGTAGTCAACCCTCCCGAGTGGTAATGAAGAACTTGAATTGACTGAACAAGTCGACTGGACTTCTCCAAGTCGACTGTCCAGTGTATTTTGATGTGTTAGAGAACCTTATTCTGTTTATGTTGAAGATTGTGAATCTGTGGTTGATGTTGGTAAACTCTACTTATTGCTGCATGAATTTACATGAAATGAATCATAGATTGAAATGAGAAGTAAATGAATATGAAAAGATAAGATCATGATAAAGAAAGTCTGTGAGATTATTAAATGAATTATGAGTTGAAAATGCTCAACTGGAAATTGTGAATTGGAAATTGAAACCAAAGAGTAGCTAAGTCTTCCCCGGCATTGGAAATGAAATGAAATGAAAATTTGAAAAGAAAGACCAAGGTTGGTCATGTTGAATGAATGAATAAGTCCGGTTTAGTGGAGAGACTAACTCTAGAACTTTGATTTTTATTCATGATTCTAATAAAACTAAGGATTAGTGCATAGTGAAGATGTGATGAAAGTGAGAGAAAAATACGAGTATGAGAATTAGGGTTTACGGTGCGGGTGTGTGAGCCACAGAATGCATGCTTGATGCGTCAAGACATGGCGTGGGCACAACTCAGAATGATCGGACTCTAGTCACGCTTGTGGGATGTTTGGTGACTGCAAGAGGATCGTGTGCCATGAAGGAGGCTGAATTGCCACAGAATGCATGCTTGATGAGTCAAGACATGGCGTGGGGTTCTCCTCCAGGTTTCTGTATACGAGCTTGTACTCATAGATCATCTAGGATACTCACCATAGTTACAGTAGTAGATTAAGTCATGGCGAGGGATTGAACCCTACAAAGATGAAGAACGATTAAGAGGCTTGCCCTCGGACCTATGTAGTTTGGGATGCATAGAATCCGAACAAGTGCACATTAGTGTCATCTAATATGAACAATTGCATTAAGGATTAAGTGCACAATCACAACACGAAATCATTAAGATTTTCCCTTTACTTTATTTTGATATGTGAACAAATTTGTGATCTGTTAAGAAATGAGAATCGTTATACTGTTTCTGGCATAGAGAGGATGGCCATGTATAATTATCGTCGATTGAATAAACTGACGTGCCCACAGTGTTGTATGCAGGACCAATGGCATGAAAAAGATTAAAGAGGAACAAATGCTGAGGATTATTAAATGTTGTTATACATTTGTTTCATTGTTGTAAAATTTTACTTCCGCTGTGCAATGTAAATGTAATATTGATGTAACTCTGATGTAAAGTGTAAAGTTTAGATTTCCTTGTAAAGTTGTACTCAGAAAAGCGAAAAGATCCTGTAGAACATCTCGAATTCAGTGTATTTGGGATTCGGGGCATTACAAAAATTGTGTTTTGGTTTAAACGAAAAGTATGGTGATATATGTATGTATTTAAAGATCTGATATGGTGTAAGAATGTGGTAATAGAACTTTATACTTGATATTATGATGATTATTAGTTACGGAGTGAAGTAATATATATTCGGGAATGAAATTTAGTAATGTATATATATATACATTTTGGGAATGTGATGGTGATTAAAAGGTCGGATAAATTGTTGTGTTTAATTAAGTATGATAACAGTTAATAGTTGCTGTTTGAGATTTGGGCTTAGGAACTACTGCCCGCTATTTCGAGCAAATAGTGGAAACTAAATACCTGGGTTCGAATCTCTCGGTAAATCAAGGATAATGAGATGCATGGGGTGGATTTGCAATACCTATATTGTGGGCTGTTTGATGATTTGGTTAAATTATAATTTCAAATGTACATTTATTCTCGGGCATTCCAATGTTTATAACTGAATTTACTACCATGTTGGTATTTTCAAGTTTCTATTTTCTTTTATTTTATTCATTCTAAGTTAAGTTATATTTGATTATACTCACAACAGAAATGGCTAATCCCTAGTATTTGGGGGGTTAGTGGAGTCTCAGAATTACCCTAGACCCCCTACTATTATAGGTCCTTAGTAGTGCAGAAGTGAGGCGTGGATTTTAGTTTTGAGTGGGTTCTTTTCTTTTTATAATTTTTTGTATAAGTTTAGTTATATGAATAGTGAAGTTTATGGTTTAAATTGTATTTTGGATGTATAAGTATGTAGATGGCGATGATGAGCATAGTGTGGGAAAGTATGATACATTTTTGACCCGTACCCATCTCCTTGTGGAGTACCAGGTCCTGTGGTATATTTTACAAAAGTTTTTCTAAAAATTTTGCTTCGTTTTCGAAGAAATTTATGGTTTTTATTTGATATTTGATATTCTATTATGAGTTTGTCCCCGAGAGCATGATATATATATTGCCTATGTGATTCTTGTCATTTTGGCATGGGGAGCTCGTGAAAATGTTGTCTGTGTTGTAAGCTATGAAATTTGGAGCAGAATTCTGTAAGCTTTTTGTGTTTCGGGGCAGAAATTTCAGAAAAAACTCTATCAAAATTTTATTTGAAATATAACTATCTTAGTTTATGTTTAAAGTGACATAGAAATCGAAAGAGTTGAATTTGGAGCTATAGAAATGAAAAAAAATAAAAAAATGAGTCGTTATAGTTTGGTATTAGAGCCTAGGTTGGCTAGGAAATTGAGTATATCCTAGCGATCTTGTAGTGTGTAAGTATGGGTTCATTGAGGATTGTGTAGAAATGATCAGTGTTGTATGTCAGTAATAAATGATTATTATTACAGGGATGAAAGTATATGATGATGTATGGCAAGAGAAGGTCGAATATATGGTAGTGGAGTGAGCAAATGATTATGGATGTCGAAGTATATTGGTAGTCTTGGTCTGACATTGGTAAGTGATATACGGAGATTATAAGTGAAGGAGTATGTATATATAAAAGGAAAGGCTTAGTAAATCGGTGAATTTTGGTTGAATATTGACAATCGATGAATGTATAGAATTATACGTATTAGTTCAGTTACTGGTTAGAGTTATGGAATGATGAGAAAGTTGTAAGTAAATGGTAGTAGGAAATGTATTCAAGAATTTAGAATATGTGGGAAGTTTATTTGATTTGTAGATAAATTTTGAATGAATTGATTGAGTTCAATGTAATTCCTTTGTATTGGATAACTATAGTTATGAAGATTCCTATATAATGGTATATGAAGTATATGGTGGAGAGTAAGTATTAATGAAGGAGCTTATTGGTTATAAATTATTGGCTCCTAAGACAATGAAGGTATTATTTGTCGCATTGACCGTTTTGAAGAGGTCATAAACAGACAGAAAGAGAATACGATCAAGACTAGTTCAGCTTAATGTATGATGTACGTTATTTTGATGAATGAATATGACTATTTGAATTTTAATAGTTATATTTGTGTGTAGTATATCTGTAATATATACCGGAAGAAGATGGAAGAAGAGTATTAAACACTTGATGTTATATAATAAATATGCTTGATCGTGTAAATAAATGTGAATAAGTGTGACAGAATTACATTTTTGGTGGTCTCGTGACTTATATCTCAATCTGTCCGGTAGATAATAATCTATAAGGTGACTTATAGTTTTGGATATATATTTGTAGGATGAAAAATGGTGATATGCATGACTAGTGGATGATTGTATTATGAGATAGAATCGATTGGGAAATATATTATTGACATTTGGGAATATTTGGTTAAGAAAGAGAGTGAAGAATTTATCATAATGGTTTAATCAAGAATAGGTACCTCCGATACTTAGTAAAGTATGGTATAATAGTGTGTATACATAATGGTAGTCATATAGTGATGATGTTGATGAAGCTTATACTCAAATTATATTCGGGGACTTAGTATTTTGATGAGGCTATTGATTAGTCTGGAATATAATGTATCGACCCAAGAGGTGCTATAGTTGTGTGTGTATGGTACTTCTATATATGTTCTCTGTCGTAGTGAAGTTTAAGGATCATTTGATTTTTTTTCAATGTGTTAGTTATGGCTTGAGAAGAATTTAATAGAGAATATGGAAACTAAATGCCCTGTCTGAGGAATGTAGTGTGTCTCACATGATATTAAATTGTTCGGGTGAAGGAAGTTTGTGATACATGAAATTGTGATGTGATGATGAGGCAGACTATTAAGCACTAGTAGAATACATACTGTGCGATAAACGGATTCTGTTTGGCATTATATGATTGAATTTGTGAATTACTCGGTATTATCTATTATGTTGTAAATACTTAGTGGATTACTATATTAAGTGAAATACAGATATACGAGATATGGTAATGGTAACGTAAGTATATATATATATAGATGACGGTGTTATAAGAGGAGTAATTGAGAATAAGAATGAAGAGAATGTATAAATTTTAGTGTGTGATCTGGAAATGTATAGTAAAGTGATGAGAAGTAACTTTGTAGGACATATTAATGTCAGGGAAAAGGAGGAGTATTTAGGTTAAAAAGTATAGGGACAATTTGTGTCATTATGCTTTATAAGAAAACTAGATGACAGAGTGTGATTATAAGGATAATTTGTACTCATTAATGCCTTAGTTAATGATATTTATCTATTTTTGATGTACATAAAATGATATTTCATAAGATATCTTTGTGGAATCATATCTCTAGAAATTGAAAGAAAAGAAGTATATACAGTGAAGGTGATACTTGGTGATAAACAATGCGTGTAGGATGATGGGAATGCTTATAAAAATATTTGTATTTATTGGTAATATCTATGAATAATGGGATCACATGAGACGAAATTGATGATAGTAACGAAGAAAATGTGGGAAACCCAGATAGTGAATGCAGAAATGTATAGCAATATAATTGATAAAAATGTGTAGGAAGGATTAATGTGGAAGAAAAGATGGATGATACGATTCAAAAAGGGCGTCGGTTTGATGATAAATGGCATTCATAATAGAATTAGATGTCAAATGGTGATTTTAGAAGATAATTTGCATCTATTGATGTACTAATTGGTGTAGTTATGTGTTTTAATATTTTTGAAATGATACTTAGTTGTGTACCTTGCTAAAATTTGGGGTTTAAATTTGATTTAGCATTCAAAGAATTGAAAGAAAGGAAGGATATATGATGGACAATATGGTTAATATTTGAAATTTTAAGTAGAAAAGTCTTCATTTTGAGATGTGTATGCTCTTAAATGAAAAATGTCATGAATTCTTAGGAGTGTGTAATTTAGAAATTTAGAGTGATTTGATTTCGTCCTGACATAAGAAATAAGTACATTCAGATATCTAAGTGTTTATTTGGGTAAAGGTTGATTTTCCAATAGATAAGCTGAATTTGGCGTTAAATTGTTTTTACATGATGTGATGGGATATGATTTGATTTGGATAATTTGGGAGGAATGAATTTCCAGATTTTTTGCAAGTGGATGCGTTGACACCCATAGCTCGAGGAAGAGATTCTTTTGAGGTGTGTATAATGTAACACCTTGAATTTTTAAAATACCAAAAATACCTGTTTTTATATTTATGGAGTGGTGAGAACTATTTTAGATACATTTTGTTTTATTTTATTTTTATTAATATTGATATTGGTGTTGATATTTGTGTTGGATCAGTATTATTGATATATTGGAGTTATGAGTCAAGTTTTATGTGAAGAAATGTTTTTTATTTTTATTTTATAATTTTGGAGGATTATTATGAGATAATTTAATGTATTTTATATTATTAGTATTATTAAAGTGTAGAGTTTAGGGTTTATTTGTAATATTTTGATGATTGGGGGCTTATATGTTAATATTCATTTAATAAATATTTTATTTGTATTAAACTTTTTCCAAAAACCCCACATCCACCTTTCTTCTTCTCTTCTTCTTCTGATTTCGACCGACCAAGAATGAAACCCGACACCCCCCATTTCGGCCATGATTCCCCAGTCCACATCCACTCCATTTCTCCATATTTTTTAAATAAATTCGAGGGGTAGGCTAAGTTGATGGTGCTCTATCTAGTGGTGGAGTCAATTTGGAGAAAGGATTTAGTGTAGGTATATCTCTTGGTAATTATTTGTGTAATTTCTTATGCTTTTAATTTCTTTCGCTTAGAAATGGAGTATAGGGTTGGTTAGAGGTCTATTTTGATGTTAGAGTCAAGAAATTAACAAATTGATTAAGGTTGTGTAAGTTGAATATAAATTAGGGTTTTGGGTTTATATAAGGGAAGATAATAATTTGAGAATTATCTCACTACTAATTGTAGAAATTGTAGTAGACCATTCAGATTAATATCGTGTGATTTTTAGCAATTTTTATGGATGAAAAGCCGAGTTATTAGAATTTGAGATTTGTGCATATATTGTATGCACATCAAGCATTCGATGAAATGCCTGTGAGGAATTAGAGTGACTGTAGCAGTGGTTTAGGAGCAATTTGATATGATTTGGGATATGTATAGATAATCAGCATTAATTGGTTTTGAATGTCTGTGATAGGTAGCAGAAGATGATTGCGGACAAGTGGCGGAGAAGACATTCGTCGAGTAGTCTGAGTTTGCCTGGTGAGTATGATTACATTAGGTATACACTATGTTGTGACTAAGTTTTATGCGAATTTGATGTGATTTGTGTGAGTTATATTCTAATGAAGAGTTACTCGTAAATACGAAATTTTATATGGTGAATGGTGTTATATGATGCAAGTTTGTGATATAGATGAGTGATAATGAGTTGGGATATCATAACCGATGACATTAATGAGTGCGTATGTGTATAATATAGTGATATTCAAAGTGGAACTAATGGGTGGTAATATGATATTAATCATCTACTTAATTTGGCATATTCATAAGATATTATAATATGATTAAATAAATATTTTGGTGCATTTATGAAACAAATTAGTATGAGGTAATTATCTTATAAATGAAATAACCAGATGTATGTAAATATGTGATATAATGTGATAATAAATCACATGGTTAAAGTCGAAGATGTGGCAAATTATTGAAGTAAAAGATGAGATGTTGTGTGGTGATAAAATGAGATAAAAAGATGAAATGAAAATGAAAATAACAGATAAATTTTGTTGAACAGTACCTATAGAAATCCTGGGGGTTTGGGCTAGACCTCCTAACACCAAGGACCGACTTGGGCTGCGGTATTTATTACCCAAACTATGTTTGGGGTGCAGTATTTTTATCGCCCAAGCTATCAGCTTGAGGCCCGGTTATTACCCAGCTTGTCTGGGGTGCGGTAATATTCCCTCGATGACCGATGCCACGAGGAAGTACCCAGCTTTGCCGGGGTGCAGTGTTTTCCTTCCCTCGTTAGCTTTTCCACGAGGAAGTACCCAGCTTTGCTGGGGTGTGGTGCTTTCTTTCCCTCGTTGGCTTTGCCACGAGGAAGTACCCAGCTGTAACACCCCACAAATTTGAGTAATGACAATTTTGCACCCGTGTGTTATGAATATGTATTTTGTACCGTTACGAGTAATATTCGTAACGTATTTTTATATAAATGTCATACATATTTTAGATTCTGATTATTTATATGTTTTTCGTTTTCTCAAAACTCATTTCAATCCTATTTTTAGCAAACTCAAACATTTATTTTAATCCTTATGTTTTTGCGTACATTGCACGTGTTTTCAATACACATGTCGATTACGTATATTTTCCGTTACGTGAAATAACTGTAACATTATTGTTTTACTCATTTTGTATTTTGACTATTTTTCTCTCAAAATAATTTTTAATATTTTGCACGTGCATTGCACGTAAATTTTATACAATTTTAGTCCTTAAGATTTTCTGAAGATCATGCACAATTCTTTCTCATTTTATTTGTCACCTTGTGTTATTATTATTTTTAATAAAACCCATAAACCTAAAGTTCATCTTAAAGCCCATTAGAAAATTTATTTTAAAAGAAAAGCCCATTTGAAAATTTATTGTACATTAAAATACACTTTTAAAATTGTTACCACACTTGTCATGTAACAAACATAAACAAGTAGACTATAAAAAAATAATTAAATGAATGAGAGTGTGTGCACATAGAGTGAACATGCACAAAAGTGCACATGTGGGAAATCCAAGGGTTGGCCATTTCTTGAAGGAATGAGAAGGAGTGGGGGTTTGTGGAATTGATTTTGTGAGTGGGTATTTAAATGGATATTTATTTTGGGTAATGGGTGTCTCTTCATTCACCCATTTGGCCCTATAAATACCACCTCTTGTCCATGAACAATGTACACTCAAAAAAAAAACAAAAGAGAAAGCAAAGAAAGAAAGGAATAGTGGCTTGAGTTCTTGCTTGGAGGAAGGAGAGCTTTCGGTGCTTGCTAAGGAGGAGAAGGAAGTCTCATTCTTGTTTGAGCTAGGAGCAACATCCAAGGAGTTTTCTTCCATTTTTGTTTCTTCAACTAAGGTGGGTGACTTCTTGAACTTTCTAAAATATAGTATCATGCATGTGTATGAAAAATGATATATGAAATTGATTATACATATGAGTAGTGGTTAATTTGTAACGATAATATTTAGAATGAAAATGCATGCTAATTAAAATATGAACTTGTAGATAAGTTGAAATGATGTTGTTTGGTTGCATGGTAGTACAGCATGATTAGATTAAATAATTTGGATATAGAATTGTACACAAAGTTGCTAATTCATGCAAAGAATGTTACTGTTTTGTGTTTTGTTTGCACTTCAGAAAATCATGTTTAATAAAATAGATGGAATCAAGAACTAAAAGTTTTAGGGGAGTATCTTTTATATGTCAGGAACATCCCTTTAAAATTTCATAAGATTTGGAGGTCATTTACTATTTTAATAAAATCTAAACTCAGAACTGGTTAGTAGTTGACTGGTTGCTGGTAATCTGTACACATTTCGGTTTTTGATCAATTCAGCATTATAATTAAATAATTGAGAAAAGTTAAAACTAAGAACTAGTATTATACTTTTTAAACTTTCTGTAAAGTCCAAGAAATCAAATTTTCATAAAGAACTGAATTTTATATGAATTTTGCAAGACTGAACAAGTTGCAGTATTTCGATATTTTGACCCTATTGTATATTTCAAAGAATTCAGGGTTATAGATACAATATTTTGAGAAAACTTACAACTAAGAAATTCTAGTAGACTTGTATACCGTTATTTTGATCTAAAGAACGCAAATTTTCATGAATTATATAATTTTCTATGATTTTTACAAATACCATGAAATGCAGTTTTCTAACTTTGAATTTACTGTTTTGCAAATGATAATTAGACGAAGTGATTGAGAATATTTTCTCATTTTTTTAAGTTATATTTTGGAAAAATAAAGATCATATTCATGCTTAGATGAAATGCGAACTCAAGAAAAATATATATAGGATTAAAGATGTTAAGATTGGTTCAAAATAAATCAAAGGAAAATGATGAGATGAATTTTTCAATGATGAATTTTAAAGAGATTGTGTTTTGGGGATCCGGAGTTGTCGTTTGCTGTTTGATCGTGGTCGTTTGATCTCGGCCTTTGATTTTGATTTTGATCTTGCACTAGATCTCGATCTTGATCTCGGCCGTTGATCTTTGATCTTTTGATCTTGCGCTCGATCATCGATCATCGATCATCGACCGCCATCATGATCCGTACCCGATCGTGATCGTCGCACCGATGTTTGATTGGTTTGCGATCGTCGTCGTTGCCGTCAGGATTCTCATCCCGTTATTCTAATATATTCGGATCTAACGTCGTCCATAAGGCAAGTCACTTCCTCTTGGATTGTTAATTGTATCAAATTCAAGTTTTATTGAAATTCTTGCAAGTAGATCATATTCGTTATCGTATTATTGTATTGATTACCCTTCGTTGGGTCTATTGAGGGTTTACACGAGCTAACCCCAATATTCATGACATCGTGACAATTTTGACTCCAAAGATTGAATCTTTTATGTGTGCATATAGAATTGATAACAGGGTTGCTCATATAATTATCACACAAATTCATTATTGTAGAGAGAATTGCTAGGTTGTGTGTTGTTTGATCGATTGATGGTTGACTGATGATAAATTGATGTATGTATGTGTTCTTAATCTTATTTACCATGTTTTTATACCCTTCATGTTGATTCATAAGTTTATTGACTAGTAGAATTGATACCCATCATGTTTAATTAATTTATTTCATGAAAACTATCCAAAACCTGTATATTGCTTGCTGGCTGTATGTTGACTGGTATTTTCGGCCTAGTAAATTGTCTTAAAATAAATTACTTTCTGAATATGAATTGTAGCCTTATCTTTCTAGTTTTCCAGAACATCTTGAATTTCTAAATTCCGAGTTGTGTAGCAAAAGTTATGCTCGTTTTACTACAACTGTATTTTTACTTTCAGATATTCAGATTCTTGTGCGTTTCATGTTTAAACCGTAAAAAAGCTGATCAAATGATAAAATTTTGCTCTGATAACTTCCAGATTGTAAGTAATCATGTTTAGGAGTCTAATAAATATCCAGTTTCTGCTGATTCTAAAATTATAACAACATGATATCGAGATTATGTCTGAACATGAAATCTGTAAAGAACAATATGTTTGAGCTAGTTACTGTTGTCGGATTTTGAGCTTTAAATATGCATTGGAACCGTGTGGAAGTTTAGTTTCTAGAATTTCTGATGGATTCAGTTTTCGATTTCTGAAACAATGGGAAACTGCATTTTTTGTACAAACCACTCTTGCTGTCCAGAATTTTATATTCCAAATTTTAATAGTTTAATTAATCTTATATCATTGTATTGCATGAATCGATGTGTATATGTCGTATTGCATAATCCTAGTGTCCTATTTTCATCATTCTAATTTTCCTATTTCATGTTACCATCCTATTGTTCCCCTAATGATACCATTGTTCATTTCATGTCTCTTGAGTGCATATTGTATTGTTGCATCGATAAAATAATTAACAAGCCGGGGTTTAAGAGTTGACTTTAGTAGTGGACAATATAGGGACTATACTCGGAGGAGGGGCCCATGTTTTCCTAAATATTGTTACCGGCTATTGTTTTATCGTGTGATTGTGGCTTACGACGGTAACCCAATCTATCATGTATTGTATCGTTGCCAAATTATCGTATCGTGCACTGAATATGGAATTGTGAATATTGAATATTGATTATCGTTGCCGAGTACATGAACTATAAAATCCACCACTAAGTTTAAACATAACTTGTTTGTATATATCAACTATGTGGTAAATATATGGGATGCATGAAGTGCTATATTACTTAGTATTAAAATGATTAATAACTTAAGAATTGACACGTCATCATAACTGCATATTGTTCATTATTGTTCCTATTGATATCGAATATTGGCTAAGTGTTATTGATATTGATCATTGAATATTTTTATCAAATATTGAATCATTGTTTATAGCCATTGCATCGATTATCATGATATTGATTATTGTTATCGTCCCATATTATTGATTCCTATTGATCCATTGAATTTATTTTTATACCGTTATTTCATTGTTCCTTGCTGTCCATGACTTGCTCAAAGGAAAATTATTCTCCTCTTTTTAGATGAAGTGTTTACAGGTGTTGATGAAGAATTGCCTGATGGATTGGGAGAACAACATTGGTGAAGGAATTGATAGCACCGCCGCTTAATAAATTATTGTTTTATCATGGAGATTTGATTATTGAACTATTGTTATTTCATTGTATTGTGGGTTTTGACCCGAATATATTTATTATTATTTCCAGATGTTGGTTTATTGTATTTGGATATTTCATATTGCTTCATTCCAAGTATTCTTGTTCAAGAGATTATTATTATTGACTGCGCAATTGTTCTGTATTGATTATATTATTAAGTTGATCGGATAACAACTTATGGGTGACGTTAGTCATTAGTTGGGCCAATGTCATGTACTCGTATTCCGTATTTTTAGAAAGCGGGGCGTGACAGTAGATATGATAGTTGTATTGTGAGATAGAAATGAAAAGTAAAGTAAGTTGTAAGATAAAAATAAAAATAAAGTAAAGTAATAGTCCAAGCTATCGGCTTGAGTTGTGATGTTATTACCCAGCTCAGTTGGGGTGCGGTGATATTACCTCGTTGACAAATGTCGCAAGGAAGTACTCAGTTTAAGTGGGGTGCAGTGTTTTCCCTTGCTGGTGACATAGCTTCGGGAGTGTCAGACTCTGTGTGAGCAACTTCCCGTGTGTATATATATTTGTGTATGGAAATGGATATTGAAGAGAATGAGTTAAATAAAAAGTGATATTGAAGAGAATGAGTTAAATAAAAAGTATGGAATTTGTATGGGTTTACAAATGAAAAGAAAGTAAATGATAAGTGTGATGAAATAAGAGTGGATATAAATAATGAATGTGGGGCACTATAATGAATGTTTTAATCTTTATATGATGAAATGGAATGTATGTGTATAAAGCAAAGAAAATAAGTTAAGTTATGAAGTAAAATTGTGTTTTGTTTTAAACGGAAAGTATGGTGATATATGTATATATTTAAAGATCCGATATGGTGTAAGAATGTGGTAATAGAACTTTATACTTGATATTATGATGATTAATAGTAAAGGAGTGAAGTAATATATATATTTGGGAATGAAAGTTTGTAATATATATATATACAATTTGGGAATGTGATGGTGATTAAAAGGTGGGATAAATTGTTATGTTTAATTAAGTTAATGATAACAGTTAATAGGTGGAGTTTGAGATTCGAGCTTAGGAACTACTGCCCGCTATTTCGAGCAAATAGTGGGAGCTAACTACCTGGGTTCGAATCTCTCGGTAAATCAAGGATAATGAGATGCATGGGGTGGATTTGCAATAACTATATTGTGGGCTATTTGATGATATGGTTACAATATAATTTCAAATGTACATTTATCCTCAGGTATTCCAATGTTTATAACTGAATTTACTACCATGTTGGTATTTTCAAGTTTCTATTTTCTTTTATTTTATTCATTCTAAGTTAAGTTATATTTAATTATACTCACACCAGAAATGGCTAACCCCTAGTGTTTGGGAGGTTAGTGGAGTCCCAGGACTACCTTAGACCCCTTACTGTTACAGGTCTTCAATAGTGTAGAGGTGAGGTGTGGATTTTAGTTTTGAGTGGGTTATTTTCTTTTTAAAACTTTTTGTATAAGTTTAGTTATATGAATAGTGAAGTTTATGGTTTAAATTATATTTTGGATGTATGAGCATAGTGTGGGGAAGTATGATATGTTTTTGATCCGTACCTATCTCGTTGTGGAGTACCGGGTCCGGTGGTATGTTTTACAAAAGTTTTTCTAAAAATTTATCTGCGTTATCAGAGAAATTTATTATTTTTATTTGATATTTGATATTCTATTATGAGTTTGGCCCCCAGAACATGATATATATATTGCCTGTGTGATTCTGCTCATTTTGGCCTAGGGAGCCCGTGAAAATATTGTTTGTGTTGTAAGCTACGGAATTTATAGCACCGTAAGCTTTTTGTGTTTCGGTGCAGAAATTTCAGGGGAAACTCTGCAAAAATTTTATTTGAAATATAACTATCTTAGTTTATGTTTAAAGTGACATAGAAATTGAAATAGGTGAATTTGGAGCTATAGAATTGGGGGAAATTTTTTTTAGGGGTTACACCTACATAGGCTTCACAACTCAAAATTTTCATAAAAGACACATTAGGATGCCTCCCAGTCCATATCTCATATGGTGTCTCTTGAACCATTTTACATGGAACACGGTTAAGTGTGAAAGCAGATGTTCATAGAGCATGTCCCCAGAAGGAGCTCGGAAGATCTGCATGACTCATCATGGATCGGACCATGTCTAACAAGGTCCAGTTTCTCCTCTCAGAGACACCATTCCGTTGCGGTGTTCCAGGGAGAGTGAGTTGAGATATTATCCCACACTCTTTTAGATGGTTATCAAAATCATGGCTTAAGTACTCACACCTCGATCTGATTGAAGGGCTTTAATACTTTTACCAAGTTGGTTTTGTACATCTTTCTTGAATTCTTTGAACTTTTCAAATGACTCTAATTTGTGTTTCATTAGATACACAAATCCATATCTACTGAAATCATCACTACATGTAATAAAGTACTGAAAACCTCCTCTGGCCAGTGTGTTGATAGGTCTGCATACATCACTATGTATGATACCTAAATGATCACTATCCCTTTTACCTTTTCTAATGAATGGAGCCTTAGTCATCTTGCCTAACAGACAAGGTTCACATACCTCATATGATTCAAAATCAAATGAGCCAAAGAATCCATCTTTATGGAGTTTGGATATGCGGCTCTCATTTATGTGGCTCAAACGACAATGCTAGAGGTAAGTTGGGTTCTTATCATTTGATTTGAACTTCTTAGTATTTATGTTATAGACAGGCATTTCGAGGTCGAGAATATAATGTCCATTACTCAGTTGTGCACTACCATAAAAGATATCATTCAAATAAACAAAACAACTTGTCCTTTATTATAAAAGAAAAACCATTCTTGTCCAAACAAGAAATAGAAATAATATTCCTACCAATAGCATGAACAAAATAACAGTTTTCTAACTTAATAATAAGCCCAGTGTGCAATGATAAATGACAAGTCCTTACAGCTAAAGCAACAAATTTTGCTCCATTTCGAACTCGTAGGTCAACTTTGGCCTTAGCCAATGGTTTACTCCTTTTGAGATCATGAACATTTACACAAATGTGAGATCCACATCCAGTATCTATTACCCAAGTTGGATAAGTAGATAAATTAACTTCTATAACTAAAATACCTGGAGTGGAAGTCTCACTTCCCTTCTTCTTCTTCTTCTTAAGATCCTACATGTACTTATGGTAGTTCCTCTTCTAATGTCCGGCCTTACCAAAGTGGAAGAATGTGCCCTCCTGGGCCACCCTACCCTTAGGTTTCAAAGCAGAAGTGCTGGGTTTGAAATTGCCCTTGCCGTTTCCTTTGCTCTTGAGTTTCTTAATCTGCTTTTTGCCCTTGCGCTTACCTTTGGCCTATTGGACCATCATAATGGTCTTTTCTTTACTAACATTTTGCTCAGCAGTTCTTGACATGCTTAGCATCTCTGATAGAGGTTTGTCAATTTCATTCATGTTGTAGTTCATGAAGAATTGACTATAACTTTTCACCAACGATTGTAGGACTAAGTCAGTGGCCAACTCTTGACCCGAAGGGAAACCAAGCCTTTCAAGGTTCTCTCTGTACCCAATCATCTTAAGCACATGAGTTCCAATAGGGATTTCTTCTGTCAGTTTGCACTGAAACAATGTCTTTGAGAATTCAAACCTCTCTCATGCCTAGCCGGCTCTTGATAGAGTCTCTTAAGGTGTACGATCATATGGTAGGCATCCATGTTCTCATGTTGCTTCTGAAGCTCATGGTTCATGGTGGCTATCATGAGACAACCAATGTCCAAGATGTCATCTTGATGCTTCTTATGAGCATCCTTTTCGTGGCTCAGGAATTAGCTGCTCTAGAACGTACAACTTTTTCTCATGCCTGGGGACTATCCTCAGATTCCTGTACCAGTCTAGAATATTTGTCAAGATAGTTTGTCATTCTCAAGGACATATCGTAATTAAATGTTATTTGATGTGTTGGATGCCATGGTAATCTATCAACAGAAATATGCAAAGTAAATATCATTTCATTGAAATATTTAACATAAAATATGCAACGTAAGAAATGTTTAACCATCAATAGAAATATGAAGAGTATGTATCATGACATTGAAATATTTAATAAAGCATTTTCTTAAATATACCTCATACTATTTTTATTCAAATCAACGACCCTCATCATTGACTAGAAAAATCCAATCGTAAGAATTTTCTAGTAAGCCAAGATCCATATTTCACCTAGTTTTGAGTCATCTTTGGCTGATCACCAAAAATTCAGTTATTTAGAGAGGGAAAACTTACCAATTACATCATATGCAACTCTTGGATAGTTGGGTGAATAACACTTATTCTAATTTATCTCATAGACTAAAGCCCAACTCTATGCCTCTAAACCTTCAGTCCTATTGAAATAGCCTAGTTAAGTCAGACCCAATAGTTGGCAATTGAATATTACTTTTATCCCATCGCATCCCACTAGGATAGATAAATGCACCATGCTTTGGTAGACCCACACTTAATCGATGCTAGCCTAGATGAGTGCCACACACTGGAAGACATCTTATTACAACTTAATATTTACTTTGAGGGATTTTGTTATTTTATTAATTGATCTCACCATTTATTATGCATTATCATACAACTAAAATAATGCATCTCATACAAAAATAAAAGCATAAAATATATGTGACATGGTTGTGGCCCTAACACATCGATTCTCCCAAGTCAATGAAAGTATCAATAACAAAACTGAGGGATTATAGCATCTTCTCTAAGCAGCTTCCCAATCATGTCCTTATATGGTTGCCAATTCCTTGCCTCCATAGTTAGATTACATACATATAAAGAAAGAATGTACAATCGAAGTGTAGAGAGAAAGGATTACAATTAGAATGTAGAGAGAAAGGAACGACACGCAGGCAGTATTTAAATTACATTAGAATGTAGAGAGAAAGACATGACACACAGACCATATTCAAAATACCAAAATATAAACAAACATACAGAACTTAGGCCACCACCATGCACCAGGCATCACCGAACATACAAACCAAGAATATGATGTTATGATTTTTTTTATATATTTAATTTATTTAAAAGGATTAGTTTTGGGGAATCAATATTACCCATGCCCCGACCAGAAAAAAATTGCCTCATCATCCCTTTCCACCGCCAGAGCATGAACCCTTCATGCCTTCAGAAACCCTAACGCTGTCGTAAATGACGCAAGTGCATGAAATTTTCATGCTTTAAGAATAACACCACAACAAATCCGATCTTGCTGCTCCAGGGTTATCGATTGTTCCAAACCGAGGGCTACCCAAGTGTGGCATCTGTGTAAACAACCAACACATAAACAGTCCTTATATCGCAACAGTTGCAAAACACATATCACATATGAACGTTTCTTCCAAATAAGCGAACATATCATATATAATCACATGTCATACATAACCGAATTATGGTGGCTCTGATACCACTGTTGGGTTTCACGGTCAATTACAGAGCAAATACAGAGCGGAATTAAATAAAAAAATTTGAAACCCAGCCATGGATCCATGGAAAACCATAAAATATGTTAAGAGTTTACCTCATTGATGAATTTGTTGTCTCCACAGTATACCAATCATGAGCACTGCAACATTTCAGTGCTTCTATGATATCCACACGAACGAATCAAATTGGGCACTCCCTCACACCGCGGTGCTAGCTGTGGGAAGGGGATCTTCCTCACGATCTCTCTCTCTCTTACATTCTGTGACGGCTAGGGTTTTCTCTTCACCGTTCTACACACATATCATAAATATATATATATATATGTGTAGGAAACCCTAAGTGAGTAGTGAGATGTGTAGGCCTTCTGATTTGGGTTCGCCTAATTAATCTAATTAATTTTCCAACCAATTTAAGGATCCCAAGTCTTACTTGGAATCCGAATAAAATTCATCTAATGAATTAAAATCCCAATTTTGATTTATTCCATGTGTGTGACCCTATAGGTTACCATTACGTTGACAGTAATACTAAACTTCTATTTTAGTGTTTCAAACAATAAGCGGTATCTAGCAATACATCACTGCTACTCAAGTAATGGGAATGCCAGTGATTTGACATAACCTATCAGTGTCCAATGTCACCGTATAGTATAGTCATTTTATCCAGATATCTTGATTGACCACAAGGCATAGAGCATGTGAGTCTTGTATAGTTCAATCTTTGGTTTCTTGATGTCCGAGTAGACTTACTAAAATAAATGAGATCAATATCTCGTATTGACTCATTTGAGCACGACCGCGCACTTTTGCAGTCTCACTCAATCAAGGGGTCCATAGATATCGATCCTGTTATGTACGGGGGAAAAAATCATATCTACGTCACTCACATCCCTCTACATGATTTGTAGTATGTTCTACAGTCGGCTTTATAATTACCTTATTACAGGAGACGTTTGACGGCATTAAAACATATAACTTCTCATGTAGGGAATTGCAATAACTTCATGTCAAAGGTTCACGTACACCTCGGTCACTTTGAGAACCGCTTATGATACTCACGTAACGATCCATTCAACATTCTCATGGTGGGTCAGTCAGGTACATTATTACTCTAATATGTACCCATGTCAAGACTTGATATCTCATATCCATGACCTGTGAGATATGGTCATTAGTTTATACACACATATTATTCTCTATGTATTATTGTTGTCCTAATTCACAATAATACTTGACTAGAGACATTTAAGAATATCATTCTAATTTCATCCAGTATGATCTCACAATCAAATTATGCATTTGATGTCCCACGATTTTGAACTTACTATGCTGAGGACTTTATTATGTTCATTTAATCACAATAAACAACACAATAAATAACATGCCTCATATATTAAATAAATGTCATGATGCAATGTAAACTAGTACAGTCAATACACAACTAGCCTCTAGGATATACACCAAAAGTTCACTCCTCTTAATGCAAGCATATCAGCCATCTGCATGGAAGTTGATAAGGATGGAATAATTGGCCCTCCCCCCAAGATGTGCACAGCTAGCAAGAGAAGAGACAAAAATAAGTGGCGCGCATTTCACAAAGATCATTGACACACTATTGAAAACTGTCGAGCCCTCGAATAAGAACTTGAAAGTCTGGTTCACCAGGGCTATCTCTCTCAATTTGTCCAACAAAATAACAACGTTGAAACCTCTCTGAATAAGCGTCGAGATAGGCCCTCTAAATCATAGGACTCAGAACATATTCTCCACTCCATTCACGGAGGTCCGATGGGGGATATTCCAACTCCTCCTGCAAAGCCTTTGTCAGGAAAGATAAATTAGTACATAACATCCCACTTGCCAGGAGCACCGAGGTCCCGATATCTTTCTTCGACGAGGACTTAGAAGTTGTCCGAACACCTCATTGCGATGCATTGGTCGTAAATCTTTGCATGGTGAATCATGAGGTATGTTGCATCCTGGTAGACAACGACAGCTCAGTAAATATCCTTTTCATGAACATTTTCAATGACCTCAAGCTCTTTCGAGACTAGCTCAAGCCAGTTGACTATACACTCCATGGATTCTCTGGTGTCCCCTTTCAAGTAGAAGGAATTTTCACTCTCGATGTGACAGCAGGAATGTAACCCTCGTTTCCGTTTATACGGATTTGTATTTTTCTTTTCTTGTATTCTGGTATTTAAATTTTTCCTATAAATTTTTCTACTCTTTTGAACCCAAAATTTAGCATTTATTTAAATACCCGACTATTTTTGTTTGAACCCAGAATTTCAACCTGCACTATTTATCACCTGTTTTGATTATTTAACTTCTGATTATTATTTTATTACTATTATTATTATTATCAACATTATTATTATTACTGTTATTATTATTATTTTTATTATTATTGTTATTGTTATTTTGTTAAAGCTCATTGTTTTGATCTATATTATTTTTCAACTATTTAATTTGAAGCCCAATTGTTTAATTAATTATCATAAGCCCAATCATATAACAAGTTGATTAAATTGTTTTGAGCCCATAAACCAAGCCCAAATCCATCCCAGTACCCATATATATTGCATAGACTCCATCTTATATGATTATATTCAAATCCCCACATTTTCAAATCTATCTGTATACAAAACCCCTCACATTTCCCCCATTCTTCATATCCCGTAACTCCATAACTGTAACACCCTAGTTTTCATTTATGAGATTTTGTGATTTTACGTGTTGTGTACGTATAATTTCATTTGTATAATTTCTTTTATAAAATATTTTTATATAGTATTTGTTCTCTTTATTTTTCCAAAAAAAAAAAAAACCTATTCTCTTTAAAAGCCTAATTGTCTTTAAGCCCACTCTATTTTATTAATTAAATTAATTATTTTAAAGCCCATGGTTAGTTTGGCCCATTAGTGAGCCCATTTACTTTAATTCTCTTTTGAAATGGTCTAACTTGTAGTGTACATGGAAAATTAATTTTTGGTCACATGAACAAATTTGTAAATGGGGGACACTAGGTGGCATGTGCATGCAATGGAGTGTGTAATGCACACCCTTTCACCATGGCCGGATATGATAGGGAGAGTGGGAAAGATGGGAGTGGTGGAGAGTTGGTTACTCTCTTCATGGGTAGTTTCTGTAACTCCCTAGTACATCTTGGCCCTTAATCTCTAACCATTTGATCTAATCTTGGCCCTCCATTCACCATAGAAAATTGTATAAATACCCCCTCCCACACTCTTCATTCTCACACTTGGAAAAAATTGAAAAAGAAAGAATAGAAAGAGAGAAAAGAATACAAGTAGTAAGGCAAAAGATTGAGGAGTTGTGAGTTGAAAAGAGTGAGTGTTTTGTGTGAGTGCTTCAACCAAGGAGAAAGAGGCTAGACGGCATAGGGGAGGCTCGGGTTCAAGATTGCAATAAGGAGAAGGCGATTTTCGTGGCTTGAACTAGGAGGAGAAGGCTTCACTCGTTTGTTGTAGGAGTTTCTCTAGGAGTCTATTTGATTGTTTCTCTATAATTTAAGGTGGGTGTTTCTCTTAAACTTCTATTTAGACATCATGTTAGAATGTGGTTGACAAATTAAGGAGAAACTCTAACAAATATAGCCATGCATTGTGAAAATGAGACAAATTGCTATTAGTTTGATTATATGTTAAAAGAGTGTTAAATTGATTGCCAAATTATGATTTGTTAAATGATTATCATGTTACCATGCTCAATTCTGTTGTGATGTGCTAGATAAACAAATACATGCTTGTATGTTGAACAATTGAATAAGGAACTATGGATATAGGTGATTTTGATTAATGTGTTGTTGAATGACATGAAAAAAATGAATTTTATTACTGAGATAATTGTACAATGTTAATAAAAATATTATAAGTGATATAGGAAAATTTTAAGTGTAATTTATAAGGAGACTAGATTTACCCGTGGCCACGTGCCTATGGCACGTCTTCAGAACGATACAGTATATGAAAAACCTTGTAAACAGTAAAACAACAATTATATAGCTCAAGTTTGAATAGTATGACAATAATTAGTTGTAAATAAAAGTCCATGTTTTCATTAGTATATGTTGAAAAATAATTATGAATTGGGGTATAAAAGTCCATGTTTCCATAAGTGTGTATATATATATATATATATATATATATATATATAGAGAGAGAGAGAGAGAGAGAGAGAGAGAGAGAGAGAGAGAGAGAGATAATTAAATAAATAAAGGAGTTGTTTTTTAGGCATTTGAATTTGAGTTTTGGGGGGAAACTTTTGGAGGGGGAGGGGAGATGTGTTTTGTGAGGTTAGATCTGGGCCATTGATTTTGGGGGGATTGAAGGAGAGCCACTTGATAGCTTTCATTGTGTTTTATTATATAGATTATGCTCATTTCCCCTAAATTCGAAATTGAAGAATAAAAATGAAGTAGAAAGCAAATTATGTTTTTTTGTATAAAAAATCAATTTTTATTGTACTGAAATGTTGTAATAAGATGAAAAATGAAATCTGAAATTTTTGAATGAATTTGGAGAAGAAAAGAACTCAAAAATATTTCTTTTTTGTAAAAAAAATCGATATAACAGAGACTCAGACTTTAACCCTAAAAATCCCATCTTATAACAGCTTGGTCATTTAGAC
Organism: Hemerocallis citrina; assembly: GCA_017893485.1. Taxonomy (NCBI): domain Eukaryota; kingdom Viridiplantae; phylum Streptophyta; class Magnoliopsida; order Asparagales; family Asphodelaceae; genus Hemerocallis; species Hemerocallis citrina. The sequence goes on along the minus strand of CM030358.1, from coordinate 445,385,715 downwards.
CATTTGGTTGGAGGTGGCTTTGGCGCTTACTGTAGCCGTGGGTTGGTGTTGGTGGTCTCGGGTTCGAAATTGGGCTCTGCCCTTTTGTTTTCGTTTTTTGAATAAAACCCCCAACCCGAAACCGAAACCCCTTATTAATTAAAGCCCACGCCATATCGTGGTTGCACCTTATCCCAGTTGGCTTTCGGTGGCGGGCGGCTAGCTTCAGGTCGTGGGTTTGATTCTTGGTCTTTGCAGAATATACCATTTTTTGATTTTTTGGATTTAAAATTGATTTCTTGGCTTCTAAAAATCCGAAAAAATACTATAATTATTCTAAAAATATGTGGATTCAATGAAAAATATTTGTGCATTATTTGACTAAAATAAAAGTGACTTAGAAGTAAAAAAATAAATTGAGTAAACTTTGTATGAAAATTGACACTTGTATAAATATGAAAAGGGATTATTTTTCATGAGAAAATTTTATTAAGTTATAAAAGAGATATTTTGAAGGGAGGAAAATCTAAGTATGTTGATTATGGATTTTTGTTCATCTATTTTGGGTTTTGTGTGCACTCTAAAGATAGATGAAAAATATAACTTTGTTGAATGAACTAAATAAAAGAAAGAAATACTAGTTTGGGAATCTAATGGATTTATTGAAATAAATTTGAGTACGAAATACATGAATTGAAATTGAACTTTATGTATGAGATTTGATTCATAGATTAGAATGGAAATCATGTTAATTATGAAAAAGAATTTGTGAGTACAAAGACTCAATTTTTGTGATTATGAATTGAAATTGAGAACTAGAGTGTAGTTAAGCCTCATACCGGCATTGAAAAGAAATGTGTTGAAATGAAATTGGAGATCAAAAGACCAAGATTTAGGTCATGTTGAATAAATGGTTAACACCGGTATAGTGGAAGGGCTAACTCTAGAGAATTGATTTTGTTCATGATTCGAATAACTAAGGACTAGTTACATAGTGAAGACGTGATGAAAATAAGAGAAAAACACGAGTATGAGGGCCTCGGAGCTACGGTGTGAGAATATTCACAGGCTGTCTTCACGATGCGTCGTGACATGACGTGGATATGTATCCCGGAGTTCGTACCGTAGGCGACGCTTGTGGGCTGTTTGGTGACTGCAGGTGGTGTCATGTCCTATGACGGAGGCTAAATTGTCTATAGGTTTTTCACGATGCATCGTGACATGACGTGGAATTTTCCTCCAGGCTGTTTGGATATGAGCTCGTAACTCATAGAACATCTAGGATACTTATCGTAGTTACAGTAGTAGTTTAAGTCATGACGAGGGATTGAAACCTACAAGATGAAGAACGGTTAAGGGCTTACCCTCAGACCTATGTAGTATGGGATGCATAGAATCTGAACAAGTGCGCATTAGTATCATCTAATATAAATAACTGCATTAAGGACTAAGTGCACTGCACAACACGACATCTATAGGATAGTCCCTTGTAGTTTGTATTTATGATCAAGTTTGTGATTCTTTAAGTATTTGAGAATCGTTATACTGTTCGGCATAGAGAGGATAGCCATGTATAATATTTCGTCGGTTTTAAGCAACTGACGCACCCACAGTTATTATGCAGGGTAAAGTGATTAACAGGACTAAATAATGCATGTTGATTAAAGATTGATTCAAGAGTTGTACATTTCAATTCATATAAATTGTTGTAAATTGCTTCCGCTGTAAATATGTAATGTAAGTGTAAATTCTGATGTAACAAAAAGTTTTTATTTCCTTGTAAAATTGTACGAAGAGAAGTGTAAAGATCCTGTGGAACTTCGAATTCAGTTGTATTTTGGAATTCGGGGTGTTACAATAACCCCCCTCATAATTGCCCCACTTTCTCACCCCATTACTCTATTCTTTATTTATTATATTATTATATAAATTACCCCCTAATGTGTATAATTTTTATATAAATATTTGTACACATTTACCAATAAAAATAACTTGTTTTCGTTTATCTTATTAATAATTCATCTTATTTCCGTATATTTCATGTAATTAATTATTTTTGAAGAAATATGACTTTTGATGCAAAAATGTGAAGATTTTTGGTAAAGATCAAAAAACAAAGAAAAACTATTGATTTATTATTTTTATTGATTTGTTGAATTTTAATTTTTACAATTTGATAACATGAGAAGGAAAGTACAATTTTAATTGTCAATAGAGAGTAAAAAGAATAAACAAATTTTAAAAGGATTTTGATAGAGCTAATGTGAAAATTAGTTAGTTTAATTTGAACTAATTAATTTAAATTTAAATTTTTATTTTTCAATTCTAAATCCTTATTTTATTTGTATTTGCAGGATTTGTTTCAAATAAATAAAGATGAAGGGTTCTTTCTGCAGAAGAAAACCCTAATTTTTTCCTCTTATACTCCTATAAATACAACAGATGAAGAGAAAAAGTAGCGCTTAACGAAGACATCAAGAGACGGATGACCTCGTAATTCTCAAATAAATAAATAAATAAATTATATATATATAAAAGGAGAAGACAGAGAGAGAGAAACGAAGAAAGACGAGAAGCAAGTGGGCTGATGTGGGTGCACACGGTTCTCAAGGAGGAAAGCAGAGTGGGCTGACGTGGGCACGTGTGCTGAGATGACAGCGAAGTTGACGTGGCGGAACACGACAAAAGAGAGAAGAGCAGGAGCGCCGTGCAAAATGCCAGAAGATGCTGACGTGGCGACTGGGCTGACCTGGCGCACTAGCGCTGACAGGCGGCTCAGGCTTCGAAAAAGACAGGTGCGGACTTGGCGGCTCAGTTCTGGCTCAGACTTCAAGATGACAGTAAGATAGAGGAATTGATTGTATTTACTGATTTTGCTTTTCGGAACGCGGTTCAAGGCTATTCGGTTTGCAATTTCTTTTCAAAAGTAGTACTTTTTGTATCTGTTTTTTTTCTCTAATTTTATAATGCAATCTAAGACAATATTTGTTAGTTGCAAATTTACTATGAACTAAATTTATTTTTCTAGGGCTTTGACGTAGCCTAGTTTTGATAACACAATTTTAATTCCTTATTATTTTTCTATTTTTCCATGGTTGTGTGTTGATTTTTATTCTTAATGCGTACAATTAGTCGATAGACATTTGTATGATTTATTAAATCACATAACCCATGCTTTCTTTTACTGCATTTAGATTTGATTTTTCTTTTAGTTTATTTTAGTTTTAATTTTTGATTTTATCTTGTAGAATTGCATGAGTTTTGAAAGTCGCCGGGCGGAGCTGTTTTATACACATACATTGATGGCTATTTTGAGCAGTATGGAGTCAGAATCTGGAAAACTGATTCAAAGAGAAATTATAGACAATTGTCTTAGATCTCCAGCAAAAAAAAATCAGCCAATTTGGACTTCTACAGCTCTAGATATCTCAGAAATACTGAACGCTGCGCATGTAGAAATTTTTAGACTAATCAGGGAAAAAATTCTGAACTTTTTGCATTCTTTTTGTTTTTGTTTTTCCTTTCCAATTGAGGACAATGTGATATTCAATTTTGGGGGGAAGTTTTACATATTTATTATTTATTTTTGAAAAGAAAAAAACAAAATAAAAGGGATTTCAATTAGGCTTACCATTACACTTTTGAGTCCTTTATTGTGCTAAAGCATTGAAATAATTTTTTTTAGGATATACAATTTCTTATAAAGCAAGATTAAGCATACTTATTTACTTTAGGATTATTGAAGTTCACAATTTCTTACAAAATTGTGTGAGTCGTGCTATTATACATAAAAGACAAATGTGATGCTTTTTCTTGTGATGATCCCCTTTGATCTAGTCCTAAACAGAGTTTAAGTAAATAGAGTAATAATGAAAAAAAAATATGAATAAAGTCAATCTACTCCAATATTTTGAGTTACTTAGTAACTAGGGGTATTCATCATTCATCAAAAAAAAAACTAGGGGTATTCATCACCAATGTTTACTTTTACGTCAAACGGCAACTTGAAATATGAGTATGCAAAGTACTTTAAGTTTGTGACTTATTGACTAACCGGGTGAATTCATCACAAATGTTTGCATTCGCATCAAAAGGCAAGTGACAACTTAAAAAAGAGACTAAAAAAAAAATTATAGTTTGTTACTCGGTTTGTAGTAGTGAGAAAGAGAAATCACAGAATCAGTTATTACATGGTATAATTACATTAATTGCATGATTAATATGATTGGGTTTGGAATTACGAATGAATAATTGCACTGGAGAAAATGGGTATGTTTGATTTTACTTTATTTGCTATTGTTTATATTTTTAATTAAAATTTTGATGCTTGCATGATAAGATCTCTTAGTGTGATGAGTTAAGCCTACTATTGATTATTATTCTTTTATTCATGGTTACTTTTTGCTCGAGGACAAGCAAAATCTTATGTTTGGGGGTATTTGATATGCATAATTTTTATATAAATAGTTGTACTCATTTACCAATAAAAATAGCTTGTTTTCGTTTATCCTGTTAATAATTCATCTTATTTCCGTATATTTCATGTAATTAATTATTTTTGAAGAAATACGACTAAATGTGAAGATTTTTGGTAAAAATCAAAAAACAAAGCAAAACTATTGATTTATTATTTTTATTGATTTGTTGAATTTTAATTTTTACAATTTGGCAATATGAGAAGGAAAATACAATTTTAATTGTCAATAGAGTGTAAAAAGAATAAACAAATTTTAAAAGGATTTTGATAGAGCTAATGTGAAAATTAGTTAGTTTAATTTGAACTAATTAATTTAAATTTAAATTTTTATTCTTAAATTATAAATCCTTATTTTATTTGTATTTGCAGGACGTGTTTCAAATAAATAAATAAAGATGAAGGGTTCTTTCTGCAAAAGAAAACCTTAATTCCTACCTCTTCTACTCCTATAAATACAACAACATATGAAGAGAAAAAGTAGCACTTAACGAAGACATCAAGAGATGGTTGACCTCGTAATTCTCAAATAAATAAATTAAAAAAATTATATATATATAAAAAGAGAAGACAGAGAGAGAGAAATAAAGAAAGACGAGAAGCAAGTGGACTGACATGGGCGCGCACGATTCTCAAGGAGGACAGCAGAGTGGGCTGACGTGGGCACCTGTGCCGAGTTGACAGCGAAGTTGACGTGGCGGAACACGACAAAAGAGAGAAGAGCAGGAGCGGCGTGCAAAATGCCAGAAGACGCTGACGTGGCGACTGGGCTGACCTGGCACACTAGCGCTGAGAGGCGGCTCAGGCTTAGAAAACGACAGGTGCTGACTTGGCGGCTCAGTTCCGGCTTATACTTCAAGATGACAGAAAGAGAGAGGAATTGATTGTATTTACTGATTTTGCTTTTCGGAACGCGGTTCGAGGCTGTTCGGTTTGCAATTTCTTTTCAAAAGCGCTAGTACTTTTTATATCTCTTTTCTTTCTCTAATTTTATAATGCAATCCAAGATAATATTTGTTAGTTACAAATTTACTATGAACTAAATTTATTTTTCTAGGGCTTTGACGTAGCCTAGTTTTGAGAACATGTACAATTTTAATTCCTTATTATTATTTTATTTTTCCATGGTTGTGTGTTGATTTTTATTCTTAATGCGTACAATTGGTGGATAGATATTTGTATGATTTATTAAATCACGAAGAGACCGGACTGGTAATTTGTGATTAATAAAAATTAAACACCGTTATAGGAGCGAACTGCTGTTAATGTTACCGTTAAGAAATCCATAGATCTTAATTAATTTTCAATTGAAATTTTGTGAATGGACTAAGACAAATAATTAGTTGAGAATATTTTTGATACTGCTTGAGAGAGAGTATTGAACAATTTTGGGATTTTGGTCTACAACTTGGAAAAATAATATTTTTATTCATATGGAGTTATAAATTATGTGTGATAAACTAGGTGAAGTCAAAATCCCTAGAATTAATTTTTCCATTAACAAATTACAAAAATTTCACAACCCGCTCCCTCTTCATTAATTTAGTTAGTTTTCTTTAGATTAATTTAATTTAATTGTTTTATCCTTTATTAATTTCGATATTCCAAATAGTGATTCATCTAGTAATTTCGGTACTCAATGAAATAATTAGTCCCTGTGGGTTCGATACTCTATTCACTTAACTATACTACTTGTTTTGATTTTGTACACTTACAAATATTCACATCACCCCCCCCCCCTTTCGTTCTCTCTCTCTCCCCACTCTCCTCTTTCTCCCGTTCTCTCAATTTTTTTCTCTATCTTGAAAACCCAAACAGAACAGAGACCCCCAACCCCCCTTATCTTCCTCGACGAGCACCGCCATAGCAGCACCGCCTTTTCACCATCTCAACTTCAGCTGCCTCCTACCACCTTCCGCTCATCTCTCCCACGTCGTCCCTTCAGCCTCGCCCTGTCCCCTGTGCGATGACAGCGAGCACCCGATGCATCCTCCCCTATTGCGACCCTAGCGGCAGTCAGGTGCTCCATTCGCTCCCTTGCCTCCCTGTCTCTTCCACCCTCTCTCCGTCGACCAGACGCAATAGGCCAGCGAGTCCCGAAGAGACAGCATCGCACTGTTTCCCAGTTCTCCTCCGCTACACTGTTCTTCTTCCTCCATTCGCGCCCCCTGTGCACTGTGCCTCCCTGTCGTCATCTTGCAGTGCCACCCAGCCAGTCGTTTCAGCCCAGTGCAGCCCTCCCCGGTGATCCTCCGCCTTGCCACGACCGCGATGCTCCCTTTGCCATCCACCACCATCGTGTTCCCTGAGTGCATCGCCACCTGCAGCCCTTGGCCACTGCCAGTCGTCGGGCCAGAGCCAAGCCGAAGCTTTTGGCTGTTTGTTGGAGTTTTGATCATGGGTTGATTATGTGATGCGGGCCGTTGATTACCTTGATGATCATGATCATCATGTTTCTTGATTGATTGATTCTTGGTCATCCGTTGGATCTTGATCGTCATGCTTGATTGGATGTGGGCCGTCGATCTCCTCTTGATCATCCGATTAGATCCTAGCCGTTCGATCCCCACTTGATCATCACGATCATGATGATCATCAATTTCCTTTGATCGTAGTCATTCGTTCGATCGATCTTGATCTTCATCATCAGGAAAATCTGACCGTCCCATCTGATCCGATCATCTTGATCTTGATATTCGATCTCAGCTGTCCGATTTTATGTTCGTGTTCTCGATCGTCTTCATCTTGTTCATGATCGTGTATTCGTGATTGGTTCGTGATCCGTTCGTTGTGTTTGTGTTCGTGCCCTGGGATCCGTTCCCGTTATTCTTGTTCTTGCTCCGTCTTCATCTTCATCGGTTATCAGGCAAGTATCCCCTTGTACGAATCGTTTGTTCTCGTACAAGCTTTCTTTGAAAAATACCGCAAGTATATTTTTTGGCTCTAATTCATATTCTTCGGTCGAATTGAAATCTGTTGTTATACATAATTCGTCGATCCCGTATTCACATATGATCGTGAATACTTTGTTGCCATATACATTATATGAACACGATTGATACACACATATGTACTCTTGGGATTATATATGATTATGTGCATGATTGTTTTACCCGTGATAGTAGTTTAAATATGATATCTTGTTATTATTGATTAAAATTAATAAAAGTAACAAGCCGGGGTATAAGGGTAAAGGCCATAGTAGTGGACAATATTGGTAAGTGTACTCGGAAGGGGGCTTGTGTTTCCCATAATTTCAAGTTATATGGAACTAAGTGCCACGTGGAACAAAGTGCCACGTCAGGATTTGACGGGGGCCACCTCTAGAATCCATTACATGATTACGAATTATATGGAACTAAGTGCTACGTGGAACTAAGTGTCACGTCAGGAGTTGACGGGGGCCACATCTAGAATTTACGGGAGCCACCTCTAGAATCCATTACCAATTACATGACATGATATGATTCTCGTTTACATGATGCCTGAGCACACGGTCCTATAGAATCCACCACTAAGTCTAAATGCAAACTTGTTTGAATGTAGCAACCATGTAGTAAAAGGATGGATGCATGAAGTGTTACCTATTTAGTAATAATACAAGACTTGAACATGATCACTTGACACTCGATACTTGATTACTTGTACATGATACTTGATACTTGATCTTGATACTTGTTACCTGTACTTGATACTTGGTTACTTGATTACTTGTTTACATGCCACTTATTTCATGATGTCTTTGTTCATGATCCTATTTACATATTGTATTTCTCCTATTACATGATTCTTGAATCCATGATCTTTTTCCTGCTTCTTGTTTTGTTTTTGTACTTTTTCTGTTAGCTTGTACCACTTGCAGCCCGTGACTTGTATTAACAGGCGCCGTCTTGTTTCATTTTGTATTAATGTACTTGCAGGCCCGGATGGAGAGTTACCCGAAGGTGTTGCTGATCAAATGTTTTAGTCTTGTTAATTATCATGTTATCTTTAGTTCATGTTTTATTCATGCTACTCTTTATTGTAAGCCGGGCATGTTTGACCTGTCACTATATTTTTATTCCCAGCTGTTGGTTATGTTATGGACTATGTCTTGTACTTTTTGTTATCCTATTGTGATTTTGCATGCCTGCGTGGTTTTCTTGTTGTTGAGTTACCTGTACAGCTTATGAATGGTGTATTCGCATCATTCGCTAGGCCTCAGTCACGTGCTCGTATTTCCGTATTTTGGGAAGCGAGACATGACAAGGAAAATCCCCCACTATTCGAACAGAAGTAGTGGACTATATGGTAGTCGACGTCAAAGCCGCATGTAATGCTATATTCGGTTGTCTCGGCCTAGCGGCCTCCCATGCAATTGCTTCTACCTTCCACATGAAAATGAAGTTCCCAACAACAGCAGGCGTATGCCAAGTTGTAGAGAGCCAGCAGGTAGCATGAGCATGTTACACCGCTACAATGGGGGACTCAGTTTTCTCCCTCGACGCTATAGAGCTACCGCCAGGAAACAGTCACAGTAACACTTGAGTCTGTAAATCAGCTCGAAGCTACTGCATTAGACAATTCTGCCAAGAACTTCCAAACCTGCCAAATAATCTCCCACCAGGTCCAAGATTGTCCTCATCAGAATACTACGACATACTTGAATCCCCTGCCCGAAGCCACTCGCCCATTCAATAGAAAGAAATAGTCCTGATAAAACACATTGGTGAACCAAAAGATTTCTCATTCTCTATGCAAAACAATAGGAAGCTCGCTCCAAAATAGACAAGTCCAGGAAATGTCTACCAAGTTTTTCGCCTAACGGCTCATCAACTTGAAGACGTGGGGAGCAAAGAGGAGATATTAGCAGGGACTTGGAAAGTGAAACACCTCATGAACTTCAACAAGGACGCTGAATGCCCGCCTACTCTATATACTTTCTATATTTTCTAGATAAAAGTCAGCCACTAGAGCAACCATTTAGTTTTATTTTCCAATAAAATTTAGTATTAAATTTTATAGAATTATTGTACAACTTTACGGATGCATACAATAAGTTAAATGCCAAGCCTAATCTTAAAAACAACACAAAAAACTCATTAAAATCTCCTTATAAGGCGGGTTCGGAGTCCATACCCATAGTTCGAAGTTACTCTAGTAATTTATAACAAAGCAAGTTCAGAGTTCTCTTCGCCATTTGATCTGCCCCTGCAATCCGTTAATGTCTCGATGAAAGGTTCGGAGACCATACCCATGGCTCGATGTTTCCCTAGCAATTTGCAACAAAGCAAGTTCAGATTTCAACTCTCCATTCGATATGCTCCTGTAACCTGTTAATACCTAAACTAACATGTTCAGAATCCATACCCATGGCTCGGAGTTACTTTAGAAACCTACAACTAAGGACGTTTAGAGTTCAACTCGCAATTCGATTTGTTCCTGAAAATAGTTAAAATTCCTTAAAGACAGATTGTAGCGCCCCGAATTTTCAATATAATATCTCAGAAATACGTGGCACAATTCTAGAATCATCTTCAATGTAATCATAAACATAGCAACCAAATACAGCATAAATTAAAACTTTTTATTACATCAATTGTTTACAAAGCACAGCGGAAAGTTAAACACATTGAATTACAATTTCTTTCTTTTACAACACATTCTTTTACAATTTACATAAGCTTTATTATCATTCTACCACATGCATCCAATCCCAAGCTAATGGCACCTACCTGTAAAATATGAGGCTAGAGATAACCCTAACCCCCAAAACTACAGGGGTTAGCCATAACGGTGTGAGTGACATAAAATAAATGCAAAATGAAACATTAACATAGAATCATAAACAACATATATGAACAGCAAGAATAAAATGAAATAAGAAATAACAATAAGTAAAATATGAAAACATCAAGTGAACTAGTCTAAGTGTCAGCTGTAGAAAATAGGAAAACACATGCATGAAACCAAGTCAAGAAAACATCAATACTATATACTGACTCTCTAATGCATACTTGTCGGATTCTATGCATCCCATACTACATAGGTCCGGTGCAAGCCCTTATCGTTCTCCACTTGATAGAGTTTAATCCCTCATTATGCCACTAATCCTACTACTATGACTACTATGAGATTTAGACATTATGCAAGTATTGGTTCTCTTCCTTGGAATACTGGAGCCCAATCCCACTCCGCGGATCATTCTGTGGCCCATACGTCTATCGTCCCGGAATACTGTGGCGATTGCCTCACTTCGCAAGTCATCCTGGAACCCTCTTTGCACAAACATCCCATGAGCGTCGCTCTCGTCCTCGGAATACTGGAGATCAATCCCACTCCGCAGATTATTCTGTGGCCCATACGTCCATCGTCCCGGAATACTGGGGAATATCTCACTCCTTGGATCATCCTAGAGTCCATAACTCACGTTTGCACTCATTTCATCATATCACCATCTAGTGCCTATCCTTATCTTTTTAAGTTAATTAATTATTTACGAATCTCCTAGAGTAGGTGTACCCTACCGGACTTAACTCAATTGTTCACCAACAAGCCACAACTAACAAACCAAAAAATCTCAACTGCCGGTATCTAGGGTCCCACACACCCTCTAGAGACTCACAACTCAACCATCAACACAAAATAAATATTTCATTTTAATCATTTCATTTCATTGCTAACCTACTCACCGGGAGAAATTCATTCATTCACATTGTTTGTATATGAGTATATATATATATATATATATATATATATATATATATATGAAGATCTTCATTACTGAAGTGTGCATATGTGTACCTGTACGAGTTCTTTTTACTGAAATGAAGTGTATGCACAAGTGTGTATATATAATATATAGAAAACCCTTCTTTACTGAGTTGAAGTATATGTGTATATATATAACAAAATATCCCTTTACTGAATTGGAGTTGTGCACAAATGTGTATATAAAACTTTTTACTGAAATGAAGCTTGTGTGTATATATATAAGGTATAGAAAACCCCTACCCTGGTCATTTTGTTGAAAGTCATGCCACTGGTAGTGATCTTCCTTTAATAATATCATATAATGGGTAATGTCTTATTCTAGGCTATTCTCTAATATACTCTCTTTTAGCTGCTGGTGCAAAGGTTGCCTGGAAATTTCTTTCTTGTACTGTCAGAAGTAATGATGTACAATGTGTACGTGATTGCTCTATGTACTAAGATCTAAGAGTTTTCCATAGATGTTTTTATGCCTAAAGCAGGTTACACAATCAGATTAAAAAGGTTTCAGCTAGATGTCAGTCATCATAGGAGTTTATGTCAGCAGTTGTTGGTTGTAGTTGCATGCAGTAGACTGCGTATATCATATCGCTTTCTTACTTGGTATTCCTAGTATATCTTCATTTTGAAAAGGTCTGGCTGACAGGACTTTCTGCCTTTTAACCATTAATTTTGGATATGGTTAACTAGTTTGATTGTGTCATGGTAGGTACACTTATAAAGAAAAATGTTAAAGACATTTATTTATCCAAATAAAATTTTATAATCAAATTACATTGTCAGATTTAGCATGATGGTAACTCTGTAGAATTTCAGCATGATGGTGTCTGTGTAGAATTTCAGTATGATGGTGTACATGTATATATACCTACATATATAACATCAGTTATAGCTTCAAACTTCATCAAAAAAATCACAAAATCTTCAAACAGTGAAGTGGTGTACATGTATATATACCTACATATATATAACATTAGTTATAGCTTCAAAGCCTGACAGTTAGGAATAATACAATGGTAATAATATACTTAGTACTAAAATAATAAATGTAAGATTGAAGACTTCACAAAAAAATCTCAAATGCTCAATTTCAGCTGTACCTTAACAGACCCGAAGCAAAAACCCCTTCCCCACTTCAAAACTCAATTTTCTAATTCAATAACCCACTCTTGTAACTTATTAAACACATATACAATTCATCACATCAGTATGCCCATGAATGTGTGCATTTACGACATGCATGAATCAAGTTTTACTCCTCCAAAATGCCAAACCAGAGCGTGTGCATATATTGCACAATAAATGTTAGGTTTGTTCACTTTTGAAATAAACAACACACAACTCATTAGCAATGGCTCTAATCAGCACTGACATGGATGAAAGCAACACACCCTTGATTTCTTTAGGGATTCCTAACAATCTCAAGTCTTTTATTTAGGGTTTTAATCATCAATAGCATGGTTTCATGAAAAGATTCAATTTTTGTTCATATCAATATTCGTTATATCTTCATACCATCATGCTTTCTAATAGATAAATCATCATATACAACATACTTAGAACAATAAGAAAGCAAACACAAGTCACTCACTTCAATAAAGAAATCAATTGAATTAATAAAGAATGAGAAAAAGTCATTCTTTTGCAAAATCCAAGATCATTGCTTTGAAAGTCCAAGAAATTAATAGTAAAAATATATTTTATTTTTGCAGAGGAGAGGGACGGCTGTAGTGGCCATAAGATAGGCCGAAATCTGAATTTTTTAGGGTTTTACAAGTTTATGGAAACATCCCTTAACAAATTATTATTTTACATATATAAACCTTTCTTTAATAAAGTTGTTAAATAAGTTAAATAAATTAAAATAAAACCAAATCCTTTTACTACTAAGTTATCCAACCATCAAGCATAGCCCAGAAATTAAAGAATTCGTATTTGTACTCAAAGTGGTCATTTTGCACAAAAGTCCATCTTTTAGTAATATTTGCAAATAGATCCAATAATTATCAGAAAAATTCAGAAAATTCACAAATAATATTTAAAAATAAATATTAGATTTTCTAATCAAAAATTTCTGACTTTTACTTTCTAAGAAAATATTTGCACAAGATCCACTTAAATTCCATATTTGCAAAAACACCATATTTGTTTAAATCTTTACCAAATCAACTCTAAATAAAACTTAAATATATTTTATTTTCAATGATGACCATGGAAAGCCCAAAAATCAGTAAAAACCAATTTTCATTATTTTTTTGAGTTCCAAACCGCTTTTCACATAAAAGCCCATCTCTTTCGAAATATTTACAAAAATAGTTTCTTTATTCAGAAAAATCCCAAAATTTAGGATATACTTAATTATAAATAGGAGAATGTATCCAGAAATTTAAAATTGGAGATTTGCACCCCAAAAAAGTATTTGTACGTGTTTTGCACGTGTAAAATCGAAAAATTCGTAAAATAGTAAAATAAATTCTAATAAATCTGAAAATTAAAATATCATAAATAAATGAGGAAAATCAATTATTAACCATAAAATTTTAAGAATTCAAAACTTCCTAACTTTGCACGTGTGTTGCACGTGCAAAATTTACAATTTCAAAAAAATAGTCAAAGTAGTCAACTATACCAATATAATATTATTTAGTAATGCAAAATAAATCATTTTATTTTGTGGGGTGTGACACAGATTATAGGCCAAAAATCATGGATTGCAATTACTCCAATAAAACTTGCAAAAGCTATATTTAGAGTTCAACTTGCCACTCGATGTGACTCTCACAATTTGTTGGAGGACCTATGCAGCAAGTTTGGAAAATAGCTCTCCGCCGAGTTTCTCCTACAACTAGATGAGTATAGGACGGATAAGTTCTAAACTCTGTCAAAAATTTTGCATACTATCAACAGTTCGTTAGCTATACACAACAAATTTGAGGCCATGTTCTTTAACTACAAAGAACCCAGTCGACGGCTCATCGATCTCAATGAAAAGTTGCACATTAAGGATCAAACTTATAAAAAGAATTCTTCAAATCACAGAACTATCACAAGTCTATGAATTCAGATCCATCGTCACTACAAGTATCTTCAAGTACAAAACCATAGATCGTTTAACAAGTTGTCTTGCAAGTCGTTCTTCCAACAACACGGTAGAGGGATGCTCCGCCTAACTGAAGCGAACCACTTTACAAGCCTCCGACCAGTTAACAGCTTCCCAGAGTCACCTCAACTCTTGGCAATAAAATTTAAGACAAGTTGGTGTGAATTATTTGCAAGTGTACAAAATCGCAACAAGTAGTATAGTTAAGTGAAAAGAGTGTCGAACCCACAAGAACGAATTATTTTATTGAGTACCAAAATTACTAGATTAACTCCTATTTGGAAAATCGAAATTTAATAAAGAAAACAACTAAATTAAATTAATCTAACAAACTAACTCAATTAATTAAAAGGAGCGGAATCTGAAATTTTTGTGATTTGTTAATGGCAAAATTAATTCTAGAGCTTTTGATTTCACCTAGTTAATCACACACATTTTATAACTCCATAAGAATAAAAAGATTATTTTTTCAAGTTGTAGACCAAAATCCCAAATTTATTCAATATTCTCTCTCAAGCAATATCAAAAATATTCTCAATTAATTATTTGTCATAGTTCATGCACAAATTACTAATTGAAAATTCATTAAGATCTATGGATTTCTTAACGGTCACATTAATAGCAGTTCGCACTTGTAACGGTGTTTAATTTTATAAATTAAAAATCACAAATTACCAGTTCGATCTCTCCATGATTTAATAGATCATACAAAAGTCGGTCAACCAATTGTAAGCATTAAGATCAAAAATCAAACACACAACCATGGAAAAATAGAAAAATAACATGGCATTATAATTGTGTTCTCAAAACTATGCTACATCGAAATCCTAGAAAAGTAAAATTTAGTTCATAATAAATATATTGCAACTAAAAAATATTGTTCTGGATTACATAATAAAATTAGACAAAGAGAAAAGAGATACAAAAAGAACTGTTTTTGTAAAAAAAATTGCAAACTGAACGCCTCCAAAAGCACACAGCCAAGTCAGAACCCACTGTCTTTCTCCTTTTCTCTCCTCGATTTTTGCGCCGACAACCGAGCCAAAGTCAGCGCCACGTCAGCAATGCAGAGCTGCTGTCCCATTTTGCTGATGTCATCGCTGATGTGGACGCTGACGTCACCTGCGTCCCTGTTCTCTCTCTGTCTCTGTTTCGGTCTCGAGTCGCACACGCAAGGCCCAATGCCACGTGAGAGCCTGGTGACGTAGACGCTTTTGAAGACCGCACTTCCTTGAACACTGAGCTGCCACGTCAGCCTGTCCTCTTCTTCTGTCGTTTTCGAGCCGAGCACTGTGTCACAGAGAGACAACGGATGTTCACTTTTTTCTTTTTTAATATGGGTTAGCCATCGATCTTCCCCTTCGTTAAGCGTGTCTCTATTGCTTCTCATTGAGTTGTATTTATACGAGCACAGAAAGGAGATTTAGGGTTTATTTTTGCAGAAAACCCCATCTTCTTCATTTATTTATTTCCTTATTTGATTTGATCTTTATTTCTTGCTCCTTTTGATTCTCTTTCACTTTTCGAAGTACGTGCTGCATACACACAAAATAAAATTAGATTTTTAGTATTAAAATAAATTAAAATTAAAATTAATTAGTTTAAATTAATTAAAATAACTAATAATCACATTGGTACAATTAAACCTTTTTAAAATTGTTTATTTCAATTTCACCCTCCATTGGAAATTAAAATATTTATTTTGCTTTTCACATAGCCAAATTGTTAAATTTAAAATTCAAAAAATCAATAAAAATTAATAAATCATTCTGCATGTTTTGTTTGTTGATTTTTACCAAAAATCTTCGCCTTTTGCATCAAAAAATCTTATTCCTTCAAAAATAATTAATTAATTGAATTTTATGGAAATAAGATAACTTATTAACATAATAAACGAATAGAAGCATTTTTTATGGATAAATGAGTACAAATATTTATATAAAATATATACACATCAAATACCCCCAAACATAAGATTTTGCTTGTTCTCGAGCAAAAAGTAAACATGAATGAAGGAATAATAATCAATAATAGCTCTACTCATCACACCAAGAGATCTCATCATACAAGTATCAAAATTTCAATTTAGAATATAAACAATAGCAAATAAAGTAAAATCAAGCATACTCACTTTCTCCAGTACAATTATTCATTCATAATTCCAAACCCAATCATATTTGTCATGCAATTAATGTAATTATAGTATGTAAGAACTCTCTGTGATTACCCCTTCTCACTTTTTCCTTTTTTTTTCTCTAAGTTGTCACTTGCCTTTTGACGCGAATGCAAACATTTGTAATGAATTCACCCGGTTAATCAACAAGTCACAAACTTAAAGTGCTTTGCATACTCATCTTTCAAGTTCTCATTTGACGTAAAAGTAAACATTGGTGATGAATACCCCTAGTTACTAAGCAACTCAAAATATTGGAGTAGATAG
The DNA here is from genome assembly GCA_017893485.1 of Hemerocallis citrina. NCBI lineage: Eukaryota > Viridiplantae > Streptophyta > Magnoliopsida > Asparagales > Asphodelaceae > Hemerocallis > Hemerocallis citrina. The sequence continues at coordinate 445,368,972 of CM030358.1, read as the reverse complement.
ACTTTATTCATATAATTTTTTTATTATTATTACTCTATTTACTTAAACTATGTTTAGGACTAGATTAAATGAGATAATCACAAGAAAAAACATCACATTTATCTTTTATGTATAATCACATGACTGTCACAATTGCGTAAGGAATTTTGAAATTCAATAATTCTAAAGTAAATAAGTATACTTAATCTTTCTTTATAAAATATTTTCTATCCCTAAAAAATATTTCAACACTTTAGCAAAATAAAAAACTCAAAAGTGTAATGATAAGCCTAATTGAAATCCCTTTTGTTTTGTTTTTCTTTTCAAATATATATAAAATAACAAATAAATTTGTACCCCTTCCCCTGAACTTGAATATCACATTATCCTCAATGGGAAAGGAAAAGAAAAACAAAATAGGATGCAAAAAGTTCAGAATTTCTCCCCTGATTCGTCTTAAAATTCTGCACACGCGACAATCAGTGTTTCGGCGATATCTAGAGCTGTAGATGTCCAAATGGGCTAATGCTTTTTGTTCTGGAAAGCTAAGACAATTTCCTACAATCGATCTTTGAAACACTTTTCCAGATTCTGACTCCATCCTGCTAAATAACAGCTATCAATTCAAGTGTAGAAAACAGCTCCGCTGGGCGACTTTCAAACTCGTGCAATCCTACAAAATAAAATAAAAAATTAAAATTATAATAAACTAAAAGAAAAATAAAATCTAATGCAGTAAAAAGAAAACATGGGTTGCCTCCCAAGAAGCGCTAAGTTTTAAGTCTTCAGCCAGACTTGATAGGAAGATAGTTATGTGACACCAAGATCCAACAACATACGAGCATCTTTTCCAATAATTCTCTTCATATTTGGATTAGATTTTTTCTGCACACTCGTTAAGCTTGATGGTAGCGGCTCGAATTTCAATCGTTTCTTTCTTGAAGATGGAATCTTTGATATCCCCATCTTCTTGAATGTCAGTTGAGAAAATGGAAGAATAGATGGTACAGCATCCAAATACATAACATATTTCAAATTCTTTTTTCTTAGATTCAAGAGTTGCTGAATTTGTTGGACATACTTCGATTGGTAACTTTTCAACTTTAGTCTTACGTTTCTCTCCCACAATTAAATCAGTTTTACTTACTTGAAAAGATGACTGTTCTTCGGTATGCAACTTCATGGATTTACATACATCAAAAGTTACTTGCTCATGCTGCGTTTGTTCCTTCGTGATTGGTCCGTACTTTTCTTCCTTTTCAACCACATTTTGTTCGTCATTTTCTTTTTGTGGTTGCTCAATTGTCCTCCCGCTTCTTAGTGTTGTAGCTTTGACATGCTCCATAGGGTTGGTCACGGTGTTGCGGGATAAGTTTTCTGCTGTTCTCTCTGTAAGAATATTTGAAAGCTGACCAATTTGATCCTCAAGATTGTGAATTGAAAGCCGTATTATTTTGAATCGCCAAACCTGTCTTTTGCATGTATTTCATGAACATATCTTCAAGTGTCGGCTTCTTTTCTTGTTGTTGAAAATTTTGTTGTGGTCTAGCTCCTCCTTGATTATTGTTCCAAGAAAAGGTGGGGTGATTTCTCCATCCTGGATTGTATGTGTTTGCATAAGGATTGTTTTGTCTTTGAAAATTTGACACAAAATTTGATTGTATGGAGCAAAAGGGTTCCCCACTTGGCAATCTGTACTTGAGTGATTTCTTGCACAAAAATCACAAATCATATTAGTTTGAATAGAATTAACATTCATATTACCTAATTGCTTAGATAAAATATCAATTTGTGCAGTTAAAGTAGTAATAGGATCAAGTTCAAAAACTCCAACCACTTTTCTTGGCATTGTACTCTCTGAAGACCACTGATAATTATTAGATGTCATCTCTTCTAAAAGTTCAAAGGCTGCTTCGTGAGTTTTGCTCATTAGTGCACCTCCAGTGGCTGCGTCAACCATAGATCGATTTGTAACTCCCAAACCATTATAGAATATTTGAATTTGCAACCCTTTCGGTAGTTCATGATGAGGAAACTTTCTCAATAACTCTTTGTACCTCTCCCATGCATCATACAAAGACTCGGCCTCAAATTGAATGAAGGTGGTAATATCATTTTTTAGCTTCGCTGTCTTTGCCTGCGAAAAATACTTAGCTAGAAATTTTTATACAAGTCCCTCCCAAGTAGTAATACTACCGGGTGGTAGAAAATTTTGCTAAGCCTTCGCCTTATCTCTTAGTGAAAAAGAAAAGAGTTTCAATCGAATTGCATCATCTGATACTCTGTTGTGCTTGAAAGTGTCACAAATTTCTAGAAAGTTTGCAATGTGAACATAAGGATCCTCGTGCGATGGTCCCCAAAATTGAACAGTCGGTTGAATCATCTGAATAATTGCTGATTTAATTTCAAATTTGTTTATTTCAATTGCAGACATCTTTATGCTTCATCTTGCTCCATGAATTGAGGGCATAACATTATCTCTCAGAGCCCTATTTTCCTTATTGTTTGCCATGATAATGTACTTGTATATCCTAAAATATAAGTATCAAAAAAAACAAAAAAAAAAGAAAAGAAAACCAAACTAGTAATAATCTAGCAATTTTCAATATCAATAAAAGAATAACTAGTCCCCGGAAACGGCTCCAAAAACTTGGTGTGAATTATTTGCAAGTGTACAAAATCGCAACAAGTAGTATAGTTAAGTGAAAAGAGTGTCGAACCCACAAGGACTAATTATTTTATTGAGTACCGAAATTACTAGATTAACTACTATTTGGAAAATCGAAATTTAATAAAGAAAGCAACTAAATTAAATTAATCTAAAGAACTAACTAAATTAATTAAAATGAGAGGAATCTGAAATTTTTGTGATTTGTTAATGGCAAAATTAATTTTAGGACTTTTGATTTCACCTAGTTAATCACACACAATTTGTAACTCCAGAAGAATAAAAAGATTATTTTTCAAAGTTGTAGACCAAAATCCCAAATTTATTTAATATTCTCTCTCAAGCAATATCAAAAATATTCTCAATTAATTATTTGTCATAGTTCATGCACAAATTACGAATTGAAAATTCATTAAGATCTATGGATTTCTTAATGGTCATATTAACAGCAGTTCTATCTTGTAATGGTGTTTAATTTTATAAATTCAAAATCACAAATTAGCAGTTCGGTCTCTCCATGATTTAATAGATCATACAAAAGTCGGTCAACCAATTGTAAGTATTAAGATAAAAAATCAAACACACAACCATTGAAAAATAGAAAAATAATATGGAATTAAAATTGTGTTCTCAAAACTAGGCTACATCGAAACCGTAGAAAAGTAAAATTTAGGTCATAATAAATATATTGAAACTAACGAATCTTGTTTTGGATTTCATAATAAATAAATTAGAAAAAGAGAAAAGAGATACAAAAAGAACTTTTTTTGTAAAAGAAATTGCAAACCGAACGCTTCGAAAAGCGCGCAGCCAAGTCAGAACTCACTGTCTTTCTCCTTCTCTCTCTCTCCTCGATTTTTGCGCCAACAACCGCACCGAAGTCAGAGCCACGTCAGCAACGCAGAGCTTCTGTCCCGTTTTGCTGACGTGGGCGCTGACATCACCTGTTGGTCCCGTTCTCTCTGTCTGTCTCTGTTTCGGTCTCGAGTTGCACACGCAAGGCCCAGCGCCACGTAAGCACCTGCTGACGTGGACACTTCTGAAGACCGCGCCGCCTTGAATCCTGAGCTGCCTCGTCAGTCTGTCCTCTTCTTCTGTTGTTTTTGAGCCGAGCGTTGCGTCACAGAGCACTGTCCTCTTCTTCTGCTTGTTTTGTTTGTTGATTTTTACCAAAAATATTCACCTTTAAATCAAAAAATTTTATTCCTTCAAAAATAATTAATTAACTGAATTTTATGGATATAAGATAACTTATTAACATAATAGACGAATACAAGCAATTTTTATGGGTAAATGAGTACAAATATTTATATAAAAATTAGACACATCACAAGTCTCCCTTAGGCATGCAAGCTATAGGTTTATCCTAACACCTTCACCTGCGCAAGCTTCAACTCTGTATCGCGTGAAGCACAACACAAACGGATGTGTCCCAACGCCTTCAAGTGCGACATATCACGAAGGAGAGCAAACTCAATGTCCCGAGTAACTCATTCGATGTACATAACTGCTTGTCAATAAAGAGAAGAATGGAATTATTTCAACACTGAACAAACACAAGGGACTTCACTACAATATTAAGAAGATTCAGAACACCTACAACTTATTTGCTCTACAAAATGAGTTTGGCGCTATCAAATTCTCGTTAACTCCAAACAACGAATTCAATGCCCTGCTCACTGCTTAGGCTCCATCAATAACTAGTTGACTCCAAACAACGAGTTCGCCACCTAGTTAACCGCCCGAGCTCCATCAACCACTTGTTTACTCTAAACAACGAGTTTAACGTCCTGCTTATGGCTGGCTCCATCAACAACTTGTTGGCTTCAAACAACGAGTTCAACACTCTGCCATCCGCTCAAGCTCAATCAGCGACCCGTTAGCTCCATACAATGAGTTCAATGGCTTACTTTCGATCAGGCTCCATCAACAGCTCGTTGACTTCGAATAACGATTTAAATGATTTTCTCTTCATTCAGGCTCCATCAACAGCTCGTTGACTTTAAAAAATAAGTTCAAAGCCTTTCTCTTCGTTCATGCTCCATCGACAACTCATTGGCTCAAAATAATGAGTTTAACACATTGCTCTTCACTCAGGCTCCATCAATAGCTCGTTGACTCTAAACAACGAGTTCAATACCTTGCTCTTTGTTCAGGATTCATTGACAACTGGTTGAATCCAACTAACAAGTTTAATGCCTTGCTCTTCGCTCAGGCTCCATCAACAACTCGTTGACTCCAAAAAATGAGTTCAAGCTCTGCTCACTGCGCGAGCTCTATCAACAACTTGTTGGCTTCAAATAACGAGTTCAACATCCTGATCACCGCTTTAGCTCCATCAACAACTTGTTGACTCCAAACAACAAGTTAGGCACCCTGCTCTCTGCTCGAGCTCCATCAACAACTTGTTGAATCCAAACAACGAGTTCAATGCTCTGATCCCCACTCGAGCTCCATCAAAAACTAGTTGAATCCCAACAACAAGTTCAACTCCTTGTTATCCGTTCAGGCTCCATCAGCAACTCGTTAACTCCCAACAACAAGTTTAACATTTGCTATCTGCCTAAGCTTTATCAACAGCTCGCTAACACCCAACAATGGGTTCAGCGCCCTGCTTTACGCTCGAGTCATTCCAACAACCCCATAACTTTAGGCAATAGGTTCATCGCCTAACACCGGCCTAGGGTTTTCCCTAAAAACTTACTGAGCGCAAATAAAAAGTTTGAATCCATTACAGAGCTCTCTGAAAACTTGTTGGGAACAAATAATAAGCTCAACATTAGCTTTGTCCTAGGACTACCTCTACAATCTTGTTGGGAACAAACAACAAGTTCAACACCCAACTTTGTCTCTGTAATGCCCCATATTTTAAAATAATATTTTAAAGATGAATAAATGGATTAAAATGATTTTTAGTGATTTAATAAATATTTTTCTGAAATTTACCTTTTCACACGTGCAAAACACGTGCAAATATTTTCTTGGGAAGTTCAAAGTTAAAATTATTTTAGGGAAACCCATTATTTATTATTAGATATTATTTTTGAATTTTGTGGACTTTTCTGGTAATTATTTGATCTATTTGCAAATATGACAAAAATAGGGACTTTTGTGCAAAATTATCACTTGGAGTGAAAACTCTATATTTTTAGATTTTGGGGCTGGAAATGATGCCTAGTCAACTCAGAGATAAAGATTTTACCTTTTTTTATAATAAATTTGGCTTATTTTGCATGTTTTGATAAGGAGGGGTCTTTTCGCAAAATTGCCACTTAGGGGGCAAAAGTGAAAATTTTCTTTTTCTGGGTTCTCAAAATAGTACCGGCTGATTGTAGAGTGGGTGGTTTTATTTTTAAATATCAATTAAGTTGTTTTTATTTAATTTCCAAATATAAGGATCTATATATGTAAATGTATATTTAAAAGAGATATTTTGCAAATCTATTCACAAACCCTAAAACCCTATTTTCCGGCCTATTTAAGGTGGTGTTCAGCCGTCTCTTTGCTACTAAATACAAAGAGATTTCTTATTATTATTTTCTTGAAGTTTAAAGCAAGGATCTTGGTTTTCTTGCGAAATGAAGGATTTTCTTATTCTCTTTATTTTTCTTCAGTTGATTCTTCAATAAGGTGAATGACATATGTTTGATTTCTTTTTATTCTAGGCATGTTGTATATGATGATTTATCTATTAGGAAGCATGTTAGATGATGGTATGAAGATATGATGAATTTTGATGAGTAGATGAACTAAAAATTGAATCTTTCATGAAACTATATTATTGATGATTGAAACCCTAATTTGATGGCTTGTGATTGTTAAAGAACCTAATAGAAATCATGGGTTTGTTGTTTTGTACCATATTCTTGTTGTTTTAACCATCTATTATGAGTTTTATGAGATCAATTTCATAAAAGAGGATAAAGTTAAGTTCTTTAGTGATAATATGCTTATACATGTATTGTTATGATGTTTGATGAAGTAAACTTGATTGTAATAGCATGTATTCATGAGTAAACTATGGTGAATATTTTTGCATAAGTTTTAATAAGTTGCAATATTGGTTATTGAATTAAAAGATTGAGTTTTGAGTAAAAGAGGGGTTTTGAGTTTTCGGGTCTGATTTTGTACAGACCGAAAATTGGGGTTTTTGATGTTTTGATGGTTTCGACTAGATTTGAGTTGTTTTGGGTACCGAGATGGTTTGAACTTTATACTATATATATATATATATATATATATATATATATATACACAATAAGTTCTTCAATGCTTTGTTGATACAAACATGCAAAGGTACACACATACACACATTCACATTCATATGAAGGTTTTTGAAGATTTCGTGAATTTTTTATGGAGTTTTAATTGGATTTCAATTGTTTAATTTCTGAGTTTGATTTGAAACCTTTACTACTTCTTATTGATGAGATTTGATGCTTTAACTAATGCAAAACACACTCATATACACATATATGTATCTATATTCACTATTTTGAAGATTTCGATGGAATTTGCTCTTTTATGGATTGGATATGGTTTTGATTTGTTTTATAAACTCCTATATGTTATACAAGTTATATTTGATCATCTCAGAAAGTTTAATTTTGGTTTTACAAAGTTTTATCGTCGTAACAGTTTAAAACATGCAAAGATTTTCAAACTGCAACCTGCTATAGTTGACAGTCGACCGAACTAAAGTCGACAGTCGACTGGTCTATTACTGAATTTTAGATTTTGTTTGCAATAACATTCGACTGCTTTGTCTTTGAACTGAAGTTGACAGTCGACTGTCGGTTTCCTTGAATTTTGGATTTTCGCAGGACAGTCGACTGACCATGCTCAATAGTAGGCTGTCACTGTTCTGGCTGATAGTTTTATTGAGTTTTTGGATTTTCGCAGGACAGTCGACCTACCGTTTGCGACAGTCGATTGTCATTGTTCTGACTGATGTATTTCTTGAGTTTTTGTATGTTTCTTTAAACGATTATTTCTTCGATATTATTGATTATTAATCTAGTGTTTTTAAATGAAGTTTTTTCTACAGATTACAGTCTTGTACAAAGAGTTGTATTTTGTTTATAATAGAATTTAAACTTGTATTTCTATAACTTCATATAGTAAAATAAATATGTTTTCTTGAAGTAATTGACGTTTTGTGGTATTCTGTGATTTCAAAATATGATTCCTAGTTATTTAATGGATTTAATATTTTATTTCAATTCTGGAATTTTACAAGTATATTAAATAAATTTGGATTTTTTATTAATTGAAGAATTTTTATTAATATAAATGTTTTAATGATGATATTAAGAGTTTTATTGGAAGTTTTGGTGTTGATATTCGTTTTGTGAATCTCTAGGAGTTGAGTGGAAGTCCTGTGAATCGGCGAATGAGATTTTCTAAATTTTGACCAGTTTAGGTCATTGGGGTTTATTTTATAGAATTAAGTCCGGCAGGATACACTAACTCTAGGGTGGAGAGATATTTGTGTTTTTAATAATAGTCAACTTAAGGACAGGCACTAGTGGAGATGTGATGGAACTTGGGAAACGTAAGTATATGCTCTTGGTTTAGGACCAACAGATATGTTCCAGGACTTGTGTGTTGTTCTTTCCCGAGTGGACATTTGTATGTTTGCGTGTCGAGAGTCTGCAGGCCTATGCACGGAGCATGCAGGGTGCATTCGTGTGTTGAGGGTCGGCGTGCCTATTCACGGGATGTACCTGGTGTATCTGCACGTCGAGAGGCTCACAAGCCTATTCGTGGGGTACACGGCAGGGAGGTGATTCTCCGGTTTTTGAGCTATTCTTACATGATGCTTGCGCATTGAGAATTGTGATGCCTATTCGTGGAGTATTCTGGATCTTGTTTCCATCACCGTAGTAGGATTAGTTGCATAATGAGGGATTTAACCCTATAAAGAGGATAACGATAAGGGCTTTGCACCGGACCTATGTATTGTGGGATGCATAGAATCCGACAAGTATGCATTAGAGAGTCATCATATTGCATCTCTGTTTTCTTGACTTGGTCTTTATGCATGTTGTTTTCTATTTTTCCTATACTTGACACTTAGACTAGTTTCTGTAACCTCTGTTTTTCATTTTGTGTATTTTTGAGTGTATTTTCTTTCTTTTTGGTGTATTTCTTTTTGAGTTCTTTATTCGTTGTCCGTCTTTTGTTCCGTTCCATTTGATCGGGCCATTATTTTGATTCCCAATATTTTATTGTTCATGTCCTATTTTAATTTCTCATCTTCTTCTCGTCTCTTATTGGATCTTTTTGTTTAACCCTAAAGCCCTATTCTTTTATCCCCAATACCCATTAGTAACCTAATACCCAATTGCACAAAACCCTGTTTTTAATACCCAAAACCCAATATACATTATCTAATTTTACTACCCAACACCCTGGTTACTCTAAATCCCCATTACCCATTTATTTAAACCCATACCCGCATCCCAAGATCCGATCCGTTAGCCCCATTTGTTGTGCCGTCATTCGCCTTGTACCCTAATCACCTTAAAACCATCTTCAGCCTACATCTATGCAACCTGACCCCCACCTTCAGAAACCCTAAAACTCTACCTATATAAATGCAACCCATGCTCCTGTTCATCATCTACCCTGAGCTGTTTCTTCTTTTTTCAACCCTACACCTACTGAAAACCCATCCCGCACCCATCCTTGCTCTCTTGGTTTCCCTGTGCTGCACCCCTTCCGCAACGACAGCCATCCTTCCACCGTCCTTCCTTTACTCGGTGCTCCCCCGTCCCGGCGTCGTCTTGCTACATTCGCGACAGCAGCACAGCAACGGGTGTTTTGTCCCCTCACAGCAGTCGTCCACAGTGACAGCGCAGCGACCCCGTGTCTCCGCTGCCATCTCGCCGTCGTACTCGCTGTTCGTCGCCCTCCCCTCTCGCGGTGATCATCTTTTGCTGTTGCCTTGGTCTTTGGTTGTGTTGGTGGGGTTTGTTCGTCATTGAGTTCGTGAATTCTTGTTCGTGGGTCCATTGTTTGCTCATACTCGTTCGTTGAGTTCGTTGCCCGGAAATCTATTCCCGTTATTCTTGCTTGGTGTTGTTTTCTTCGTCGGTTATAAGTCAAGTAACTTGTATTCTTTTCTTTGTGTAATACTAGTACTAAATACCGTCCGTAGTGTAGTTGGATTATAGAGACAATTTGCGTGTGAATCTCCTTGTTGATATTGTCTCTATTTTGTTGATTCGACCATAGTTGCCTCACGACATACATGACATGAATAACCTAGGATTGAACATATCTTGTTGCATATATGCATATTGTTCATGTGTTTTCTTGTGCTCGTTCATGTTATTCGTGATAGACATGTTGTGGACTTGTGAAATACCCTATATCATGTTGCTTCGACATCTAGTATACTCTATTTCGTGTTTGGTTGTGTTTTGGATGAGTTCTATGTGAACTAGTGGGTTTTGTGCATATGAAATATTTTCAGTTTTGCCGGTTTTCTCGTTTTGATCAGTATTTTAGATCCTATTAAGCTCAGTATTTGAAAATATTTTGTGAGCATATTTATAGAAAATTCTGTCTATTTTCCAACCCTTTTGACGGACCTCAGTTTTGATTTACGGTTTGTGAGTTATGTTGATTTTACTACAGTGGTGTCAAAGATTCCCAAATTTTGTTTTCTATGAAATTTGAAGAGTAATCTATTTTTATTCTGGTGTTAAAATTATTATTTTGATCTGAAATTTTTCTCAATAATTCTAGACTTGATTGGGGTTTACCCAGAATTTTCGTGAATTTATTTGATGGGTTTTACTAACCGTTCTATGTTTCCAAACAATTACTATATTAGCAGATTTTTCTCGTTGTTCTATAAAGAACCTAATCTTCAACCTATTTCTACTTTCTATTTCTAAAATATTTCTGAATATGAAAGTTAGCTTATTTTATTTATTTTATTAACCTTTTGATATATTTGGATTTTGATTTATGGTTTTTGAGATATTATTGTTTTCGTACTATAGTGTTTATGATTACAGATTTACAAAATTGTCGTGTTCTGATATTTTCTGATTTTACTTGAATATACTATTTCTGTTGGAAAATTATGAAACTTGATTTTATGTTACTATAAATATAGGAAAATACCCCAAATTTTTTATGGATTTAATTTGTTAGTTTTCATGCTGTTTTCCTGACTTTGAATATGATCTTCTGATTTCTGACAGAACATGTTTTCTGGATTCAAATCAGTTTTGAGTTATGTTTTTTGTGAAATACTATATGACTTATATATGTTTGCTGGATTCACCCGGAAGTCTATTTTCTAAACCTTTTAACAAATTCAGATTTGCATGTTTGTAGCAACGGGAATCTCAGTTTTAGTGCAACACTGTCTTGCTATCCTGAACTGGAAATTTTGTTGTTTTATCCTTTTGTGTGTTATCTTTCACCCGTACATATTTATCTTGCAACTGGAACTTGTTACTTATTTGTACCATGTTATACTTGTCCTGTTCGTGACACATACATGCTTATTTGACACTAACAATAAATAACCAAGCCGGAGTTTAAAGGAAAAGATCTAATAGTGGAAAATACAGAAACGTGTACTCGGAAGTGGATCTATTGATCCTATGTGATACTTGGCTTGATACTTGATACTTGATACTTGGCTTAATATTTCATTACTTGAGGCTTGATATTTCACTACTTGAGGCTTGATATTTCACTTTGCTTGATATTTCATACTTGAGGCTTGATACTTCGCTCTTGAGGCTTGATACTTGATACTTGAGGCTTGATACTTGATACTTAATTTCTTGAGGCTTTTTCCTGAGTACACTGCCCTCTATGATCGATTATGAAATGTAAAACGAAACTGTGTTGAATGTAGCAACCATGTAGTAAAAAGATGGATGCATGAATTGCTACCTAGATAGTAATAATACAAGACTTGACATGACATAACATGATACCTGTTACATGCTTACCTGTTTACTTGAACATGATTACATGAAACTTTTTACCCGTTACTTGAACTTGATACTTGTTACTTGATACTTGACACTTTTCACTTGATACTTGTTTCCATGATACTTGATTCTTGACACTCGTTACTTGTTACTTGTTAACATGATACTTGTTTACTTAACACGTGATACATGCCACTTACACTTGTTCATCTTGCTATGCTAGTTGTTATATTTTGTTATCATGCCTATTCCATATTATTGGTTATCTTTTCCTATGTACTTGTATCCTGCACTACAAGCGGCCCGTAACTTACATTGATGGGAGTTTGTTTTCTTTTTCCTTTTCATGCAATTTACTAAATTGCAGATTTTGGAGATTAGTTGCCAGATGGAGTTAGTGACATGAGATACTAGCTGCTGGATTTTGCTATTATTATTTCTTGTTGTTTATCTTGAATAATTATATTTTGCTACTTGGATTTGTTTGTATTTGGGCAATGTGACCCAGGATATTGACTTATTCAGATCTGGATTATTTGAGATTATAATATATTGGTTTCAAGTATTCCTGTTGGTATTTTGATTCATATATGCATGCTTGGTTGACTTTTCTTGCTTCCGACTCTGATTATCCTTGTGAAATGTTGTAAAAATTCTAAACAGCTTATGAATGATGAAAATCATTCGCTGGGCTTAGTCACGTATCCGTATTCGTATTCTCTTTTAGGAAGCGGGGCATGACAAAGTTTTTAGTGGTACCAGAGCACCAGGTTTGGCTAATATATTAGTTGCCTAATATATTAGACAAGCTTGGCTCGATCTGGGATTGGCTCAACATTTCACCAACCATGCATACATAAATGAATTTTAAATCAACTTTGATCTGGATGCTATTTTTTTTTTTTGTGTGCAGGCTATGGCTCGTAGGGATTCTACTTCTCGTCTTTAGGATGAACATCCAGGGTTTGAGGCTGTCACCACTATGTTGGAACGGTTGATTAACATGCAGTAGAACCACAGTGACTTGGTGATGGCTGCTTTGGAAGCTGCTTGGGTTCTGCTGCCCTGTTGTGCCTATGCAGGCAGCTTTTCCTTCCCATCCGGGTACATTCACGGACTTCATGAAGCTGTATCTCGACAGGTTTTCAGGCACTGAGACGCCTTTGGAGGAAAAATAGTGGTTGATTCGGACTGAGCAACTACTCTTGTTAGCTAGAGTGGCAGATGCAGATAGGGTGGATGTGGTAGCCATCCAGTTGGTGGACTTGGCTCATATCTGGTGGAGGTCCGAGTCCGAAAGGCTCGAACGACCGATCACTTGGGCCACTTTCACTAGAAGCTTCTTGGAGAAATTCTTTCCTAGTAGCACTAGAGTGGAGATAGAGCAACAATTCTTGGTCCTGAAACAGGGCTCTAGGTCTGTGGATGAGTGCGCAACTGAATTTACTAGACTTCGTTGCTTCGCAGCCGTTCTTGTGGCGAATGAAGAGGATAGGCCTCGTAGATTCACTTTGGGGCTTGAGCGAGAGATTAGAGTTCAACTTGTCTCCCCTGGCTTGCACACTTATGCAGAAGCTCTTGAGGCAGCTCGAGCTCAGGAGCATGCTCGTGGTGGATTGGCTCCTTCACAGCGGACTGTTCTGCACTCGGTTGCTAGGCCTTCTGGTGGGCCTGTTCGGAGGCCTGTCCCAGCCTATCTGGTCAGGGCAGCTCCTTACTCTTCTGCGGTTCCTTAGAGGGATAGTTTTTGCGACTTTTGCCGACTTGCGGGGCATGAGCGCAAGGACTACAGCCGTGTCAATCGCCGTTGTTTTGGTTGTGCTAGGTTCTGATCATATGGCATGGGATTTCCTGCGATAGCAGCAGATGGCTCTTCCAGCCAGGGGTCCCGTTCAGCAGGTTGCCCCAGCTCGTGGTCCAGTTAGGCCACCCCTTCCTCTGCAGCGCCAGATTGTCGGTCAGAGGACCGCTGCCCCCAGGAGAGGTCAGGCTTTCAACCTGACTGCTGCTGATGCTGTGTCAGCAGAGGGTGTTGTTGCAGGTATATTTTGCTTTTATTGTTTTGTTATTTTATTGTTTCTCTTTTGTTCCTTTTCTTCTCTCTTGCATTTATTTCCTTCTTTTTATCTTCTACATTTAGTTTTTCCTCATCCCTGTTCAACCATTCTTTTCCCTGTCTCTTTTTTATTCTCTCTTAGGTATTGTCCTTGTTTGCTCTTTTTCTGCTCATGTTCTTTTTTATTCTGGGGCAACCCATTCTTTTGTCTCTTCTCAATTTGTGGCGCGCCATCAGTTGGAGTGCAGTAATATGTCAGAAGGTTGAAACATTGTGATAGGTGGTGGAGTTGTCATTTGTTCCCGGGAGTGCAGGCAGTATCTTGTAATTATTGGTAGTGCAGATTTCAAAGCTAATCTGATTGTAATTGGAAATTTAGGATTCGACGTCATTCTGGGTATGGATTGGTTGGGTGAGACCCATGCCATTATTGATTTTCGTACCAAGAAAGTGGTGTTCCGAATTCCAGATCGCGCAGAGTTTGAGTTCCATGCCGGGGAGTCTTCCTTTGGCCAAGCTGCAGTTGATCAGGAGGTTTGTGCGTTAAAATTGCATTCAGGCTGTAAGGCTACGCCTTTAGTAGTTTGGGATTTTCTAGATGTTTTTCCAGAGGAGTTTCCTGGCTTACCCTCTGATAGGGATGTAGAGTTCGGTATTGAAGTTCAGCCGGGTATGGTGCCTATATCGAAGAGTCCCTACAGGATGACACCAGTTGAGTTAGCAGAGCTTAAGGTGCAGATTCAGGAGTTGCTTGATTTGGGGTTCATCAGACCCAGTATTTTGCCTTGGGGTGCTCCAGTCCTTTTTGTCAACAAGAAGGATGTTAGTCATCGACTGTGCGTGGATTATCGGGAACTAAATAGTGTTACTGTGAAGAACCGGTATCCGTTTCCCGGGATCGATGATTTGTTTGATCAGTTGAGTGAAGTTGCTATTTTCTCGAAGTTGGATCTTCATTTTGGGTATCATCAAGTCAAAGTGAAGGTGACTAATGTACAAAAGACTGCTTTCAGGACCAGATATGGCCACTATGAGTATCTTGTGATGCCGTTCGGGGTCACGAACGCGCCAGATGTATTCATGAGTCTTATGAACCAGGTTTTTTCTCAGTTCTTGGATAGATTTGTGGTGGTCCTCATTGATGATATTTTGGTATATTCTCGAAATCGGGAAGATCATGCTGGGCATCTTAGAGTGGTTCTGTAGACTTTGAGAGAGAATCAGCTCTACGGGAAACTCAGCAAGTGCGAGTTTTGGCTCGACAGGATTTCATTCTTGGGGCACATTATCTCAGGCGATGGTATTTCTGTAGATCCGGCCAAGGATGAGGTTGTGAAGGATTGGCCTGTTCCCAAGTCAGTTTCAGAGGTCAGAAGTTTTCTTGGTTTAGCTGGCTATTATCGGAAATTCGTTCAAGATTTTTTGAAGATAGCGGAACCATTCACTAAGTCGACTGGGAAGGATCAGAAGTTCTGTTGTTCTGATGAGTGTGGTATGGCTTTTTTTGAGTTGAAGAACAGATTGACGTCAGCACGTGTGCTGACTATTCCAGATGGTTCAGGCAAATTTGTAATTCACTATAATGCTTCTGGTAAGGGTCTTGGAGCAGTTCTGATGCAGAATGGCCGAGTAGTTGCGTATGCATCGAGGAAGTTGAGGCCGAATGAGAAGAACTATCGGACTTATGACTTGGAGTTAGCCGCAGTGATCTATGCTTTGAAGCTGTGGAGACATTATTTACTTAGGGACCGAGTGGAGATCTTTACAGAACACAAAAGTCTCAGGTACGTCTTCACCCAGAAGGAGTTAAACATGAGGCAAAGGCATTGGTTGGAACTTATGGCTGATTATGACATCAGTTTGCAATACCATCTTGGTAAAGTAAACTTGGTGCCAGATGCTTTGAGTAGGAGGCCAGAAGTTATGTTCTTAACTCAGCAGAGGGACCTGATTAAGCAGATGCAGAGATTGGAGTTGGATGTTTTGTTACCGAATTCTGGTCAGAGTTTTTTGGTGCTCCAGCTTCAGTCATCTCTTGTCGATCAGATTAAAGAGGCACAGGTTGGTGATGCGCAGTTGCAGAGTTTTCGAGCTGAGGTTGAGTCTGGGTCCAGAACGGACATGGTTATTCATGCTGATGGATCGCTTCGTTTTGGGTCTAGATTATGTGTCTTGAAGGGTGAAGTTTGTCAGAGGTTGCTTGAGGAAGCCCATCAGACATCCTATTCTATCCATCTTGGCGGTACTAAGATGTATAGGAATTTGTAGCTTCATTTCTGGTGGCATGGTATGAAGAGGGCTGTGGCTCGGTTTGTTAATTAGTGCTTGATCTGCCAGCAGGTTAGGGCAGAGCATCAGAAGACCACCGGACTTCTTCAACCGCTTCCTATCCCAAAGTGGATGTGGGAACATATCACTATGGATTTTGTGCCCGCTTTGCCGAGGAGTCCTAAGGGTCATAATGCCATTTTGGTGATTGTCGACCGTTTGACGAAGAGTGCTCACTTCATTCCTTTTAGTGTCGGACAGTCTACTGAGAGCCTATCTGAGTGGTACATGCAAGAGATTATTAGACTTCATGGGGTTCTAGTCAGTATTGTATCCGACAGGGATATGAGATTCAGATCTCAGTTTTGGGAGTCTTTAGAGCAGTTTGGGGAGTAAATTAAAGTACAATACAACTTTTCATCCCCAGACCAATGGACAGTCAGAGAGGACCATCCAGATTCTTGAGGACATGTTGCGGTCCTGTATGATTCAATTCGGTGGATCGTGGGAGGACCATTTGCATCTCATAGAGTTCTTTTACAATAACACCTTTCAGGCCAATCTTAAAGCTGCACCGTTCGAGGCACTCTATGGGTGAAAGTGCAGATCACGAGTGTGCTGGGATGACATTGGTGAGAGAAAATTGTTGGGTCCGTAGTTGATCACCAGGACAGTTGATGCGGTGGTTCAGATCAGGAGGCATTTGCAAGCAGCTCAGGATAGGTAGAAGTGATGGGCCGATGTCCATTGGAGAGCTTTGTAGTTTGAGGCTGGTGACCATGTTTTCCTAAAGGTATCGCCTTGGTGGGGTGTCACTCGGTTTGGTGGTAGGGGCAAGCTCAGCTCTAGATTTATTGGACCTTTTGATATTGTGGAGCGAGTAGGCAATGTGGCCTATCGTCTTTCACTATCGCCAGCTTTATCAGGAGTGCATGATGTTTTCCATGTCTCACAACTCATGCGATATATCCGAGATGAGAGCCACATGATCGACTATTCTGAGTTGACCGTTCGACCGTATTTGACTTGTGAGATTTCGCATGTTGCTATTATGGATCGGCGGGAGAAAGTGCTTAAGAACATGGTCATCAAGCTGGTTCGTGTTTCTTGGAATCCTCACTTGCCCGGTGAGTCGACTTGGGAGATGGAGGAGGAGATTCAGCAGAAGTTTTCTCATTTATTTGAGTAGTTCTTATTTTGTTCTTTTTGTGGTTTTTTGAGGTTACCCTATGTATCTTCTTGTTTAAATTTCGAGGACGAAATTCTTCTTGTTAGGTGGGTAGGATTTGTAACCCCTGTTTTCCATTTTGTGTATTTTTGAGTGTATTTTTTTGGGGTGTATTTCCTCTTATTGTATCTCTCTTGGACCGTATATTAGATTTTATTTTCTATATATTCAATTTATTATATTATTTTTTTGTCTTCTTTTATTTGAGTTCTTAATTCGTTGTCTGTCTTTTGTTTCTTTCCATTTGATCGGGCCATTATTTTGATTCCAAATATTTTATTGTTCATGTCCTATTTAAATTTCTCATCTTGTTCTCGTCTCTTATTGGATCTTTTTGTTTAACCCTAAAGCCCTATTCTTTTATCCCTAATACCCATTAGCAAACCAATACCCAATTGCACAAAACCCTATTTTTAATACCCAAAACCCAATATACATTATCTAATTTTACTACCCAACACCCTGGTTTCTCTAAATACCCATTACCCATTTATTTAAACCCATACCCGCCTCCCAAGATCCGACCCGTTAGCCTCATTTGTTGTGCCGTCATTCACCCTATACCCTAATCACCTTAAAACCATCTTCAGCCTATATCTATGCAACCCGACCCCCACCTTCAGAAACCCTAAAACTCCACTTATATAAATGCAACCCATGCTCCTTTTCATCATCTACCCTGAGCTGTCTCTTCCTTCTTTAACCCTAAACCTCCTAAAAACCCATCCCGCACCCATCCTTGCTCTCTTGATTTCCCTGTACTGCACCCCCTCTGCAATGCCATCCATCCTTTCACCTTCCTTCCCTCACTCGGTGCTCCCCCGTCCCGGCGTCGTCTTGCTGCAGTCGCGACAATAGCACTGCAATGGGTGTTGTGTCCCTTCGCAGCAGTCAGCCGCAGTGATAGCGCAGCAACCACATGTCTTTGCTGCCGTCTCTTCGTCGTACTCGCTGTTCGTCGCCCTCCCCTCTTGTGGTGATCATCTTTCGCTGTTGTCTTGGTCTTTGGTTATGTTCATGGGGTTTGTTCGTCGTTGAGTTCGTGAATTCTTGTTCTTGGGTCCGTTGTTTGCTCGTACTCGTTCCTTGAGTTCTTTGTCTGGGAATCTGTTCCCGTTATTCTTGCTTGATGTTGTTTTCGTCGTCGGTTATAAGGTAAGTAACTTGTATTCTTTTCTTTGTGTAATACACGTACTAAATACCGCCTGTAGTGCAGTTGGGTTCTAGAGACAATTTGTGTGTGAATCCCATTGTTGATATTTTCTCTATTGTGTTGATTCGAACATAGTTGCCTCACGACATACATGACATAGAATAACCTAGGATTGACCATATCTTGTTGCATATATGCGTGTTGTTCATGTGTTATCTTGTGCTCATTCATGTTATTCGTGATAGACTTGTTGTGGACTTGTGAAATAACCTATATCATGTTGCTTGGACATCTAGTATACTCTATTTCGTATTTGGTTATATTTTGGATGAGTTCTATGTGAACTAGTGGGTTTTGTGCATATGAAATATTTTCAGTTTTGCCGGTTATCTCATTTTGATAAGTATTTTAGACCTTATTAAGGTTAGTATTTAAAATTATTTTGTGAGCAGGATTTGTAGAGCATTCTGTCTACTTTCCAATCCTTTTTACGGATCTCAGTTTCGATTTACGGTTTGTGAGTTATGTCGATTTTACTACAGTGGTGTCGAAAGATTCCCAGATTTTGTTTTCTATGAATTCTAAAGAGCAAACTATTTTTATTCTGGTGTTAAAATTATTATTTTGATCTAAAATTTTGCTCAGTACTTCTAGACTTGGTTGGGGTTTACCCAGTTTTTTTCGTGAACTTATTTGATGAGTTTTACCAACCTTTCTATATTTCCAAACAATTACTATACTAACAGATTTTCTCGCTGTTCTGTAAAGAACCGGATCTTAGACCTATTTGTACTTGCTATTCATAAAATATTTCTGAATATGAAAGTTAGATTATTGTGTCTATTTTATTACCCTTTTGGAGGATTTGGATTTCGATTTATGGTTTGTGAGATATTTCTGTTTTCGTACTACAGTGTTTATGATTTCAGATTTGCAAAACTGTCGTATCCTGATGTTTTCTAATTTTACTTGACCACTCTATTTTTTTTGGAAATTTATGAAAATTGATTTTCTGTTACTATACATATAAGGTAATACCCCAGATTTTTCGTGGATTTAATTTGTGAGTTTTCATGCTATTTTCCTGACTTTGAATACGATCTTCTGATTTCTGACTGAACATGTTTTCTAGATTCAAATCAGTTTTGAGTTATATTTTTGTGAAATACTATATGAATTACATATATTTGTTGGATTCGGCCGGGAGTCTATTTTCTAGACCTTTTGATGGATTCAGATTTTCATGTTTGTAACAATGGGAATCTCAATTTTAGTGCAACACTGTCTTGTGTCCTGAACTAGAAATTTCGTTGTTTTATCCTTTTGTGTGTTATCTTTCACCCGTACATATTTATCTTGCAACTTGAACTTGTTACTTGTTTGTACCATGTTATACTTGCCATGTTCGTGACACTAATAATAAATAACCAAGCTGGGGTTTAAAGGAAAAGATCTAATAGTGGAAAATATAGAAACGTGTACTCGGAAGAGGATCTATTGATCATATGTGATACTTGGCTTGATACTTGATACTTGGCTTGATATTTCACTACTTTAGGCTTGATATTTCACTTTGCTTGATATTTCATACTTAAGGCTTGATACTTCACTCATGAGGCTTGATACTTTGAAACTTGAGGCTTGATACTTGATACTTGATTTCTTGAGGCTTGTACCTAAGTCCACTGTCCTCTATAATCCACTATGAAATCTAAAATAAAACTGTGTTGAATGTAGCAACCATGTAGTAAAAAGATGGATGCATGAAGTGCTACCTAGATAGTAATAATACAAGACTTGATATGACATAACATGATACCTGTTACATGCTTACCTGTTTACTTGAACATGATTACTTGACACTTGTTACCCGTTACTTAAACTTGATACTTGACACTTGCAACTCGATACTTGTTTACATGATACTTGATTCTTGACACTCGTTACTTGTTACTTGTTTACATGATACTTGTTTACTTGACACTTGATACATGCCACTTATACTTGTTCATCTTGTCATGCTAGTTGTTATATTTTGTTATCATGCCTATTCCATGTTATTGATTATCTTTTCCCATGTACTTGTATCCTGCACTACAAACGGTCCGTAACTTGCATTAACGGGTGTTTGTTTTCTTTTTCCTTTTCATGTAATTTATTAAATTGCAGATTTTGGAAATCAGTTGCCAGATGGAGTTGGTGACATGAGATACTAGCTGCTGAATTTTTCTATTATTATTTCTTGTTGCTTATCTTGAACAATTGTATTTTGCTACTTGGATTTATTTGTATTTGGGCAATGTGACCCAGGATATTGACTTGTTCAGATCTGGATTATTTGAGATTATAATATTTTGGTTTCAAGTATTCCTGTTGGTATTTTGATTCATATATGCATACTTGGTTGACTTTTCTTGTTTCCGACTCTGATTATCCTTATGAAATGTTGTAAAGATTCTGAACAGCTTATGAATGATGAAAATCATTCGCTGGGCTTAATCACATATCTTTATTTGTATTTGGGCAATGTAACCTGAGATATTGACTTGTTCAGATCAGTTGCTAGACAAAGTTGACTTGCTTTATTTATTGTATTTCTTATTTCATTTATTCTTACTGTTGATACATGGTGTTTTGGACTCTATGCCTTATGTTTTATTATGTTGCATTTATTTTATGTCACTCACACCATTATGGATGACCCCTGTAGTTTTGGGGTTATGGTTATCTCTAGCCTCATGTTTTACAGGTGGGTGTTTATAGCATTGGGATCTAGATGCATGAGATAGAATGATGTTATGGCTTATGTAAATTGTAAAAGATGTGTTGTAAATGAAAGAAAAGATTATAATTCAAGGTGTTTGATTTCCGCTGTGTTTTGTAATGAATTTATATAATAAAAGTTGAAAAACTATTTGAGTTTTGGCTATGTTTACTATCACAATTGAGGTTGATGCTGAGAATTGTGCAACGTATTTCTGAGATATCATATTGGAAATTCGGGTTGCTACAGTCTCGAAGTTGTCTCTCCAAACTTGCCTGGCACAAATGGCAGGTCAAACATCATCTCCATCTTAGGACTGCCTCCACAAACTTTTCGGGATCAAACGAAAAGCTCTACATTCAATTTAGTCTTAGAGTTGTCTCGATAAATTTGCTGGGCACAAACAACAAGTTTAAACGTCCAACTCCGTCATAGTGTTCTCTATTAACTTACAACGATCAAACGAAAAGCTTTACAACAATTTGATCAGAGAGTTGCCTCTACAAACTTGCTGGGCGCAAACAGAAAGTTCAAACGTCTAACTTCGTCTTAAAGTGTTGCCTCCTACAAACTTGCTGGGCACAAACGACAAGTTCAAATGTCCAACTCCATCTTAAAGAGTTGCATCTTACAAACTTGTGGGGATCAATCAGCAATCTTTACATCAACCCCGTCCTAGAGTTGTCTCTACAAAACTTGCTGGGTGTAAACAGTAAGTTAAAACTTCCAACTCCGACTTGGAGTATCTCTCAAAACATGGTGGGTGCAAACGACAAGTTCAATATTCAACTCCGTTACGGAGTTCTCTCTAAACTTGTTGGGATCAAACAACAAGTTCAACGTTCGACTTCATCTCAGAGTTGTCTCCAAACTCATCGAGATCAAATGATAGGTTCAATACCAACCACGTCTAAGAGTTGTCTCCATAAAACTGTTGTGATCAAACAACGCGCTACATCCAAATTAGTCTAGAAGTTGCCTCTACAAACCTGCTGGGCGCAAACACTCGTCCGACAAAACAAGCGAATAACACAATGCTTGGTCGACGAAAGAGCGGTTCAATGAAATGAGCGATGGGATCATCGATCGACAAAGTCATAGCTAGACAAAATCATAGCTCGACCAAGTTGTAGCTCAACCAAGTAATAGCTCCAAAAAGTCATAGCTCGACCAAGTTGTAGCTCGATGAAGCAATTCGTAGCTCGATAAAGTTGTAGCACGACAAAGTTATAACTCGATCAAGACTCGACTCCGAAGACAACCAATTCTTCATAGCTCAGTCAAGGCATCATTATCATCAACTCACCTCAAACAGAGACATCAACTTCAACCCCGAGATCAGTAGGAGCTCTTCACACACTCCAACCTCGGCTATTATATCAAAGAAAACAAGCTTTAAATGTGGGATTCAAACAAGAGACTAAAGCTTCAAAACTTCAAAGCTTCAAAGCTAGCCAAGTACAAACCCTAGCTCTGCTGAAGCTCCGACTTCAAGGCTTGAGCTCGAAAATCAAAATCGACCAAATTAAATGAGTGAAGAAGGAGAAAAATCCCAAAACTTCAAGGAAATAGATGAACAAATTCTTTCTACTTAGCACACTCAAGATAATTTATTTCCTACCTTGGCTACTGCAACTTCGAAATCCATTTCTCCAAGCTCCAAATTTCCTAGACTCCAACAACAAGAATTGGAAATTCGGGCTCAGAAGAGAATAAACAACTTGAGTTTTGCAACAAGGAAAATGTTCGGGTCTCCAATCCAAACCCCGCATACTCGAAACCCACAAACATAACACAAAAACCCAAGTTTGATGACTAAGAGGGTTTGCGTGCAAGAGCACCAAACCAGAATGCCCGAAACCTAAATCTTCAAAACTTCATCTTCTTCAAAATTTGACTTCACAAAATCAACTCCGAAAAGCCTCGAAGCTTCGTCAACCAAGTTGCAGCACGCCCAAACTCCATAGCTCGGCGATGAGGAGCATCATAGCTCGAAGAACTGTGTAGCCTGGGAAGGGAGTAGCTCGACTGGATGAGTTGCTCGATGACAAGGGCTCATAGCTCGACCGAATAATAGCCAGACGAGAACTCCATAGCTTGGCTAATTCCATAGCTCGACGAGAAGACGATGCTCCATAGCTCGACAAGAGCATAGACCGACAGAGGCGATTATAGCTCGGTGGGGTGGCTCGATAAGGAAGCTCTACAGTTCGATGATGAATAGAGCTTCATAGATCGGTGAGATAATCCCATAGCTTGATTGGATGAAGTAGCTCGACGACCCAAACTCCGAAGAAAGAGCATAGGTCGACAGTGAAGCCTCATAGCTCGACGACAAACTTCAAAGCTCGGCGAGATAATCCTATAGCTCGACAACTCCAACTCAACCCATAGCTCGACTGGATGAAGTTGCTCGACGACAAGCTTCATAGCTCGGAGTGATAATCCCATAGCTCGAAAACTCCAACTCGACCCATAGCTCGACTGGATGAAGTAGCTCAGCGACAACGACGTCCCTCGATGACTAAACTTCAAAACAAAAGTATCGTTGTAGCTCGATGAGGTAGTTCGATGACAAAAGACCCCCCATAGCTCGACGATGCCGGTAGCTCGACGAGAAGGATCCCATAGCTCGACCAAGTTCAAATGCCTATAGCTCGGTGAAATCGTCGGTCGAGCTAGGGGGTCTCCATGAGCAGTCGCTGGCCTCTGGATCACCCCAAGATTCGAGCTCCAATGCAACCAACTCTTGAGATTGCACCACGCCATCTCCATCGCTCCGCTCCCCTCTCCACCACTTCATCTCACTCACCATGCAAGCCAAGCGCTGATGAGCAATCCAGATTGCTCCACGTTGCCTGCCCCTTCCGCACTCTTCTCAAATGCATCAGCGGGCGAGCACAAAGCTGATGAACGCCCCTGATATCGCCACGTCACTCCCTCATTAGATCCTTCTCATCACGGCCTGTAACCCCTGCTTTTCATTTTTGGTATTTTCGAGTGTATTTTTTATTTCTGTGTATTTTTCGGAACCGTATATTGGATTATTTTTAATATATATTCTTTTTCTTTCATTTTTGAACTCCTTGTGTTGTTGTTCGTCGTTTTTGTTCATTTTCGCCATTTTGAGTTCTTTTTCGCATTTTCTTGGCCTCGTTCGTTATTATAATTTATTTTGGTGATGAGATGAATTTTTGGTGGTGTTTTCCAAAAATTGTGATTTTTGACCCTTAAGGAGATTTTTAGGAGCCATAAAATTCACTATAAATTGTATCCCCATTTAAAATTTACCCAATACCCATTATCCATTTGTATACCTATTACTACATATTAATACCCACTACCCATTAACTCACAATTAACCCATATATATAACCCCCTAATCCCCTTTAACCCTAACCCTAATTGTATTTCTTCCTCTCAAAAGCACCCGGCCTCCTTCCTCTTGATTTTTCTCCCGGCCTGCCTCCCTCCCCCGCACCAGCCGACCACCATAACCGAGCCCCCTCCATCTCTCAACCTCCGGCCACCACTAGTTCACCATACAAACCTTCATACATCAAAACCATACTCCATCAACTCCTTCCTTGTGGCCGGTCCATCCCAAACCAGCACCACCAACATCCAAATCAGCACAAACTCCTCCCTTTGTGGTGTTTTTGAAGTGGGTAACATCCACTTTGGTTCGTGCATCAAGGAGGTTGATCGTAAGGCATTTTTGGTTTGTGGGTTCGCTTGGAATCGCGTTGGAAGGCTTTTCGCTCGTGGGTTTCATTGCTAGGACTCGTTTCTTCGCGTTCATCATCATTAAGAGGCAAGTAACTTGTACATAATTTTATTAAGTTGATACAAGTCAAAAAGTTTACATATAGCGTAGTTGGGTCTAGAGACGGCCAAAAATTGTATTTTTATTTGTGAATTTTGTCTCTATTGTGTAAATCAGGCCATAGATGACTTATGACATGAGAATTTATAGGTTGATAACCTAGGTTTACCCTAAACTTGATTTTTGTTCGTGTATGTAAAAATTTCATGCTATGTGTTTGATTGATTGCCCATGTGAGAAACAATAGGTTTGGACATGTTAGAATCCCTAAAAAATGATATTTAGATGATTGGTAGGCTGTGTTTCAAGTTTGGTTAAGTTTGGATCAAAATTTTGGAAGTTATGATGTTTTGAAGTAGAGATGTGAAATCTGGAAATTGCGGTCTGTTCTGTATTGCTTGCTGTTTTCACCCATGCTAAGGTCCGAATATCAACTTGGAAATTAAAAGTAAAATCTAGATAATTTATTCTATTTTCAAACCCCACTGGTTTTACCTGATTTGGAGTTCTTATGACTGAGATATGATAGTTTTGGTACAGGTGTGTCAATAGATTTCAAGATTCAGTTTTGTGTAAATTTTGTTAAAAATTTATTTTCAAGAACTAGGCTATACATAATATCATAGTATAATATTTTTCTCAGTGTTTCCTCATGATGCTAGGGACTTCCCAGATTTTTTTTGCATTTTAAAGATAAGATTTGTGTGGTGTTTCATATCCTTTTCTAAATTCACCTTGTGCTGTAATTTTGCATGTTGTTCTATATTGAATGCAGTTTTCAACCTAATTCCTTATGTTTTGTGAAAATTATTTGTGAGATATGAAAGTTGGAAAAATCTATCTATTTTCACTTCGTTTTGGTGGAATTGGATTTTGATTCACTGATTGCGAGATATCCTTATTTTCGTACAGCAGTATTGAGAAATTCCAGATTCGTCAAACTATGATTTTGTGTTACTTCTTATTTTGATGACTTATATATACTTATTGGAATATTATGAAATTTTTTCTTTTGAGTCTATATCTATAGCGGATTACCCCAGATTTTTTGTGGAATTATTTGATGTGTTTTCATGCTGTTTTCGTGCTTTTGAAGTCGTTCCCCTATTTTCTGGCTAAACATAAAATCTGTATTCAAATCAGTTTTGAGTTGAGATGTTGTGAATTAGTATATGACTTTATTGTACTCGTTGGATGCGTGTGGATGTCTAGTTTCCAGATCATTCGACAGATCATGATTTGCATGCCTGTAGCTCTTTGAATCACTGTTTTAGTACTGATTGGTCTTGCTGTCCTGATTATGAACATAGACTATTTTACTTGTATATGTGAATGTATATCACCCATGCAGACTGATTTGATTTTCTGAACCTAAACCTGATTATAACATATTAGTTTGATATTATTTCGTACCCACTCATGCTTGTTGATGAGCTTAATAATAAAAGTAACTAAGCCGAGGTTTAAGGGAAGATCTAGTAGTGGAAAATATAGAAACGTGTACTTGGAAGAGGACTAGTGTCCTGCCTGTCTGTTTACCAATACCTGATTGCATGCTTTCCTATAGGAAGGTGTTCTCGAAAGATAACCACTAGGTTATACATGTTCCTGACCCTATCTACATTGCTTCTTATGTAAGAAGGGGTAGAGTAGAAGAGAACCACTAGGTTCTACCTGTTCCTGTTTCCTGTACCTAAGTATACTACCCTATGGAATCCACTATAAAAATCTTACTAAGCAAAACTTTTTGTTGTAGCAACCATGTGATATAATTTAGGGCGCATGAAATGCTACCTAGATAGTAAATAACAAGATTAGACTTAACATAACCTGATACCTGATACCTGTTTACCTGATACATGATTACCTGATACCTGTATACCTGTTACCTGATTATTCTGATACCTGATTTCCTGATACTTGATACATATTTACCTGAATACCTGATTACCTGATAACTATACATGTTTACTTGTTTACTTATTGACTTGTCACTTGACATTTGTTACCCATACCTGTTAGTATACCATGTTGTTAGTTAGTTTTCCATGTGCTTGTATCCTACTCTATTTGTGACCCGCGACTTGCAATTGACGGGTACTTGTGTTTTCTCTTTTCCTCTGTCCTGCATTCGATGAATTGCAGATTATGGAGAACAGGTTCAAGGAAGTATCAGAGACTTGAAGTATTAGTTGCTTTTTATTATTATTATTATTTCTTGTATCGTGCTAGAACAATATTTGTATTCGTGAGACTTTGGGTTATTCTTGTATTTTGAGACTTGGATATTATTTGCCTTTGGGCAATGTGACCCAGGATATTTGTTTCCTCCAGACTCTGATTTATTTGAGAATTTTGTATTTGGTTTCAAGTAAATTCCTGTTGGTAATTTGCTGCAAGTATTCATGAATGGTTGTGCCTTTTACTTCCGACTCTGATAAATTATGTGATGTGTTGCAAAGATTTCTTGAAACAGCTTAAGGATGATAATAATCATTTGCTGGGCTTTTGTTACGTGCTCGTATTCCGTATTTTTGGGAAGCAGGGCGTGACACAGCCGCTTAAGTGCCTCAGCACGTGAACCCAGATGTGATCAACAACCCTCAGAACTTTGAAAAGCGTGACCAGGTTTGATTATTTATAAAAAAAACACCCTAAATTCATTTTAATTTTGAAAAATTAATTTAAAAAATCAAAAAATAATTCTTTAAATTTAGAAAATCAATTAAAAATTTTGAAAAATAATTTAAATTTGGGTTTATTAATTAAAAAATTCAAAAAAAGTGATTTTAAAATTGGGAAAAAATATTTAGAAATACAGGAAAATTCGATAAAATCTGAAAAATTACGGAAAATTTCAAGAAAATATTCTCCGCCTTCAAAAGCACTTGATCACTTCTAGGTATCTCCAATACAGCCTGAAAGCTAAGGTTGTATTCCAATATTCAAAAATAAGGCGAATTTCTCCCTGAAAGCCAAGAAAATTGTGTCCCATGAGTGGGGGGCTTACAATAATGGTGAAAATCACAGAAAATTAGGACTGTACGATTTCAGCATAGATCTCAAAGATTTTACAGACATATTAGTCAAAACGGTCTTTAACAGGTCCGGACCTTCTTCAGGCTTCTCTACAAGACATATGCTATTTTCAAGCCCATTTAAAGTAACAGATTAGGCCCACTAAGAGAGACACGAAGTCCATAATGGCTGTAAGTCAAATCTCTTATCCCCATACAAGAGAGTCTTATTTCTTGAGGGGGGATTCGAATAGGAGATAATGAATTCATAATCGATCTAAGGGATTCATATCAATCTCCTGTACTATTTTTCAGGCCGATAAATACCCTCTCTCATCCTCAGTCAGAAGGTAATCAGCAGTTTTTCTCTCAAACTCTCTTTCTCACTGTGGTTCTGACTTGAGGGTCGGATGGTCTATCGTCGGGCGCCTCGGGACCATCCCTGGTGTTTCAGGCTTTTTGCAGGTTCATCGGCTGTGTCAGCAACCGTCGGATTCAGATCACGGTGTTCAATCAACGATTCAAATCCACTCTTAGGAGCTCTAACCACTTTTTACGGCAACGATCAAAGTTCAGATCTTTAGTAGTTTCGATCAAATATAAACTCATTATCTTTTTGCTCTCCCACATCAAAATAAGCACCAACATTAGCTAACAATGAAGAACAAAATTTAGTTAAGCATAATATATAGATATTATTTCAAAAGAAAGAGAACTCTGGTGTTGTACAACTCTCTTTCAAACAGGACACAGTATCAAACTCACTGTATCGATCCCTCTACAAAAAGAAGTATATTAGGCACTCTTTCTTTCTTATTTAATTAAGCAAAAAGGGTACAGAAATAGAAAATACATGATAGGACGTCTCATAGCGCAGTTATTAATCCTCACCCCTATACCGATGGTCCAGTACATAATCCATCCATATTTAGAGGGTATGAATCTCTTATGTATAATTATCTTTTATTTATTTCGCAAGATCAGAGCCAGAGAGCACCTGCACTTTTGAGCAACTCGACAAGTGTGCCCTCTAGGTGAAGGGACATGACCCTATTAGTTGATCCAACGAATTTCCCTCCGATGTACACTGCTGGTACGGGCGGTTTTAGGCCAAGATGGCGGGCAAGGGCCCGCTCCATTTCTTTCCCGTTGGAGCCCTCCTCGTCGAGCTCATGGACGACAGTTCTGACACCGAGCTCTTGAGAGAAGAGGATCTTGATGGTGTGGCACATGCAGCATGAGCTTTTGCTGAAGATCACCACTGCACTCTCTGAGGCTAAGCTGTTCACTCTCTCCATCTGAGAACTTGAGAAGAATAAGTAGAGAATGAAGTAGATCCCTTGTGAGTTTTTGGTTGTTGAAATGGGATGGTTTGTTCTTCAACTGAGTAGGGATTTATATAGCCGGGAAAAAGTGTGTTTTGAGTTTGAATTTCGAATATTATAATGGTTGGCGCGACCGTGTGGACATGCAGTTGTGTTGCTTTACATGCAATACACGTGGTAAGTAATTGAGTATATAATGATAGATCACTTGATTTCTATCCGATGATTGCTATGGAAAATGACTTGTGGTTCAATTAGGGCAAAGGGACAAGTTGGTTAAGCGTGATCATTTGTTTCCCTTGATTACACATGTGATGTTGGATTTTGTTACAGTTGATAAGATTTGAATCTACTTTTAATAGTGGTCTCACTTTTTACATGAAGCTGCTCTGAAGGAATAGTTACTACTACTACTATATGGACAAACTTATTCTGAACAAATCATATCTATAAATCTTAGCTATATCAGGAAAAAGTATGTAACATTGATTCTTTTGCAGTGAAGTCACATCATGAAGAATTTATGATTTAACCACGTAAACTAAAGTTGTATAAATGAACAGGAATTTTCTTTGAGACATATACCAAGTTCTGTATCAGTATTCCATGTTTGTTAATTTGCTATTTGAAATTAAGCAGTATCGTGTTAAATATTAGTCGAATTTTTATATCAAAATCTATCTGATATGAAATCACATCCATGATCCATGAAGCATTTTAGTCTTTGTACAGCTGTGTATTATTTTGTATATCGTGTCCTTGTGAGAGTCCTTTGTTCATAAACCATATTAGCTTTTTGGTGAGCGGAAATACAAGCTAAATGTCGATCTGAGTCAAATCATCGTCAACATGGAAGACACACTTATTAAACATACATTGAGATAATTGTCAAACTTATCTGTTTGGAAAAACTTATATATTTTTTTTAAAAATTATTTTTGAACTTGAGACTTATCTTCTTAGAGAACACTTCCAAAAGGTTTTGCAATGTTATGTTCTTTCTTTTTGTCATCCAATCAAATACTAGGTGCATATGCTCAACCCAAGGGAAAGCTGTAATGCTTTGTGCATTTGTGAGTCAAATTTAGTCAACGAGAAGATATTTCTGAAGTCTTCTTTCTTAAGTAAATCGATAACTTGATGTCTATCTGAGAATTTTAAGAATATATTGTCATCACATAACAGAAGAATCAGTTTCCGAGAAGAAAATGTAGATGAACAACAAAAAAGAAGAAAAAGCTTAATGGAGAAGAGAACAAAGAAGGTGGAATTGTTTTTGTTTATTGCCTTTTTTTTTGCTTGAAAAAACAAGTACAGTGAGGGATATCTTGCATAAGGTAGCAACCTACCTATTTATAGATAGGAAGGTTTGACTTTCTCCACTACTCCTTATTTGCTCCACTAACAAACTTGACTAAATCAAAACTAACAAACTTGACTAAATCAAAGTTAACAAACTTGACTAAGCAAATTCTGATTAAGTACAACAATCTCCCCCTTAATTCGAACTTGCTTGCATGAGATTTTTGACTCCCAGTACCTCACGCATGTCTTCAAACTTGACTCTGGCTAGAGCCTTAGTGAGTATATCTGCCCTTTGTTCTTTAGTGCATACATGCTTCACTATAATTTCTCTTCTTTCAACACATTCCCGTATGAAATGAAAACGGATGTCAATATGCTTGCTCCTCCCGTGGAATATTGGGTTCTTCATCAAGGCAATTGCTGATTTGTTATCAATATAGATAGTAACTGGATCAAGCTCTTGACTAGTTAGTTCCCTTACTAATCCCCGCAGCCAAACTCCTTGGCATGCTGCTGCTGTGGCTGCCATAAATTCTGCTTCACACGATGAGAGAGCAATGCTCCGTTGCTTTTGAGAAGCCCAAGTGATCAAGCTCCCATTGAGATAGAAGGTCATACCACTTGTGCTCCTTCTATCTTCGACATACCCAGCTAGATCACAATCCGAGTACCCTGTCACCTTGACTTTGCCTTCCTCTTTAGCATACACCAAACCAAGATAGAGTGTACCCTTTACATACCTTAAGATGTGCTTCATGGCTTGTTGGTGTAGAACTGTAGGCTTCTCCATGTATCTACTCACTATGCCAACTGCATAGGCAAGATCGGGTCGAGTGTGATACAAGTACCTTAGGCTGCTCACGATGCTCCTGTAGTCAGTTGGGTTCACAAGTTGTCCCTCTTGATCTTTGTTGAGTTGTAGCTTCGGTTCCATCGGATATTTTGTGGGATTGCAATCAGCCATCCCTGCCTTCTCCAATAATTTCTTAGCATAGGCAACCTGCTTCAACATAATACACCATTTTCTTTGATCAACCTCAATCCCGAGATAGTAAGATAAGAGGCCGAGGTCACTCATCTCGAACTCCTTGCTCATCTGATTCTTAAACTTGTAGATTTCTGAAGTACTCGTGCCCGTGGCCAACAAGTCATCAACATTGTAATACCCCGTATTTCTGAAATATATATATGGTTTGAAATATATATAATGAAAAAGGATTTGAGACTTGGTCCTATAGAATTATTCTATGGGAGAGATTTATAAAGAATTAAATTGATTTGGAAATGGGATTAGTTATAATCCGGTTTGAAATAATGGTGGGGGGACCCACCGGTCTTTGAAGAAGAAAAAGCACAGAACTAGAGTGCTGTGTGTTCTTGTGGTGACGTGGCACCTAGGGAATGCTTATCCCTGGGTGTACACGGTATGGAAAAAGGGAGATGTGAAGGGATTTAATCCCACATCGATGCTTTCAAAGAATAAAATATTATATAAATATAATTGCCAAGGATCAAGAGTCACCAATTCGGTTAACCACCTTTTGACAGGCAGCCTGTGGTGGGCAGTTGTACTACATAGTATCTAATTTGTCTTATAAATTGTATAAATTGTCCGAGCTCGGGGCAGGGGCATTACAAATGGTATCAGAGCCGACTTTCGACACCGGATGTAGAAGAGGGCCTCAGTATGATCTGCGGTGTGAGATAGTCCCCGGAATTATCACAGTAGATTATTAGTGGTGTGGGATATGTCTCCGGAATTATCACAGTTGTGGTGTGGGACAATCTCCGGAATTATCACAGTAACTACTTGTGGTGTGGGATTGATCTCCGGAATTATCGGGATCGAGGACGACTGCATCGGCTAGAAAGTAGATCCTGCACTAGATTGTGCATGCCCCGTGCTCATCAGCGAGGACGCTGATTTCTGAAGGGGGGGTGTATGTAATACCCCATATTTCTGAAATATATATATGGTTTGAAATATATATAATAAAAAAGGATTTGAGACTTGGTCCTATAGAATTATTCTATGGGAGAGATTTATAAAGAATTAAATTGATTTGGAAATGGGATTAGTTATAATCCGGTTTGAAATAATGGTGGGGGGACCCACCGGTCTTTGAAGAAGAAAAAGCACAGCACTAGAGTGCTGTGTGTTCTTGTGGTGACGTGGCACCTAGGGAATGCTTATCCCTGGGTGTACACGGTATGGAAAAAGGGAGATGTGAAGGGATTTAATCCCACATCGATGCTTTCAAAAAATAAAATATTATATAAATATAATTGCCAAGGATCAAGAGTCACCAATTCGGTTAACCACCTTTTGAGAGGCAGCCTGTGGTGGACAGTTGTACTACATAGTATCTAATTTGTCTTATAAATTGTATAAATTGTCCGAGCTCGGGGCAGGGGCGTTACAAACATAGACACCAACAACCAACATATCTGTAGCCTTCCTTCTTGTATAGACTGCTTATTCTTGTGGACACTTGTGAAAGCCGATCCCCTTTAGACACTTATCTAACCGAGTAATCTAGGCTCTTGGTGCTTGGCGAAGTCCATACAATGCCTTAGACAGTTTGTATACCTTGTTCTCTTGATTCTTCTTCACAAAACCTTGTGGTTGAGCAACATAAACTTCCTCCTGCAGCTCCCCATTGAGAAAAGCTGAATTGACGTCGAGGTGATGAACTTCCCATCCTTTCTTGGCTGAAAGTGCGAGCAACAACTGCACAGTTTCAAGTCGAGCCACGAAAGCAAAAACTTCTTCATAGTCGATCCCTTGTTGTTGCACGTAACCCTTCGCAACGAGCCTAGCTTTGTGTTTAACAACAATTCCTTCTGTGTCTTTCTTCAGTTTGTAAACCCACTTCAATCTGATGGGTTTGTGACTTGGTGGCAGGTCAGTTAGTTTCTAGGTGTTATTCTTCTCAATCATCTACACTTCATGCATCATGGCTTCCTCCCATTGCCTCTCTTTTGTGGGTTCACTGTAGGTAACCGGTTCATCAACGCCAAGAAGAAGCAGCTCATCTGCCAACTCAACTTGCTTGCTGTCCGCATATATCTCCTCTAACACTTTACACTTTACATTTTACAGCGGAAGCAAAATTACAATATTTATATAAAGGTACAACAACATTGAATAATCTCTAAGCATAAGTTCTCCTTTAATCTTTATCATGTCATTTATCCTTCATACAAAACTACGGGTATGTCAGTTTATTCAACCGACGAATATTATACACGACCATCCTCTCTATACCGGAAACAGTATAATTGATTTTTCATATTTATCAAATACAAACTTGTTCACATATCAAACTACGGGAAATACCCTATTGATGTCGTGTTGTGGTTGTGCACTTAATCCTTAATGCAATTATTTATATTACATGACACTAATGCGCACTTGTTCGGAATCTATGCATCCCATACTACATAGGTCCGAGGGCAAGCCTCTTAATCGTTCTTCATCTTGTAGGGTTCAATCTCTCGTCATGACTTAATCTACTACTGCAACTACGGTAAGTATCCTAGATGTCCTATGAGTACGAGCTCATGTACAGAAAAACAGGAGGGGAATCCCACGTCATGTCACGACGCATCGTGAAGACTATCTATGGACAATTCAGCCTCCTTCATGGCACACGATCCTTTTGCAATCACCAAACACCCCACAAGCGTCGCCAAGATCCTGATAATTCCGGAGAAGTGCCCATGTCATGTCACGACGCATCGTGGAGACAAACTGTGAATCACACCCACATCGTAGACTCGAGACCCTCATACTTGTGTTTTTCTTTCTGCAATAGCGCCAAAAACTTGTTGTGCAATCTAAATGATCTAAATAAATAGATAAACTAGACACAAATTAAAACCTCGCAAGTGTATGAATCGTTTATAGAAGCGTAGTGAAAAGCAAGGGTCGATCCCACAGAGATTGTAGTACTTAACTCACTAATCAATAAAACAAAGAAAAAAATATGCAATCATAAAGTTTGTTCTAAAAGTCTAATTGAAAGGAAAATGAAGAGAGTTCTCAATTTGAATCACAACTATCTATTAAGTAGTTGGGCTTGATTTCCACCTATAGTCAAGAATGCTAAGTCACCTTCTACACTACTCTCATCACTCATGTTGTTCTTTAAGGGCATGGTATCTACTCCTTAAAGTTAATATTTTTCTAGGCCAAGAATTATGCATGGTATCTACTCTAATTCGTTTCTTTCCTTAAGTATTTAGCATGGTATCTACTAAGTTGCACTTGAAGAAAGCATAGGAACAATAGAAACGAACAAACACTCAAAGTTCTAGAGATTGGTATCAGATCTAGATCCTTCAAGTTGATTAAACCAAGAACCCCTAAAGATTCCTGTGTTACAAGTTATGAGCATAGGATATGGGTCATCTCTATACTCATATAACAGAGTCAGTTTTATAATAAGCAAACTTGATAACATCAGGTTCTTCATGTCAGTCGACTTGCTGTCACTCTCAGTCGACTGCCCTAAGAACTTCTGAACAATTTTGATTTATATTATAAATTTTTATCAATACAACCAGGATTAATCAATAAGTGAATAGAGTAATGTTTTAGAAGATTATAAACATTACATGACTATGGTTTCAATCTGCCCAACAATGAAATTAGTTGCACATAATCATAATAAAAATATTGCAATTAATAAATTTGTTCAAGGATTGCATTACAAAAATTAGAGAGAGGAGAAAAAGAATAAAAAAATTAATTGCAAACCCCTCTTCTTTCTGTCTCAAAAACCAGACCCGAACGCTTCCTTGAAAACTGCGCTGAACCAGAACCCGCTGTCGAAGCCGGGTCAACTCGGGCTGTCACGTTCACTACAGTGACCCGTCGCTATCGCCATGTGGAGTCGACAGCAATCGCCACGTCGAAGCACTGTCGCACGCCAGTCAGCACGCCAGGTGATGCCTCTGTGCCCGCTGTCAATCGAACTGCCGCACGTCACTTCGAAGAACAGTCGCCCGTCACTTCAAAGCCCACGTCAAGCTGCTCCTTTAATCCGAAAAGAAGAGAGATGTTTATGGTTTCTCTCTCTGTTTCTCTCTCTCTCTCTTACTTTTCCTTCTTTTGATTTTTCATATTTATCAAATACAAACTTGTTCACATATCAAACTACGGGAAATACCCTATTGATGTCGTGTTGTGGTTGTGCACTTAATCCTTAATGCAATTATTTATATTACATGACACTAATGCGCACTTGTTCGGAATCTATGCATCCCATACTACATAGGTCCGAGGGCAAGCCTCTTAATCGTTCTTCATCTTGTAGGGTTCAATCTCTCGTCATGACTTAATCTACTACTGCAACTACGGTAAGTATCCTAGATGTCCTATGAGTACGAGCTCATGTACAGAAAAACAGGAGGGGAATCCCACGTCATGTCACGACGCATCGTGAAGACTATCTATGGACAATTCAGCCTCCTTCATGGCACACGATCCTTTTGCAATCACCAAACACCCCACAAGCGTCGCCAAGATCCTGATAATTCCGGAGAAGTGCCCATGTCATGTCACGACGCATCGTGGAGACAAACTGTGAATCACACCCACATCGTAGACTCGAGACCCTCATACTTGTGTTTTTCTTTCTGCAATAGCGCCAAAAACTTGTTGTGCAATCTAAATGATCTAAATAAATAGATAAACTAGACACAAATTAAAACCTCGCAAGTGTATGAATCGTTTATAGAAGCGTAGTGAAAAGCAAGGGTCGATCCCACAGAGATTGTAGTACTTAACTCACTAATCAATAAAACAAAGAAAAAAATATGCAATCATAAAGTTTGTTCTAAAAGTCTAATTGAAAGGAAAATGAAGAGAGTTCTCAATTTGAATCACAACTATCTATTAAGTAGTTGGGCTTGATTTCCACCTATAGTCAAGAATGCTAAGTCACCTTCTACACTACTCTCATCACTCATGTTGTTCTTTAAGGGCATGGTATCTACTCCTTAAAGTTAATATTTTTCTAGGCCAAGAATTATGCATGGTATCTACTCTAATTCGTTTCTTTCCTTAAGTATTTAGCATGGTATCTACTAAGTTGCACTTGAAGAAAGCATAGGAACAATAGAAACGAACAAACACTCAAAGTTCTAGAGATTGGTATCAGATCTAGATCCTTCAAGTTGATTAAACCAAGAACCCCTAAAGATTCCTGTGTTACAAGTTATGAGCATAGGATATGGGTCATCTCTATACTCATATAACAGAGTCAGTTTTATAATAAGCAAACTTGATAACATCAGGTTCTTCATGTCAGTCGACTTGCTGTCACTCTCAGTCGACTGCCCTAAGAACTTCTGAACAATTTTGATTTATATTATAAATTTTTATCAATACAACCAGGATTAATCAATAAGTGAATAGAGTAATGTTTTAGAAGATTATAAACATTACATGACTATGGTTTCAATCTGCCCAACAATGAAATTAGTTGCACATAATCATAATAAAAATATTGCAATTAATAAATTTGTTCAAGGATTGCATTACAAAAATTAGAGAGAGGAGAAAAAGAATAAAAAAATTAATTGCAAACCCCTCTTCTTTCTGTCTCAAAAACCAGACCCGAACGCTTCCTTGAAAACTGCGCTGAACCAGAACCCGCTGTCGAAGCCGGGTCAACTCGGGCTGTCACGTTCACTACAGTGACCCGTCGCTATCGCCATGTGGAGTCGACAGCAATCGCCACGTCGAAGCACTGTCGCACGCCAGTCAGCACGCCAGGTGATGCCTCTGTGCCCGCTGTCAATCGAACTGCCGCACGTCACTTCGAAGAACAGTCGCCCGTCACTTCAAAGCCCACGTCAAGCTGCTCCTTTAATCCGAAAAGAAGAGAGATGTTTATGGTTTCTCTCTCTGTTTCTCTCTCTCTCTCTTACTTTTCCTTCTTTTGATTTTTCATATTTATCAAATACAAACTTGTTCACATATCAAACTACGGGAAATACCCTATTGATGTCGTGTTGTGGTTGTGCACTTAATCCTTAATGCAATTATTTATATTACATGACACTAATGCGCACTTGTTCGGAATCTATGCATCCCATACTACATAGGTCCGAGGGCAAGCCTCTTAATCGTTCTTCATCTTGTAGGGTTCAATCTCTCGTCATGACTTAATCTACTACTGCAACTACGGTAAGTATCCTAGATGTCCTATGAGTACGAGCTCATGTACAGAAAAACAGGAGGGGAATCCCACGTCATGTCACGACGCATCGTGAAGACTATCTATGGACAATTCAGCCTCCTTCATGGCACACGATCCTTTTGCAATCACCAAACACCCCACAAGCGTCGCCAAGATCCTGATAATTCCGGAGAAGTGCCCATGTCATGTCACGACGCATCGTGGAGACAAACTGTGAATCACACCCACATCGTAGACTCGAGACCCTCATACTTGTGTTTTTCTTTCTGCAATAGCGCCAAAAACTTGTTGTGCAATCTAAATGATCTAAATAAATAGATAAACTAGACACAAATTAAAACCTCGCAAGTGTATGAATCGTTTATAGAAGCGTAGTGAAAAGCAAGGGTCGATCCCACAGAGATTGTAGTACTTAACTCACTAATCAATAAAACAAAGAAAAAAATATGCAATCATAAAGTTTGTTCTAAAAGTCTAATTGAAAGGAAAATGAAGAGAGTTCTCAATTTGAATCACAACTATCTATTAAGTAGTTGGGCTTGATTTCCACCTATAGTCAAGAATGCTAAGTCACCTTCTACACTACTCTCATCACTCATGTTGTTCTTTAAGGGCATGGTATCTACTCCTTAAAGTTAATATTTTTCTAGGCCAAGAATTATGCATGGTATCTACTCTAATTCGTTTCTTTCCTTAAGTATTTAGCATGGTATCTACTAAGTTGCACTTGAAGAAAGCATAGGAACAATAGAAACGAACAAACACTCAAAGTTCTAGAGATTGGTATCAGATCTAGATCCTTCAAGTTGATTAAACCAAGAACCCCTAAAGATTCCTGTGTTACAAGTTATGAGCATAGGATATGGGTCATCTCTATACTCATATAACAGAGTCAGTTTTATAATAAGCAAACTTGATAACATCAGGTTCTTCATGTCAGTCGACTTGCTGTCACTCTCAGTCGACTGCCCTAAGAACTTCTGAACAATTTTGATTTATATTATAAATTTTTATCAATACAACCAGGATTAATCAATAAGTGAATAGAGTAATGTTTTAGAAGATTATAAACATTACATGACTATGGTTTCAATCTGCCCAACAATGAAATTAGTTGCACATAATCATAATAAAAATATTGCAATTAATAAATTTGTTCAAGGATTGCATTACAAAAATTAGAGAGAGGAGAAAAAGAATAAAAAAATTAATTGCAAACCCCTCTTCTTTCTGTCTCAAAAACCAGACCCGAACGCTTCCTTGAAAACTGCGCTGAACCAGAACCCGCTGTCGAAGCCGGGTCAACTCGGGCTGTCACGTTCACTACAGTGACCCGTCGCTATCGCCATGTGGAGTCGACAGCAATCGCCACGTCGAAGCACTGTCGCACGCCAGTCAGCACGCCAGGTGATGCCTCTGTGCCCGCTGTCAATCGAACTGCCGCACGTCACTTCGAAGAACAGTCGCCCGTCACTTCAAAGCCCACGTCAAGCTGCTCCTTTAATCCGAAAAGAAGAGAGATGTTTATGGTTTCTCTCTCTGTTTCTCTCTCTCTCTTACTTTTCCTTCTTTTTTTCTTTTTGCTAGCTGGTTTCTTCTTGTATTTTGCTGCCCTCTTATTTATAGGATTAGGTATTGTACGGTAATAGGATTTGGATGTGTCATCATCTCACTTGTAGATTAGGATATATCTGCAAATATATAAATCAGAATTTAGTATTTAAATTTAATTTTAATTAGATAAACTTAAAATAACAGATTTTTATCTTTTTTGCCTTATCCAAATCCATGTAAATTTATTTTTTCCTTTTACACCCTTATAACAATTAAAATTGTATTTTGCTCCTATTTTATTAATTTGTAACACATAAAATTTAACAAATCCTTAAAAATAACTTTTTGCATTAAAAATCTAATTTCTTCATAAATAAATAATCAATTGAAATCTTAGAGAAACAAGACGACTTATAGACAATATAATTGAAAACAAGCACTTTAATGAGTTATTGAATACAAATATTTGTATAAAAATTAGACACATCAAATACCCCCAAACTTAAGATTTTTCTTGTCCTCAAGCAAAAAGTAAACTTATGAATAAGGGAAAAATACTCAAGAATAACCCCACTCATCATACTAAGAGATCTCATCATGTAAGCATCAAAATCGCAATTAAAAATATAAACAATTGCAAATAAAGTAAAATCAAGCATACCCACTTTGTCCAGTGCAATTATTTAGTCATAATCCCCAAATCAATCATATCTGTCATGCCATTAATTTAATTATAGTATGTAACAACTCTATCTGTGATTATCCCTTTTTACTACTACAAACCGAGTAGCAAACTAGAGTTTTTTTTTTTTTTTTTTGATAGTCTTTTCTCTAAGTTGTCACTTGCCTTTTTACGCGAATGCAAGACATTTGTGATGACTTCACCCGGTTACTCAACAAGTCACAAACTTAAAGTGCTTTACATATTAATATTTCAAGTTGCCGTTTGACGTAAAAGTAAACACTGGTGATGAATACCCCTAGTTACTAAGCAACTCAAAACATTGGAGTAGATTGACTTTATTCTATTTTTTTTTCTCGTTATTACTCTATTTACTTAAACTCTGTTTAGGACTAGATCAAAGAGGATAATCACAAGAGAAAGCATCACATTTGTATTTTATGTATAATAGCATGACTCATACAATTTTGTAAGGAATTGTGAAACTCAACAATCCTAAAGTAAATAAGTATACTTACTCTTACTTTATAAGAAATTGTTTATCCCAAAAAAAATATTTCAATGCTTATCTAAATGAAGAACTCAAAAGTGTAATGGTGAGATTAATTTAAATCCTTTTAAAAATTTTTGTTTTTTCTTTTCTAAAAATAAATCATAAATTTGTAAACCTTCCCCCCCCCCCCCCCCAAACTTGAATACCACATTGTCCTCAATGGGAATGGAAAAAAGAAAAACAAAAAGAATGCAAAAGTTCATAAATTCTCCTCTGATTCGTCTTGAAAATTCTGCACACGCAGCGTTCGGTATTTTGGCGATATCTGGAGCTGTAGATGTCCAAATGGGCTGAATTGTATTTTTGCTGGAAAGCTAAGAAGATAGGCTACAACTTCTCTTTGAATCACTTTTCTTGAATCACTTTTCCAGATTTTGACTCCAA
Source organism: Hemerocallis citrina (assembly GCA_017893485.1). Classification (NCBI taxonomy): domain Eukaryota; kingdom Viridiplantae; phylum Streptophyta; class Magnoliopsida; order Asparagales; family Asphodelaceae; genus Hemerocallis; species Hemerocallis citrina. The sequence continues at coordinate 445,328,033 of CM030358.1, read as the reverse complement.
ATTGCTCAAAAACAGCCGTCAATGCATGTGTTCAAAACAGCTCCGCCCTGGCGACTTCAAATTTTCTGCAATCCTACAAGATAAAATCCAAAAATTAAAATAAAATAAACTAAAAGATAAATCAAATCTAAATGCAATAAAAGAAATGATTAAAGAAATGAATAAAGAGAGAGTGTAAGTACTCCCCTCTAAATTGGGTTGCCTCCCAAGAAGCGCTGTGTTTCTTTTCTTCAGCTAGACTGGACGAGTTTATGCAATGTATTGAATGACTCGTGGCTAAAAACTCATCTCAATATAAGGTTTTCCCCTATGCCCATTCACCTTGGAAGTTTGATTTTTCTCTTTGCTATGATCTTCCAATGCTCCAGGTGGGGAAACCTTTGTAACAACGTACAGACCATACCATCTTGACATAAGCCTATCTGCAATGGTCTACCTTAATGCAACCTTGTATTTTTGCAATACTCTCAACAGCGTCTCTTCTTCCTGCATCCTTAAGTTTGCAGCAACTGTCACAGGTAATGTCTGGTTTTCACCCAAATATGCATACTTCAAATGTTCAGGCAGCGGCATTAGTTCCACATCTGGTGTCCTAGTAAAAGAAGAAACAAAAGTAATATTAGACACAAGATTTTCAAACACAGGTGCAAACTTACCTGAATATGATTTTGGACTTCCAAGGGTATGTACTGTCTCTGCACTCCTCCAATCATCATATTCCTGTTCAACTTGAAACAGTGTTAGAGAGTGTGTAATTATGGCTTCTAATGTATCGACACTATGTACCTGAAATGTTTAGTCAACAATCTCCTGAACCTCATCAACATTATAACATTCATGATCATCATGTGGTAATTTTGGTGCATCAAATATTTTAAACTCAATCTTTTCACCTTTTATTTTCATACTTATAGTACCCTTTTTAACACAAATTTTCATATCAGCAGTACTTATAAAGGGTCTACCTAAAATGACAGGTAAAGAAGATAGCATTGAAGATTCTTCCATATCCAAAACGACAAAATCTGCGAGAAAAATGAAATCATTTACCTGAACCAATACATCTTCTAAAATACCTCTAGGTCTCTTGATGCTGCGATCAGCCAACTGCAAGGTGATGGATGTTGGTTCAAGTTCCCCCAATCCTAACTTTTCGTAAACAGAGTATGGAAGAAGATTGATGCTTGCCCCCAAATCTAACAGTGCCTTTTCAAAAAATTGCTCACCAACCCTGCAAGGAATGGTAAAACTACCTGGATCCTTCAACTTTAGAGGTAATTTCCGCAATAACACCGTACTCACTTCTTATGTTAGAGTCAGATCCTCCTGAACCTGAAAAGTTTTCTTGTGAGTACAACATTCTTTCAAAAATTTGGCATAAGAAGGAATTTGTTTAATAGCATCAAGTAGGGGAATATTGATTTTTACCTTCCTGAGAGTTTCAAAAATATCAAATAAATGTTGTTCTTTCTTTTGCTTGACTAACCTTTGAGGGAATGGTGGCAAAACTGCCCATTCTTTGTCACTTACCTTGTTGGAACCCAAAGATTTTAATGGTTGTGTATCTGATTCGTCTGCGTGTGTTCCAACCTTGCTGTCAATTACCTTACCACTTCTTAGTGTTGTCATAGATTTGAGCTGTTCTTGTCCTCTAGAGTTTGGTATGGTTTGTGATGGAAGTTCTCCTGCCTTTCTTTCACTTAAATCCTTAGCAATTTGACCAATTTGAGTCTCCAATTTCTGAATGGCCTGCCCTTGTTGGTTGCTTGTTTGATGTTGCTGTTGGAGCAATTGAAGAACGGTGATTTCGAAATCCAACTTCTTCTGTTCTTGCACTGGCCGATCAAACCCATTCCCAATTTGGAATTGCTGCGCATGCCCTTGTGCGAATTGAGTGCCTTGATGGTTTTGATTATTGCTCCATGAGAAATTTGGATGGTTTCGCCACCCTAGGTTGTATGTGTTTGAAAAAGGGTTGTTCTTGGGCGGGTACACTCCCTGTCCTATGTAGTTTGCGTGCTCCTGATCTGTGAAAGAAGACATGGGACATGTATTAGTTGTATGATCAGAATGAGAACAAATTGCACAAATTTCTTTTGTTTGATTTTTTACACCACCCAACGCTGAAATTGCATTAACAAGCATATCAATCTTTTTGTTCATAATTTCCATTTCTAATTGCATGCTATTATTGCTAGAAATTTCGTAAACTCCCTGTTTTTTCGAAAGGCCCCTTCTTGTTGAGAATTGTTGTGAGTTCTCGCTGAGTTCTTCAAATAGCTCGATGGCCTCCTTACCACTCTTTCTCATCAAGATTCCATTGCAAGCTGAATCTACAATTGCTTTGTTAGTGTCATTTAAACCCTCATAAAATGCTTGTACCTGATCATCCTTAGGCATGTTGTGCGTAGGAAACTTGAGAAGCTTGTTCTTGAAGTCCTTCCATGCCTCGAAGAATAAATCGCCATCTTTTTGTTGGAAGAGTTGAATTTTCCTTTTTAGTTGTTTGGTTTTTTGGGCTGGAAAGAATTCATTCAAGAACTTTATTGCCAATTGCTTCCATGATTGAATTGATCCTGGTTCCAAAGAATTATACCACAATTTAGCATTAAGTTTTAAAAAAAATGGAAACAAGATTAACCTGATTTGTTCGGGGGTAAGCCCCTGGACGCTTTGTGTTCTGCAAAGATCAAAGAAATCTTGCAAATGGAGGTGCGGATCCTCATCTATTCTGCCACTGAAGTGGGGAACCATGCTGAGTAATTGAGGTGAAAGATGCATATTCCCTGTGACATTAGGTTGATAAGCAATGCAAGAAGGTTGCTCAATATTCTTCGGAGTGAATTTGTCTTGCATTGGTACTCGATTTGGTACTTCCTCATCGATTGTTGCTTTTGGAATGTAACCTGAAAGAAAATATAATAAAAGAAAAGAAAAAAATAAAAAGCTAAAAATTGATTTGCAAGTTAAAATACTAAACAATCCCCGGCAACGGCGCCAAAAACTAGTTGTGCAATCTAGATGATCTAAATAAATAGATAAACTAGACACAAATTAAAACCTCGCAAGTGTACGAATCGTTTATAGAAGCATAGTGAAAAGCAAGGGTCGATCCCACAGAGATTGTAGTACTTAACTCACTAATCAATAAAACAAAGAAAAAAATATGCAATCATAAAGTTTGTTCTAAAAGTCTAATTGAAAGAAAAATGAAGAGATTAAAAACTAGATCAAGTAGTTCTCAATTTGAATCACAAATATCTATTAAGTAGTTGGGCTTGATTTCCACCTATAGTCAAGAATGCTAAGTCACCGTCTACACTACTCTCATCACTCATGTTGTTCCTTTAAGGGCATGGTATCTACTCCTTAAAGTTAATATTTCCCTAGGCCAAGAATTAGGCATGGTATCTACTCTAATTCGTTTCTTTCCTTAAGTATTTAGCATGGTATCTACTAAGTTGCACTTGAAGAAAGCATAGGAACAATGGAAACGAACAAACACTCAAAGTTCTAGAGATTGGTATCAGATCTAGATCCTTCAAGTTGATTAAACCAAGAACCCCTAAAGATTCCTGTGTGACAAGTTATGAGCATAGGATATGGGTCATCTCTATACTCATATAACAGAGTCAGTTTTATAATAAGCAAACTTGATAACATCAGGTTCTTCATGTCAGTCGACTGCCCTAAGAACTTCTGAACAAGTTTGATTCATATTATAAATTTTTATCAATACAAGCAGGATTAATCAATAAGTGAATAGAGTAATATTTTAGAAGATTATAAACATTACATGACTATGGTTTCAATCTGCCCAACAATGAAATTAGTTGCACATATTCATAATAAAAATATTGCAATTAATAAATTTGTTCAAGGATTGCATTACAAAAATTAGAGAGGAGAAAAAGAATAAAAAAAATTAATTGCAAACCCCTCTTCATTCTGTCTCAAAAACCAGACCCGAACGCTTCCTTGAAAACTGCGCTGAACCAGAACCCGCTGTCGCCCACTGCACGCTGTCACGTCGCCGTTCAGATCGAAGCCGGGTCAACTCGGGTTGTCACGTTCGCTACAGTGACCCGTCGCTGTCGCCACGTGTAGTTGACAGCAATCTTCATGTCGAAGCACTGTCGCATGCCAGTCAGCACGCCAGGTGATGCCTCTGTGCCCGCTGTCAATCGAACTGCCGCACGTCACTTCGAAGAACAGTTGCCCGTCACTTCAAAGCCCACGTGAAGCTGCTCCTTTAATCCGAAAAGAAGAGAGATGTTTACGGTTTCTCTCTCTGTTTCTCTTTCTCTCTCTCTCTCTTACTTTTCCTTCTTTTTTTCTTTTTGCTGGCTGGTTTCTTCTTGTATTTTGCTGCCCTCTTATTTATAGGAGTAGGTCTTGTACGGTAATAGGATTTGGATGTGTCGTCATTTCACTTGTAGATTAGGATATATCTGCAAATATATAAATCAGAATTTAGTATTTAAATTTAATTTTAATTAGATAAACTTAAAATAACAGATTTTTATCTTTTTTGCCTTATCCAAATCCATGTAAATTTATTTTTTCCTTTTACACCCTTATAACAATTAAAATTGTATTTTGCTCCTATTTTATTAATTTGTAACACATAAAATTTAACGAATCCTTAAAAATCACTTTTTGCATTAAAAATCTTATTTCTTCATAAATAAATAATCAATTGAAATCTTAGAGAAACAAGACGACTTATAGAAAATATAATTGAAAACAAGCACTTTAATGGGTTATTGAATACAAACATTTGTATAAAAATTAGACACATAACTAATCAACGGCCCTGATTCATATATATCCTTTCATTGGGAATTAGGGATTACATTCCTTATCTAACCACAGGGATTACATTCCTAATCTGACCCCAGCGGCGCCTATAAATATCCATCTCCATTAAGAGGTAATCAATCTTTTGCTAATTTACGCTCTTTCATAATCATCCCTGATTACTGACTTGAGCGTCGGAGGGTGCATCGCCGGGATCAACCCTGGTGTCTCGCACTTTTTGCAAGTGAACGGCGGGAGTCAACGGTTAAACTCCGGCGGATCAGGTTTTAGGTTTGCTATTCAAGTTTTCCTAAGAATCCACAAATACTATCTGTTTACCCCCATACCAGATTTAGCGGTAACAGATTGGCGCCATCTGTGGGAAGGACCAAGAATAGCAACCCCTCTTCCCGTTGGTCAGATCTTCTCCAGCCATGCCTCCTAGGAAAGTAAGATCCAGAGGGTCCAACCATGGACCCAATCCCGATCAGCAACAGGAAGTCCTCATTCAACCCGCTCAGCAGCAGGGGCAACTTCCACCTCAAGCCGAGGACCCTCTCCAATAAGACCAGCCTCCTCTTCTAAACCAACAACCTCCTAAGGGTCCTCCTGCCACTCCTTTTTCCCGGACCAACAACCTCCTAGTAGACCTCCTTTTTCCCGGACCATAATGGATGCACCCGTACCGATCGGCTTTAAGCCTCCTCAATTCGAGACCTATTCTGGGGATACTGACCCCGTTGATCACATCGAAAGCTTCAAGACCCTCATGATCATCCATCAAGCTTCCGATGCTCTACTATGCAAGACCTTTCCCGCAACTCTCAAGGGTCCAGCTCGAGAATGGTACTCTCGCCTTGCCCCATCCTCAATATTCTCCTTCGAGCAATTTGAGACCCTCTTCATCACCCACTTCGTGAGTAGCCGTCGAATTGAGAAGACCAGCATTTCGCTACTCTACCTCAACCAGAAGAAGGGTGAGAAGTTGAGAGACTATGTGAAAAGGTTCACAGCTGAAGCCAGGTCCATAGCATCCCTCGACCAGTCGGTCGCTGCAGCAGCATTTCAATCCAATGTCCTCAACTCCAGCCTCCGCTCCTCCCTTGCTAAGAAGCCCCCACAGAACTTCTCTGACCTCCTCCTCCGGAGCAAAAATTATATTCGGGCCGAAGAAGCTGAGCACCGCCCCAACTTGGAGGGGTCTTCCTCCAGGTCTAAGAGACAGGGAACAGAAGAGGAAGGAGCCAAGAAGCTTCAGAAGGATAATGGCGGCCAGCACCGACCTCCTCCCAGATTCGAAAAGTTTATCCCCCTTAACGCCAACATCTCCACAATTCTCATGGAAGTTGAGAAGGAGGGGGTGATACCTCCTGCACCAAAAATGAACACCCCTGGTGTTGCCGCTAAATTTGGTATGGGGGGCCAACAGATAGAATTTGTGGGTTCGTGGAAAAATCTAAATAGCGAATCCAAGCCTGCTCATCGGAGTTGGGCTGCTGACTCCCGCCGTTCACCTGCAAGGAAGTGCGATACACACGGGTTGATCTCGGCGACGCACCCTCCGACGCTCTTGTCAGTAACCAGTGATATGATTAAGAAAGAGCTTTAATTGGAAAAAGAGTGATTACCTTGTAACAGTGGTGGGTCGGAGGTATTTATAGTCGCCATGGGAATTTGATTAGGGATTTGATTTTCTGTGATACCGTTAGGAGTAAAATCCTTATAATTAGTTTAGGAAACTGATCCCTGATTCCCGGTGAGAGGATAACCGCGAATCAGGCCCGTTGATTTAGTGAAATCAGAGACCCTGATTCCCTCTTGCTGGTCTGGGTTTGTCTTGGGTCGGGACCCGTACCCAGCTGGAGTGGATCCGTTCGCGGGTTATTGGATCTGTGAAGGGGAGATCCAGTGCCCGCTTCGGGCCCGTCTATATGCGAAATTACTGTTTTACCCCTGAGCTTCAAGATTCGTGCCCAATCTGGACGGTTCCGATTTAACCCCATTTTTAGCCATATCACGAGCCCCCCACTCTTAAAGACTGAGTGCGATCAGCCTTTGAGGAGTAGTTTAACTGTTTCAGTGGCTAGTGGAGTTGTATCGGAGTGTGAATGGAGGGTTTTGAATCTCGAAGGGGGTAGTAAGGTGATTTTTGAAGCTGTAAGCTGTTCTTAAGCCTTGTTGAATATCAGATGGTTTTATCTATTTTTTCGGATTATTTATTTAATTTTACGATGTGTTAACCAGTCGTTCGGGGGCCTTAACAATACATTCTAGGCAATAATTGTTCGTTCAGGGGCTCAAAAATATTCCCCCAAATTTATAATTATTTTCTAGAATTTCTAGTTAATTTTCCCGAATTTTTAGTAATTTTTTCACAATTTTTAAATAAATAAAACGATTAAAATAAATAAAAACTGATTTTTTAATACCTATTTATGGCGTGGCTTGATCTGGACCGTTCATCACCAGAAGCGCGAATTTCTGGAAGATCTAGTGGTTGCAGTCGCTCGGTAGTCATTTCTCGCTTTTGGAGCTCGGATGGGCACTTGCTCAATTGGCCGACCGGGGGTCCAAGGGTTCGGCTGTCCGAGCGACGTGGCGCGATCTGAACCGTTGGATGGTGATGCAAATCTCGAGACGGGCTCAGTTCCCAAGAAAATGCTATCTTGTCGTTTAGCGCACGTGGCACGATCTGGACCGTTCATCATCAGAAGCGCGAATTTCTGGAAGATCCAACGGTCGTGGTCGCTCGGCACCTTTTTTCTCTGTTTCTTGAGCTCGGGTGGGAACTTGCTCGGTTAGCCGACCGGAGGTCTAAGGGTTCGGCTATCCGAGCGGCGTGGCGCGATCTGAGCCGTTGGATGATGGCACGAATCTCGAGACGGGCCCAGATCCCAAGAAAATGCTATTTGTCATTTAGCGACGCTGGCAAGATCTGGGCCGTCTGATCGAGATCTTGCATAATGTTGAGGAGAAAGTGAATTTTCTCCATTTTGGGGCTCGGATGGGCACTTGCTCGGTTAGCCGACCAGAGGTCTAAGGGTTCGGCAGTCTGAGCGTGGTGGCGCGATCTGAGCCGTTGGATGATGGCATGAATCTCGAGATGGGCCCAGATCCCAAGAAAATACTATCTTGTCGTTTAGCGATGCTGGCAAGGTCTGGGCCGTCTGATCGAGATCTTACATGAATGTTGAGGAGAAAGTGAATTTTCTCCGTTTTGGGGCTCGGATGGGCACTTGCTCGGTTAGCCGACCGGAGGGCTAAGGGTTCGGCAGTCTGAGCGTGGTGGAGCGATCTGAGCCATTTGATGGTGGCACAATCTCGAGACGGCTCAGTTCCCAAGAAAACGCTATCTTGTCGTTTAGCGATGCTAGCAAGATCTGGGCCATTGGATGATGTCACGAATCTCGAGACGGCTTAGTTCCCAAGAAAGTGCTATCTTGTCGTTTAGCGACGCTGGCAAGATCTGGGCCGTCTGAATGAGATCTTACACGAGTGTTGAGGAGAAAGTGAATTTTCTCCGTTTTGGGGCTCGGATGGGCACTTGCTCGGTTAGCACCGGAGGTCTAAGGGTTCGGCAGTCTGAGTATGGTGGTGCGATCTGAGCCGTTGGATGGTGGCACGAATCTCGAGACGGCTCAGTTCCCAAGAAAATGCTATCTTGTCGTTTAGCGACGCTGGCAAGATCTGGGCCGTTGGATGATGGCATGAATCTCGAGACGGCTCAGTTCCCAAGAAAATGCTATCTTGTCGTTTAGCGATGCTGGCAAGATCTGGGCCGTTGGATCGAGATCTTACACGAATGTTGAGGGAAAAGTTAATTTTCTCCGTTTCGGGGCTCGGATGGGCACTGGCTCGGTCAGCCGACCGTGAGTCTGAGGGTTTATGGGTCGGCAAGGGCGATGGCGAGCCGTTGGGCCTTCATGAGAAGGCCGAGCTGAGCTACTGGCTGCCCTAAGGGAGAATTAATGGTGCCCCAGGATTTGTGTGGCGTTCCAACTTCCCGGGGTCATTAAAATGGCGTCCTCTAATTAATGCGTGGCGCTTCAGCTCCCTAGGCGTGACTGCTGGGCTTCCGTCGCTTGGCCTCCCGAGGGCCATAATGGCTGGTCCTTGGGGGGAGGTTATAAATACCCCGCTCCCCCTGTAGCTTCGATCACAGTAATGGTGGTTCATCGACCATCGGAGGTGTCTGCCTTGGGCGGATGCCTGTATTTTTTATTTTTTGAAAAATTCTAACCCTGAGAGCGTCGGATGGGTGGTCACTCTTCCACCATGATCTTCTCCTGACTCTGACGACCCCGATGCGGATGTCAGGACCAGGGGAGATCAGGGCAGAAGTGGTGACGACCGGAGTCCGGACCCGAGGGACAAGGTGCCTCGGACGGATGGGTCTTCTCCGATCTCTGTCTTCCTTCCGGGCTGACGGCTTCTGATGGTTGTCAGCCCGAAGGAGCTAGAGATGGGAGGTGGGCCGATCTGCCTTCTGACTGGGCCTCGCGCGATGGTGGTTTTTCTCCCACCCTTGAACGATTCGTGGTTTCGGCTTCCGAGGCCGTAAGCCTCGAGTTACTCACAGGTGAGAGGGGAACCGACCGAGTCCTGGGGCCCGGGGCACTCGCCGAGGGCGGGTGCCTTAAAACTTTTAATCCAAATTTTCTCTTGCTTCCTGGGACAGATGCGGGGTGTCCGGATCCGAAGTGCTTCGTCCGGGCGATGTGGTAGAATCTGAGCCAGTGGATGGTGGCACGAATCTCGAGGCAGGCTCTTGTTCGGTAGCCGACCAGGCTCTTTGATGTTGGGGTCGGATCGCCCGTCGCTCGGATTTTGATCCCGTGTGTGCCGAGCTATTTGACTTGTATCGAAACGTTTTGTCTTTTCGCCAACCGTTGCTGCTCGGTCACAAAGTCGTTTGGGCTTTCGTAAGAGTCGCGCCCTTACGTAATGAAGTCCAAGAGACTTTTTCTTTTACTATAAAACTTCACTTCCCCCACCCCCAATCTCATTATTCACTTTTACTTACTCAAGTTTTTACTTCTCACCATCGAAGTTTTTAGCTCCTGGGTGGCGCTGCTAGCTGTCGCGGCAAGGCATTTCTTTGCTCCGGCGAACTTTTCCGACCGTAACAGTCACTTCAAGGTCAGTCTCTTTCCTCTTTCTTTAGAAAAATGGTTAAGATTACTTCTTCGGATGAGACCCCCACCTCGGACCGAGTCGTCAGCCGAGCGGGTAAAGAGAAGGAGGTGGTAGAGTCGACCGAGCTGACCGTGGTCCGGCCGAGCAAGAGTGGGGAGGTCGCCGAGCTACCCCAGGATGTTGCAGCGAGCTCCCAGAAGGGTAAGGGAGTCGTGACGGTCATCGAGCAGCCGAAGAAGGCAGGGGAGTTCGGTCGGCAGGTTCTCTGCTGAGTACGGGCTACTTCTCCCTGGACCAGGTTTCCGAGCCTGCACGTCGTCTTCGGCCGACACGTGCGTTTTTCCACTCGACTCCTTGGCCGCCGGGCTTCATTTGCCGCTGCATCCGTTTATTGTCGAGGTCATCAATTGGTACGGCTTGTGCCCTGCCCAACTGATGCTGAACACTTAGAGGCCCGTCTTGGCGTTTGTCCTTCAGTGTCAAGAGATCGGCGCCGAGCCAAGTCTGTTTCTCCTTCGGAGCCTTTACCGTCCTTGTCAGCCGAACAGGAACGAGCAGAGGTTTTACCTTTCGCCGCGGACAGGTGTGAAGTTGATCGAGAACCCGAACTCGATCAAGCATTGGAAGGAGAAGTACTTCATTGTCCGAGCTCCCGAACCCTGGGCAATTCCAATAGCTTGGTCGAAGGAGGGCCTGCCCAAGCGAGCAAAGAAGGAGCCAGTGCTTAGTGACGAGGAGACGGAAGTCCTCAAGAAACTCCTCGGCTTGCCGATGCTTAGTTGGAAGGACATCACCGAGGAGGCTCTGTTCCGAGGGGGTCTCAGTCCGATCGACCCCAGTACGCCTCTGGTATTTTTACTTTTTGCTTGAAGTTCTTGAAATTTTTTTTAAGTTTTTTCATTCGGTTTGTGCAGAGTCTTCCAAGATGGACTATAGGGCGTTGATGGCGAAGGCCAAGGCGGCTAGGGAGCAGGAGACGAGAAAGAAGAAGAGACCCTCGACAGGGCCTCAGGGCGGCCGAGCGCCGAAGCTACCTTCGGTCCCAAAGACCGCCGACCTACAGGGGGTCGTTGTTCAGGATACCGATCCCGAACAAGACCAGGTCGCGGCCTCCGAACTTCCTTTCTTGGATGCACCGACTCCAACGGCGAAGACTGATGCTCCCGACTCGTCGAGCGGCGCGTTCAACGTGAGCGCGGCGTTAGCCCTTAACGTTCCACCCCTCACTGCCGAAGTGGAGAAGATTCTGACCGAGGAGCATAAGCGGATCTTCGTCTCGGACTGGCAAGTAATGAAGGTCGATGGCTTCTTGGGGGACAGCAACATTTGTATGCAGGCGGTGAAGCACCTGCCGACCCCAAAGGACCGAGCGGCGCTTAAGTCCAGAGAGGTCGGGGATGCTACAATGCAGATCGCTCGGAACACGATGTCGGTAAGTAGACCGAGCACTTTCTTCTTGAAGCATTTCTTTCGAAATTTTCTAAGTTTTTAGGTCCGGATTCTAACTGTTTGTTTTCTTTCCAGACCCTCTGCCACTTCAACTTTTTGCTCGAAGAGTTCGCGAGCAAAGAACAGGAGCTGTCGGCGCCGTGCGACCGGGAGAGGTCGGAGCGCACGAAAGTTGTGAAGCTGTTCGAAGCCGAGCAACTCCTCTTGGCAAAGCGCGGTGCCGAAGTGGCTGGGTTGGAGGTGAAGCTGGCTGAAGCCATACAGCGGTCGGCAGACAAGGCGGCCAAGCTCAAGGCCTCGGAGAAGGAGAATGCCGAGCTCAAGGAGGAGCTGGCCAAAGCCCGGTTGGAGGCGGAGAAAGCTCGGAAGGAGACCGAGAGGATCAAGGCCAAGCACCAATCGAAGGTTGCGAAGGCGAAGAGGGCTGTCCAGCAAGAGGCCGAGCAGCACATGTTTAAGAACATGGAGGACGCGTACGGCCGAGCCCTGCTTCATATCGCTGCTCGGAACCCGGGGTTCGACACATCCTCCTACCAATTCTACGACCCCGTGGAGGGGGAGGAGGAGCTTCCCTCGGCAATGCTCAGCCCCGAGGGATAGGCCGGCGGTGTTGAAGGCACGGGCGAGACAAAGGCCGAGGGTGAGGAGGAGGACGACTCCGAGAACGAGGACGTGGACGTGGACGAGGACATGGGAATCGTCGGGGAGTCGGAAGACCCGAGCGACAAAAAGGTCGACCCCTGACTTGGTTGCGTCTTTAGTCTTCTTTTTGTTTTTTTTTGTAACGCCTGGCCGCGGACTGGCCACCGCTCTTGTAATGTTTTTTTGAGTTTTGAATGAAAACACTTTTTGTTTGGCCAAAAATTCTCCAAGTGTTAGACCTCGGATTTAGTGTTTGACTAGCCGCAAAATTTATCCAAGTGTTGGGCATCGGATTTATCTTTGCTTTTCAGGTAAAGTTTGGTCCGATCACGGAGGTTTTGTACCTTCGTAAGGAGCTGAAAGAAACGAAGCGAGCGCTTTCCCAGAGCTGAGAGAGGCGATTCTTTATGCTCTTGAAGTTGGAGGAGATAAAAGCGGCAGCGAGGGGGTATTGTCGTGAGTTGAAGCTACTACGGAAGCAACCTCAAGCTTCTGGTCTCGAAGGTGAGACGGAGCGGCTTTGTAGGGAGCTTTTCGTTGCCGAGCAAAAGAATAACGAGCTCTTGGTCGAGATCCGTCACTTGGAGGTAACGGAGAAAGAACATTCGGCGGAAGGAGAGAAGTTAGCTTCCGAGTTGGAGAAGTTGTCATCCGAGCGCCAAAAGTTGTTGGCCAAGGTCGACAAGCTTAGGAAAATTACGATAGACAGGGGGATCGAGGTCACCCATTATCGACGTCTTGCGACTGATAGTGCCAATGTTGCGGGCTCGTCGGGACCTCCTCGTTTGAAGATGTCGTCGAAGGATGACGTTCTGAGAGATAGGATTATCGAGCTGGAGGAAGAGATCGCATCGCTCAAGCCTCTGCCTGAGAGGGCCAACGTTCGTAGTACGTCGTGTACTCGCGAAGAGAGCGAGAGAGGGATTACTTTCTACGAACTTGCGACTCGTTTGCCTGCGGTGAGGCGGAGTCCTGCTGATGCTCAGAGTAGTGTAGCTGTCTCGTCTAGCGGCGCCTCAGTTGGCGCCATAGTTAGAGTTAGCGGCGAAGAGGGATCTCGCTTCGCTGGTTTGGAATCGTGCTCGGAGGTCAGGCGTCGCCGTCCTTGGGTTTCCTTGAACCGGAGCGTTCCCCTTCCGAAGAAGCACTAAACATGTTGTATTATGTCTCTCTAAGTTATTGTAAAACCCTGTTGTAGCGTCGGTCTAGTTGTATGTAGGGCTACTTTATTTGAATAAAAACCTTTGCTTTTCTTCTGTGTAACTTCCGATCTTTGACAACTTACTCAAAGTCTGAAAGTTTAATTGAAAATTCTTGAAGTGTTGGGCTTCGGCAGTGTTTGAAATTTTGTTGTTTGACACTTCTTCTTTTTAGCTTGTGGTGGTGGCTGAAGACGTCGAGCCTGCTCGCTCGGATGACAACGCTCGAGCCGAGGCTGTCTCAGGGGTGACGAGACATGCTTGGGGAGGTGCCGAGAGCGGCTCGATGAAGTCGAGCTGGGATCGCGCCGAGCCGAAAATGAGCGGAACCATCTTCAGCTCATCCTAGGCCAGCGGGACATCGAGATCCGGCGTCTGGAGAGCAGGATCGCCGAGATGACCCCTATAGGAGAGGACGAAGGTTCGGCAACCGCCTTTAGCAACACTCTTCGGATCCAGTGCGTTCGGCACAATTTGTCAAAAATAACAGCGGAGAGGGATGATCTGCTTTCCGAGATCTGTCACTTGCAGACTGTAGAGGCGGAGCTTCGGATGGAGGGAGAGGGTCTGGCTGCCGAGGTGGCCAAACTGACGACCGAGCGGGACGAGCTGACGGCCGAGGTCGGCGCACCGAAGTGTAGTGGGTCGGCATTATAATTTTTGTTCTTTAAGGCCTTGTGACCTTGTTGTACGGAAGAGTCGCTTTGTACTGTATCCCAATTATTAATAACATTTCTTTCTCGAACTTGCATGTCCTTTGTATCTTTGTGTAGCCGTTTTGTTTGTGACTATGTTCATCGCGCCGAGGTCTCTGAGGCGACCTCTTGCTCGCTCGGCTAGTGGTGCCGAGTAGCGCTCTGGTCTCCTAATCTTATGAACTTGCGAGATGGGCCGAGCTTTACCTAATAGTGGGCTCGCTGGCCATCGTAAGAGTAGTTCGACGGCTGTGGGAGCAATTCCGAATGGCGACCCACTCCTAGCCCGCTTAGAAGCGAGCTTGCAGAGTAGAATCGAGCCAAGTGTTGGACTCCGGAACCATCGTTAGGGTTCAACGGTCGTGGGAGCAATTCCAAATGGCAACCCACTCCTAGCTCGCTTAGAAGCGCGCTTGCGGAGTAGAATCGAGCCAAGTGTTGGACTCCGGAACCATCGTTAGAGTTCAACGGTCGTGGGAGCAATTCCGAATGGTGACCCACTCCTAGCTCGCTTAGAAGCGCGCTTGCAGAGTAGAATCGAGCCAAGTGTTGGACTCCAGAACCATCGTTAGAGTTCAACGGTCGTGGGAGCAATTCCGAATGGTGACCCACTCCTAGCTCGCTTAGAAACGCGCTTGCGGAGTAGAATCGAGCCAAGTGTTGGACTCCGGAACCATCGTTAGAGTTCAACGGTCGTGGGAGCAATTCCGAATGGCGACCCACTCCTAGCTCGCTTAGAAGCGCGCTTGCGGAGTAGAATCGAGCCAGGTATTGGACTCCGAACCATTGATTGAATAAAGAATAAAGGCGGAGAGATACAAGCAATTTTATAAGTACGAAAAAGCATTTTTTATTGATAACTGACGGCGAGCTGTTTTTACATATGACAACTTAAGAGAGGAATTACAAGTTAGAGGAGAGGAACGGTTCGACACCCTGTGATACTCAGAGAGGCGCCGGGGTGCTTTCTTGGTATTTTAAAAGGTGGTCGGCATTCCAGGTCCTCGGAATCTCCCTGCCTTCAAGGTCTTCTAGACGATAAGTTCCGGGCCGAACTACCCTTGCGATCTTGTAAGGTCCTTCCCAATTCGGAGCTAGTTTGCTCTTCTGATTGGGAAAGGAGATGGCTAGTTTTCTGAGGACCAAGTCGCCTTCCTTGAGATCGGTGGGTCGGACTCTCTTATTGTACGCCAACTCGATCCTCCTCCGGTAGTTCTGTTGGCGGATTGACGCTCTTTCCCTCAGTTCGTCCACCAGGTCTAAGTTCGCCCGGAGTTCTCTAGCGTTCTGTTCCTCGTTGTAGGCTGCGAGGCGAGGAGAAGGTATTCCGACTTCGAGAGGTATCACTGCCTCGAACCCGTAGGTGAGGTTGAAAATGGGGACTCTCTTGTAGGGGTCCGTTTGTTGGTGCAGTAGTTCCACAGCACGTTGGGAAGCTGGTCGACCCATAAGCCTTTAGAACACCTATCTAGTCTCTTCTTGATACCAGAGAGGATCTGCCGGTTAGCGTTCTCTGCCTGGCCATTCGACTGTGGGTAGGAGACGGAGGAGAAGCGTTGTTGGATGGCAAGGTCTTCACATAGAGCTCGGAACGCGGCCCCAGTAAACTGAGTTCTGTTGTCTGTTACGAGGACACGGGGGACGCCGAATCGGCAGATGACGTTCTTCCAAAAGAATTGAAGTACCTTGTTTTCAGTGATAGTGGCTAGGGGCTCGGCCTCAATCCACTTCGAAAAGTAGTCGATGGCCACGACCAAGAACTTGAACTAGCCCAGAACTGGAGGGAATGGCCCTAGTAAATCCATCCCCCACATTGCGAAGGAGATAGGACTTGATAGGGAGGCGAGGTTAGCTTGGGGGAGGCGACGAATGTTAGAATGTCTCTGACAAGAGCCACATTGCCGAACGTGTCGCTCGGCGTCTTGGAGGAGAGTCGGCCAGAAGTATCCGTAATTAAGAGCTTTCCGAGCTAAAGACCTAGACCCTGAATGTGCCCCGCCGATGCCTTCGTGGAGCTCCTGTAAGGCATAGTCCACTTGTTCTGGGGAAAGGCATCTCAGGTATGGTCGGCCGTCTATCTGCGAGAAGGAGCGCTTGTACAAGATCCCCTCGATCAGGATGTACCGCTCGGCCCTGGTTCTTACTCGGCATGCTTCCTTGGGGTCCTCGGGGTCCTCGGGGAGGAGTCCGTCCCTTGGGAATTCCACTAACGGTTTCATCCAATTATCTTGCAGTAGGACCGATAATGACTCCACTGAGTCGATCAAGACGGTCTGCTCGAGACCTTGGAGGGAGGATGAGGCCAACTTGGAGAGGACGTCGGCCTGTGAATTCTCTTCTCGAGGGATTCGTTGGATGAGCGCCTCTTCGAACCGGGCCATGAGGGTTTGGACTTTGACGAGGTACTTCGCCATCCGTTCGTCTCGAGCCTCGTAATCGCCCAAGACTTGATTCACAACCAGCTGAGAGTCACTATAGATTCGGAGGCGTTGCGCCCCGGCACTTCGGGCAAGTCCGAAGCCGGCGATTAGTGCCTCATACTCTGCTTCGTTGTTTGAGGCTTTGAAATTCATGCGGAGGGCATACTGGAGGACGAAGTCATCTGGACCTGTCAGGCTGATACCGGCGTTGCTTCCCTCGTTGCAAGAGGAACTGTCCACAAAAACCATCCAGATGGGCGGTCCGTTCTCTGCTTGGCTGACCTCGGGGATGGTGCTCTCAATGATGAATTTCGCTAAGGCCTGTGCCTTTATTGCGGTCCGGGGCTGGTAAGAGATGTCATGTCGGCTCAGCTTGATGGACCATTTCATAAGCCGGCCTGAGGTTTCCGGCTTGTGGAGTACTTATTTCAGCGGTTGGTCGGTGAGGACCACAACCGAGTGGGACTGAAAGTATGGGCGGAGCTTCCTCGCTGCCATAATTAGGGCATAGGCCATCTTTTCTATCTTCGGGTAGCGGAGCTCGGCGTCTCGAAGCACCTTGCTCACATAGTAGATGGGCCTCTGAGCCCGGTCTTCTTTCCTCACCAAAACAGCACTTAGGGTCTACTCGGAAGCAGCTAAGTAGATGAAGAGGGTTTCCCCTGGAACGGGTTTGCTGAGCAGGGGAGGGTTGACCAAGTAGGCCTTCAGTTGATTGAACGACTCCTGTTGCAGTTCGCCCCATTCGAAACCCTTGGCCCCCCTGAGAGCCTTGAAGAAGGGGAGGCACTTTTCCCCAGACTTCGAAAGGAATCGCCCAATAGCGGCGAGGCGACCCGTAAGCCTCTGCACTTCCTTGATGTTCCGGGGTGGGGCCATGTCCAGTATGGCCTTAATTTTTTCAGGATTTGCTTCGATCCCTCGCTAGCTGACCATGAAGCCGAGGAACTTTCTTGACGAGACCCCGAACGCACACTTGTTCGGATTAAGCCTCATGTTGTGCCTTCTCAGTACGCCGAATGCCTCCTGTAGGTCGGCCACGTGGTCGGTACCTCGGATGCTCTTCACGAGCATGTCGTCGACGTATACTTCCATGTTGCGGCCTATCTGGCTTTGGAAGATTTTATTGAAGAGGCGCTGGTAGGTGGCTCCAGCGTTCTTTAATCCGAACGGCATAACTCTATAATAGTAGAGACCCTGGTCGGTAATGAAGGAAGTCTTCGGGATGTCTGGGGGGAACATTCGTATCTGGTTGTAGCCGGAGAAGGCATCCATGAAGCTGAGGAGCTCATTGCCCGAGGTGGCATCGATGAGGGTGTCGATATTCGGGAGAGGGAACGGATCCTTCGGACACGCCTTATTCAAGTTTGTGAAGTCGATGCATATCCTCCAGGAACCATTGGACTTCTTAACTATGACGACATTGGAGAGCCATTCATGGTAGTTCACCTCCTGTACGAACCGAGCTTTTAGGAGTTTGTCCACCTCCTCCTTGATGGCTTGTTATCGCTCAGGAGCGAATTTACGTCTCTTCTGCTGAACCGGTCTGCACCCCGGTTCGACGCTGAGGCGGTGCACTAGAAGCTCCTTGGAAATCCCGGGCATATCCGCGGTGGACCAAGCAAATAGGTCGCGGTTCTTTCGGATGCACTGCACCAAGTCGGAACATAGGGCAGTCGGTAGGGATTTGCTGATGAGGAACTTTCGGCTCGGGTCCTCGTCCGAGAAGAGCACTTCTTCCAATTCGTCCGCCGGCTCGGACGTTGGTCGGGCGTTCGGCTCTGGGATCTTTAGAGTCTCGAGGGAGAGCACCGGACCCCCAGTGGAAGTCATGTAGCATTTTCGAGCCGTCTCTTGGCTGCCCTTGACTTCTCCCACTCCCGCCCGGGTGGGGAACTTCATCTTGAGGTGGTACGCCGAAGGAACGGCTTCCAGGGCAGCTAGGCCAGGTCAGCCCAAGATGACATTGTATGCAGCCGGGACATCGACGACCATAAAGTCCATCGGCTCTGTCCGGGTGGTAGGGGTCTTCCCAGCAGTTACGTCCAGGGTGATAACCCATTCGACAGTTACTGGCACCCCCGTGAACCCGTGGAGCGTGTAGCCGGCCGGTTTGAGACGATCCCGGGATAGTTGCAGCCCTCGGAAGGCCGAGAGGAAGAGGATGTTCACGGAGCTCCCGTTGTCTACCAGGATCCTCTGCACTTTGAAGTTCGCCATGCAGAGGTCGATAACAAGTGCGTCGCAGTGGGGAGTTCGGACCCCCTTGAGGTCTTCATCAGAGAAAGTTACTGGGACGCCGAGGCCTTTGGGGGGAGGGATGCCGTGAACTGAATTGACCTCTCGGATGAAGGCCTTCCGAGAGGAGTTGGAAGAGCCCCCCATTGGCCCTCCGTGGATAAGGTGCAGAACACGCTCCTCCTCAAACTCGGGGGTTTCATCGCGTCGCTCGGAGTGCTTGTTAGCCCCCCGAGGCGGAGGAGTGGCGCGATCTCCCCGATCATTTTTCCTCACAAACTTAGCCAACTGTCCCCTCTGGATGAGGGCCTCTATCTCGTTCTTCAGCGCCCGGCAGTCGTTGGTGTCGTGGCCATGATCCCGGTGGTAACGGCACCACTTCTCCTTGTTCCTCTTCTTGGCTGGGGTGTTCATCCTCGGAGCGGAAAGTATAACTCCCTCCTTCTCCACTTCCATCAGGATGGTGGAGACGCTGGTGGTGAGAGGAGTAAATTTTTCAAACCTGGAAGGAGGACGGCGCTGACCGCTATTATCCTTCTGTAGCTTCTTGGCCCCTTCCTCTTCCGTCGTCTTTCTCTTCGATCCGAAAGTGGATCCTCCGAAACCCGAGAAGCACTCGGCTTCCTCCGCCCGAATATATTTCTCGCAACTAAGGAGAAGGTCGGCGAAATTGTGCAGGGGCTTTTTGGCGAGGGACGACCGAAGGTTAGAGTTGAGGACGTTGGATTGGAATGCGACGGTCGCCACTGACTGGTCGAGGGAAGCGATGGACCCGACCTCCGCAGTAAACTGTTCGATCCTGTAGGCGAGGCAACAAACACTAGAGGGGGGGTGAATAGTGTTAATTAAAATAAACTGCGGAATAAATAATTTTTCCTTCGGTGCAGTCGACTTAGGAGTGAACCAGTCGACTGATATGATCAAATAAAAGAAAATATAAACAACTCTGTGCGGTCGAATTAAAGTTGAGACAGGCGACTGAAGATGTAACACCCCGCAAAATTTAATTGACAATTTTGCCCTCGGGTGTTACGCACGTGCATTTTGTACTATTATTGATTATATCCATAACGCAATTTGATATGTATTTTGAATTCCAATTATTTATGCCATCCCGTATTCTTAAAATCACATTTGGGACAACTCAAATGCTAAATTTCAATCTTTGAGTTTTTACGTGCTTTTTACGTATTATCGATACACGTGTCGATTTCGGATATTCCACCGTTACGTGCAAAGTTTTCGATGGATTTCAATTATTTATTTTTATAAATATTTTTAAATTCATTTTTGTAAATAGAATTCAATTTTTGTCTACTTTAATTAAAATAATTTTCTACGTGCAATACACGTGTTTTCTGTACGTTTGAGTACATTATCATATATGTATATTAAATATATTCTTATATTGCATTCCGATTAATTATAAATATTTTTCAGGATGATAAAGTTAATTTTTGTATTTTTGAGATTTTACGGGCGACGCACGTGTTTTGGTACACGTGTTTTAAGCGTATTATTCTTTCAAAATAAATTTTCATGAAATGTTTCTTTCTATTTTAATTGTGCATGAAAAGTATAATTTTTAAGTTAATTTTATATATTTATTACATATATAAATAAGTTGTTTTAAAGAGATTGAATAAATAAATGATTTTGTACACAAAGCACGTGCACGTGCACACGTGCGATGTGCACATTTTTGGGGGGACCGGGCTGTTTAGAGAGGAGGGAAATTCTGAAAGTTTGATTTTTAAAATAGGAGGGAAAGCAAGTTACAAAATTTTAATATGGAGTAAGTGGTGTTCATGTGGGGTGGTTACTATAACTACCTATTAGTTAATCTATAAAAATGCACCCTTAGTCTCTCTTTCTCTCATCTCTTTTCTCTCTTCTCTCCTGCCCATGCCGAAAGCAACCCCAAGCCAGCAAAGCCTTGCCCAATTCTCCACCTAAATCACCATTCCACTTGCCTATATACATATACTAATGCATATATATGTACATACATAGTATGTGTGTATGAAAGAAGATAGGAGTTGTTCTTGATGTTGCCAAATAGAGATGGAGATACTCACTATTGCTGACCAGAAGGATGTGGGAGGCTTGCTTGGAGGCGCGGATTTTGAGGAGTTGCAATTGGAGTTTTCTTTAGGAGCACCTAATTCTAGGAGTCCATTTGAGTACAATTCTTCAACAAAAGGTGGGTGTTTCTTAAATGCTTTCTAATTTAGGAATATAAAATTGCATGATAGATGATATATAAATTTATTTGGTTGAAATTGAATTGGTATTATGAGATTACATGCACTTTAATCGTTGATTGTGGTAAATGCAAATTGCTATTCCTTAAATTGTATGGTTGCTAGTTTGAAATGCTAGAATTGAAGTGATTGCATGAAATTGATGCGTGTTTAGACATCGGTTAAAATAATACCAATGTGTATAAAAGAACTGTTTTTTTGTCAATATGGCAAAAAATGTGATTATAACCTCAAAATGTTATTTATACGAGTATAGAGGTTTTTGTAAAGTAATTTTGATAAAAGACAACAGTTTATTTTGGAAAATTGATTGGAAAATATGTTTTGATGCATTTTAAAGATTTCATTGAAAAATGAGAAACTTGAGAATTTGATAACATATACGATATTGTTTTTAAAAGGAATACACTCTGGAAATGATCTATACTTTTTATGTGAAAGTACAAATCGATTAAAAGGTCGAGGAATATATGCAAAGATGCAATTGGTGAAGTTGACAGTCGACTGTCTAACTTCCACAGTCGACTGTTAAGTAAAAGAAATTGGGTTTTCGTCGGCAGGATAGTTGACTGACTACTTTCAGAGTCGACTGCTGCTGTACTGAATTTTGATGTTTGAGTTTTCAAAGTATTCGCGGAACAGTCGACTGATTCCTGGTTGACAGTCGACTGAACCGTCTGTGTTATTATTGATGTTTTAAAGTTCCATAAAACAGTCGACTGATTCTTTGTCGAGAGTCGACTGAACAGACTGAGATGTTTTGATATTCGCTGAACAGTCGACTGATACTGTCACCAGTCGACTGAATCGAACTGTTATTTTGGGTTCTTGAGTTTGGATTTGACTTTGACAAATGAGAGTTAAATACGTTGAATACGAGGTTTTATGGTTATTAATATTTGACTGAGTTTTAGTGTGAAATACACACAAGGATGTGAAAGATGAAATTGGTAAAGATATCGAATTGAATCATTCTCGTGTTATGAGATTATAAAAGAAATGTTTTGAGAAAGAGTTTGTGAACAAAAGAAATGGAATTGTTATTTGAGATTAAATTATGAAATATTGTTGATCTCTAGAAGAGATAGTTGTTGGAATCTAGAGGCTAGGCGAGACCCTAGTGACCGGTAGTTTTATTTATGATTTGAGAGCTAACCGTTGAGGGTTGAGCGTCTCTTGAGAAGTAGCCAGGTAGGCTGACTGTCTCTGTTGTTGATTTAAGTCCGGTAGGGTAAGCTAGCTCTAGGTTGTGATGATTTTCTTTTATAACAAACATTGTAAGGACGTAATGAAAGTAAGAGAAAAACATAAGTATGAGAGCCTCAAGTCTACGATGCGGATGTGAACCACAGAATGCATGCTTGATGAGTCAAGACATGGCGTGGGCAATACTCCAGAATGATCGGGATCTTGGCGACGCTTGTGGGATGTTTGATGACTACAAGAGGATCGTGTGCCATGAAGGAGGCTGAATTACTGCAGAATGCATGCTTGATAAGTCAAGACATGGCGCGGGATTCCCCTCCAGGTTTTCTGTACACGTGCTTGTAATCATAGAACATCTATGATACTTACCGAAATTACAGAGAGATACATAGTGAAGATGTGATGAAAGTGAGAGAAAAACACGAGTATGAGAGCTAGGGTTTACGGTGCGGGTGTGTGAGCCACAGAATGCATGCTTGATGAGTCAAGACATGGTGTGGTCACAACTCGACTCTAGCCACGCTTGTGGGATGTTTGGTGACTGCAAGAGGATCGTGTGCCATTATGGAGGCTGAATTACCGCAAAATGCATGCTTGATGAGTCAAGACATGGCGCGGGATTCGCCTCCAGGTTTTCTGTACACGAGCTTGGACTCATAGATCATCTGGGATACTTACCGTAGTTACAGTAGTAGATTAAGTCATGGCGACGGATTGAACCCTACAAGATGAAGAACGATTAAGAGGCTTGCCCTCGGACCTATGTAGTATCGGATGCATAGAATCCGAACAAGTGTGCATTAGTGTCATGTAATATATAAATAACTGCATTAAGGACTAAGTGCACTGCACAACACGACATCTATAGGATAGTCCCTTTGTAGCTCTGTTTGTGATCAAGTTTGTGTTTGCTAAAGTATTTAAGAATCGTTATACTGTTCCCGGCATAGAGAGGATGGCCGTGTATAATATTTCGTCAGTTGTAAGCAACTGATGCGCCCACAGTTTTATATGCAGGAATTTGAGTTACATGAAGATATAAAGATGATTTGATGCTGTTGACTACTTAAATGTTAAAGTTGTAACAATTGTACATTCATTATTGTTGTATTTTATTGATTTCGCTGTGCATTGATGTAAAAGACTCTGATGTAATTATTGTTGAAATAAAAGTTTTAAATTCCTTGTAAAATTGTACGAAAGAAGTGTAAAGATTCTGTGGTAATCTCGAATTCAGCTGTTTTTGGGATTCGGGGTGCTACAGAAGACACAGTTAATATACAACTTATACGAGTCTGACCAGTCGACTGATATTGTGCTGAGTTGACTGTCCAGAAAATTTTCACAGAACTTAAACAGAAACAAGTAAATGCAAGTTCAAGAGAAACAATCACAGTGTACACACGATATATCCTGGTTCGGTCCTTCCGACCTACATCCAGTCCCTAAGCAACCCACTTGAGATTTCCACTATTCTTGAAAAACAAGTTTACAAGAATACCCTACGGCGTTAAGACAACAATCTTGTCTAACCCGTAGTCCTTTCTCTCAACCAGAGAAAGCTGACCCACTTTACTACCAAGAGTGAAACGACCGACTCTACACCCTAGAGTCTAACTCTCCAAACGAGAGCAAAAAGAAAACAATAAAAATTTACAGTCAACCTATAGACTTGTTGGTGTTATGTGTTGTAGAACGTGGTTAAAAGGAGGTCAACTTCTATACTCAGTCCAGAACGAATTCCGATGTTATACTGGACTGAGTGTAGAGAACCAAAATTTTGAAACTTGAAAGTTTTTTCTCTTTTTCACTTAGAAATGCTCAAGAATGCTCGGAAATCTTAAAAAGTGTTGTTAGATCTTTTTCAGTGAGTTCTGAACTCTATTTATAGAGTTAGAACTCCTGGACGTTGGGAGAAAATTATCTCAACTGTCAACCAACGGATCTTAAAAGCTTTTGAATTTGAAAATCGATTTTGAAAACAGAAAACGGTCAAAAGCACTCGAACAGTCGACTGGGTTGCCATAATGAGTCGACTGGTCAGAGTTTGAATAAATTTAAACAGTTTTGTACTGCTAGTCGACTGATAGAAGCATCGGTCGACTGCTACTCAACAGTTAAATTATTTCAAACTGTTTTGACCTTATTTTTGATGTTTTAAAAACACACATTGTAAAATAGTGAGTGTATGTGTGTGTGACAAGGATTTACATCATACTAAGACTCAACAAAAATTAAGATTACATTGTTTACAAGACATGACTATAATGATACTTTTAAGCTTGAGACTTTGTCTTGAGTCTTGAGTCTTGGCTTTGAGTCTTGAGTCTTGTCTTGAGTCTTGAGTCTTGAATGAAGCTTTAACCATTGTCTTTATCTGGAGCCTTTGTGCTTGTTCTTTTGTTTAGCTGTATAGTAGTGAGTCCTTTGTGTATAGCACCTGTAAGTTTAGCATAGATACATGTGCAGTGTGTTGTGATTATCAAAATCAAGAATCAACATTCTTCCCCTTTTTGATGATGACAACACAATAGCTGATAATAACAAGAAAATAATACAAGCATAGTAATGATATGCTCCCCCTATTAAAAGCACAACATGCATACATAAAGATGTATTATAAAATAGATTGTATCAGTCGACTTATAAGAAAAGCAGTCGACTGATCAGAGAAAGAATAAATATACACACAAACAAAAATACAGTAATATCACAAATACAGTAACATCAGTCGACTTATACTTTTAGCAGTCGACAGTCGACTTATACTTTTAGCAGTCGACTTACCAGTAAAAAATAAATACACAGAACAAACAGAATAGAACACAGTATACAGCTAAGAGGTATTTCTCCCCCTTTGTCATCAACAAAAACAAAAAATAACCAGTCTTTTGCATAAATAAACACAGAAAGAAGTGGCTTATACATAAATAAATTCATGAATACATAAAAGTAAGGAAAAAATACATAATATAAATTAAAAATAATCATCAATCGTCGTCTTCCGAGTCTTCATCAGCAGCTTGAGATGGAGGGAGAAATTGAGAGGTAAAGAGGTTGGTTAGGTGGGTAATTTTGGTGTCAAGAGAATCAAGCTGAGAATCAACAGAGATTGAATGTTCCATAAGATAATTGACACATTCATAAAGAGTAGATGGATCTTCATATTTAGCATGAGGACGAGATGAACTAGAAGATGCTGAAGGTCTAGCAGAAGATGCCAAAGGTACTTGTGAAGGAGGAGGAGACCTAGGGGTTGTTCTAGGAGGAGGATCAAGAAGCTTCATACGGGCTAAACTAGCACGATTGAAGCATTCATACCGCTTAACGACATTGGTCTCGGAGTCGAGATCAATATCATAAGCCTGAAAGACTCGAGTAAGGAGACCTCCAAAAGGTAAAAAGTGAATATGATTTTGTTCAAGTTTGGAAAAAATGACACGACCCCAATTAATAGCTATTTTACCAAATGGCATAAATAGCTTGTTACAGTTCCATAGAATACTGATCATAACTTCCTCTTTTGGGAAGAATGTTATGAAGGGTTTCGAGCACATAAACGCAGCGGAATAAGCGTGAAAAATAAATAAAAATCGAAACCCTCCGCAGGATCCATGCGAAAACACAAGATTTAATTCGGAGATTAAGAATAAATACCTTAAGAAGCTTTAACAATTTAATAAGGGAGAATTAAAGAGGTCCAAGCTTCTTGAATCACCACGCATCCCGCTCTCGCAATCTACGCTCTACCGGTATCCACACGAACGCTTGATCTTTGAAGGAGCGATGTACTAGCATCCGAAAACCAACTTCTCTCTATCTCCATCTTCATCTCTCAAACGGCTAGGGTTTTTCTCTTGAACCTCTAACCCTAATTTTGAGAGTTTAAGATGTTTATATAGAGAGAAAAATCTGTTTTCTAAAGCCCAATCCCATTGGGCTTTTATTAAAATTAGAATTCTTAATTAAATAATTAATTAAGTCAAACTTAATTAATATTCTAATATAATTCTAATTCTAATAATTAGTAAATTTGAAATTCTATTTAATTAATTAATTAAGTCTCACTTAATTAATATTATAAATAAAATCGAATTACTATTTAATTTAAATTAAATCTCCTTCAAGCGTTCTTGTGTGTGACCCTGTAGGTTATTATTACGTTGGCAATAATTTTATTATTCAATAAAATTATAAACAATGAGCGGCATCTAGTAATACATCATTGCTACCCAAGTAATAATAATAAATCGGTGATTCGATTAAACCTTTCGTGACTAATGTTCCATGTAATATAATCATTTTAACCTTGATATTATAGATTAAACTTGAGGCATGGTTTGTGTCATCCTCTTCATAATTTAATCTTTATTTTCTTGATCGATGAGTAGACTATTCAAACAAATCAATATTTGAGCATGGCCATGCATTTCATAGTCTCACTCAAACAAGAGGCCAATAATATCACTCCTATAAATAGGAGGGTTAAATCCCATCTAGATCATTCATATCTCTCACATGATTCATAATATACCCAACAACCATCTTTATCATTACCCGGTTAAAGATAACTTTTGATGAAATCAAAGTATATTAATTCTCATGTAGAACTATAATGATTTCAGGTCTAAGGATCATTACACCATTATCACTGTGAGATTTCTTATGACACTATTTATAATCTTCCATGTAGAATCTCATGGTGGGTCAGTCCAGTACACTGTACTCTTACATGTACCTATGCATTGACTTTAGCATCTCTATACTAACGACCAATGAGATATGGTCATCAGTCAATCAACATACTAGTCTCGATGTATTATTATTGTCCTTATAATAATAATACTCGACTAGGGACATTTAAGAATATGATACTCTTAACATATATAATCTCATGTTCAAATCTCATATTTGAATCTATATAATTTGTATCATATTCTAAGGACATTTATTATGCTAACATTTATAACGCAGTAAATAAAGACATAATAAACTTATATTTTAATAATCACTAAAACATAATGACATAATAGCGTTTCTAAAACTCTAATGTATTGTCTCTAGGGCACCTACACTAACATGTTATAAGCAAGTATTCTTACAACTAATTTTGCAACAGGTGCTATATTTTTACTAGTCATTGGGGGTCCTTTATTGGGCAAAAATATTTTAGATAGAACAGAGAAATCATCAAGAATAATGTCTCCTAGATCAACTCCCTCGTCATCAATACCCATTATACGATTGATTCTCTCGGGTGTGAGAGTCATCTTAGTATTTTTGACTGAGGAACGGATCACAACATCTCCATCTTTCATTTGAACAACTCTCATGTTCGTATAGAAAAGATAGATAAGTTGGGGATAATAATCGGGTTGATTGGCTAAAGAGAGATAGTCATAAAGACTACAATTTTGGAAAAGGGGAACTAGATTAAACCTATCTAAATCACCAAAATTGACAAATCGGCCTGGAAAAATGATAATGCTACACATAAGGTACCATCGTTCTAATAGATCAGGACTTAAAAGATATTGGGAATAATCTTGTGATGAGCTAGCATCATGAGATCGTTTAGAACGCTTGGGTGTCATAAGAAAGGAGCAAAGGGAAGATTTTACCAAGAGAAAGGGGAAAGAACAGCTAGGAGTCGAGCAGCAGCAGCAATGTAGTCGACTTCTTCTTCTTCTCTGGACTTAGGGTTTCGAAATTGGGTGTAATGGTAAAAGGTGAAAAAGGAGGCTGGGAGAAGGGTTTTTAACTGGAGATTGATGACTGAGATTGAAGGGGTAGAAATCAACGACTGATTTGAGTAGTCACGGGTGAAAAGAAGTGAAATTTTTATCTCAAAAACTGTGATGAAACGTCGATGAAGGCAATTGAACTCGCGACAGTCGACTGATAGGGTACAGCAGTCGACTTAGTCGAGAAGAGACTTAATTTTTATATCTGCTGATCAGTCGACTTGAATAAGGATCAGGCAACTGGTCAGAGAACAAAATAAGTATATATAAAAATATAGTACAGTCGACTTAATCAAAACACAGTCAACTTAACAGATGAAATTTTCAACAAATGTCAATAAAATTACATATTCCTAATTCTCTTCTTAAGTTAATAAAAGTATCTTCTTTAAGGGGTTTGGTAAAGATGTCTGCTACTTGTTTATCAGTAGAGATAAAGTCTAAAGATATATCTTCTTTTAAAATATGATCACGTAGAAAATGATGTCGAATATCAATATGTTTCGTATGTGAATGTTGAATCGGATTTTTAGATAGATTAATTGCACTGGTATTATCACACATAATTGAAGGTTTTTCAAAGGAAATACCATAATCTAATAAAGTTTGTTTCATCCACAAGATTTGTGCACATGCCAAACTTGCAGCGATATACTCAGCTTCTGTAGTTGATAGGGATACGGAATTTTGCTTTTTACTGCACCAAGAAACTAGTGAATGTCCCAAAAAGTGACATGTCCCACTAGTGCTCTTGCGATCAGTTTTACTACTAGCAAAATCAGCATCGCTATATGACAAAAGTTGAAAATTATCGGTGCGTGGATAAAATAAACCATATTCAGATGTGCCTTTAATGTATCTTAAAATTCGTTTCACAGCTTTTAAATGAGACTCTTTAGGACTAGACTGATATCTAGCACATAAACATACGCTGAACATAATATCTGGTCTACTTGCGGTAATATATAAGAGTGAACCAATCATACCTCGATAGAGTTTCTGATTAACACTCTTACCTAATATATCTTTGTCAAGGGTAGTAGTAGTAGCCATAGGTGTGGATTTACTACTAGTACTATCCATGTTAAACCGTTTGAGTAATTCCTTTGCATATTTTCCTTGATTAATAAATATGCCATTTGAGGACTGTTTAATTTGAAGTCCAAGAAAATAATTGAGTTCACCCATGTGACTCATCTCAAACTCGTTTTTCATGGTGTTAGCAAACTCTTGACATAGATTATTATTAGTAGAACCAAAGATTATATCATCAACATATATTTGTATGATTAAGATATCATTCTTAACTCTCTTAATAAACAGGGTAGTGTCTACTTTACCTATCTCAAATCCTGTTTCTAAAAGAAAAGTTTTCAGACGATCATACCAAGCACGAGGTGCTTGTTTAAGACCGTATAAAGCCTTTTTCAATTTATAAACATGATCTGGAAATTGTTCATGTTCGAAACCTGGTGTTTGTTTAACATAAACATTTTCTTTAATAAACCCATTAAGAAAAGCACTTTTAACATCCATTTGATAAAGTATAAAATTCATGAAACAAGCAAAAGATAATAAAATTCTAATTGATTCTAGTCTAGCAACAGGAGCATATGTTTCATCAAAATCTATACCTTCTTCTTGATTATACCCTTGAGCAACTAGTCTAGCTTTGTTCCTTACAACTTGTCCTGATTCATCTAATTTATTTTTTGAATACCCATTTGGTACCAATAATAGTCTGATCAGGTGGTCGTGGAACTAAATCCCATACATCATTCCTTATCAATTGGTTTAATTCATCTTGCATGGCATTCATCCAAAATTCATTCTCACAGGCTTCTTGTATATTTTTCGGTTCAAAATCCGACAAGAATGCTGTATGAGAAATCATATTAATATGTGAACGTGTCTGAATACCATGGGAGATGTCACCAATTATTAAGTCATGAGAATGATCTTTAACTTCAACAAAAGATTTTGGTAAAGTTAAAGATATCACAATAGGATCAGTCGACTTGACAGGTTCTTCAGTCGACTGCTTTACTTCAGTCGACTGGGAGTCCTTATCAGTCGACTTATTAGCCAGACTAGTTTGTTCTAAGGATTTAATCACATTATTTAAAGGTGATGAATCAGTTTCATCATCTTTATTTAAATTTGATGAAGGCAGAGATTCATCGAATGTAACAAGCATTGACTCTTCAATAGTCATTGTAGACTTATTGAAAATTCTATATGCTTTACTCCTATTTGAGTATCCTAAAAAGATACCCTCATTAGATCTAGGATCAAATTTATCTAGATTATCTTTAGTGTTCAGAATAAAACACTTACAACCAAATGTCTTAAAATAAGAGACTTTAGGAATTTTGTTAAGAAACAACTCATAACAAGTTTTCTTTAGCTTAGGTCTTATAAGAATCCTATTTAAAACATAACAAGCTGTAGCAATGGCTTCAGCCCAAAAGTACTTTGGTAAATTGCTTTCAACAAGCATGGTACGTGCGCATTCTTGCAAAGTCCTATTCTTCCTTTCAACCACTCCATTTTGTGGTGAAGCTCTAGGAAATGCAAATGAATGTGTTATACCATTCTTGTTGCAATATTCTGTAAATGTTTCATTCTCAAATTCTTCACCATGATCACTTCTAATAGTGACTATGGTTAGAGATCTTTGATTTTGAATACGTTTACAAAAATTTGCAAATTCATCAAAAGCATCATTCTTATGTTTTAAAAAGAATGTCCAAGTGAATCTCGAAAAATCATCTACTAAAACAAATATATATCTACTTTTATTTAAAGAGGCAACTCTAGTAGGGCCAAATAAATCCATATGAATTAATTCGAGCGGCCTACTAGTAGAAATTACTTCTTTTGTTTTAAAAGTAGATTTGATTTGTTTTCCTAGTTGACATGCAACACATAACTTATCCTTTTTAAAGGATAATTTTGGCAGTCCTTTAACTAGGTTATACTTAGATAATTTTGAGAGATTCTTCATATTCACATGTCCAAATCTTCTATGCCAAAGCCAAGATTCATTGTTAGAAGCTATTAAACAAAAATCATTTGAAAACTCAATTGTATTCAAACACAATTCATAAATATTGTTTTTGCGAAAACCTTGAAAAATAATATTTTGCATAGTAGAGTCATAAATCAAACATGCATCTTTTTCAAAAACTATTTTATATCCTTTATCACACAATTGACTAATACTTAACAAATTATGCTTTAATCCACTAACTAACAGCACATTTTCTATAGTGGGGTTAGAATTTTTACCAACCATGCTGATTCCTATGACTTTTCCTTTGTTGTTATCACCAAAGGTAACTGTTCCTCCATCGATGCTTTGAATGGTGGATAATAGATTGGCATGTCCGGTCATATGTTTTGAATATCCGCTGTCAAGTATCCAGCAATCTTTCTTGGGTACCTATAAAATATTTAAGGTAAATATGGTACCCTTTTTATTGGGTCCAAAACATATT
This sequence comes from Hemerocallis citrina, assembly GCA_017893485.1. Classification (NCBI taxonomy): domain Eukaryota; kingdom Viridiplantae; phylum Streptophyta; class Magnoliopsida; order Asparagales; family Asphodelaceae; genus Hemerocallis; species Hemerocallis citrina. Next base: position 445,296,740 of record CM030358.1, on the reverse strand, counting down.
AGTTTGGGGGAAACCAAACCCATAATGAGTTTGATTTTCCTCCATAAGCAGGAATATAATTAATAGAATTACACACATTTAATACATATGAATTGATATACGCAATTCTATCATTCTGATTTAAGTTAACTGGAACCCATACAAACTTGTTCTGTCCAGTCGACTTTACAGTATCCTTCAGTCGACTTCTAGTGTTAGTCAGTCGACTGGATGATACGCTAGGTCGACTTATTGATGTACCTAATTTTTATACAAATATTTGTATTCAATAACCCATTAAAAATGCTTGTTTTCAACTATAAGTCGTCTTGTTTCTCTAAGATTTCAATTATTTATTTATTTATGAAGAAATAAGATTTTTTTATGCAAAAAGTGATTTTTAATTTTTATAAGGGTGTAAAAGGAAAAAATATAAATTTACATGGATTTGGATAAAGGCAAAAAGATAAAAATCTGTTATTTTAAGTTTATCTAATTATAATTAAATTTAAATACTAAATTCTGATTTGTATTTTTATCTCCAAGTGAAATGATGATACATCCTAATCCTACTACATAGCTAGACCTACTCCTATAAATAGAGAGGCCAGAAAAAATATACAAAAAAGAACAAGAGGCCGGCGAACAAGAAGCAAATACAAAATAAGAGCCAACAAATATAAAAAGAAAGAAAAGTAAAAAGCCTCTCTCTGTTCTCTTCGAATTGAAAGCAGCAGGCACGCGTTCCAAGACGCTGACAAGGCTTCGAATTGACATCGGGACAGAACATCAGGCATCAGCGGCTTCACCAGGTTCGATCTGACTGGGCTTCGAAGTGCAGCGTGCGACGGGACCCGGCTGACGTGGCGAGACAGCTGCCTTCGACAGGACCCGACTGACTTCGTTCTACAGGCGCAGGGTTCGAGGCGATTTGACTGGCGACGGAGCTCTAGTTCGGCACAGTTTTCAAGAGAATTGGTTGGGCTTTTTGAGACAGAAGAAGAGGGTTTGCAATTAATTCTCATTCTTTTTCTCCTCTCTCTAATTTTTGTAATGCAATCTTTGAACCAAATTATTAATTGCAATATTTTTATTATGAATATGTGGAACTAATTTCATTGTTGGGCTAATTGAAACCATAGTCATGTAATGTTATAATCTTCTAATAACGCTACTTTCATCACTTATTGATTAAGCCTGATTGTATTGATAAAAATTTATAGTATGAATCAAACTTGTTCAGAAGTTCTAAGAGCAGTCGACTGAGAGTGAGAGCAAGTCGACTGCCATACAGAAACTGAGATTATCAAGTTTGCATGTTATAACTCTGAATTTGTTACATGAGTACAGAGACGACCCGTATCTCGTACTCATAACTTGTAACACAGGAGTCCTTAGGGGTTCTTGGTTTAATCAACTTGAAGGATCTAGATCTGATACCAATTTCTAGAACTTTGAGTGTTTGTTCGTTTCCATTGTTCATATGTTATCTTTATGTGCAACTTAGTAGATACCATGCTAAATACTTAAGGGAAGAAACGAATTAGAGTAGATACCATGCCTAATTCTTGGCTTAGGGAAACAATACTTTAAGGAGTAGATACCATGCCCTTAAAGGAACGAACATGAGTAACTAGAATAGTGAAGAAGGAGACTTAGCATTACTGACTACAGGTGGAAATCAAAACCCAACTACTTAATAGATATTTGTAATTCAGAACTACTAGATATAGTTTCTAATCTTTTTATTTCGTTAGAACAACACCTTAAGATCCTTATTTCTATTTTATTGGTTAGTAAGTTAATTTCTACAATCTCTGTGGGATCGACCCTTGCTCGTCACTACGCTTCTATAAACGATTCGTACACTTGCGAGGTTTTTAATTTGTGTCTAGTTTAGATCATCTAGATAGCACAACAAGTTTTTGGCGCCGTTGCCGGGGATTGTTTAGTATTTTAACTTGCAAAATCAATACAAATCTTTTTCTTTTTATTTTTTTTTCTTCTTTTCTTATATTTTCTTTTAGATTACATTCTGCAGATTCAGATAAGTTAACTGTCTCCAAGGATCAGTCGACTGTACAGAGGATTTTTCCAAAAGCAACAATGGGGGAGAAAGTACCAAATCGAGTACCAATGCAAGAAAAATTGACTCCGAAGAAAATTGAGCAACCTTCTTGCATAGCTTTTCAACCTAATGTCATAGGGAATATGCATCTATCACCTCAATTACTCAGCATGGTTCCCCACTTCAGTGGCAGACTAGAAGAGGATCCTCACATCCATCTGCAAGATTTCTTTGATCTTTGCAGAACACAAAGCGTCCAAGGGCTTACCCCCGAACAAATCAGGTTAATCTTGTTTCCATTTTCTTTAAAACTTAATGCTAAATTGTGGTATAATTCTTTGGAACCAGGATCAATTCAATCATGGGAGCAATTGGCAACAAAGTTCTTGAAAGAATTCTTTCCAGCCCAGAAAACCAAACAACTAAAAAGGGAGATTCAACTCTTCCAACAAAAAGATGGCGATTTATTCTTCGTGGCATGGAAGGACTTCAAGAACAAGCTTCTTAAGTGTCCTACGCACAACATGCCTAAGGATGATCAGGTACAAGCATTTTATGAGGGTTTAAATGACACTAACAAAGCAATTGTAGATTCAGCTTGCAATGAAATCTTGATGAGGAAGAGTGGTGAGGAGGCCATCGAGCTATTTGAAGAACTCAGCGAGAACTCACAACAATTCTCAACAAGAAGGGGCTTTTCGAAAAAACAGGGAGTTTACGAAATTTCTAATAATAATAAAATGCAACTAGAAATGGAAACCATGAACAAAAAGATTGATATGCTTGTTAATGTGATTTCAACGTTGGGTGGCATAAAAAGCCAACCAAAAGAAATTTGTGCAATTTGTTCTCATTCAGATCATACAACTAATACATGTCCCATGTCTTCTTTCACAGATCAGGAGCACGTAGGACAGGGAATGTACCCACCCCAGAACAACACTTTTTCAAACACGTACAACCCAGGGTGGAAAAACCATCCAAATTTCTCATGGAGCAATAATCAAAACCATCAGGGCAATCATTACTCACAAGGGCATGCACAACAACTCCAGAATGGGACTGGGTTTGATTGGCCAGTGCAAGAACAGAAGAAGTTGGATTTCGAATCCACCGTTCTTCAATTGCTCCAACAGCAACAGCAAACAAGCAACCAACAAGGGAAGGCCATTCAGAAATTGGAGACTCAAATAGGTCAAATTGCTAAAGAATTAAATGAAAGAAAGGCAGGAGAACTCCCACCACAAACCATACCAAACCCTAGAGGACAAGAACAGCTCCAATCGGTGACAACACTTGAGGACGAGATTGAGTTACCACATGATGATCATGAATGTTATAATGTTGATGTGGTTCAGGAAATTTGTGACCAAACATTTCAGGAACATAGTGTCGATCCATTACAAGCCGCAATTACACACCCTCTAATATTATCTCAAGTTGAACAGGAATATGATGATTGGAGGATAGCAGAGACAATACATACCTTTGGAAATCCAAAATCATATTCAGGTAAGTTTGCACCTGTGTTTGAAAATCTTGTGTCTAATAATATTTTTGTTTCCTCTTTTACCAGGACACCAGATGTGGAGCTAAGGCCGCTACCTGAACATTTGAAGTATGCATATTTGGGTAAGAACCAGACGCTACCTGTGATAGTCACTGAAAAATTAAGCATGCAGGAAGAAGATAAGCTGCAGGGAATATTGCAAGAACACAAAGGTGCATTAAGATGGACCATTGCAGATAGGCTTATGTCAAGATGGTACGGTCCATACGTTGTTACAAAGGTTTCCCCACATGGAGCGTTGGAGAAAATTCAAACGTTCAAGGTGAACGGGCATAGTGGGAAACCTTATAATAAGATGAGTTTTGAGCTGCGAGCCATTCAATACATTGCATAAACTCATCAAGTCTAGCTGAAGACAAGAAACGCAGTGCTTATTGGGAGGCAACCCAATTTTTCAGGGGAGTACTTACACTCTCTCTTTATTTTTCTTTATTCATTTAGATTTGATTTATCTTTTAGTTTAGTTTATTTTAATTTTTGGATTTTATCTTGTAGGATTGCAGAAAATTTGAAGTCGCCAGGGTGGAGCTGTTTTGAACACATGCATTGACGGCTGTTTTTGGGCAATTTGGAGTCATAATCTGGAAAAGTGATTCAAAGAGAAGTTGTAGCCTATCTTCTTAGCTTTCCAGAAGAAAAAAAATTCAGTCCATTTGGACATCTATAGCTCCAGATATCGCCAAAATACTGAATGCTGCGCGTGCACAAATTTAAGGACGAATCAGGGGAGAATTTTCTGACTTTTGCATTCTTTTTGTTTTTTTTTTCCTTTCCCATTGAGGACAATGTGATATTTAAGTTTGGGGGGAAGGTTTACAAATTAAATTTTTAGAAAAGAAAAACAAAAATTTAAAAGGATTTCAATCAGTCTCACCATTACATTTTTGAGTTCTTCATTTAGATAAGCATTAAAATATTTTTTTTGGGATAAACAATTTCTTATAAAGTAAGAGTAAGTATACTTATTTACTTTAGGATTGTTGAGTTTCATAATTTCTTACAAAATTGTATGAGTCATGTGATTATACCTAAAAAATAAATGTGATGCTTTTTCTGATGATTATCCCCTTTGATCTAGTCCTAAACAGAGTTTAAGTAAATAGAGTAAAAAAAAAAAAAAAACAAAACAAAACAAAACAAAAATATTATGAATAAAGTCAATCTACTCCAATGTTTTGAGTTGCTTAGTAACTAGGGGTATTCATCACCAATGTTTACTTTTACGTCAAACGGCAACTTGAAATATGAGTATGCAAAGCACTTTAAAGTTTGTGACTTGTTGAGTAACCGGGTGGATTCATCACAAATGTTTTGCATTCGCGTAAAAAGGCAAGTGACAACTTAGAGAATAGAATAAAAAAAAAAAAAAAAACCCTCCAGTTTGCTACTCGGTTTGTAGTAGAGAAAAGGGATAATCACATATGGAGTTGTTCCATACTATAATTAAAATTAATTGTATGACAAATATGATTGGGTTTGGAGCTATGAATAGATAATTGCACTAGAGAAAGTGGGTATGCTTGTTTTTACTTTATTTGCAATTGTTTTTAATTGCAATTTTGATGCTTGCATAATGAGAATTCTTGGTGTGATGGGTTGAGTCTACTATTATTTTTTCCTTGTTCATGATTCTACTTTTTGCTTGAGGACAAGCAAAATCTTAAGTTTGGGGGTATTTGATGTGCCTAATTTTTATACAAATATTTGTACTCAATAACCCATTAAAAATGCTTGTTTTCAACTATAAGTCGTCTTGTTTCTCTAAGATTTCAATTATTTATTTATTTATGAAGAAATAAGATTTTTTATGCAAAAAGTGATTTTTAATTTTTATAAGGGTGTAAAAGGAAAAAATATAAATTTACATGGATTTGGATAAAGGCAAAAAGATAAAAATCTGTTATTTTAAGTTTATCTAATTATAATTAAATTTAAATACTAAATTCTGATTTGTATTTTTATCTCCAGGTGAAATGATGATACATCCTAATCCTACTACACAGCTAGACCTACTCCTATAAATAGAGAGGCCAGAAAAATATACAAAAAAGAACAAGAGGCCGGCGAACAAAAAGCAAATACAAAATAAGAGCCAGCAAATATAAAAAGAAAGAAAAGTAAAAAGCCTCTCTCTGTTCTCTTCAAATTGAAAGCAGCAGGCACGCGTTCCAAGACGCTGACAAGGCTTCGAATTGACATCGGGACAGAACAGCAGGCATCAGCGGCTTCACCAGGTTCGATCTGACTGGGCTTCGAAGTGCAGCGTGCGATGGGACCCGGCTGACGTGGCGAGATAGCTGCCTTCGACAGGACCCGACTGACTTCGTTCTGACAGGCGCAGGGTTCGAGGCGATTTGACTGGCGACGGAGCTCTAGTTCGGCACAGTTTTCAAGAGAATTGGTTGGGCTTTTTGAGACAGAAGAAGAGGGTTTGCAATTAATTCTCATTCTTTTTCTCCTCTCTCTAATTTTTGTAATGCAATCTTTGAACCAAATTATTAATTGCAATATTTTTATTATGAATATGTGGAACTAATTTCATTGTTGGCTAATTGAAACCATAGTCATGTAATGTTATAATCTTCTAATAACGCTACTTTCATCACTTATTGATTAAGCCTGATTGTATTGATAAAAATTTATAATATGAATCAAACTTGTTCAGAAGTTCTAAGAGCAGTCGACTGAGAGTGAGAGCAAGTCGACTGCCATACAGAAACTGAGATTACCAAGTTTGCATGTTATAACTCTGAATTTGTTACATGAGTACAGAGACGACCCGTATCTCGTGCTCATAACTTGTAACACAGGAGTCCTTAGGGGTTCTTGGTTTAATCAACTTGAAGGATCTAGATCTGATACCAATTTCTAGAACTTTGAGTGTTTGTTCGTTTCCATTGTTCATATGTTATCTTTATGTGCAACTTAGTAGATACCATGCTAAATACTTAAGGGAAGAAACGAATTAGAGTAGATACCATGCCTAATTCTTGGCTTAGGGAAACAATACTTTAAGGAGTAGATACCATGCCCTTAAAGGAACGAACATGAGTAACTAGAATAGTGAAGAAGGAGACTTAGCATTACTGACTACAGGTGGAAATCAAAACCCAACTACTTAATAGATATTTGTGATTCAGAACTACTAGATATAATTTCTAATCTTTTTATTTTGTTAGAACAACACCTTAAGATCCTTATTTCTATTTTATTGGTTAGTAAGTTAATTTCTACAATCTCTGTGGGATCGACCCTTGCTCGTCACTACGCTTCTATAAACGATTCGTACACTTGCGAGGTTTTTAATTTGTGTCTAGTTTAGATCATCTAGATAGCACAACACTTATATGAGGTTTTGATCTTGTTGAATAAGATTCAATTCCTCTGGACAGACGACTGATAGATGGACTCAGTCGACTTAACTGAACGTCAGACTTGCTTTTATCACTCAAATTTACTACCATAGGCTTTTCAAAAAATTCATATAATTTATGTGTAACACTAGAAATAGATTCTGATTTATTTCTACTAGTGTTTTTAGAAGAAGATTCTTTTATAGAAAACTTTTTGAAACCAAGACCATATTTTTGACTAGATTTTACTTGATGATGAAGGACATCATTTAAATTCTCTTTGCCTTTGTTAAACTTAGACACGTTCTTGGATATCTCTTCATAATTCTTTTTTAGAGATTCAAGATCAGTATTTAAACTTGCAATGCGAGAATTTAAAGATTTCACTTCCTTATCAAGGTTAAGATTTTCTTGAGAAAGTGTTTGATTAACTTTCTCTAGATTCTTAACTCTAATCTTTTCCTTTTTCAACTCTTGAAAGATTTCATTAAAGGCATCAAGTAAATCTTCTGAATCAAAGTCATTACTTACATGATCTTGTGAAGCCATAAAGCACATGTTTGCAACTTCATTGTTTTCATCCGTTTCTTCTTCTGAAGAAGAATCACTATCATCACAAGTTGCTTGATAAGCCTTCTTGTTCTTGGCAAACTTATTCTTTGAGTATTTGTTCTTCTTGAAGTTGGATGTTTTTCCCTTGTTCTTTGCATTTTCTAGGGGACAATCCTTCTTCATGTGACCTGTTTTATTGCACCTGAAACAAGTAGGAGGGTCATTAGAATCTCTAATTTTGGAATTGAACTTACCCTTCTTTAAGAATTTTTTGAATCTTCGAGTGAACATTGCTATCTCCTCTTCATCTTCTTCCTCATCTTCTGAGTCTGTCATGGCTTTAAAAGCCAATGATTTCTTCTTTGCTTGTTGTGATTCTGCTTCCTTCTTTCGCTCCTCAATTTGAACCTCGTACGCCATGAGATTTCCCACAAGATTCTCAAGAGAAAGTTGTGACAAATCATTTGCTTCTTCTATTGCCGTGGTTTTCTTTTCCCATTCAGGAGTGAGTGCACGAAGGACTTTTCTAACCATCTCTGCTTGAGTGTATGTCTTTCCAAGTGCCACAAGTGAGTTTGTAATATCAGTAAATCTGGTGATCATCTCGGACACAGTTTCATTTTTCTTCATTCGGAACATCTCAAACCTGTGAACAAGAACAGAGATTTTAGATTCTTTCACTTTATTTGTTCCTTCATGAGTTACCTCGAGTGTATGCCAGGTTTGATGTGCGGTTGTAGCATTTGATACACGGTTGAACTCTTCCTTTGTGAGAGCACAAAATAATGCATTCATTGCTTTTGCATTATTCATAGTTTGGTTCTTTTGATCATCATTCCATTGTGCATATGGAATAGTAGGGGCAGTGTATTCCGTCTCCGTCATGTGCCATATTTCATAGTTGATTGATTGGAGGTAGATTCTCATTCTGCACTTCCAATAATTGTAGTTTGTTCCATCGAAGAGCGGTGGCCTTTGTGTCGATTTGGCCTTCATGGTACTGATTAGCATTTGAATTAGTTGCCATAGCCTATAACCTTGCTCTGATACCATGTGTTGGATCCTGTAGGCGAGGCAACAAACACTAGAAGGGGGGTGAATAGTGTTAATTAAAATAAACTGCGGAATAAATAATTTTTCCTTCGGTGCAGTCGACTTAGGAGTGAACCAGTCGAATGATATGATCAAATAAAAGAAAATATAAACAACTCTGTGCAGTCGACTTAAAGTTGAGACAGGCGACTGAAGACACAGTTAATATACAACTTATACGAGTCTGACCAGTCGACTGATATTGTGCTGGGTCGACTGTCTAGACAAGTTTCACAGAACTTAAACAGAAACAAGTAAATGCAAGTTCAAGAGAAACAATCACAGAGTACATACGATATATCCTGGTTTGGTCCTTCCGACCTACATCCCGTCCCCAAGCAACCCACTTGAGATTTCCACTATTCTTGAAAAACAAGTTTACAAGAATACCCTACGGCGTTAAGACAACAACCTTGTCTAACCCGTAGTCCTTTCTCTCAGCCAGAGAAAGCAGACCCACTCTACTACCAAGAGTGAAACGATCGACTCTACACCCTAGAGTCTAACTCTCCAACCGAGAGCAAAAAGAAAACAATAAAAATTTACATTCAACCTATAGCCTTGTTGGTGTTATGTGTTGTAGAACGTGGCTAAAAGGAGGTCGACTTCTATACTCAGTCCAGAACGAATTCCGATGTTATACTGAACTGAGTGTAGAGAACCAGAATTTTGAAACTTGAAAGCTTTTTCTCTTTTTCACTTAGAAATGCTCAAGAATGCTCGGAAATCTTAAAAAGTGTTGTTAGATCTTTTTCAGTGAGTTCTGAACTCTATTTATAGAGTTAGAACTCCTGGACGTTGGGAGACAGTTATCTCAACTGTCAACCAACGGATCTTAAAAGCTTTTGAATTTGAAAATCGATTTTGAAAACAGAAAACGATCAAAAGCACTCGAACAGTCGACTGGGTTGCCATAATGAGTCGACTGGTCAGAGTTTGAATAAATTTAGTTTTGTACTACCAGTCGACTGATAGAAGCATCGGTCGACTGGTACTCAACAGTTAAATTATTTCAAACTGTTTTTGACCTTATTTTTGATGTTTTAAAAACACACAATGTAAAATAGTGAGTGTATGTGTGTGTGACAAGGCTTTACATCATACTAAGACTCAACAAAAATTAAGATTACATTGTTTACAAGACATGACTATAATGACACTTTTAAGCTTGAGACTTTGGCTTGAGTCTTGAGTCTTGGCTTTGAGTCTTGAGTCTTGTCTTGAGTCTTGAGTCTTGAATGAAGCTTTAACCATTGTCTTTATCTGGAGCCTTTGTGCTTGTTCTTTTGTTCAGCTGTATAGTAGTGAGTCCTTTGTGTATAGCACCTGTAAGTTTAACATAGATACATGTGCAGTGTGTTGTGATCATTGTTTGTTGGAAATCTAGCTATCTAAATAATAGACTGACTAGACACAAATTATAAAACCTCGCAAGTGCACGAATCGAATCGTAGTAATAGCAAGGGTCGATCCCACAGAGATTGTAGACTTTAACTTACTAATCAATAAAACTAAGAAAAAATGATGAAGGGTTGTTGTAGAAATCTAAAAGAATTAAAAAGATTAAACTAAGAAAGATGAGTTTGAATCACAATATCTCTTGAATAGTTGGGTTGTTGATCTCCACCAATAGTTAGTAATGCTAAGTCACCTTCTGAATTTACTTCCAATTACTCATGTTTGTTCACTTCAAGGGCATGGTATCTACTCCTTAAAGTATTGTTTCCCTAAGCCAAGAATTAGGCATGGTATCTACTCTAATTCGTTTCTTTCATCAAGTAGTCAGCCTAGTATTTACTAAGTTGTTCTTAAAGAAAACATAAGATCAGTGGAAACGAACAAACACTTAAAGTTCTAGAAATTGGTATCAGATCTAGATCCTCTAAGTTGATTGAACCAAGAACCCCTAAAGATTCCTTTGTTACAAATTATGGGCACGAGATTCGGTCGTCTCAATATGCTTCATATAACAGATTTAGATAAATGATAACATAAACTTGATATTCTCACGTGCTGTATGTCAGTCGACTGGCTCTCACCTCAGTCGACTGCTCTCAGACTTCAAGATCCAAGTTTGATGATCATTAATCTATGTCAATTCAACCAGATTCAATCAATAAGTAATTAGAAGATCTCAGAAGAATATAGCACTACATAACTACGGTTTCGATCTACCCAACTATGAAATTAGTTCCACATAATAATACTTTTATTGCTTAACAAGTTTGAATACATGATCAACATAAAAGAATAAAGAGAGAAGAAGAAATAAACTAATGGATTCCGGCAATATGGTCGACTGTCTGTCACACAGTCGACTGCCTTCTGGTTGCTGGATCTTCTCTCTCCTTCTTCGATGATGATGGAGTGATGCACTGGTTGACTTGATGGTTGGGAACTTTGTGATTAAGTTGCGTCTCAGAGATATATGATCGTCTCCCCGAGAGAGCCTGAATAACGCTCATTCTCTGATATTTATAGAACACGGCTGAGAATTAGGGTTTCCCCTCTTTCAGCAAAAACCTTCTTTATTTGATTTGATGATTTATGTCTTTCTCTTTTCTTCTTTCTTTCCTTATCTGTTACCACGTCCACTTGGAAAATACCCTGTCTTTAGATTTGATTCGCTGCATAAAATCTTGATTCAAATAGATTTGAAATCAGATTCAGGTGTATCTTCGAATATCTTATCTGTTTACTCCGCCGCAGACCAGTCGACTTATCTTCGGACCAGTCGACTGAGTCGAGACATCTGAAGATTTCCTATATGATCATACCAGTCGACTGGTTTTGAGAGTAAGTCGACTATGACGAGAGTTGTGGAATTTCAGCTTCTCCTGTCCAGTCGCCTGTGTTGGGTCATCAGTCGACTGATCCTCTGCAGTTTGCTGTGTATTATCCTTGACGTCTTGAATCTGCTTCGTTTTGCTGTTATAAGCTGTTTCCTATGGAAAAGAGAAAATAGGAGTTAAATACCACATATAGAGCTTTTAAATGTCTAATTATATTAAGATTATTGCTCTAAAAAGTGAACAATATTGTGTTCATCAAATACCCCCACACTTAGCTTTTGCTTGTCCTCAAGCAAACTAGAATTATGAATAGGGAGAATAATAACAACAATAGACTCAATCACCAAGATTTCTTATTATGTGGACATCAAAATGAAAAATATAAAACTACAAACAATTTCAGATAAAGTAAAATTAACCATACCCATTTTCTCCAGTGCAATTGTTCAGTCATAATCCCCAAACTTAATCATATTTGTCATGCGATTAATGTAGTTATAGTATGCATCTGCTCAGTCTGTGATTATCCCTTTTCTCTACTACAAATCCAGTAGCAAACTAGAGTTTTTTTTTTTTTTTTTTTTTTTTTTTTTTTTTTTTTTTTTTTTTTTTTTATAGTCTCTTCTTTAAAGTTGTCACTTGTCTTTTGACGCGAATGCGAAACATTTGTGATGTATCCACCCGGTTACTCAACAAGTCACAAATATTAAAGTGCTTTGCATACTCATATTTCAAGTTGCCGTTTGACGTAAAGGTAAACATTGGTGATGAATACCCCTAGTTACTAAGCCCTCAAAACATTGGAGTAGACTGACTTTATTCAAATATATATATATATTGTATCACTCTATTTACTTAAACTCGATTTAGGACTAGATCTAAAGGGAATAATTATCAGAAAAAGCATCACATTTGTTTATTATGTATAATCGCATGACGCACACACTTTTTGTAGGGAATTATGAAACTCAACAATCCTAAAGTAAATAAGTATCCTTACTCTTACTTTATAACAAATTGTTTACCCTAAAAAAAATTCAAAAGACTCTAAAAATAACCCTAATACCCCTAATACCCCCAAACTTAGATGGAACATTGTCCTCAATGTTCGAAAGAAAATGTAAAAATAGGCATATGTCACATCTAGGTAGGAGAGAAAAAATAAAAATAACGCAAAGAAAAATAATAATGAATAACTGAAAGCAAATAAAGGAAAGTGTAAATACTTCCCTGAAACATTGGGTTGCCTCCCAATAAGCGCTGTGTTTCTTGTCTTCAGCTAGACTCGATGAGTTTGTGCAATGTATTGAATGGTTCAAGGCTCACAACTCATCGACTTATAAGGTTTCCCCCCTCTGCCCATTCACCTTGAACGTTTGATTTTTCGCCAACGCTCCATGTGGGGGAAACCTGTGCAACATTTTATGGACCGTACCATCTTGACATTAGTTTATCAGCAATGGTCCATCTTAAAGCACCATTGTGATTTTGCAAGACTCCCTGCAGCCTTGCTTCTTTGTTCATCCTGAATTTTGCAGCAACTGTCACAGGTACTATCTGGTTGTTCCCCAAATAATCCAGTAATGGCCTCAGGTGTTCATGTAGTGGCTTTAGCTCCTCATCAGGTGTCCTAGGAGCAGTCGACTTGTCATGATCTTCAGTCGACTTGTATGGTTCATCAGTCGACTTGTCCTCTTCATAAGTCGACTTAGCCTGTAGAACACAAGTGTTATCAGATACCAACTCTTCAAATACAGATGCAAGCTTACCTGGATATGACTCTGGAGTTTCATGATGATGTTCGGTCTCTGCAATCCTCCAGTCGTCGTATTCCATTTCTACTTGAGATAGTGGTGGAAGGTGCGCAATTGTTGCTTGTAATGGATCAACGCTATTTTCTTGAAATGGTTGGTCGCAAATTTCCGGAACCACGTCAACTTTATAACATTCATGATCATCGTGTGGAAATTGTGGTGCATCAAACATTGTAAACTCAGTTTCTTCTTCTAGTGTTGTCCTTGATTGGAGCTGTTCTTGTCCTCTAGGGTTAGGTATGGTTTGTGATGGAAATTCTCCTGCCTTTCTTTCACTTAACTCCGTAGCAATTTGGCCAATTTGAAATTCCAATTTTTGAATGGCCTGTCTTTGTTGATCACTGGTTTGTTGTTGCTGTTGGAGTAGTTGAAGAATGGTGGATTCGAAATTTAACTTCTCCTGTTCTTGTGCTGGCTCATCATACCCATTCCCGCCTTGGAATTGCTGCGTATGCCCTGGTGCAAATTGATTGTCTTGATGGTTTTGCCACCCTGGGTTATACGTGTTTGAAAAAAAATTGTTCTGGGGCGGGTACATTCCCTGTTCTACGTAGTTTGTGTGCTCCTGATCTGCGAAAGAAAACATGGGACATGAATTAGTTGTATGGTTAGATTGAAAACAATTTGCACAAATTTCTTTTGGTTGGTTTTTTACGCCACCCAACGTTGAATTTACAAGCATATCAATCTTTTTGTTCATGGTTTCCATTTCTAATTGCATGTTATTATTATGAGAAATTTCGTATACTCCCTGTTTTTTCGAAAGACCCCTCCTTGTGGAGAATTGTTGTGAGTTCTCGCTGAGTTCTTCAAATAACTCTATGGCCTCCTCAGCACTCTTCCTCATCAACATTCCATTGCAACCTGCATCTACAATTGCTTTGTTAGCGTAATTTAAACCCTCATAAAATGATTGTACCTGGTCATCCTTAGGTATGTTATGCGTAGGACACTTGAAAAGCTTGTTTTTGAAGTCCTTCCATGCCTCGAAAAACAAATCGCCATCTTTTTGTTGGAAGAGTAGAATCTCCCTTTTTAGTTGTCTGGTTTTCTGGGCTGGAAAGAACTCTTTCAAGAACTTTTTCGCCAATTGCTCCCATGAATTAATTGATCCTGGTTCCAAAGAATTATACCACAGCTTAGCATTAAGTTTTAAAGAAAAAGGAAACAAGATTAACCTGATTTGTTCAGAGGTAAGCCCTTGGATGCTTTGTGTCCTGCAAAGATCAAAGAAGTCTTGTAGATGTAGATGCGGATCTTCGTCTGTTCTGCCAAAGAAGTGGGGCACCATGCTGAGTAATTGAGGTGATAGATGCATATTCCCTGTGACTTTGGGTTGAAAAGCTATGCAAGAAGGATTCTCAATATTCTTAGGAATGAATTTGTCTTGCATTGGTACTCGGTTTAAAAAAATTTCACCCATTGTTGCTTTTGGAAAAATCCTCTGGACAGTCGACTGATCCTCGGGACAGTCGGCTAGTCTGCTCCTGTACAATAGCATCTGTACAGTCGACTTGTCTGTGAGACAGTCGACTGATCTGGTTCTGTGCAAAGTTTAACCTGAAGGAAAGTTCAAGAAAAAGAAAAAGAAGAAATAAAATAGAATAAAAAAAAGGAAAATATTTTACTGATTTGTAAGTCAAAATACTAAACAATCCCCGGCAACAGCGCCAAAAACTTGTTTGTTGGAAATCTAGCTATCTAAATAATAGACTGACTAGACACAAATTATAAAACCTCGCAAGTGCACGAATCGAATCGTAGTAATAGCAAGGGTCGATCCCACAGAGATTGTAGACTTTAACTTACTAATCAATAAAACTAAGAAAAAATGATGAAGGGTTGTTGTAGAAATCTAAAAGAATTAAAAAGATTAAACTAAGAAAGATGAGTTTGAATCACAATATCTCTTGAATAGTTGGGTTGTTGATCTCCACCAATAGTTAGTAATGCTAAGTCACCTTCTGAATTTACTTCCAATTACTCATGTTTGTTCACTTCAAGGGCATGGTATCTACTCCTTAAAGTATTGTTTCCCTAAGCCAAGAATTAGGCATGGTATCTACTCTAATTCGTTTCTTTCATCAAGTAGTCAGCCTAGTATTTACTAAGTTGTTCTTAAAGAAAACATAAGATCAGTGGAAACGAACAAACACTTAAAGTTCTAGAAATTGGTATCAGATCTAGATCCTCTAAGTTGATTGAACCAAGAACCCCTAAAGATTCCTTTGTTACAAATTATGGGCACGAGATTCGGTCGTCTCAATATGCTTCATATAACAGATTTAGATAAATGATAACATAAACTTGATATTCTCACGTGCTGTATGTCAGTCGACTGGCTCTCACCTCAGTCGACTGCTCTCAGACTTCAAGATCCAAGTTTGATGATCATTAATCTATGTCAATTCAACCAGATTCAATCAATAAGTAATTAGAAGATCTCAGAAGAATATAGCACTACATAACTACGGTTTCGATCTACCCAACTATGAAATTAGTTCCACATAATAATACTTTTATTGCTTAACAAGTTTGAATACATGATCAACATAAAAGAATAAAGAGAGAAGAAGAAATAAACTAATGGATTCCGGCAATATGGTCGACTGTCTGTCACACAGTCGACTGCCTTCTGGTTGCTGGATCTTCTCTCTCCTTCTTCGATGATGATGGAGTGATGCACTGGTTGACTTGATGGTTGGGAACTTTGTGATTAAGTTGCGTCTCAGAGATATATGATCGTCTCCCCGAGAGAGCCTGAATAACGCTCCTTCTCTGATATTTATAGAACACGGCTGAGAATTAGGGTTTCCCCTCTTTCAGCAAAAACCTTCTTTATTTGATTTGATGATTTATGTCTTTCTTTTTTCTTCTTTCTTTCCTTATCTGTTACCACGTCCACTTGGAAAATACCCTGTCTTTAGATTTGATTCGCTGCATAAAATCTTGATTCAAATAGATTTGAAATCAGATTCAGGTGTATCTTCGAATATCTTATCTGTTTACTCCGCCGCAGACCAGTCGACTTATCTTCGGACCAGTCGACTGAGTCGAGACTTCTGAAGATTTCCTATATGATCATACCAGTCGACTGGTTTTGAGAGTAAGTCGACTATGACGAGAGTTGTGGAATTTCAGCTTCTCCTGTCCAGTCGCCTGTGTTGGGTCATCAGTCGACTGATCCTCTGCAGTTTGCTGTGTATTATCCTTGACGTCTTGAATCTACTTCGTTTTGCTGTTATAAGCTGTTTCCTATGGAAAAGAGAAAATAGGAGTTAAATACCACATATAGAGCTTTTAAATGTCTAATTATATTAAGATTATTGCTCTAAAAAGTGAACAATATTGTGTTCATCAATCATCAAAATCAAGAATCAACATAAACCTCCTCACATAGTCCCTCAACTTTTCTCCCCTCTCCTGTCGGAGGTGGAGTAGAGAGAGACTGGTCTTCTCCGTTCGTCTGCTGCTCACAAAGTGGGTTATGAAGAGCATTTCGAACTGTTCAAAAGAGAAGATGGAAGAGGGAGCGAGCCGGGAGTACCATTCCTGAGCCGAACCCTTAAGGGTGGCAGGGAAGGTTTTGCAGAGCATGGCGTCGGAAGCTTGGTGGATTAGCATCAAGGTCTTGACGCTCTCGACATGATCAACAGGGTCCGACTCCCCCAAATACGTTTCAAACTGTGGAGGCTTGAAACCCCTCGGGATGGGAGCCTCCATGATAGTCCGGGAGAAGGGAGGTCTGCCAGGGCGGACGGTCCTACCTCTAGACTCTTCCTCCTTGTCCATTCGACCGATGCGTCTCTCCATCTCGTGGAGACGGCGGTAAAGAGCATCGTCCCTTCGGTGGTAGTCGATCGAGCCCCTGGACTCGTCTTCATAGGAGGGGGAGCGGGGACTACGACGGCAGTAGTCTTGGAAGCGGTGAGGACTATGGTTGTGCTGTTGGTGATTAGGAGCCGGAGGAGGTATTATGGACCGAGGACGGGGACTTGGGACCCGTGGGGGTGTCGGAACCCTTTGGGCATTGTTGTTGGCGGGGCAAAGGTTGAGGGCTTGCAACACTTTTGCTTGGAATTGTAGGAACTCAGCGCGTGTGATAGGCGCCTCATCATTTCTCGGGTGACGCCGACCAGCGGGGGAACGCGGTCTCCTCCTATGACGCTCAGGGGATTCCCACCAACCCCTTCGGTTCGGGGACCTCCTGGTGTCTCGGTGGTGAGGAGATCGCTCACCTGGATGTTGTTGGCGGGAGGCTCCCTCTCGGGCCCGCTTATCATCCAGGCGGTGGCAAGATCCTCATCCTTTTGCCGGTTTAGAACGGTATTACGGAGGTCGGAAGCTCGAGGATGGTGGGAAGCCATGGAATCCGAGGAGGCATTGTGGATGGACACGTGGTCCAGGTGGAGGGGTTGTTTCTGCGGGTCGAGGCGAGGGACCCCTGCGGCGGCATTTGAGGGGCCCGTGGGACTATTAGGAGGTTGCCGATTTGGGAGAGGAGGTAGATCCTCGGTTTGAAGCGGAAATTGTCCATGTTGATGAGCGGGTTGGAAGGGGACTTCTTGTTGCTGATCTAGATTGGGCCCACGATTGGATCCCCTTGATCTTACTTTTCTAGGCGGCATGGTAGGAGTAGGTCTTACCAACGGGAAGAGGAGGAGCTGCTATTTGTCTAAATTTCCTACAGACGGCGCCAATCTGTTGCCGCTAAATTTGGTGTGGGGGCCAACAGATAGAATTTGTGGGTTCGTGGAAAAATCTGAATAGCGAATCCAAGCCTGCTCGTCGGAGTTGGGCTGCTGACTCCCGCCGTTCACCTGCAAGGAAGTGCGATACACCGGGGTTGATCCTGGCAACGCACTCTCCGACGCTCTTGTCAGTAACCAGTGATATGATTAAGAAAGAGCTTTAATTGGAAAAAGAGTGATTACCTTGTAACAGTGGTGGGTCGGAGGTATTTATAGTCGCCATGGGAATTTGATTAGGGATCTGATTTCCTGTGATACCGTTAGGAGTAAAATCCTCATAATTAGTTTAGGAAACTGATCCCTGATTTCCGGTGAGAGGATAACCGCGAATCAGGCCCGTTGATTTAGTCAAATCAGAGACCCTAATTCCCTCTTGCTGGTCTGGGTTTGTCTTGGGTCGGGACCCGTACCCAGCTGGAGTGGATCCGTTCGCGGGTTATTGGATCTGTGAAGGGGAGATCCAGTGCCCGCTTCGGGCCCGTCTATATGCGAAATTACCGTTTTACCCCTGAGCTTCAAGATTCGTGCCCAATCTGGACGGTTCCGATTTAACCCCATTTTTAGCCATATCACCTGGCAAGAAGAGGGATAAAGAGAAGTGGTGCCGTTATCACCGGGACCATGGCCACGACACCAATGATTGTCGGGCCCTGAAGAACGAGATAGAAGCCCTCATCCAGAGGGGACAGCTGACCGGGTTCGTGAGAAAGGACCGAGCCGACCTTCCTCCTCCGCCTCGGGGGGCTAACAAGCGTCCTGAACGTGATGAAACGCCCGACTTCGAAGAGGAGCATGTCCTACACCTCATTCATCGAGGCCCAATTGGGGGCTCCTCAAATTCCTCTCAAGGCGTTCATTAGGGAAGTCAATTCAATTCGCGCCACCCCTCCTCCTAAAGGCCTCGGAGTGCCCGTCACATTTTCAGACGAAGATCTTGAAGGTGTCCGCACCCCCCACTGTGACGCACTCGTCATCAACCTCCACATGGCGAACTTTAAAGTGGAGAGGATCCTAGTGGACAATGGCAGCTCCGTTAACATCCTCTTCCTCGTCGCTTTCAAGGGCCTCAAGCTACCCAAAGAAAGATTTAAGCCCACCGGCTACATGCTCCATGGGTTCACGGGAGTGCCAGTGACTATTGAAGGGGTGATCACCCTCGACGTAACCGCTGGCAAAACTCCTACTACCCGAACGGAGTCGATGGACTTTATGGTCGTGGATGTCCCTGCAGCTTACAACGTCATTTTGGGTCGGCCCGACCTTACTACCCTTGAAGCCGTCCCCTCCGCCTATCACCTCAAGATAAAATTTCCCACCCAGGCAGGAGTAGGGGAAGTAAGAGGCAATCAGGAAACGGCCCGCAAGTGCTACATGACATCTACCCTCGGTCCAGTCCTCTCCCTCGAAACCCTGGAAATCCCCCAAGATGTCGCCCGACCAACATCCGAGTCGGTGGATGAGTTGGAGGAAGTGCTCTTCTCAGAGCAGGATCCAAGCTGAAAGTTCTTTGTTAGCAAGACCCTCCCATTCGCCCTATGCTCCGACATAGTCCAGTGCATCCGAAGGAACCGAGACCTCTTTGCTTGGTCAGCTGCAGACATGCCCGGAATTTCCGAAGAGCTCTTGGTCCACCACCTCAGCGTTGCTCCGGGGTCCAAACCGGTCCAACAGAAGAGGCGCAAGTTTGCTCCCGAACGCCAGCTAGCTATAAAAGAGGAGGTGGACAAGCTCTTAAAGGCTCGGTTCATACAAGAGGTAAACTATCCCGAATGGCTGTCAAATGTAGTGATGGTGAAGAAGTCCAATGGGACGTGGAGGATTTGTATTGACTTTACCGATCTCAACAAGGCTTGCCCCAAGGATCCCTTCCCTCTTCCAAGTATTGACACTTTGATTGATGCCACTTCGGGTCATGAACTCCTCAGCTTCATGGACGCCTTCTCGGGCTACAATCAGATCCGGATGTTCGCCCCAGATATCCCGAAGACCTCATTTGTGACCGACCAGGGCCTCTACTGCTACAGGATTATGCCCTTCGGTTTGAAGAATGTAGGCACCACATATCAACACCTCGTCAACAAGGTTTTTCAAGCTCAAATCAGCCGGAATATGGAGGTAGATGTTGACGACATGCTTGTAAAAAGCATCCGAGGAGCCGATCATGTGACCGACCTACAGGAGGCGTTCGATGTTCTGAGAAAGCACAACATGAGACTCAATCCGAACAAGTGTGCGTTCGGAGTCTCGTCAGGAAAGTTCCTCGGCTTCATGGTCAGCCAACGAGGAATCGAAGTTAACCCTGAGAAAATCAAGGCCATATTAGACATGGCCCCTCCCAAGAGCGTTAAGGAAGTTCAGAGGCTAACAGGCCGCCTAGACGCTATAGGGCGTTTCCTCTCAAAGTCCGAGGAGAAATGCCTCCCCTTCTTCATGGCCCTCAGGGGGGCTAAAGGTTTCGAATGGGGTCAACAGCAACAGGAGTCGTTCGACCAACTCAAGGCTTACCTCGTCAATCCTCCTCTCCTCAGCAAACCAACCCCTGGTGAACCCCTCTACCTCTACCTGGCAGCCTCCGAGTAGACCCTCAGCGCCGTTTTAGTAAGGGAAGAAGACCGGGCTCAAAAGCCCATCTACTATGTGAGCAAGGTACTTCGGGATGCCGAGCTCCACTACCCGAGAATAGAAAAGATGGCTTATGCCCTGGTGATGGCCGCGAGGAAGCTTCGCCCGTATTTTCAGTCCCATTCGGTGGTCGTTCTTACCGACCAACTGCTGAAGCAGGTGCTCCACAAGCCAGAGACCTCCGGTCACCTTATGAAGTGGTCTATCGAGCTGAGACAGCATGATATAATGTATTAGCCTCGGACCGCGATCAAGGCTCAGGCCTTAGCAGAATTCATAGTTGAAAGTACCATCCCCGAGTTCAGCCAAGCAATGAAGGGACCACCTGTCTGGTCGGTGTATGTGGATGGATCCTCCTGTAACGAGGGAAGCGGAGCAGGGGTCATTCTGGCAGGCCCAGATGACTTCATCCTCCAATACTCCCTCCGTATCAACTACAAGGCCTCTAACAACGAAGCAGAATACGAGGCACTCATAGCCGGCCTTGGAATGGCTCGCAATGTAGGGGCGCAACACCTCCAGATCTTTAGCGACTCCCAGCTGGTCGTAAATCAGGTCTTCGGCGAGTATGAAGCACGTGATGACCGGATGGTTAAGTACTTAGCCAAGGTCAGGACCCTCATGGCCCAATTTGAAGAAGCTCTCATCTAGCGAATCCCCCGAGAAGAGAATTCCCAGGCCGATGCCCTCTCCAAGCTAGCCTCTTCCTCTATCCAAGGTCTCGAGCAGACCGTCTTGATAGAGGTCCTTCTGAAGCCAAGTATAGAAAATGAAACTTCCAATTCTATGGAGTCTTTACCTGTTCTGCTTCAAGATAACTGGATGAAACCCCTCGTTGAGTTCCTGAGGGATGGGCTTCTCCCCAAGGATCCCAAGGAAGCTCGAAGAGTGAGAACCCGAGCAGAGCGATACACACTGATCGGAGGCATCCTATATAAGCACTCCTTCACACAGGTAGACGGCAGGCCTTATTTGAGATGCCTCTCCCCTGAACAGGCCGACTACGCATTGCAAGAATTTCACGAGGCCATCAGCGGGGCACATTCAGGGTCCAGATCCTTAGCCCGCAAAGTGTTGAATTATGGATATTTCTGGCCCACTCTCCTACAAGACGCCGAACAGCACGTTCGGCAATGCAGCTCATGTCAGAAGTACTCCAGCTTCCGTCGCCTCCCACAAGCTCCAGTCACTTCCCTATCAAGTCCAATCCCTTTCGCAATGTGGGGGATGGATTTACTAGGGCCGTTTCCACCGACTCCCGGCCAGTTCAAATTCTTAGTCGTGACAATCGACTACTTTTCAAAATGGATAGAGGCCGAGCCCTTGGCCACGATCACCGAGAACAAGGTAGTTCAGTTCTTTTGGAAGAACGTAATCTGCCGATTCGGTTTCCCCCGCGTCCTCATAACAGACAACGGAACCTAGTTTACCGGGGCTGCCTTCTGAGCTCTATGTGAAGACCTCGCCATCCAACACCGATTCTCCTCCGTTTTCCATCCACAGTCGAATGGCCAAGTGGAGAATGCTAACCGAAAAATCCTCTCCGGTATTAAGAAGAGGTTGGATAAATGTTCCAAAGGCTTATGGGTCGATCAGCTCCCCAACGTGCTATGGAACTACCGCACCATAAAACGGACCCCCACAGGAGAGTCCCCATTCAATCTCACCTATGGGTCCGAAGCTTTGATCCCCCTAGAAGTTGGTATACCCTCTCCTCGTCTAACGGCTTATGAAGAAGAACAAAATGCCAGAGAGCTCCGGGCAAATCTAGACTTAATTGACGAGATCCGTGAAAGAGCTGCTATTCGTCAACAAAGCTACCAGAGAAGGATTGAGTTGGCATACAATAGGAGAGTCCGTCCTACCGACCTCAAAGAAGGGGACTTGGTCCTCAGAAAGTTAGCCATCTCTTTTCCTGGTCAGAAGAGCAAACTGGCTCCAAATTGGGAAGGACTATATAAGATTGCCAAAGTAGTTCGGTCCGGGACATACAGAGTAGAAGACCTCAAAAGCAGAGAGATCCCCAGGACCTGAAATGCCGACCATCTTCTAAAATACCAAGAGAGAGCATTGACGCCTCTCTAAGTATTCCGGGATGTCGAACCGTTCCTCTCCAATTACTTGTATTCTTTTTCTTTTATTTCTCTCTTGTAATAACGGCTTGCAACTTTAGAAGCAGCCGACCATTAGTCATCAATAAATAAAGCTTTTTCATATTTTACTTATAAAATTATTTGCATCTCTCTGCTTTTACTCTTCACTCTAACGATGGTTCGGAGTCCAACACTTGGCTCGAATCTACTTCGCAAGTTCGCTCTTAAGCGAGCTAGAAGTAGTTCGCCATTCGGAATTGCTCCCACAACCGTTGAACAACTCTAACGATGGTTCGAAGTCCAACACTTGGCTCGAATCTACCTCGCAAGTTCGCTCTTAAGCGAGCTAGAAGTAGTTCGCCATTCGGAATTTCTCCAACAACCGTTGAACAACTCTAACGATGGTTCAGAGTCCAACACTTGGCTCGATTCTACCTCGCAAGTTCGCTCTTAAGCGAGCTAGAAGTAGTTCACCATTCAGAATTGCTCCCACAACCATTGAACAACTCTAACGATGGTTCGGAGTCCAACACTTGGCTCGAATCTACCTCGCAAGTTTGCTCTTAAGTGAGCTAGAAGTAGTTCGCCATTCGGAATTGCTCCCACAACTGTTGAACAACTCTAATGATGGTTCGGAGTCCAATACTTAGCTCGATTCTACTTCGCAAGTTCACTCTTAAGTGAGCTAGAAGTAGTTTGCCATTTGGAATTGCTCCCACAACCGTTGAACAACTCTAACGATGGTTCGGAGTCCAACACTTGGCTCGATTCTACTTCGCAAGTTCGCTAAAAGTAGTTCGCTATTCGGAATTGCTCCCACAACCATTGAACAACTCTAACGTTGGTTCGGAGTCCAACACTTGGCTCGATTTCTACTCTGCAAGTTCGCCCTTAAGCGAGCTAGAGGTAGTTCGCCATTCGGAATTGCTCCCACAACCGTTGAACAACTCCAGCGATAGTTCCCAGTCCAACACTTGGCTCGGCCCTGCTTCGCAAGCTCGCCCTTAAGCGAGCAAGAAGAAAGGGCTTCGGGAGCAACAGGCAGAAGCGGAGGCTACCCCCCTGCCGCATAAGGCTCACTCATCTTACAAATTCGCGAGATTAAATGACCGAAGCAGAGCTTGGCACCGCTGGCCGAACGCTCATAACGCCAAACCCCAAACGAGCAGAAGACCAGCACGGGGACCTCGGCACGGTGAACACAGTCACAAACAGAATAACCACACAGGGCCACTAAAAACGCACAAGTCTAAGAGAGAAACATCATTAAGAGGGGGGACACAATACAAGACGTCTCTTTCTTACAACCAGATTACAATGCTGGCTTGTTATGCCTAGACTAAATATAAAGGCCTCGAAAACAAGATCTTCAATGCCTCCTTGGCACAGGGATGTTCCGCTTCAAGGACACTCGAGGGCGGCGACGTTTGCCTCCGGAACTCGACCCCAAACCGACGAATTGAGACGTGTCCTCGGCGCTGCTCCTAACAGTCGCTCCGACGGATGCTCCGCTCGACGAAATGGTGACCCCGCTTTGTGCATCCCCCGGACTAGGTTGGCCGATGGCCGAACGAGTTGCGAGCTCAAAAAACGAAATGCCCCGCTCGCTCGCCGCACGAGTACACGAAGTGCTCCTAACATTGATCGGCTCCGAACGTGGTCTGTGGCGAGCCACCTCTGCCTCCAGCTCTGAGATCCGCTCCCTTAGAGAGTCATCTTTTACATCGACTTCGAAGCGAGGAGGTACTGCAGAGCTCGGAATGCCGGAGCGACTGGCAATAAGTTGGCGGAGATGAGTGACTTCGATGCTCTTGTCCATCGTGGCTCTCTTCAGCGCATCGACCACGGTCAACAGTTCATCACGTTCGGCCGTCAGTTTGGCCACCTCTGCCGTCAATCCCTCCCCCTCCGTCTAAAGATCCGTCTCTACCGTTTGCAAGTGACGAATCTCAGAGAGCAAATCGTCCCTCTCCACTGTTATTTTCGATAAAGTTTGGCGGATGCACTTGAGCCGTAGGCCGTAACTAAAGGCGGACGAAGAACCATCATCCTCTCTTAAGGGGGCCATTTCGGTGAGCCTGCTCTCCAGTCGCCGAATCTCAATGTCCCGCCGACCAAGGACGAGTTGCAGGTGGTTCCGCTCGCTTACGGCTCTGCGCAACCCAGCTCGACTTCATAGAGCTGCTCTCGGCACCTCATCAAGCACAACCTCATCGCCCCTAAGCCAACCTCGGGACGAGTGTTTTCCCCCGAGCGAGTAGGCTCGACGGTTTGAGTCACCTCCGCAAGCTGAAAAGAAGTCGAAGCAAAGAACAAATTTTCAACACTTAGCTGAACCCCTACACTTAGCCAAATTTCAAGAGTTTTTTGAGAAAGTTATGACAGAGAAATGCCGATTCGAGCCCAAAAGGATGTTTTCATTCAGTACAAAAAAGCGGTGGCCAGTCCGCGATTAGGCATTACACTTAAAAAACTCAAAAAGACAGAGAAAAAAAAGAAAAGCAAGAGAAGTCAAGGCGCGACCTCTTTCCCGGGGCAGCGAGATTGGGTAGGGGCCAACGTCTCTGAAGGGTTCACCATTGCCAACGGGGTAACCACAGACCCCTGGACCTCGCCGATGACCTCAACCTCAGGCTCGACTTCGCGTCCCCTTCTTCTTCTTCTTCTCCCTCCGACTCGGGGTCGAAGCCTTCGACGTGGCCCGGGAACAACCTCCATCCCGAATAGTCCACCTCGGGGTATGCCTTCGACACCCGGGCGAGGGCTTCGGCATAGACTTTGGCCATGTTCTGGGCGAGAAAGCCTTGCGCCTTCACCATAGTGGCATCCTCGGCCTCCTTCACCGCGGCAGCCTTGGCCTCCGTCGCTTCGGCCAATTGTTTGGCCGCCTCCTCCTTCTGGCGAAGAACGTCGCTCTCTAGCTTCGCGACCAGGCCCTCAAGGTGCTCGACCCTCGTCGACCTCCCCTCGAACTCGACCTTGAGCTTGTCGAGCTCGTTCCCCATGCGAGCTTTATCCGTCCGAGCTCGGTCGACCTCCTACTTCAGCTCCTTCTCCAGAGCCGTCAACCTCTCCGAGAGGTGACCAAAGTGAACAATGATCTGCGACAGAAAATGAGGTGTTCACAGAGTTAGAGAGATTAGGCATAAGAGAAATCAATGAAGGCAAAAATTCAACACTTACCGAGACCGCCGAACGAGCAATCTCGATGACATCGTCACCTGCCAGCCTGGCCTCCAGGGCGGCCCGATCCTTTGGCGTCGCCAGGTGCTTGATCACCTGCATACTCGCCACAGAGTTGCCCAGGAACCCATCATGTTTCCGAACCTACCAGTCCGGAACATGGATCTTCTTATGCTCCTCGGTCAGGAGCTCCTCGGCCACCACTGTCAGCGGGGGCGTCGCCATCTTGAGGGCTGTGGCGATCGGAAAGTCGCCAACCTCGGTTGACGCCGAGGCAATTCCTTCTGCCATGGTCGGGCTCTCCAGGACCTCCACCTCCTCGACCACCTCCGTGACCCTCGGAGTCTTTGCGGTCGGCAACTTGGTGGCCACCCTCTTGTGCTTCTTCGGCGCCTTGCTAGCAAGACCGGCCCTCAATGCCAGCACAGCCTCGTAGTCCATTGCCTCTGCATTGAAAACGAAGTTCGTTAACGGAATACAAGTCGTAAAAAGTGAAGTAAGAAAAAGAAAGGACGGAAACATAAGGGAAGCCGCATACTGGGATCTACGCGGCAGAGCCCTCCCCTAAATAGAACATCTTCGGTCAGCTCCCGCCAATCGCACTTCGGCCGATCAAGAAGTGTCTGAACTGCCTCTTCCTCTTCGGGGCGAAGCTTTGGCAGCGCCTTCAACCTCTTCGGCACCTCCTCCACCCAACTAGAGGGAATAGGCCAGGCCTTCGCACTCCACAATATCAAATACTTATCACGCCAGTGCTTTATGGAGTCGGGGCATATAACGAGCCTACCGCCATGTCTCGGGGCCAAGTAATACCGGAACTCCGACCGGTTCGCTTGATGAAGTCGGTAGATTGTCCGAAGTACACTCAGCTCCGGTTTGATCCCAGCGGCTTGGCAGTGAAGCACGAAACCATTGATGACTCTCCATGCGTTCGGCATAAGTTGGATGGGGCTGACCCCAAACCACCTAAGAACAAGAGTCGCGAACGGATGGAGAGGTAGCCGAGCCCCGGCGATAAAGGCATCAACCGACCAGCAACACATAGTCACTGGCAGCGACGAGTTGGCCCTAACCTCGGGACCCGATAGCATAAGTTCGTACTCCTCCGAAATGTGGAAACAATGCCGGATCACTGCCAAGTCTTCTTCCCTGAGGATCGACACCGTCTCATCAGCCTCGGTCGTCTCCCTCGCCTCATTCTCATCAAACGTCCTCCCCTCCCATGAACAATACGCTCGGCATGTTCCTCCGGAAGTTCTCGAACTCTGTGAAGCCCAGTCAGTGGCCCCGGCAACCTACCAAATGGCCCCATGCACTTCGGATCCTCTACGATCGAATCCCGACCAAACACCTTCTTGCCCTTATCTGGGCGACTCGGAGTGCGGGCTTCAGTGACTTGAGGGGAAGGCTCGGACCAAGAAGAAGACGACTCAGAGACAGAGGAAAGAGACATATTTATACTTGGAAAGAAACTAAGTATAAATTACCTTAAAGAGATATGCGGTCGGAAACTTCACCGGAAAATGGACGACGATCACCTGAAGCTCTCGCTAAGCACAAATCACCGCCTGAGTAAAAAGTGGAGAAGTGAAAAATGAGAGGGGGGTAAGGTTTTATAGAACGAGGCGCGCAAAACGAAGTTAATGGGCCCAGACTGCCAGCCCATTTGCGCAAAGCGACAAAAACAATCTGAATCGTCGCCTTGTTTACCATGCCAAGCCGCACATCGCATTAATTACTGTCCCATCCGACAGGAGCTCAGACGTCATCGCATTGAATAAGAGTCACATCCGCCACAACTATCAGAAGCGCAGAAGCCGCCAACTTCGCTGGGCACGCTCCGCCAAAAAACGACAAGTCAAGACTTCGACACCAGCTGCCGAGCATTCTTGACACCGACCATGTTACATGGAAAGTTGGACTTCGGCACCAGCTGCCGAGCATTCTTGACACCGATCATGTTACATGGAAAGTTGGACCTCGACACATGCTGCCGAGCGTTCTTGCCACCGACCATGTTACATGGAAAGTTGGACTTCGGCACCAGGTACCGAGCATTGTTGATACCGACCATGTTACATGGAAAGTTGGACTTCAGCACCAGCTGCCGAGTATTCTTGACACCGACCATGTTACATGGAAAGTTGGACTTCGGCACCAGCTACCGAGCGTTCTTGCCCCCGACCATGTTATATGGAAAGTTGGAGTTCGGCACCAGCTGCCGAGCATTGTTGATACCGACCATGTTACATGGAAAGTTGGACTTCGGCACCAGCTGCCAAGTATTCTTGACACCGACCATGTTACATGGAAAGTTGGACTTCGGCACCAGCTGCCGAGCGTTCTTGCCACCGACCATGTTACATGGAAAGTTGGAGTTCGGCACCAGCTGTCGAGCATTCTTGATACCGACCATGTTACATGGAAAGTTGGACTTCGGCACCAGCTTCCGAGCATTCTTGACACCGACCATGTTACATGGAAAGTTGGACTTCGGCACCAGCTGCCGAGCGTTCTTGCCACCGACCATGTTACATGGAAAGTTGGACTTCGGCACCAGCTGCTGAGCATTCTTGATACCGATCATGTTACATGGAAAGTTGGACCTCGGCACCAGCTGCCGAGCATTCTTGACATCGACCATGTTATATGGAAAGTTGGACTTCGGTACCAGTTGCCGGACCTCGACACATGCTGCTGAGCGTTCTTGCCACCGACCATGTTACATGGAAAGTTGAACCTCGGCACCAACTATCGAGCATTCTTGCCACCGACCATGTTACATGGAAAGTTGGACCTAGGCACATACTGCCGAGCGTTCTTGCCACCGACCATGTTACATGGAAAGTTGGACCTCGGCACCAGCTGCCGAGCGTTCTTGCCACCGACCATGTTACATGGAAAGTTGGAGCTCGGCACATGCTACCGAGCATCATTGACACCGACCATGTTACATGGAAAGTTGGACTTCGGCACCAACTGTCGAGCTTTCTTACCACCGACCATGTTACATGGAAAGAACTACCTCGAACCCCACCGAACTCCCTCTCCGCACTTACAACCTGGCCGAGGTGCTTCTGCTCTTCGGCAGAAGGCGCCGAACCACCCATGAACTTCGGCCTCCTTGGCAGCAAGCGATTGAAGGGGACGGCGGTGAGGTAAAAGCATGTAGACCGCACAACGAAGGGAACAACCGAGCCATTCACCAAAAAATTACGGAAAAACAATTAAAAATTCGGGAAAGCTAAGGAAAACTCCTGGAAGATAATTATACAGTAGGGGAAACATTTTCTAATCCGCATGACCTGAAGAGATCAGGAGCAACTCAGAGTGCAACCAACTTGAAAAATTACCACACTACCTCCTTCAAAGATTCAAAAACCTTCTATTTGGACTCCGATACAACTCCACTAGCCATTAAAACAGTAAAACTACTTCTCAAAGGCTGATCAGACTCAGTCTTCGGGAGTGGGGGGCTCGTGATATGGCTAAAAATGCGGTTAAATCGGAACCGTCCAAAGCGAGCACGAATCTTGAAGCCCAGGGGTAAAACGGTAATTTCACCTACCAATGGGTCCAAAGCGGGTACCAGTTCTCCTCCTCGAAGACCCACTAACCCGCGAGCGGATCCACCTCAACTGGGTGCGGGTCTCAACCCGTAGCAAACCCGGCCTGGAAAGGATAGAATTAGGGTTTCCGATTAAATCCTAATCAACGGTCCTGATTCATATCTATCATTTCACTGGGAATTAGGGATTACATTCCTTATCTAACCACAGGGATTACATTCCTAATCTGACCCCAGCGGCGCCTATAAATACCTCCTATCCATCTCCATTAAGAGGTAATCAATCTTTTGCCAATTTACGCTCTTTCATAATCATCCCTGATTACTGACTTGAGCGTCAGAGGGTGCATCGCCGGGATCAACCCCGGTGTCTCGCACTTTTTGTAGGTGAACGACGGGAGTCAACAGTCAAACTCCGACGGATCAGGTTTCAGGTTTGCTATTCAAGTTTTCCTAAGAATCCACAAATACTATCTGTTTACCCCCTACACCAAATTTAGCAGGTAACAATACCATACCAAGAGTTCTAGATAAGTCAAGAAAACTGGACATCATTTAAACCTCAGGACGGTCGACTGTCAACCTTAACCAATCGGCTGTTCTGCTTGGATGAAATAAAACTCGAAGGAAAATACTCAAGGCAGTCGACTACTACAACTATTCAGGTCGACTGCTCAGCGAGATAAAAGAAACTGAAGAAAATGGTCGGGTCAGTCGACTGTTACCTTGGCCAGTCGGCTGTTCTACTATATTTTAAGACTTGAAAATACAATGTACGGGGATGTCGACTGTTAACTTATATGGTCGACTGTTCTGCGAGAATTTCAACTCGAAGAATAAAATATTCAGGACAGTCGACTATTACACTTATTCGGTCGACTGTACTACTCGGTTTTTCATCTCTTAAAATACTTCTTTTTGTTATTTCTCGAAACATACACAAGACACGGTAAACTAGTAATTTTAGATTCATTGTTCGCATGCATTAGAATCAATAACACAATAGTTCATTTAGTGCACAATTCCATAATTTCATCTACTAGTAATTCATGATCAATCTCTACATTATCATAATTCCAATTTGACATTTCCATAACTACAAAGCAATTTATGCTACTACATTCAGATTCATGTCAATTTAACATACAATCTACCAAGCATTAATTTAATCATCTAACAAGTCCTTTTTCAATTAAGTGTACTTTTATTAGTTTCTTTCATGCATTATCATTTCAATCACTTCTAGCATGACATGTAAATTAGAAATATAGAAAACCACCCACCTTATTTGGAGAGAAAAATTCACAACACTTCCTAAACGAAAGAGTTCTTCGTGAGCCTGCTAAACGAGTGCTCCTCCTCCTCCTTGATGTGCAACCCGAGCCTTCCCAATTGTGCCGACCTCCTTGTTGCAAGCACACACAAAACCCTCTCTCTCAATCTTTTATTCTCACTTCCTACTAATAACTCACTACTAATAATTGTATTTTCTTACTATAGGTTTGGAGAATGAAGAGTGCAAGAATAACTAGGCTAGGGGGGGTACTTATACTAAATTTTGGGACAAATAAAGGGCTAGGATTAAACTAGGAGTTAAGGATCAAAGGCTAGGATTTAAGGAGAAGTTGTAGTAACCAACCATGATCCCAAAACTACCTCCCACAACTCCACTTCTCTTTTTCCTTTCACTCCATTCAAATCCGGCCAAAAGAAGTGCACAATGCACGTGTACGTGCAATGCACGTGCATTCAATAGTCCCCTATTTAAAAAGTTGTGCATTTTATTTTTTTATAAAAATAATCAAAAAATGTCAACATTACAAGTTGTATTTAAAGAGAAAATAAATTCATGGGCCTTTATTTAATGGGCCAAATTTGTGTACAAAAATAAATTAAATTTGGCTATAAAAGAAACTTATGTTTATTTAAAGAAAATGGGCTTTAATAAAAACAATTAGAATATATATATATATATATATATATATATATATATATATATATATATATATATATATATATATATATATACTCATTTGTCTATGTAATGAAAATAATTATAAGATTTTATACTACAAAATTTGCACGTGCACAATATGTACAAAAATAATGATACAAAATAATAATTTTATAAATGAAAATTCAGGGTATTACAACACTCCCTCCTTAGAATAGTTCCATCCCCGGAACTACAGTCAAGAGCAAGAAACAAAACAATCACAACAAGCAAAAGAAAATACAAAATACAAATCAAGCAAAAAGCACAGGATAATCCCTTAACATCCTCTCCTCAGAATCCCAAGTGGCCTCTTCAACCAAATGGTTCCTCCAGACTACTTTGACCATCGGTATAGTCTTATTCCTTAAGACTTTCTCTCGACGATCAACAATCTCGACAGGAGACTCGATGTAATTGAGATCCAAATGCAATCCTTCCGGCACTTCAGGCAAATGATGACTTGGATCTGGAATATAACCTCTTAGCATAGACACATGAAAGAAATTGTGCACCTGAGATAAGTCTTCCGATAACTCAAGCTGGTAAGTAGTTTTCCCGATCCTTTTTAATATCTTATACGGGCCTATAAACCTCGGGGCTAACTTTCCGCCTTTGCCAAATCGAACCACACCTTTACTGGGCGATACTTTCAGAAAGATGAAGTCACCTTCCTGAAACTCAAGGTTCCATCTCCGTTTGTCTGCATAGCTTTTCTGCCTGCTCTGAGCCTCTACCAAACTTTTCTTGATCAGATCAATTTTTTCAGAGGTTTGTTACACAAGCTCAGGCCCAAACAACTGACGCTCCCCAACTTCAAACCAACAAACAGGTGTTATGCACTTCCTGCCATATAAAGCTTCGTACGGCGCCATTCCGATGCTAGTCTGAAAACTATTGTTGTGGGCAAACTCTACCAAAGGTAAATGCTTTTCCCAACTGCCTCCAAAGTCTAGTACAAAACATCGAAGCATATCCTCAAGAATGCGGTTGACTCTCTCGGTCTGTCCATTGGTTTGCGGATGAAAAGCAGTGCTGAAATCCGTCTTGGTACCCAAAGCTGTCTGAAGACTCCTCCAGAAATGTGAAGTAAACCGCGCATCTCGATCAGACACAATAGTTGACAGAACACCATAGAGCCTGACGATCTCGCCAACATATAATTCAGCTAACTTGTCCATCGAAGCAGTGAGTTTCATCGCCAAAAAGTGAGCGGACTTGGTCAGTCGATCGACTATAACCCAAATCACATCATTGCCCTGAGGACTCTTGCAAAATCCCATGATGAAATGCATACTGATGTTATCCCACTTCCATTCCGAAAAAGGTAACGGCCGTAATAGACCTCCGGATCTCTGATTCTCGGCTTTGACTTGCTGACAAACCTCACACTTCGCCACAAATTCAGCTACATCCCGCTTCAAACCAGACCACCAGAAATGTTGTTTGATGTCTTTGTACATCTTAGTACTCCCAGAATGTACCGACAAAAGAGTAGCATGCGCCTATTGAAGAATACTCTCTTTCAGGTATGCCTGATTTGGAACACACAGTCTATCTCTGAACCATAGCAGTCCATCCCTGATTTGAAATCCGGGCAACCTGCCAGCACTAACCTGCTCCTTCATCTCCAAGATATCAGCATCAACCTCCTAACTTGCAATAATCCTTCCATTTAAAATAGGTTGAAGCCTCAACTAAGCTAAGGATGCTCCCAATCCTTATAAGACAACTTCAATACCTACTCGATCCAATTCTTCCATCAGATGCTTCTGAGTTGTAATCAAACTGGATAAACTGCTCTTGCGACTAAGTGCATCAGCAACAACATTAGCTTTCCCAGGATGATATTTGATCTCAGGTGGCATGTCTTCAAGCACTTCCAACCATCTCTGCTGCCTCAAATTCAGATCCTTATGCTGGTATATGTACTTCAAACTCTTGTGGTCCGTGTACATGTTCAATTTCTCACCGTACACGTAGTATCTCCATTGCTTCAAGGCAAAGATAATCACAGCCAACTCCAGATCATGAGTCAGATAATTCTTCTCATGCAGTCGTAGTTGCCTAGACCCATAAGCGATCACCCTTTCTTCTTGCATTAAGACACAACCAAGCCCACGATGTGAAGCATCGCTGTAAACATTATACTCAACACCTACTCTAGGTAAAGCCAAAATAGGTGCAGTGATCAGCTTCTCTTTCAACTCCTGAAAGCTTGCCTCACATTGCTCAGTCCACTTGAAGTTTACATTCTTTTTGGTCAAACTAGTAAGCAGCATGGCTAACTGAGCATGACCTTGAATGAATCTCCTGTAGTATCCAGTCAATCCAAGAAAACTTCTGACTTCCTTCACTGTAGTAGGCCTTGCCTAATCTGTCACTGCCTCTATCTTCTGAGGATCAGTTACCACTCCCTCCTTAGAAAGGATGTGACCTAGGAATGCCACTTCAGATTTCCAGAAATTGCACTTGGATAGCTTGGCATACAACTCTTGCTCTTCCAGCTTCCTCAAAATTGCTACCAGATGCTCGGTGTGCTCTTCTTCTGACTTAGAGTACACGAGAATATCATCGGTAAACACCACGACGAAAGAATAAATGAACGGCATCAAAACTCTGTTCATCATGTCCATGAAGATTGCAGGTGCATTCGTCACTCCAAATAGCATAACTAAGAATTTGTAATTCCCATGTTGAAATGCAGTTTTGTGCACATCTTCAGCTTTTACTCGAACTTGATGATATCCTGATCGAAGATCTATTTTGGAGAAAACAACAGCTCCTTGTAGACGATCGAACAAGTCATCAATTCGGGGAATGGGATACTTATTCTGAATAGTGAACTTATTCAGCTCTCGGTAATCGATACACATTCGCATCGATCCATCATTCTTCTTTACCAAAAGTACTGGTGCTCCCCAAGGCGACGCACTAGGTTGAATAAAGCCTTTCTCTAATAGTTCCTCAATCTTCCGTTTCACCTCATCCTGTTCCACAGGAGCCATCCTATACGGTGCCTTAGAAATCGGTGCACTTTCCGGTTGAATAGTGATGCTGAAATCTACATCACGTTGCGGAGTAACCTGGGAAAATCATCCAAGAATATAGTCGGATAGTTCCGAACCACAGGAATCCTTTGCACTTCCACAAGAATCTCTTCCTTGCAGATAGCTGCCACCAGCCTGGAACACTTCTTCTTCCCTTGGAAAGTGACTTCAGGTCCTCCTGGAGCTTTCACTGTTAACGTCTTGGTCTTGCACTTGATGCTTGCATTGTACACCGACATCCAATCAATGCCAATGATAACATCGACTCCCAAGATAGTCAGCTCGATTAGATCAATTCCGAAGATTCTGTCCCTAATCACAATCTCACAATCAGCATAGTACCGACCAGTGGTTAAAGTCTCCCCTAATGGAGTAGCTACTGCTAAGATCTTGCCTGTAAAAATCTTGTTCAACTCCCAACACTTTAGCAAATTTAGGAGACACAAAAGTATGAGAGGATCCAACATCAAACAAAACAACAGCTTTCATTCCATTCAAATAAAGTTCTCCAGGGATGACATGATCCACCTCATCGACATCAGCTTCAGTCAAGGCAAATACTCACCCTTGCTGGTACGGTCTCTTCCCAGTCTACTGCATTGGTGCATTGCGATTAACATTCTGTGGTTTGGGGCATTGAGATTGGTAATGTTCCGTCTCACCATAGTTGTGGAAATTTACCGCCGGAGGTCTTACACATTGTTTTCGGGTCCTCCAACCACTCTGATAGCGTTCGCCCCTGTTGGGTTGAACCTTTGTGCCGATGGTTATCCCTTGAAATTCCCAGAATTTGCGGGACTCTTCCCAACTTGTCAGTTGTTCCTCCGATTCTGAACAACATGAAACTGCTCCATGTCTGCTTCTGTGGCTGCCGCTCGTTTGACCAGCTTGTCAAACCTCTGGATACTGAGGGGTATCATCCTGGATCTCAGGCTCGACCTCAATCCATGCTCGAACTTACGAACCTTCTTTGCCTCATCCATCACCAATTCGGGAGCATACCTTGAGAGTTGAGTGAATTTGGTCACATATTCCCTAACTAACATGCTACCTTGTTGCAGCGATAGAAACTCCATGGCCTTCTTCTCCTGAACGTCTGAAGGGAAATAATGACTGTGGAATTCCTCCAAAAATTCCTCCCAGCTAAGAACCAAGCCTCCCATCGTCCGCTTCATCGACTGCCACCACACAGTCGCATCCTTCTCGAATTGCAGAGTCGCCAACATCACCTTACTGCCTTCAGGGGTCTCCAAGACTTCGAAGATAGTCTCTACCTGCCTGATCCAGTTGTTAGTCGTGTCAGGGTCTGACTTCCCTTCAAAAACCATTGGTTTCATCCATTTAAATGATTCCACAAGTTTGCTTGCTTCGGGCACCAGATTTGCAGGCACCCTTCCCTGATTCTAATTCACAGCAACGACATTGAGCGTCTGATAGACCATCGCTAGTTCCGTTTCCAAGTCCAGACCCTCACCATTTCTTGCTCGTCGTCCAGCCATGTTCTAATGAAAAAGATCCATTAAATTCGAAGTGTGAAACATGAACTTTTAAGTCAATATTTCCATTTCATTGAATTTCAAACTATATACATTCGAATTTAAAATATTTTTGACATCAAAATGAAAGCAGTAGACAATACAATGGTCTAACTTCTACGGTTCCTCTTGGCTTCATGAAGCTCTCCTCGTAGTTCTTCCACTTCTTCCTTCAGTACGTTGGTCATGTTTTTCCTCTTCTCGAGTTCCCATACATGATGAGTGAGAACTGCAAAATCATTCTTGTGCTTTGCCAACTGAGCCTCCAATAGTCCGACTCTCTCCCGCAGTGTTTCTACCTGCCTCTGAAGAGATATCACAAGACTACTTGGAACTGGTTCTTCTTCTTCGTTAGAAGAGTCATCAGATGAGTCCGGAGGTGGGGTGATCTCTCGGGACTCAGTCCATTCCTCTCCGTCGGAGTCTGCTTACCCTGGGTAGTACTCTTCCTCGGAATCTGCTTGTCCAGGATAATAATATTCCTCTATGATATGCCAATTGTCGGCTTAGAAATAGAGAGGAAGAAGCATAAATCATAGAGCAACACAAATGTAAGTAACTTACATTTAAGTCTCTAGACTCAACACACACTCTAATGTCCACTTCTAGGGTGTAGTTCCTTATAAATTTATTCTAGTGTGAAGCGTAACTCTGATTCCACTCTGTAACACCCCGAATTCCAAAATACAACTAAATTCGAGATTCCACAGGATTTTTACACTTCTTTCGTACAATTCTACAAGGAAATTAAAACTTTTTACTTTACATAAGAGTTACAAGAAATCTTTACACTTTACACTTTACAGCAGAAGCAAAATTACAACATTTATATAAAGGTACAACAACATTGAATAATATCTAAGCATCAGTTCTCCTTTAATCTTTATCACGTTTTATCCTGCATACAAAACTGTGGGTTCGTCGGTTTATCCAACCGACGAATATTATACACGGCCATCCTCTCTATACTGGAAACAGTATAATTGATTTTCCATATTTGACAAACACAAACTTGTTCACATATCAAACTACGAGGAATACCCTATTGATGTCATGTTGTGGTTGTGCACTTAGTCCTAATGCAATTATTTATATTACATGACACTAATGCGCACTTGTTCGGATTCTATGCATCCCATACTACATAGGTCCGAGGGCAAGCCTCTTAATCGTTCTTCATCTTGTAGGGTTCAATCCCTCGTCATGACTTAATCTACTACTGTAACTACGGTAAGTATCCTAGATGTCCTATGAGTACGAGCTCATGTACAAAAAAACTGGAGGGGAATCCCACGTCATGTCACGACGCATCGTGAAGACTATCTATGGAAAATTCAGCCTACTTCATGGCACACGATCCTTTCGCAGTCACCAAACACCTCACAAGCGTCGTTAAGATCCCGATAATTCCAGAGTAGTGCCCACGTCATGTCACGACGCATCGTGAAGACAAACTGTGAATCACACCCACATCGTAGACTCGAGGCCCTCATACTTGTATTTTTCTCTCACTTTCATCACCCCTTCACTATGTACTAATTCTTAATTTAATGAAATCATGAACGAAATCAATCTCTTAGAGTTAGCCCTTTTACTAATACAGGTCTTATTTCTTTCATTTCACAATGACCCAAACTTGGTATTTTCAATTTCAATAATTATATCTCATCACTTTCACTTGCCGGTGTGAGTTTGGCTACACCCTAATTTTCTATTTCAATTCACAATCGCACAAATTGAGCACTTCAAGCTCACATGTTCACTTTTCAAGATTAACAATAGCCTTTCATTTTCATGCTCATGACATTTGTATATTCATAATATTTTTCACAACTCATCAAGTCAATCAAAATTTCCAATTTCATGTATAATAATCATGCATAAACAAGAAATTCAATTTGTCACAGTCAATAGTTCATAATCTCATTTTTCCTCATTTTGTTCATATAAGAAAAGAACTAACATTCATACTTTCATTCTTCTTTCATTAACAAAACTCTTTTCAAAATTATTTTTCTTTTATCAATACGTTTTCCTTTATCCAAAACAATTCCGACTAACAGTTCATAATAGTTCTTGCTTGCAGAAGTAGTCTCAAAATATACCATACCAAGAGTTCTAGATAAGTCAAGAAAACTGGACATCATTTAAACCTCAGGACGGTCGACTGTTAACCTTAACCAGTCGGCTGTTCTGTTAGGATGAAATAAAACTTGAAGGAAAATACTCAAGGCAGTCGACTACTACAACTATTCGGTCGACTGCTCAGCGAGATAAAAGAAACTGAAGAAAATGGTCGGGTCAGTCGACTGTTACCTTGGCCAGTTGGCTGTTCTACTATATTTTAAGACTTGAAAATACAATGTACGGGGCAGTCGACTGTTAACTTATATGGTCGACTGTTCTGCGAGAATTTCAACTCGAAGAATAAAATATTCAGGACAGTCGACTATTACGCTTATTCGGTCGACTGTACTACTAGGTTTTTCATCTCTTAAAATACTTCTTTTTGTTATTTCTCAAAACATACACAAGACACAGTAAACTAGTAATTTTAGATTCATTGTTCGCATGCATTAGAATCAATAACACAATAGTTCATTTAGTGCACAATTCCATAATTTCATCTACTAGTAATTCATGATCAATCTCTACATTATCATAATTCCAATTAGACATTTCCATAACTACAAAGCAATTTATGCTACAACATTAAGATTCATGTCAATTTAACATACAATCTACCAAGCATTAATTTAATCATCTAACAAGTCCTTCTTCAATTAAGTGTACTCTTATTAGTTTCTTTCATGCATTATCATTTCAATCACTCCTAGCATGGCATCTAAATTAGAAATATAGAAAACCACCCACTTTATTTGGAGAGAAAAATTCACAACACTTCCTAAACGAAAGAGTCCTTCACGAGCTTGCTAAACGAGTGCTCCTCCTCCTCCTTGATGTTCAACCCGAGCCTTCCCCATAGTGCCAGCCTCCTTGTTGCAAGCACACACAAAACCCTCTATCTCAATCTTTTATTCTCACTTCCTACTAATAACTCACTACTAATAATTGTATTTTTTTAATATAGGTTTGGAGAATGAAGAGTGCAAGAATAACTAGGCTAGGGGGGGATATTTATACTAAATTTTGGGACAAATAAAGGGCTAGGATTAAACTAGGAGTTAAGGATCAAAGTCTAGGATTTAAGGAGAAGTTGTAGTAACCAACCATGATCCCAAAACTACCTCCTACAACTCCACTTCTCTTTTTCCTTAGCCTCCATTCAAATCCGGCCAAAAGAAGTGCACAATGCATGTGTACGTGCAATGCATGTGCATTCAATAGTCCCCTATTTAAAAAGTTGTACATTTTATTTTTTTATAAAAATAATCAAAAAATGTCTACATTACAAGTTATATTTAAAAGAGAAAATAAATTCATGGGCCTTTATTTAATGGGCCAAATTAGTTTACAAAAATAAATTAAATTCGGCTATAAAAGAAATTTATGTTTATTTAAAGAAAATGGGCTTTAATAAAAACAATTACTATATATATATATATATATATATACTTATTTGTCTATGTAATGAAAATAATTATAAGATTTTAATCTGCAAAATTTGCATGTGCACAATACGTACAAAAATAATGATACAAAATAATAATTTTCACAAATAAAAATTCAGGGTATTACAATTCACCTCCTCGATCTGTTCTAAAAACCTTCATCTTGCATTCAGTTTGGGCTTCAACAAGCACCCGGAACTTTTTGAATGCATCCAATGCTTCGTCCTTTGATTTCAACATGTAAACCCACATTATTCGGCTATAATCATCAACTAACAAAAAGAAATACCTATTTCCAGTAGGTGTAGGTGGTGATATAGGACCACAGAGATCGCCATGAACTAACTCCAAGACCTTCTCGGCATTGTAGCTTGAATGGGAAGGGAATGGATTCCTTGTTTGCTTAGACATCAAACACCCCTCACACAATTGTGTAGGGTGTTCAATCTTGGGAAGCTCGTACACCAACTCCTTCGCGGACATCATCTTCATTGCTTGAATGTTTACATGTCCAAGCCATGTATGCCATAGCCATGATATCTCCGATATCTTTGCCATTAAGCACGCAGGCTTACATTCTTCAAGTTCAATTTTGTAGAGTCTATTGGGTGATCTTTTCACCTTCATCAGCAGCTTCCCATGTCTATCATGAACCCATAGGAACTCACCATGGAGGATAACCTTGTTTCCATCTTCAGAAAGTTGTCCAAGGCTTATGTTGTTGTTGCACAAGTTTGGTATGAAATAAACCTCACGAAGTAGTCTCTGCTCGCCATTTTTGCATTGAAATAGAATGGATCCCTTACCTTCAATGTGTACAGTTGTACCATCACCAAACTTGACCTGTCCCTTTATGTTAGCATCTAAGTCCTTGAATTTAGATCTCTGGACCGTCATATGATTGCTCGGTCCATTGTCCAAGTACCACAACTTGGACTCCTCCCAATTATCATTGCTTGTACACAACATTGGAACCACCTTCTCCTCATTTAGGAGAACCATGTTGCGCCCTTCTTGTGCACTCACGGACAGCAATAAGGCTGGCTCATCATCTCGAACTTGACTTAAGTTTGCCACCTGGTTTTGTTCACGTCGAGGCTTGCGACACTCCGACGCGTAGTGCCCAAAAATGTCACAGTTTTAATATTTTACTTTGCTCTTGTCACGGCCTCCAGTGAAGCCACGCCCTCTACCTCGTCCCTTTCCACGACCACGGCCTCCTCCACTGTGACCACCGCGAGCCTTTGGATTTGAGGACAAATCTCCACCACTTCCTTTCTTCGTCTTCGCTAGCCACTCCTCCTGAGTGAGTAGAAGATGACTGTCATTGTTGTCACCATGCCCACAAAGTCTTTCTTCATGAGCCTTGAGCCGCCCGATGGCCTCTTCAACTGACATCTATTCTAAGTCCCCAAATTGCTCAATTATTGATGCAATTTGTAAGAACTTTGTTGGCACGACTCAGAGCAGTTTCTTGACTACATAGGCCTCTTCCATCTTGTCTCCCAGGACTCAGATGTTGTTGACGATGTTGTTCAATCTGATGGCGAAGTTCAGAAGTTCAAACTCACTCTTTAAATTCTGAACTTTTGCATTCTTGACGCGATCTGCGCCCATGTACATCGTCTTGAGAGCATCCCACGCCTCCTTCGCCGATTGCTTCTCCGCAAGAGACAACAACATCTCCTCAGGAATTCCCTGATAAATGGTCGCCATTGCCATTTTATCTTTCCTGACTTCAACTTCAACCTTCGGGTCTGCTGGATCGACTGCATCCCAAACACCTTGAGCTTGCATGAAGACCTTCATCTTGATGGCCCATGCGGTGTAGTTGTTCTTTGACAGCATCGGGTAGTGAAGAGTGACATGTCCCTCCTTCATCTTGGATAGGTCTATGACTATGTCACGAGGCATATACTTGGGCATTCACTTAGCTCTGATACCAAGTGTAGATGAACAGCAAAAAAGAAGAAAAATCTTGATGGAGAAGAGAACAAAGGAGGTGGAATTGCTTTTGTTTATTGCCTTTATTTTTTTTCTTGAAAAAACAAGTACAGTGAGAGTATCTTGCATAAGGTAGCAACCTACCTATTTATAGATAGGAAGGCTTGACTTTCTCCACTACTCCTTATTTGCTCCACTAACAAACTTGACTAAATCAACGCTAACAAACTTGACTAAATCAAAGTTAACAAACTTGACTAAATCAAAACTAACAAACTTGACTAAGCAAATTCGGATTAAGTCCAACAGAAAATAAACTCCAAATACAGATCTTCTTTTCCCAGATCCCGTCGCCCTGCCTTCTAGTTCGCCGGCATCCTTCACAAAAGTTGCTGGGCTTTCCATCCTCTTCAGACCCACCTCATCTTTTTTGGTGCTCCGCTCAGGCCTTCAATCCACGTCCTCCTCCTTCCTCTCCTATCCATGTTTTGTCTGGCTTCTAAGTCCTTTGCGGCAATCCTCCCTGCTTTTGAGGTTTGACGAGGACGCCTTCCCAGCTCCTGAGTTTGCTTTGTGCGGAGAGCATCGCCTTCTCCCCTTGCGTACGACCTCCAGCAGATTCTCTTCTCCTTTTTTGTTTCGGTTCCATTAGCTTTGCTAGCCTAGCACTGTAAGTTTACTGATTTTGAGTTTAGATTGATTGTTATCCTTTTATTCGTTTCTTTTGGGGTTATTTGTTGTGCTCTTTGCACTGAGATCTTCTAGATCTCGATCCCGTTCATTTATCTTTCTCTCCCTTCTGCGTTCTTGGTCTACCTTGGCTTACGCATAGATCTGATAGTGCGTCTTCAAAGTCAGATCTTATAATAAGCTGATCGTGCTTGTTTGGTGGGACTGTTTGATCCCCTATTCTTGATCTTTCTTCTTCGTTCGCCATCTTGATTCAACTTGTTCAGCTTTTCTTCTCTCTTCCTTTTCCTGGTGATTTTGCTTATTTCCCCTCGTTTCGATCGTTTGTTCTGATCGCTACAGTGATTGTTTGATCTGTGGGATTTCTTTACACCACTTCCTTTTCCGTTTGGTCTTGGGCTTGGGCCGCGGTGGAATCGACCTGGCTAGAAATTGTTAAAAAAAATCGAGCTTTAAAAGTTCAGTCCCATTTTGCTCCTTGCCCATCTCGCCCTCCTTCTGATCGGCCCACATCACAGAATCTTCTAGGGCGTAAAGCATCGTCCCTTTACCGCCCTTTCATCTCCCTTGCTAAGTCCCATTTTAAGCAATCTTCATCTTCCTCTCCATCGCCCACCCCTATGTGTTACCGCTGTTTTCAATCGGGACACATTAAATCCTTCTACTCCGCCAACATAAAATGCCTGTTCTGCCTAAAATCGGGTCACTCGCGCAATCGATGCTTCTCCCTCCAACAAATTTTGGGCCTTTCCTTGGGGGTTCCCATCTCCGACCAAGTGATGGCCGCACTCGACTTTCCCTCCCTTCAATCTAAACTTGCGGATATCCAATCCCACAGGTCTAAGAGGGTTAAGTTGGCTTCGGCCTCACCAATTCTCCTTATGCCTCCGGTCTCTCAGCGTCTCCCAGTAGGGGAGCACCCTTCCGCTCAGCCATTGCTCTCTCAACCTTCTTCCCTAGGGACTATTACTGTTGTTTTTATTCCTACTGCCGAACCCACTGATAAATTGAAGTTTTTTGAGTGCTATGGCACCGTTTCCTTCAACGAAGGTTCAGTTTCCAACTTCACATTAGACTCTTTTCTCTACAACTTCTGTAATGTGCAAGAATGGGCGTGGGCTATCAACACTTGTTCACATGGTAAGGTGGTCATTAATCGCCCCTCCCCTAAAATATTGGATGAACGGTGTGCTCTCAACTCTTTTTCTATCGGTTCCATCAAAATTACCGTTCTCAAATGGGTGCACCCGGGGCTTCCTCCCCTACCCCGATTCAGACCCCTATCAAAGCCACTCTCTTAGACCTCCCACCATTCTGTGACTCTCACCGCATCGTTGCTGACATGACTAAATGCGTGGGTGATTTGCTTCGAATTTCTTCATCTTCTATGCTGGCTTCCGGCTGCCTCCAGGTGGAAGCAGAGTTCTTCTGCCCATCGGTGTATGACAGAATTGTGGCCTATTCTTTGAGAGACAATAAGTCGATCTTCCCTATATCTGTCTATTATCAAGATATCACTAAGAGGGGGCGCAACTCCTGCAAATTTGTTAATTTGATCTTCTAATTCCCCTGTGGATGCTCCCTGTCTCCCCCAAAACATTTTCAGTAGGAGCTTCCTCCCGGCCGACTGATCCGTCGGTAAAAGGGAAGACACCGTACAAACCT
The DNA here is from genome assembly GCA_017893485.1 of Hemerocallis citrina. Lineage (NCBI taxonomy): Eukaryota > Viridiplantae > Streptophyta > Magnoliopsida > Asparagales > Asphodelaceae > Hemerocallis > Hemerocallis citrina. The sequence goes on along the minus strand of CM030358.1, from coordinate 445,252,854 downwards.
CCTTCTAAGAAGCATTTCCCTGTGCATCGCAGAGGTGTTACCTCTCCTTCCATACCCAAAACTTCACCATCTAAACCTCCCAACCTTGTCTGGATCAACCCAGACATTGCCTCAGTGAAGAACAATCTCCCCACTCTATCTAGTTCTGGCGAGCTCCCCCCAAACACCCATTGCCCACCTCGTCGAAGGTGCAATCTTCTCAGGCTCCTGCTGCTTTGGTTCCTCCTTGCTCTCTGCCTTCGATGCCGAATTTGATTGAGTCTAATGACAAGTGGCCTGTTTGGAAAGTTAATCCGCTTTTCTCCTCTGATTGGGACCATTTCAAGAGTGCTCTGCATGGTTCAACTTCATCTGAATCCAAACAAATTTTTGCTTCTGTTAAAGCTTCCTCTCCGATTGCTGAAGCATGGCTAGATCATGATGACCTTTTGGACAAAGAGGTTGCGGATTTGGATCACTCCCATTCTCAAAAACAGGTATTATTTACCTTTCTTGCGATTTTTATTAAGTTAAGTTCTTATAATTGTTGTTCTTTCGAGTGCGACTACTCCTTTCGTTTTGGGCCCTACTCTTCATTTTCAGCTTGTTACACTTTAGCGTACCTCTTGATATTTTTTATCACCTTAACACTCTTTGTTGGGCTCCTGCTCCATTTGCGGTGGGTTTCATATCACACCGACAATGTAAAGAACGCCCTCTCTATATACCATTCTAACTACCATGCTCCTCTTTCTCCTCATTCTTCGTTCCCCTCCCCAATGCCTAGTATTCGGGTGACCTTAAGTCCCGACCTGTCTACCTTTCCCTCTGAGGCATTGATATACTCAGCTGTTAATCCCTATTCTTGGGGACAGCAGACTGGGAGTTCACATATATCCTCTTTCTCGGTCATCCGCTCTAGCGCCCGGATTAAGGCTCAAAGAGCGGCGAATCTTTCAACCGATTCTCTTCCATCCCTCGCGGCTCAGCTCTGCAAGATGGATATCGCCCCTCCCCTCGTCTAACTCATCTAAGCAAGGCCTTCTAGGTTCCATCTATCAAGTGCACTTCGACATCCTTTCTAATCTAGATATGCTTCGCCTATATAAGGATATGGGGTTTACAGTTTTATCGGATAACTTGGCTGACTTTGAGTCGATCCGCCGATGCAAAATTTCTAGAGCTTATGGAGCCAATTTTCCTCACAATTAGCATCTCATGGGATATTCGGGGTATTCGGTGTGCGACCAAACAACAAGCTGTCTATCAATTGATTTCCTCCTCTCATTGTGACTTGATTTCCATTCAAGAATCAAAACTTGAGTCCCCGTCTCCCTCCATCCTTAGATCAATTGGTGGTTCATTAATCTCAAATTGGATTTCTCTTAACGTCGTAGGATCAAGAGGAGGGATCCTCTTTGGTTTTAAAGGCTCAAGATTTTCTCTCATCTCAATTCATAAATTTACTTTCTTTCTTATTGTTCATCTTTACTGGGCAGAATTCAACCGTGACCTCACTGTTGTGTCGGTTTACGGTCCGTCCACTTTGGATCAGAACAATGAATTTTGGAACGATTTTTTCTCCTGTCAGAACTTTATTCATGGATTCTGTTTTTTCTGTAGTGATTTTATTGTCACCAGATTCCCCTTTGAAAGATCGGGAATCGTTGCTCACCCTTTAGATTCCTCCCGCTTTAACGAATGTATTCGTTCCCTCCACCTGTCTGAGTTACCTCTCAATGGTAGATCCTTCACTTGGTGCAAAATGAGATTTTTGCCGACGATGGCTAAGTTCAAGCGCTTCCTTGTTTCCTTGGAATAGATCAACTTTTTCCATAATTCTTTTGTGTCGGGATTGCCCAATCCATCGTCGGACCATGTGCCAATCTCCTTAAACTGTAACTTCAATTTTGCCGGACCTTTCAAATTCCGATTTGAAAAATTCTGGTTGCAAGACCAAATCTTTGTCAATCTCATCATAGAGTGCCTCGCCTTTATCACGGAATCTTCCGGTCTAGGTCATTTCCTTCTCAAGCTTCATGCTATCAAATACGGTTGTAAAATATGGAGTAAAGAGAGATTTGCTAACGTGAATTTCCATAAAAATGTCTTCCTATCCTCCATTGAATCGATTGATAGACTTGAGGAGCTTGGTCCTATTTTCGAATCCCTTCGCTCGGAATGTGCCTCTTGTAAGAGAGAGTACGCCTCCATTCTCCACAATGAACACATTAAATGGGCCCAGAGGGCTAAGTTTCGTTGGCTAAAGAAGGGTGACGACAACACTATCTTTTTCCACAACTTTGCGTTGCATCGTCAGCGTTGCAATCACATTAACTCCATTGTCGACAATGGCTCTGAATTAACTTCTCCTTCTGATATCCATGCCACTTTCTTCTGTTTCTTTAAAGATCTGTTGGGCTCTCCTAAACATCGTGTCTTCCATCTTGACTGGCTCCAATTATATGGTTAGCAGTCTCATGGTCTGTCCAGTCTGGAAGATCCTTTTTTAGAAGAGATTAAACTAGACGTTTTCTCTTTAAAAAGTGATTCAGCCCCTGGCCCGAATGGATTCCCCATCTTCTTCTTCCAAAGATTTTGGGATTGTCTGAAAGACGATCTATTCAAAATGTTCTCTGATCTTCACCAAGGGTCATTCTCTTTTGACCGTATTGATTATGTGCATATCGTTCTCATCCCCAAGGTCATGGGAGCCAACTCGATTCCCAACTTTAGACTGATTAGTCTCATCAACACTACCTTCAAGATCATTATAAAAGTTCTCTCGACCCGTCTTAGCACTATTTGTAATATCCCGAATTTTATTTTCAATAAAATATTATATTATTTTTCTCACGTGTTGTGCACATGCAAATTTAATGAACATACTATTTATAAGAATCTTATTTTTAGCATGAACAATTATTTTCATTTATTTTCCTAAAAGACTATGCACCATTTTTCTCTAGCCCACTTTAATTAATTATTAATTTTGTATTTTGGCCCACAACCTAAGCCCACTATTTATGAAGCCCACAATTTAATAAATTAATTAAATGGTCACACTTGTCATGTAGAGACAAAATGTGAACAAATTAATTTATTAAAAAATGGTACAACTTTTTAAATGGGGGATACTAGGTGGCACGTGTGAAGCACGTAGTGTGCAATGCACACCATTTCTTGGTGGCCGGATTTGGGTTGAATGATGGAGAGTGGGTTTATGCACATGGGTAGTTACTTGATTTGTGGGTGGTTACTATAACTCCTACTCCTATCCTAGACCTCCATTATATAACTATCCAATCAATCCTAGCCCTCCAATCTACTCTAAAATTAGTATAAATACCCCCTTCTTCCTACTTGTATTTTACACTTAAGCAAAATATTATAGAAGATACATTTTAGTGTGAGTTGAGTGTGAGTGTTTCTTTGGAGGCCGGCCATCACTACAGGAAGAGTTCTCGGTTTTTGGCAAGGAGTAAGGAGGAGGAGACGTACATTGCAACTAGGAGGCTCTAGGGGATTTCTCTCTATTTCTTCAAAAGGTGGGTGTTTCTCATGACTTCCAGAGTAGAAATCATGCTAGGATTGAAATTGAATTGTTTTTTATGTGTGTGATAAAATTAGATTGATTGAATGACTGTTAATAGATGTAATGACAATCTTCCATACTATATATCATGTGAAAATTTGAATGAATGGGAATAACTAAAGACATTCCGAGCAATTGGGAAATTAGCGGTACAGTCGACCAATCCGTCGAACAGTCGACTGGTCTAAGAAAATGAAATATATATACAATTCTAAACTCCATGAGATGATATGATTAATGTGTGTTATTATTTTGATTTTTAATCTAGCGTGCTAAATCAAAATTGATGTTTATCTCTGTAGAACAACAATGAGTAAGGGAAAAATATGTCATTAGAAATCGTGATTGTGTGGTAAATACGTCGTAAGAATGCATTTTCGTAAACAAATGATTGATAGCTTCATGTGTAATAATTAATAAAACAGAAGTTTCTATAAAGCAAATAATCATTGTGAAATATGGGTTTACTGTAAATTTTAAGTAGATTGCAAACTGGAAAGTTACTATTTCAAAAAGAAGAAAATATATTTTGAGACTTGAAAAACTCCGTAGCACAGCCGACTGGTCATGGTTAACAGCCAATTGTCCTGGTCATTTTGATTGAGATTTGCGAAACATCGCAGCACAGCCGACTGATTGTGGTTAACAGTCGACTGCCCTAATCATTTATTTTGAATTCAAAATCATAGCAGAACAGCCGACTGGCCATATGAGACAGTCGACTCCTCTGTTTATTTTATTCTCGAGCTTTAGAAACTTGCGGAACAGCCGACTGGTCATGGTTAGCAGTCGACTGTCCTGAAGTTTCAAATGATATATGTATTTTTGGAGAAAATCTTTATAACCTGAGGCTTGTATAAGTGAGACTATTTTACAAGAGGAACATTTTTATTAACTCAAATTGTTTCTGTAAGAAATTTTGAATGGATTGTTTAAGAAACTTAAATTGAGATTTTGGTAACGAGAGATTTGAAAGGTGTGAATTGTGAAACAATTGAAAATATGAACTGAGGATTTGGAATGGATTGAAATAGAATTATGTGAGCTTATGAATGTGACATGCTTCATCTTCCAAGTATCTATGCATTGAATTATTGAATGTGATGAGTTATGAAAGATGTGAATACATGATTATTATGCTTTTGAACATGAATGGTGATTAATCATGAAAAAGTCCTATGAGTATGACATTGAAATTGTGAATTGAAATTGAGAATTAGGGTATAGCCAAGCCTTATACCGGCAGAGAAATGAATTGAAATGAAATTTGAATTGAAAAGACCAAGGTTGGTCATGTGAAATTGAATGAATAAGACCGGTATAGTGGAAGTGATACATTCTAAGAGATTAATTTTATTCATAATTCAATTAAATTAAGGATTAGATACATAGTGGAGATGTGATGAAAGTAAGAGAAAAACATGAGTATGAGGGCCATTGGATTGGCGGCGTGAGAGTATTCACAGGCTGTCTTCACGATGCGTCGTGACATGACGTGGATACTGCTCCAGAGTACTGTCCCGGTGGCGATGCTTATGGGGTGTTTGGTGACTGCGGGTGGTGTCATGTCCCATGACGGAGGCTGAATTGACCACAGGCTATCTTCACGATGCGTCGGGACATGACGTGGGATTCCCCTCCAAGCTGTCTGGACATGAGCTCGTAGATCATAGAGCATTTAGGGTACTTACCGTAGTTACAGTAATAGATTAAGTCATGAAGAGGGATTGAACCCTACAAGATGAAGAACGATTAAGGGCTTGCCCTCGGATCTATGTAGTATGGGATGCATAGAATCCGAACAAGTGCGCATTAGTGTCATATGACATAATAACTGCATTAAGGACTAAGTGCACAATCATAACACGACATCGACAGGATGGTCCCTTTTAGTTTTGTTTGTGAACAAGTTTGTGGTTTGTTAAGAAATGAGAATCGTTATACTGTTTCTGGCATAGAGAGGATGGCCGGGTATAATTTTCGTCGGTTGAATAAACTGACGTACCCACAGTTTTGTATGCAGGATAAATGGCCTGATAAAGATTAAAGGATAACTGATGCTTAGAGATTATTCATTGTTGTATCTTTGTATAAATGTTGTAATTTGCTTCCACTGTCATTCCATGTAAATTATTGTGATATATACTTCCGCTGTAAAATGTAAAGTGTAAAGATTCCATGTAACTCTGATGTAAAGTGAAAAGTTTTTATTTCCTTGTAAAAATGTACTAAATGAAGTGTAAAGATCCTGTGGAATCTCGAATTCAGTGTATTTTGGAATTCGGGGTGTTACACTATTATCTCTCCTTTGATCGATCCTACCCAATCGGGCTTTATTAAAGACCGTTTCATCCTAGACAGCGTGACTTCGGCCCAAAAAGTTATTTCTGATTGCCACAGATCTAATTCCGAGGGTATTCTGTTAAAATTAGACTTTCAAAAAGCTTATGACAATGTTAGTTGGGACTTCCATTTCGATATCCTACTTCATCGCGGGTTTGGTCCAAAATGGATCGCTTGGACTAAATCCAGCCTCCTTGCCGGTACCTCTTCCATTATCATTAATGGAGCGGAATGTAATATCCTGATTTTTCAAATATATGAAAAATTATTTATTTTGCACGTAGTGTACACGTGCAATATTTTGATTGAATTAAATCTTATAATTATTTTATTGTGATGTGTATGAATATTTAAATATATGTTTTCAAACCATTTTTATACAAAAGCTTTTTCTTTAAATGAATAGAAAGCATTATTTTTTAAAGCCTTTTTCTTAAAGCCCAAATTGTATTTTATTTATTTTATTTTAAATTATTTTGGCCCATAGACTAAGCCCATGGATTAATTTATTTAAAAATTCTATTTTATCAAATGCACAATTTTGTCCTAGTTGCTTGCACGTGCACTACATGTACACGTGCAATGCACACTTTTTCCAAGGCCGGATTACATCTCTTTTTGGAGGGAGTTTTGAATTTGGTCATGGTGTTCATGGAGGTAGTTATGTGAATGTGGGTAGTTGTGGTAACTTCTACTCTCATCCTAGCCTTCCATCTTGTAACCAACCAACAAATCCTATCCCTTCATTCTACTTCATTTTTAGTATAAATACCCCCCCTCCCATGGCTATATTCATATGCAATTATATTTTCCCAAATCTATAGTCTAATTAGTAGTAGTTGTGAGATAAAAGATTGAGAGAATTGTGTGTGGGATTGCTTGCATTCGTCCAAGGAGGAGAAGGGCCGGCTATTCAAGGAGAGGAGCTTTCGGTTGCTTGGTGGCTTGGAGTTTGTGCATCTCGTCGCAAAGGGCTTGTGTTGCTAATTTTGTTTAGTTCTCTCCATACAAGGTGGGTAAAATTTTCCATATTTCTAAAGTAGAATTGCTTGCTAAATGAATGAATGATAGTGGATTGATTTTCCTTATTACTGATGCTAGTATCATAATGAGAATGATGCATGAAAAATACTTATAAGAGTACACTTCTAATTGGAGATTTGACCTATGAATTGATTGGAATATGAATATGCAGTTATATGTGATTGATTAGTAAGAAATCTAAGTTGGTATGAATTAATTATAACCATGAATGTGTAATTGGCTAATAAAGGAATTTGTGGCATTAATTGTTGAGAAATGTTGAAAAGAAACGTTCTGGTAAGTCAACTTAGGACCTTGTAAGTCGACTTATATGCTTCTTTAAGTCGACTGATGCTGTTATAAGTCGACTTCTTGCTTAAATTAATTACTAAAATCATGGATGTTTTCCCCCTGGACAGTCGACTTTCTATGGTATAAGTCGACTGGTACTGATACATTTTATAAACTCGAATGTTCTACTGTTTTGGAAATACATGAGACTCTACAAAGATAATTTGGGAATTATTGCATGGAATAAAATGTGATTTGAAGATAAACGGTGCTATCAGAACTATGATTTTGATATGTGTATTTTTGGGGAATTATACCTTGCAAAAGAACTAGAAATGAAGAAGATTAACATAGTGAAGTGACATTATAGATGCATGAAAATATGAATTATGAATATTCGTTAGTACTTCTCATTCTGAGAATAAAGTGAACAATGAAATGTGAATTATTCTTGTTAAAGAATAGCGAGGCAAAGTATGATGTGTAAATAGAATGAAAGAATTATTCATTAATTTGAGATGTTTAAACTGCTCAGTCGACTGAAGGTGTGTAGCAGTCGACTGTATAAAACCTGAGAATCTACATTTTGAACGATGCAGACCAGGCGACTGTGTTGACAACAGTCGATTGCCCTGTGGATGATATTTGAATTTGAAAACACTGCGGAACAGCCGACTGCCATGTGCAGCAGTCGACTCTCCCGAGTGATTGTGAATACTTGAATTGACTGAACAAGTCGACTGGAAGAGATCCAAGTCGACTGTCCAGAGTGTTTGTTATGTCAGAGGACATTATTCTGTTTATTTTGAAGAGCTGTGAATTTTATGATTGATGATGATGAACTCTTTTTATTGCTGTATGAATTTACATGAAATGAATCATAGTTTGAATTGAGAAATTTACATGAGATGAATCATAGATTTGAATTGAAAATTACATGAATATGAAAGCTAAGATCATGAATATGAAAAATGAACTCAAGAGCTGGGAATGCTCAGATTATGTTAGAATTTGTGAATTGGAATTGAAATGAAAGAGTAGCTAAGTCTCCCCCGGCAGTTGAAAAAGAAATTGAAATGAATATTGAAAAGAAAGACCAAGGTTGGTCAAGATGAAATGAATGAATAAGTCCGGTTGAGTGGAGAGGCTAACTCTAGAGCTTTGATTTGGTCCATGATTCTAATAAAAACTAAGGATTAGCACGTAATGGAGACGTGATGAAAGTAGGAGAAAAACACGAGTGAGAGCCATCGGATTGCGGCGGAGGGTATTTCACAGGTTCTTCACGATGAGTCGTGACATGACGTGGATACGGCTCCAGGGTGCCGTGGCGGCGGAAAGTATTTCACAGGTTCTTCGCGATGCGTCGTGACATGACGTGGATACTGTTCCAGGGTACCGTCCCTGTGGTGACACTTATAGGATGTTTGGTGACTGCATGAGGATCGTGTGCCATGAAGGAGGCTGAATTGTCCATAGGTTCTTCACGATGCGTCGTGACATGACGTGGGATTCCCCTCCAGTTTCTGTACACGTGCTTGCACTCATAGATCATCTAAGACACTACCGTAGTTACAGTAGTAGATTAAGTCATGGCGAGGGATTGAACCCTACAAAGATGGAGAACGATTAAGAGGCTTGTCCTCGGACCTATGTAGTATGGGAAGCATAGACTCCGAACAAGTGTGCATTAGTGTCATGTAACATAAATAATTGCATTAAGGATTAAGTGCACAATCACAACACGACATCAATAGGGTAGTCTCTTTTATCTGAAATGTGACAAGTTTGTGTTTGCTAAATATGGAAAATTAAGTTATACTATTTCCGACATAGAGAGGATGGCCGTGTATAATGATCGTCGGTTGAATAAACTGACGTACCCACAGTCTTATATGCAGGTAAATGGCATGTTAAAGGTTAAAGAGGAATGGATGCATAGAGATTTTACCATGTTGTTGTATATTTATTCAAATGTTGTATATTTTACTTCCGCTGTGCAAAAGAAAAGTGTAATTTTGATGTAAACTCTGATGTATAAAGAAAAGCTTGAATTTCCTTGTAAAATTGTACTCAAAGCAAGTGAAAAGATCCTGTAGAACATCTCGAATTCAGTAATTTGGGATTCGGGGCGTTACACGGAATGTCACAAATTCAAGTGTAAACGTGACATTCGTCAGGGTGACCTAATTTCTTCCCTTTTATTTTCTCTTTGTTGCGGATGTGTTCCGTAAGTTGCTCCGTAATGCTTGAGATGCGGGTGTCATCGAAGGTCTTGGGGATTCCCATAGTTACCGAGGAGTGCTTGTAGCGCCCCGAATTTCTAATATGATATCTTAGAAAATACGTGGCACAATCCCAGCATCAACTTTAATGTAATACTAAACACAAACAAACACCAATAAAAATTTTTAACTTTTATTACAATAATCATTTACATAGCACAGCGGAATACAATACATCTCAAATTACAAACTCTTTTCTTTACAACAACTTATTACAAAATTACACATGTCATTATATCAATTGAACTCAAGCATCCAAATCTCAAGCTCTAAGCAACAACCTGTAAATATGAGGCTAGAGATAATCCCTAAACCCCAAAACTAAAGGGGTCAGCCATAAAGGTGTGAGTGACATAAAAAAAACAAACAACATAAATAAACATTAAGCATGGATTCTTAAACCACATGCAATAAACAAGAATACATAGAATATGACATAGCAAGGAAACATGTAAATAACAAGTGAAACTAAACTAGGTGTCAAGTGTAGAAAACAGGAAAACCACATGCGTAAAACACAATCAAGTAAACACAATTCTATATGCGGACTCTCTAATGCATACTTGTCGAAGTCTATGCATCACACTCTACATAGGTTTGGTGCAAGCCCTTAACGTCTCCACTTCATAGGGTTTAATCCCCGCTATGCAACTAATCCTAACACGATGACTACTACGAGATAAAGATAAACTGTGAATATTAGCCCATGCCCCGATAATTCCGGAGGTCAATCTCTATCCACAGATAATTCCGGAGACTATTTCACTCACACCTGGGAATCTTGGAGAATACCCCACACCGCAAGCAATGGCACCTCATCACACGAATACCACATGTGCATCGCCTCGACCCCGATGATTTCGGAGATCAATCCCACACCACAGGTAATTCCGGAGACTGTTTCACTCACACCTGGATAATTCCGGGGATTATCTCACACCGAAAGCCATACTGAGGTCCATAACTCATGTTCCCGTTCATCATATCACCACTAGTGCATGTCCTTATCATTTTTGGGTTATTTAATTACTCAACAAATCTCCTAGAGTTGGTGTACCCTACCGGACTTAACTCAACATCTGAACAACTAAAATGCCTCAATAGGCCCAAACATAAACAACTCAACTTCCGGTATACTAGGGTCACACACACCCTCAGAGACTCAAACTCAAATATCTAAACTAATCTTCCATCATAAATTGCTCAACTTAACATCTTGAAAACATATGTCCAATAGAGGAGAAAGTATAGAATAGTACGTTGTAGATTAAAACATTTAAAGAATAAATTATTTGAAAGAACATTCATAGATATAAGGATACATCAGTATCAGTCGACTATAGAAAGCATAAGTCAACTGTCCAGAAAAAAATTCCATGATTTTAAGAAAATGAGCTAAGTGTTATAAGTCGACTTAAAAAGTCATAGGTCGACTTACCAGAGAGAATTTTCAGTAGAGTTTAAGAAAATATTCTAAGTATAGCAGTCGACTGAAAAAGGTATAGGTCGACTGTCCAGAGAGAAATTTATACTGGCTTTAAAAATATAATTCTAAGTGTACCGATCGACTGTAAAAGGTATAGGTCGACTGTCCAGAGAGAAATTTATACTGGCTTTAAAAATATAATTCTAAGTGTACCAGTCGACTGAAAAAGGTATAAGTCGACTCTCCAGAACGGATTTTTCAAGAAAACTAAAGAACATAGCAGCTGGGTCGTATCAGTCGACTGAAAGGTCATGCCAGTCGACTGTCGGCCTATAGACTGTATAGTTTTGGTTGTACACGATAATCAAAATTAGAGTTTCAAAAAAATTCATTGATCATTGAAATAGTTCGTATTCAGATCCAAAACATACAAATATCAAATCTCAAGAGAGTCCTCAATTTGGGTACCTTTCCTCAACTCAACTAAATTCTCAAATTTCAATTTTCATAACATGATCGCATGATTCATAACTTTACCACTCAAATTTTACAAAACTGAAACTATACCACAACTCATATCCATAATCAATTTGTAATCACAAACCACAAGGGTTTCACAAGATCCAATTTTTCATCCAGTCCATCATGTGCATAATCATGTCCAAACCCTAAACATTCTTTTCTAGCAATAAGATTCAACTTCTAAGATCCATTAAACATTCATATCATTCGCATACAACATTCACAAAACAAGAGAAGAAAAACAAATCATTCGCATACATAAAACAAACAACAAAATAAATTTACATTACTCACATAAAACAAAGCAACAAACAATTTTACGTCACTCACATTGAAATGAAGAAATCCCTTGATAAGAAGCCTTTCCTTCGCGATATCCAAAATCTTCTCCCAAATCCTCCGAAAATAAGAAAACTTAATGTTGTGCAGCGAAAGACGGCTGCGTTCTCTTCTTTTAAATACCCGGAATAGGAGTTTATGGTTTTCCAAACACTTTTACAAAATAACCCTTGAAAATACAACTTTACATAAATGGATCCCTTATGTTGGAAACTCGATAAAAATTATTTAAATTGAGATTAAAACAAAATAAACTCCTTAATCCCAGCCGGCACTGTTTAAAAGTCCAGAAAATAGTTTTTGCACTTTCACCCCTCAAAATTATAAATTTGCAAAAAGATCCTTCTTTTCTCAAAATTTGCAAATAGATCTATTTAATTTCAGAAAAATCTGGAAAAATTATAAAAAAAATCCCAAATAATAACTAATGATTTTCCATAAAGAAAATTTGAATTTTCAACTTCTCAAGAAAATATTTGCACGTGTTTTGCACGTGTAAAAAGATAATTTTTTCTCAAAATATTTATTAAATCCCCAAAAATCATTTTAATCATTTATAAACCTTTAAAAATAATATTTAAAAATACAGGGTTCAGCATCACTCCCTCCTTAGAAGCGTTTTGTCCTCAGAACTACTACTAATGAGTCCAAACAACATACCAACAAAGAAAACAATATCTCATAGTTCAAACAATTGCATATGAGAACATTATCAAAATAGAAGGAATACAACCCAAATCAAAGGTACAATCATCCAAAAGAATTTCAATCACATAAAGAAAAATACGTTCATACAAAAAGCTTAGGGAAATCCTTCTGCATGCGATCCTCTGGCTCCCAAGTAGCCTCCTCGAACTGCTGATTCCTCCACAGCACCTTGACCATAGGTATCACTTTGCTCCTTAGAACTTTCTCCCTATGGTCAACGATCTCAACGGGCTGTTCCTTGTAACTCAAGTTCACCTGTAGACCTTCAGGAATCTCTACCAACTGATGATTCTGATCTGGCACATACTTCCTCAATAATGACACATGGAACACATCATGCACTTGTGCCAACTTCTCTGGAAACTTCAATCTATATGCTGTCTTGCCAATCCTCTCCACGATCCTGTATGGCCCAATATACCTTGGTGCCAACTTGCCTCCCTTACCAAACCTGATTACTCCTTTGGTCAGAGACACCTTGAGGAAAACTGCATCCCCAACCTCAAACTCCATGTCCCTTCGTCGAGTATCAGCATAACTCTTCTGCCGACTCTGAGCTTCGACCAACCTCTTGCGAATCAGCTCAATCTGCTCTGACGTCTGCTGTACGATCTCAGGACCATACATCTGCCTCTCGCCAACCTCGTACCAACAAACTGGTGTCCTGCACCTCTGTCCGTACAAAGCCTCATACGGTGCCATCCAGATACTCCCATGGTCACTGTTGTTATAAGCAAACTCAACCAATGCCAAGCATCTCTCCCAATTACCACCAAAGTCCATAACACAAGCCCTCAGCATATCTTCCAGCACTCGATTCACCCTCTCAGTCTGACCATCGGTCTGTAGATGAAAAGCGGTACTGAAATCAGTTCTGGTGCCTAAAGCTGCTTGTAGGCTCTTCCAAAACCTTGAAGTGAACCTTGCATCTCTGTCGGAAACAATCGACACAGGAACTCCATGAAGTCTCACAATTTTACCAATGTATAACTCGGCCAATTTCTCCAACGACCAAGTGATCTTCATGGCTAGAAAGTGAGCCGACTTAGTCAAACGATCCATAATAACCCAAATCGAGTCATTGCCCTTTGAAATCCTCGGCAAACCCGTGATGAAATCCATACTGATGTTCTCCCATATTCACTCCGGAATGGGCAATGGCTATAACAAACCTCCAGGTCTCTGATTTTCTGCTTTGATCTGCTGACAAGTCAGACACCTTGCCACGAAATCTGCCACATCCCTCTTCATACCAGACACCAAAAATGTTGTTTGATGTCCATGTACATCTTCGTGCCTCCAGGATGTACTGACAATAATGTACTGTATGCTTCATGCAAGATACTATTTCTCAAATCTGCATTACCTGGACACACAACCTCTCACCCATCCAAAGAATTCCATCTTTGACACAAAACTCTGATAGCTTGCCTTCTGAAACCTGTTACAACATTTTCTGAATCTCTGAATCTGACCTCTGACCTTCCACAGTCCTCTCTCTCAAGGACGGCTGCAGCCTCAACTGAGCCAAAGACACCCCTAAACTCTGCAGTACCACCTCGATACCTGCCTGGTCAATCTCTGCTGCCAACTTGCAAGTAATGATCAAACTTGATAAACTACTCTTCCTGCTAAGTCCATCAGCCAACACATTCGCCTTGCCCAGATGATACTTGATCTCGGGACGAATGTCTTCCAATACTTCCAACCACCTTCTCTGCCGAAGATTTAGATCCTTCTGTTGATAAATGTACTTCAGGCTCTTGTGGTCAGTGTACATATTGACCTTCTCACCATAAACATAATGCCTCCACTGCTTCAAGGCATAAATGATAGCTGCTAGCTCCAAATCATGCATCAGATAATTCTTCTCATGCGGACGCAATTGCCTCAAACCATAAGCAATAACCTTACCTTCTTGCATCAAGACACAACCCAAACCTCTGAGAGATGCATCACTGAAGATATCATAATCCTTCCCAGCTTGTAGCAAAGCTAAGATAGGTGCAGTAGTCAACCTGTCCTTTTACTCAAGGAAACTTGCCTCACACTTATCAGACCATGAAAATGCCACATTCTTCCAGGTCAAACCTGTCAAAGGAACTGCAATCTGAGAATAACCCTGGATGAATCTCCTGTAGTAACTAGCAAAACCCAAGAAACTTCTGACTTCCTTCACAGACGTTGGCCTAGGCCAATCCTTTACTGCTTCCACTTTCCAAGGATCAGTGGCCACTCCCTCCTTAGAATGGATATGACCAAGGAAAGATACCTCAAACTTTCAAAACTCACACTTCGAAAACTTGGCATACAAGCTATGCTCCTGCAATTTCTGTAATACCGCTATCAAGTGCATAGAATGCTCCTCCTCTGACTTCGAATACACCAAAATATTGTCGATGAAAACCACCATGAAGGAGTCGATAAATGGCCTCAAAACCCAATTCATCATATCCATGAACACTGCTGGCGCATTTGTCAACCCGAATGGCATCACCAAAAACTCATAGAGCCCATGACGAGTCCTGAAAGCTGTCTTACTCACATCTTCCTCCTTGACTCGAACCTGATGATACCCTGACCTCAAATCAATCTTCGAAAACACAGCTGCTCCTCAAAGCCTGTCGAACAAATCATCAATCTGCGGCAGTGGATACTTGTTCTGAATAGTCACCCTATTCAGCTCCTGATAGTCAATACACATCCTCATTGACCCATCCTTCTTCTTGACTAACAGCACTGGCGCACCCCACGGTGAGGAACTCGGCCTAATAAGCCCCTTGCTCAACAGCTCCTCAATCTGCTTCTTCACTTCGTCCTTCTCTACAGATGCCATCCTGTACGGAGCCTTGGAAATCGGCGCACTCCCTGGCTGAACATTGATGCAGAACTCCACATCTCTCTGCGGCAGTAATCCTGGAAAATCTTCCAAGAACACCTTAGGAAAATCTCTGACAACCGGAATGTCTTTGACTTCATCTGGAATCACCATCTTGGATACCATTGCATCCACCTTCGGAATCTTCTTCTTCCCTTGGAAAGTCACTGCGGGACCACCTGGTGCTTTCACCAACACCTCTTTCTGCTTGCATTCAATTGTGGCATCATATATTGCCATCCAATCAATGCCCATGATCACATCCACTCCTAAGACTTACAGCTCGATCAGATCAATGCCGAACAATCTCCCGCCAATCTCGATATCATAGCCCTCGTAATATCGATCAGCGATCAACTCTTCACCTGACGGTGTTGCCACCGACAAAACCTTGCCTGGAAACAACTTAGGCTCCACGCCTAAGATCTTTGCAAAATTTGGCGATACAAAAGTATGCGATGAACCAGTATCAAATAAAATCTTTGCCTTTATTCCATTAATCAAAACAATCCCTGTTACATGAAGAGTGATACTCAATCTCCAATTATTCTCAAATAAAGGTTTTACTTATTACATTGATTAAAAATAAAAATCAAAACTCTTGCATACCCTATATTACATCTTCCGAGTTACCTGCGTCCTCCTCGGTTAATGCAAATACTCACCCTTGCCTCTGAAATTTGCTTCCACCTGAACCAGCCTTCCTCAACTGTGGACAATGGGGCTTAGAATGTCCTGCCTGCCCACACTGGAAACAAGTCTGCTTCGCCAACTTAGGACACGCTGACCTGTAATGACCTGCCTCCTTGCAATAATAACAGGTCACTTCCTGAGTTGCAGGTGCCTTCTGCACTGGATCACTGAACTTGACTTGCTTCACTGGGAATCCCTTCCCACTCTGACCTGATGCTGGCCTCTTGTTCCTGTTTCAGGTCTCTTGCTTCTTCTAGAATTGGTCCATGTCTTCCTCAGTCATAGCTGCTCTTCTGACCAACTTGTCGAACCTCCTTATGCCCAACGGAATCATTCTCTACCTCAAGTTTGGCCTCAAGCCCTGCTCAAACTTCTTGGCCTTCTTCGCCTCGTCAACGATCAAATCTGGTGCATACCTTGACAGCTTAGCAAACTTGGTCTCATACTCTCGCACGGTCATGCTGCCCTGCTGAAGATTCAAGAACTCTGTCGCCTTCTTCTCCTGAATATCTAGGGGAAAGAAGTGATCCTTGAATTCTTCCAAAAAAGCTTCCCAAGTCATCTGCTGGTCTCCCAAAGTCCTCTTCAGCAATTCCCACCAAACACCAGCGTCCTTTTCCAGTTGCATCGTAGCCAACTTCACCTTATTGGCTACCAGAGTCTCCGATACCTCGAAGATTGTCTCCATCCTCCTAATCCAATCGTCAGCTGCATTTGGATCAGATTGCCCCTCGAAAACTGGCTGCCTCATCCTCTTGAAGGACTTGATCTGCTTGATGGGATCAGCATTAACTAATCCCGGTCCAGCTCCATGATTCTGCTGCTGGTTCTGATTCTGTGCCAAATTAAATGCCATTAGCGCATTCAGAGTCTGATACACCTTGGCAAATTCGGCCTCAAGATCAATCCCAGTTCCACGGGAACATCCAGCTCCATCGCTATTGTTACCACTATTTCTGGGCCTGGGTGCAACCATACTGAATACTGCAAAATGAGAGAAAAGCTAGAGCACCACACACACAATTCATACTCACATCAATACCTCTTGGCAAAACCTCAACTGTACCCCAAACCAAACATCATGTTTCAGTTATATGTGATACTCACTCTTTAATGTCCACACCTAGGTTCTCACTCTCTAGTATCCACACCTAGGTTATTTTTATGCCATGTTTATTATTACTATTGAAGCATGCTCTGATACCAATCTCTGTAGCGCCTCGAATTTCTAATATGATATCTTAGAATATACGTGGCACAATCCCAGCAACAACTTCAATGTAATACTAAACACAAACAAACACGAATAAAAATTTTCAACTTTTATTACAATAATCATTTACATAACACAGCGGAATACAATACATCTCAAATTACAAACTCTTTTCTTTACAACAACTTATTACAAAATTACACATGTCATTATATCAATTGAACTCAAGCATCCAAATCCCAAGCTCTAAGCAACAACAAATAAATATGAGGCTAGAGATAATCCCTAACCCCCAAAACTAAAGGGGTCAGCCATAAAGGTGTGAGTGACATAAAAAAAACAAACAACATAAATAAACATTAAGCATGGATTCTTAAACCACATGCAATAAACAAGAATACATAGAATATGACATAGCAAGGAAACATGTAAATAACAAGTGAAACTAAACTAGGTGTCAAGTGTAGAAAACAGAAAAACCACATGCGTAAAACACAATCAAGAAAACACAATTCTATATGCAGACTCTCTAATCCGTACTTGTCGAAGTCTATGCATCCCACTCTACATAGGTTCGGTGCAAGCCCTTAACGTCACCACTTCATAGAGTTTAATCCCCGCTATGCAACTAATCCTAACACGATGACTACTACGAGATAAAAAAAACTGTGAATATTAGCCCATGCCCCGATAATTTCGGAGGTCAATCTCTATCCACAGATAATTCCGGAGACTATTTCACTCACACCTGGGAATCTTCAAGAATACCCCACACCGCAAGCAATGGCACCTCATCACACGAATACCACATGTGCGTCGCCTCGACCCCGATAATTCCGAAGATCAAACCCACACCACAGGTAATTCCGGAGACTATTTCACTCACACCTGGATAATTCCGAGGATAATCTCACACCAAAAGCCATACTGAGATCCATAACTCATGATCCCGTTCATCATATCACCACTAGTGTCTTTCCTTATCATTTTTGGGTTATTTAATTACTCAACAAATCTCCTAGAGTTGGTGTACCCTACCAGACTTAACTCAACATCTGAACAACTAAAATGCCTTAACAGGTCCAAACATAAACAACTCAACTGCCGGTATAGTAGGGTCACACACACCCTCTAGAGACTCAAACTCAAATATCTAAACCAATCTTCCATCATAAATTGCTCAACTTAACATCTTGAAAATATATGTCCAATAAAGGAGAAAGTATAGAATAGTACGTTGTAGATTAAAACATTTAAAGAATAAATTATTTGAAAGAACATTCATAGATATAAGGATACATCAGTATCAGTCGACTATAGAAAGCATAAGTCGACTGTCCAGAAAGAAAATTCCACGATTGATGAACACAAGAATATTCATATTTAGGAGCAATAATCTTATTATAAATGCACATTTAAAAGCTCTATATGTGGTATTTAACTCTTATTTTCTCTTTTCAATAGGAAACAGCCGATAACAGCAAATAAAGCAGATTCCAGACCAATACAGACTACAGCAGAGATCAGTCGACTGATTTCTCAGCCAGTCGACCGGACAGAGAGTTTGCTAAGCCTCGGCATAGTCGACTTCCCCAAACACCAGTCGACTTGACCGAGAAATCGTGAAGCCACAGATGTCTCAGTACCAGTCGACTTACATCCAAGGCAGTCGACTGGTATGCGGCAGAGTGAAAGGATAAGATGCGGCCGAATCTAAATCTAAATCTATCCAAACCCAGGCTATATGCGAATAATAACTTCTCCAACGATTCAAAGCCAGAGACAGGGGATTGGCAAAAGCACGTGGTGAGCAGATAAGGAATAAAAGAAGAAAAGAGAAAGATATAAATCGCCGATCAAATAAGGAAAGAAATAATAAAAAGAGAGGGACTTTCCTGAAAAAGGAGAAACCCTAATTCCTCAGCCGTGTTCTATAAATACCAACCAAGAAGCATGAAAGAAGAGGAGAGGGGATCTTCTTCCACGTTCCTAATCACCAAATCACAAGAGTTTCTGAGCGTTCAAGTCATCAACAAGAAGCACTTTTATCGGCATCAAGGAAGGAGATAGGAGATCAAGTATTCGAAGGCAGCCGACTGTGTGACAGCCAGTCGACCTCATTGCCGGACTTCATTAGTTTATTTCTTCTTCTTCTATTCTTTATGTTGATCATGTATTCGAACTTGTTGATTAATAAAAGTATTATTATGTGGAACTAATTTCATAGTTGGGTAGATTGAAGCCGTAGTTATGTAGTGCTATGTTCTTCTGAAATCTTCTATTTAACTTATTGATTGAATCTGAATGAAGTGATATAGATTGATGATAATCAAACTTGTTCTCGAAGCTCTGAGAGCAGTCGACTGAGGTGAGAGCTAGTCGACTAACATACAGAGCTTGAGAATATCAAGTTTGCATTACCATTTATCTGAATCTGTTATATGAGCATATTGAGATGACCCGTATCTCGTGTTCATAATTTGTAACAAGGGAATCTCTAGGGGTTCTTGGTTCAATCAACTTAAGGGATCTAGATCTGATACCAATTTCTGGAACCTTGAGTGTTTGTTCGTTTCCACTGATCTTATGTTTTCTTTAAGTACAACTTAGTAGATACCATACTAAACACTTAATGAAAGAAACGAATTAGAGTAGATACCATGCCTAATTCTTGGCTTAGGAAAACAGTACTTTAAGGAGTAGATACCATGCCCTTGAAGGGAACAAACATGAGTAATAAGAAGAAGTTCAGAAGGTGACTTAGCATTACTGACTATTGGTGGAGATCTAAACCCAACTACTTCATAAATATTTGTGATTCAACATTTCTTATTTAGTTTTAATCCTTTAATTCCTTTTAGACCTTTAAAACAACCTTTTATGATTCTTAGTCTTTTTATTGATTAGTAAGTTAAAGTCTACAATCTCTGTGGGATCGACCCTTGCTATTGCTACGCTTCTATAAACGATTCGTACACTTCGAGGTTTTTAATTTGTGTCTAGTTTTATCTATTTATTTAGGTAACTAGATTGAACAACAAGTTTTTGGCGCCGCTGTCGGGGATTGTCTAGTATTTTATCTTACAGATCAGTAGGAAGTTTTTATTTTCTTTCTTTTAATTTTATTAATCAGTATTTTTCTTTTAGGATACAGGATTTTGGTGGATGCACGGAATGAGATCACTTCGTCCAGAGCTACTACCTATTGACGCAGAAACAGAACGCACTTTGCACAGACTAGGTAAACTGTTTGCAGCGCACCAGTCGACTATCCAGACGAACCAGTCGACTGTCCAGAGACCCAGTTCACATACAGCAATGGCTGAGGAAATGCCAAATCGAGTACCAATGCAGGACAAATTCACGCCTAAGAATATCGAACAACCTTCTTGCATTGCGTACCAACCTAATGTCACGGGGAACATGCATCTATCTTCTCAGTTACTTAGTATGGTTCCCCACTTTATTGGCAGACCAGATGAAGAGCATCATCTCCATTTACAAGACTTTTTCGATCTTTGCAGGACACAAAGCGTCCAAGGGCTTACCCCTGAAAAAATCAGGTTAATTTTGTTTCCTTTTTCCTTAAAACTTAACGCTAAACTATGGTATAATTCTTTGGAACCAGGATCAATCAATTCATGGGAGCAATTGGCCACAAAATTCTTAAAAGAATTCTTTCCAGCCCAAAAGACCAAACAACTGAAAAGAGAGATTCAACTCTTCCAACAAAAGGATGGAGATTTATTTTTCGAAGCATGGAAGGATTTCAAGAACAAACTTCTCAAATGCCCTACGCACAATATGCCTAAAGATGATCAGGTACAAGCTTTTTATGAAGGTTTAAACGATACTAACAAGGCAATTGTGGATTCAGCTTGCAACGGGATCTTAATAAGGAAAAGCGTGAAGAGGCCATTGAACTATTTGAAGAACTCAGCGAGAATTCACAAAAATTCTCAACAAGGAGGGGTCCTTCGAAAAAACAGGGAGTTTACGAAATCTCTAATAACAATAACATTCAATTGGAAATGGTAAACATGAATAAGAAAATTGATATGCTTGTTAATGCAATGTCTATGATGGGTGGAGTTAAAAATCAAACAAATGAAATTTGTGCAATTTGTTCTCATGTAGATCATACCACTGATACATGTCCCATGTCTTCTTTCACAGATCAGGAGCATGCAAATTATGTAGGTCGAGGAGTGTTTCCACCAAAGAACAATCCATTCTCAAACACATACAACCCAGGGTGGAGGAACCATCCAAACTTCTCCTGGAGCAATAATCAGAATAATCAAGGGACTCAATTCACACAAGGACATGCACGGAACTTTCAAGTAGGAAGTGGGGTTGATAGGCCAGTTCAAGAACAGAAGAAATTGGATTTTGAATCCACCGTCCTTCAATTGCTCCAACAACAACATCAAACAAGCAACCAACAAGGGCAAGCAATTCAGAAGTTGGAAACACAGATTGGCCAAATTGCTAAAGAATTAAGCGAACGAAAGGCAGGGGAACTTCCTTCACAAACCATACCAAACCCTGGAGGTCAAGAACAGCTCAAATCAGTAACAACTCTCAGAAGTGGTAAGATAATTGACAACAAGGTTGGAACACACACCGAAGAAACAGAAGAACAACCATCAAAAGTTTTGGGTTCCAACAAGGTAGGTGAAAAAGAAAGAACAGTTTTGCCACCATTCCCTCAAAGGTTAGTCAAGCAAAAGAAAAAACAACATTTATTTGACATTTTGGAAACTCTCAGAAAGGTAGAAATTAATATCCCCCTACTTGATGCTATTAAACAAATTCCTTCTTATGCTAAATTTTTGAAAGAATGTTGTACTCACAAAAGAACATTTCAGGTTAGGGAGGATGTGGCTTTGACTGAGGAAGTGAGCGCTGTCTTATTAAGAAAATTACCTCCTAAATTAAAAGACCCAGGTAGTTTTACCATTCCTTGCAGGATTGGCGAGCACTTCTTTGAGAAAGCATTACTAGACTTAGGGGCAAGCATCAATCTTCTCTTATACACCGTCTATGAAAAGCTAGGATTGGGGGAACTCCAACCAACATCCATCACGTTGCAGTTGGCAGATCGCAGTATCAAAAGACCTAGAGGTATTTTGGAAGATGTCCTAGTTCAGGTAAACGATTTCATCTTGCCTGCTGATTTTGTGGTGTTAGACATGGAGGAATCTTCAATGCCATCTTCTCTACCAATCATTTTAGGTAGGCCATTTATGAGTACGGCTGATATAAAAATTTGTGTTAAAAAGGGTACTATAAGCATGAAAATAAATGGAGAGAACGTTGAATTTAAAATGTTTGATACACTGAAATTACCACATGATGATCATGAATGCTATAATGTTGATGTGGTGAAGGAGATTGTTGATCAAACATTTCAGGTACATAGCGTTGAACCACTACAAGCCACAATTACACAATCTCTAACTTTATCTAATGTTGAACAGGATTACGATGACTGGGGGATTGCAGAGACAATACATCACCTTGAAACTCCAAAGTCATACTCAGGTAAGTTTGCACCAGTATTTGAAACATTGGTGACTGATGACTCCTTTGTTTCTGCAGACGAGTCGACTGATGCCTTAGACAAGTCGACTGTGGGAGAGGATGAGTCGACTGACCAAACTGCTACCAGGGACCAGTCGACTGCACTGAGACCTCCACACTTAGAACTTAAGCAGTTGCCCGATCATTTGAAGCATGCATATTTGGGTGAGAACCAGACGCTACCTGTGATAATTGCTGCGAACCTGAGTGCACAGGAAGAAGATAAGTTGCTGAGGGTATTACGAGAACATAAGAGTGCAATAGGATGGACCATTGCAGACATCAAGGGAATAAGTCCATCCAAATGCATGTATAGAATACTCCTTGAAAACAACGCAAAACCAAGCAGGGAGGCACAGAGAAGACTTAACCCAAACATGAAGGAAGTGGTAAGAGCAGAGATTCTGAAGCTACTAGATGTTGGCATCATCTACCCTATCTCAGATACGAAATGGGTAAGTCCTATACATGTAGTTCCTAAGAAAAGTAGAGTCACAGTGGTGACAAATGAAGAGAATGAGCTTATCCCCACTATAGTGACCACAGGATGGAGGGTATGCATTGATTACAGGAAACTGAACAACGAAACCAGGAAAGATCACTTCCCTCTTCCTTTTATTGATTAAATGTTAGAAAGATTAGCAGGATATAGTCATTATTGTTTTTTAGATGGTTATAGTGGTTATAATCAAATTGCTATTGCCCCAGAAGATCAAGAAAAAACCACTTTTACATGTCCTTTTGGTACTTTTGCATACAGGAGAATGCCCTTTGGATTGTGCAATGCTCCAGCTACATTTCAAAGATGCATGATGAGTATATTCTCAGACATGGTGGAAAGGTTCATCGAGGTATTTATGGATGACTTTAGTGTTTTTGGATCTTGTTTTGATGAATGCCTTAACCATTTGCAGCTTGTGCTTAAAAGATGTGAAGAATGCAATTTAGTGCTGAATTGGGAAAAGTGCCATTTTATGGTACAACAAGGTATTGTGTTGGGACACGTGGTGTCAAAAAGAGGCATAGAGGTAGACAAAGCAAAAATCGATATAATATCAAAACTACCCCCTCCCACTACAGTTAAGGGTGTTAGGAGTTTTCTAGGACATGCAGGGTTCTATAGAAGATTTATAAAAGATTTCTCAAAAATCTCTAAACCCCTTTGTGATTTGTTGGCTAAGGATGTTGAGTTTGTATGGACAGAAGAATGCACAAATGCTTTTAATGCATTGAAAAATCTTCTCATTTCTGCACCTATTGTCATGGCACCAGATTGGAGCCATCCTTTCGAGCTCATGTGTGATGCAAGTGATTATGCTTTAGGGGCTGTGTTAGGTCAAAGAATCAATAAGAAACCCCATGTTATTTACTATGCTTCTCGAACTTTAAACGATGCACGGCTAAATTATTCTACTACTGAAAAAGAAATGTTAGCTGTTATTTTTGCTGTAGAGAAGTTTAGATCATATTTGATTGGTTCTAAAGTTATTGTTTTCACTGACCATGCTGCTTTGAGATATTTATTTGCGAAAAAAGATGCTAAGCCTAGGTTGATCAGATGGGTGCTGTTGCTTCAAGAATTCGATCTCGAGATTAGGGATAAAAAAGGAAGCGACAATGTTGTAGCAAATCACATGTCCAGGCTACTGAAGGAGGAAGAAAGAATTGTGCCGCCACTTAATGAAAATTTCCCAGATGAACATCTCTTTGAAATAAATTTATCCTCGGGACAGTCGACTGGCAACAGGACCAGTCGACTGGTATCTCACTGTTTAAATTTTCCATGGTTTGCTGACATTGTAAATTATCACACTGCTCATGTTTTCCCTCCAGGTATGACAAGTCAGGAACGAAAGAGACTGGTGGCTATGTGCAAGCACTACTATTGGGATGATCCTTATTTGTTCAAATTTTGCCCTGATCAAATTATAAGAAGATGTGTGGCAGAAGAAGAACAACTGAATATTCTACAACATTGCCACCAATATGCATGTGGAGGACATTTTGGACCAAAAAGAACAGCACTCAAGGTATTGCAATCTGGATTTTATTGGCCTAAAGTATTCAAAGATGCTTTTTCTTTTTGCAGGACTTGTGACAAATGCCAAAGAACAGGAAACATCTCTTCTAGACATCAAATGCCACTGCAAAACATCCAAGTGATCGAGCTTTTTAACGTATGGGAAATCGACTTCATGGGTCCCTTTCCTAACTCATTTGGTTATTTATATATACTTGTTGGTGTGGATTATGTGTCTAAATGGGTCGAGGCTGTCCCCTCAAAAACTAATGATCACAAAGTTGTTGTCAAGTTTTTGCAGGAGAACATTTTCACTAGGTTTGGTACACCACGAGCAATAATTAGTGATGGAGGGAGCCACATCAATAACTTTCCGTTTGCTTCTTTGATGAAGAAATATGGTATCACACACAAAGTTGGCACCCCATATCATCCTCAAACTAGTGGACAGGTGGAGATCAGCAATAGAGAAATCAAGAGCATTTTGGAAAAGACAATCAACACAAGGAGAAAGGATTGGTCGCTGCGCTTGAACGATGCATTATGGGCCTATCGAACGGCTTACAAAACACCAATCGGCATGTCCCCATACCGTTTGGTTTTTGGAAAAGCTTGTCATCTACCAGTGGAGTTGGAACACAAAGCATATTGGGCCATCAAAAGGTTCAATTTTGACATGAAACAAGCAGGTGACAAAAGAAGATTGCAACTGAATGAGCTTGAAGAGTTGAGGCACGACGCATACGAGAATGCAAAATTATACAAGGAAAGGACCAAGTTGTACCATGACAAACAGCTAGCAAGGAAGGAGTTTTATGAAGGACAGAAAGTATTGATATACAACTTAAGATTGAGACTTTTTCCAGGCAAGCTTATGTCACGATGGTATGGGCCATACATTGTCACAAGAGTCTTTCCACATGGTGCATTGGAGGTTCATAGCCAAGAAAAGAATCAAACATTTAAGGTGAACGGGCATAGAGCGAAGCCATACATAAAGATGAGTCTAGAACCGCAAGAGGAAGATGTGAATCTTCAAACCATTCAATACATCGCATGAACTCATCATGTCTAGCTGAAGACAGAAAACACAGCGCTTATTGGGAGGCAACCCAATTTTTCAGGGGAGTATTTACACTTTCCCTCTATTTTCTTTCATTTTATCTTTTATTTTCAGTCTCTCCTTACTAGATGTGACATATGCCTATTCTTAAATTTTCTTTCGAACATTGAGGACAATGTTCCATCTAAGTTTGGGGGTATTAGGGTTATTTTATAGAATCTTTTGAATTTATTTTATAGAGTCTTTTGATTTTTTTTAGGATAAACAATTTCTTATAAAGTAAGAAGAAGGATACTTATTTACTTTAGGGTTGTTGAGTTTCATAGTTCCCTACAAAGTTATATAAGTCATGCGATTATACATAATAAACAAATGTGCTACCTTTTTCTGGTGATTATTCTCTTTAAATCTAGTCCTAAATTGAGTTTAAGTAAATAGAGTGCTAAAATATATATATATATATATATATATATATATATATATATATATATATATATATATATATATTTGAATAAAGTCAATCTACTCCAATGTTTTGAGTGCTTAGTAACTAGGGGTATTCATCACCAATGTTTACCTTTACGTCAAACGGCAACTTGAAATATGAGTATGCAAAGCACTTTAGAGTTTGTGACTTGCTGAGTAACCGGGTGGATTCATCACCAATGTTTCGCATTCGCGTCAAAAGGCAAGTGACAACTTTAGAGAAGAGAATAAAAAAAAAAAAAAACCTCTAGTTTGCTACACGGTTTGTAGTAGAGAAGAGGGGATAATCACAGATTGAGTAGTCGCATACTATAACTACATTAATTGCATGACAAATATGATTGAGTCTGGGGATTATGACTAAACAATTGCACTAGAGAAAGTGGGTATGTGTAATTTTACTTTATCTGAAATTGTTTATAGTTAATATGTTGATGCTCACATAATAAGAACTCTTGGTGGATAAGGCTGTCATTATTATAAAGATACCCTTGTTCATAATTCTAGTTTGCTTGAGGACAAGCAAAAATCTAAGTTTGGGGGTATTTGATGAACACAAGAATATTCATATTTAGGAGCAATAATCTTATTATAAATGCACATTTAAAAGCTCTATATGTGGTATTTAACTCTTATTTTCTCTTTTCAATAGGAAACAGCCGATAACAGCAAATAAAGCAGATTCCAGACCAATACAGACTACAGCAGAGATCAGTCGACTGATTTCTCAGCCAGTCGACCGGACAGAGAGTTTGCTAAGCCTCGGCATAGTCGACTTCCCCAAACACCAGTCGACTTGACCGAGAAATCGTGAAGCCACAGATGTCTCAGTACCAGTCGACTTACATCCAAGGCAGTCGACTGGTATGCGGCAGAGTGAAAGGATAAGATGCGGCCGAATCTAAATCTAAATCTATCCAAACCCAGGCTATATGCGAATAATAACTTCTCCAACGAATCAAAGCCAGAGACAGGGGATTGGCAAAAGCACGTGGTGAGCAGATATGGAATAAAAGAAGAAAAGAGAAAGATATAAATCGCCGATCAAATAAGAAAAGAAATAATAAAAAGAAAGGGACTTTCCTGAAAAAGGAGAAACCCTAATTCCTCAGCCGTGTTCTATAAATACCAACCAAGAAGCATGAAAGAAGAGGAGAGGGGATCTTCTTCCACGTTCCTAATCACCAAATCACAAGAGTTTCTGAGCGTTCAAGTCATCAACAAGAAGCACTTTTATCGGCATCAAGGAAGGAGATAGGAGATCAAGTATTCGAAGGCAGCCGACTGTGTGACAGCCAGTCGACCTCATTGCCGGACTTCATTAGTT
Organism: Hemerocallis citrina; assembly: GCA_017893485.1. Taxonomy (NCBI): domain Eukaryota; kingdom Viridiplantae; phylum Streptophyta; class Magnoliopsida; order Asparagales; family Asphodelaceae; genus Hemerocallis; species Hemerocallis citrina. The sequence goes on along the minus strand of CM030358.1, from coordinate 445,225,077 downwards.
TATTTCTTCTTCTTCTATTCTTTATGTTGATCATGTATTCGAACTTGTTGATTAATAAAAGTATTATTATGTGGAACTAATTTCATAGTTGGGTAGATTGAAGCCGTAGTTATGTAGTGCTATGTTCTTCTGAAATCTTCTATTTTACTTATTGATTGAATCTGAATGAAGTGATATAGATTGATGATAATCAAACTTGTTCTCGAAGCTCTAAGAGCAATCGACTGAGGTGAGAGCCAGTCGACTGACATACAGAGCTTGAGAATATCAAGTTTGCATTACCATTTATCTTAATCTGTTATATGAGCATATTGAGATGACCCGTATCTCGTGTTCATAATTTGTAACAAGGGAATCACTAGGGGTTCTTGGTTCAATCAACTTAAGGGATCTAGATCTGATACCAATTTCTGGAACCTTGAGTGTTTGTTCGTTTCCACTGATCTTATGTTTTCTTTAAGTACAACTTAGTAGATACCATGCTAAACACTTAATGAAAGAAACGAATTAAAGTAGATACCATGCCTAATTCTTGACTTAGGGAAACAGTACTTTAAGGAGTAGATACCATGCCCTTGAAGGGAACAAACATGAGTAATAAGAAGAAGTTCAGAAGGTGACTTAGCATTACTGACTATTGGTGGAGATCTAAACCCAACTACTTCATAAATATTTGTGATTCAACATTTCTTATTTAGTTTTAATCCTTTAATTCCTTTTAGACCTTTAAAACAACCTTTTATGATTCTTAGTCTTTTTATTGATTAGTAAGTTAAAGTCTACAATCTCTGTGGGATCGACCCTTGCTATTGCTACGCTTCTATAAACGATTCGTACACTTGCGAGGTTTTTAATTTGTGTCTAGTTTTATCTATTTATTTAGGTAACTAGATTGAACAACAATGATTTTAAGAAAATAAGCTAAGTGTTATAAGTCGACTTAAAAAGTCATAGGTCGACTTACCAAAGAGAATTTTCAGTAGAGTTTAAGAAAATATTCTAAGTGTAGCAGTCATCTGAAAAAGGTATAGGTCGACTGTCCAGAGAAAATTTATACTGGCTTTAAAAATATAATTCTAAGTGTACCAGTCGACTGTAAAAGGTATAGGTCGACTGTCCAGAGAGAAATTTATACTGGCTTTAAAAATATAATTCTAAGTGTACCAGTAGACTGAAAAAGGTATAAGTCGACTGTCCAGAACAGATTTTTCAAGAAAACTAAAGAACATAGCAGCTGGGTCGTATCAGTCGACTGAAAGGTCATGCCAGTCGACTGTCGGCCTACAGACTGTATAGTTTTGTTTGTACACGATAATCAAAATTAGAGTTTCAAAAAAATTCATTGATCATCAAAATAGTTCGTATTCAGATCCAAAACATACAAATATCAAATCTCAAGAGAGTCCCCAATTTGGGTACCTTTCCTCAACTCAACTAAATTCTCAAATTTCAATTTTCATAAGATGATCGCTTGATTCATAACTTTACCACTCAAATTTCACAAAACTGAAACTATACCACAACTCATATCCATAATCAATTTGTAATCACATACCACTAGGGTTTCACAAGATCCAATTTTTCATCCAGTCCATAATGTGCATAATCATGTCAAAACCCTAAACATGCTTTTCTAGCAATAAGATTCAACTTCTAAGATCCATTAAACATTCATATCATTCGCATACAACATTCACAAAACAAGAGAAGAAAAACAAATCATTCGCATACATAAAACAAACAACAAAACAAATTTACATTACTCACATAAAACAAAGCAACAAACAATTTTACGTCACTCTCATTGAAATGAAGAAATCCCTTGATAAGAAGCCTTTCCTTCGCGATATCCAAAATCTTCTCCCAAATCCTCCGAAAATAAGAAAACTTAATGTTGTGAAGCGAACGACGGCTGCATTCTCTTCTTTTAAATAACCGGAATAGGAGTTTAGGGTTTTCCAAACACTTTTACAAAATAACCCTTGAAAATACAACTTTACATAAATGGATCCCTTATGTTGGAAACTCGATAAAAATCATTTAAATTGAGATTAAAAAGAAAAATAAACTCCTTAATCCTAGCCGGCACTGTTTAAATGTCCAGAAAATATTTTTTGCACTTTCACCCCTCAAAATTATAAATTTGCAAAAAGATCCTTCTTTTCTCAAAATTTGCAAATAGATCTATTTAATTTCAGAAAAATCTGGAAAAATTATAAACAAATCACAAATAATAACTAATGATTTTCCATAAAGAAAATTTGACTTTTGAACTTCTCAAGAAAATATTTGCACGTATTTTGCACGTGTAAAAAGATAAATTTTTCTGAAAATATTTATTAAATCCCCAAAAATCATTTTAATCATTTATAGACCTTTAAAAATAATATTTAAAAATACGGGGTTCTACAGTGCTGATGTCACGCCCCGCTTCCTAAAAATACGGAATACGAGCACGTAACATTGGCCCAGCGAATGATTTTCATCATCCATAAGCTTTTCAGGAATCTTTACAACACCTCACAAAATAATCAGAGTCGGAAGCAAGAGAATCAACCACACATGCATAATTGAATCAATATACCAATAGAATTTACTTGAAACAAAATGTAATAATCTCAAATAAATCAGATCTGAACAAGTCAAAAATTCTGGGTCATACTGCCCAAACACAAAGAATCCAAGTAACAGATACATTGTTCAAAATGAGAAACAGGAAATAAATGAAGATAGCAAAAGCTCAAATCAACTAAAACTTTAGATCACATACTTCATCGGGCAGCTGACCACCAAATCTGCAATTTGACAAATTGCAGGAAGAAGGAAGAAGAAAACAAGTACCCGTCAATTGCAAGTTACGGGCCACTTATAATGTAGGATACAAGCACATGGGAAACTAACAAATAGCATGGAATAATGCATCCACAGTAATGACTAGCATGAATCAGTAAAACAAGGTTGATTAGCTTGGTATACTAACAGTACAGATGTTTATGTCAAATGCAGTGTCATATGGCAACTAACAGTGTCCAGTAACAGTAAGCTCAGTATATCAGTGAATCAGGCTAACAGTATAACAGTGTCAATCCAACAGTATCAGTCTAACAGTATCAGTATTATGTTCTTACAGTCTTGTGTATATTACTAGCTAGGTAGCACTTCATGAGCCCCAAAAACATTACACATGGTTGCTACAACAAACAGTTTCGCTTTTAGATTTCATAGTGGACCATAATGGGGCAGTGTACTTAGGTATCAGTAACATTAACAGTAAAAGTAACAGTAAGAACCTAGTGGTTCTCTTCTCCTCTACACCTTCCTTTAAGACGTAATGTAGACAGGGTCATATAACAGTAACAGTAACAGTAGCAGTATGGAACACTAGTTCTCTACCAAGTACATGTTTCCATATTTTCTACTACTAGATCTTCCCTTAAGAAACCCCGGCTTGATCACTTTTATTATACTTATCAAACATGCATGAATGTGTACGAAATAGTGTCAAACTAACATGGTATAATCAGTATTAGGTTCAGGGAAACAGTCAAACATGCATAGAGGTTATACAGTCACATAAACGAGCAAAACAGTGTATGTTCATATTCAGGACAGCAAGACAGTACAGTACTAAAATAGTGATTCCCGTTACTACCGAAATCCAAATCTGAATCCATCGAAGAATTTGGAAAATAAACTTCCATATGAATCCAGCGAATACATATAAGTCATATGGTGTTTCACAAAATCATAACTCAAAACTGATTTGAATCCAGAAAATACGTTCAGTCAGAAATCAGTAAAACGAATTGTCAGTCAGAAAAACAGCATTAAAACTCATCAAATAAATCCAGAGAAAAATCTGTGGTAATCCCCTATATGTCTAGTATCAGAATATAAAGTTTCATAATATTATAGTAAAATTAGTTTAGCCTACGAAAATCAGAAAACATCAAGAAATGATAGTTTGGCAAATATGGAATTCCAAATAATGTTATATGAAAACTGAAATATCTCGCAAACTGTGAAACAAAATCCAAATCCGCCAATGGGAGGTGAAATTAGACAAAATAATCTAACCTTCATATTTCATAAATATTTTCCAAACAGGAGAAGCAAAATAGGGTAAAAATACGATTCTTTACAGAACAGCGAGACAACAAGTATAGCTTTCATAAACAAGTATGAAACGGCATATAAAAATCATCAATAAAATCCACCAAAATTCTAGGTAATTCCTAAATAGATATAGAAGTACTGACCAAAGTTTCAGATCAAAATAATATGTGTATCACAAGTATCAAAATAATTTAGTCATCAAAATCATCAAGAAACGAAATCTGGAATTGATCTACACTTCTGTAGTAAAACATTCATAACTCACACGTACGAAAACAAAATCGAGTAAGGTTAGAGGGGTTGGAAAGAAGACGAATTTATCTAAAACAAATATTTTATACTGAAATTAAGATTCTGACCTTAATATGGTCTAAATTACTGATTAAGACAGATTATCGACAAAACACAGAATTTCCTTTAGGAACAAAACCAATATGAATCACACAAAACTTGTTCGAAACATAGCTAAACATGAATTAGAGTCTACCAAGTGTCCAAACAACACGAAATAGGGTATAGAACATATTCACAACCATCATATCACATGGATCTCATCAAACACATAATTCCCCTAATTATCTCACACATATGAATAGATCAAGAACGGTCGAACCTAGTTGTTTTCATGTCGATTTTGTGTCATAAGACATCTATGGTCAAATAGCACAATAGCGACAAAACCCATCAAAGATAACACACCAACGAGTTGTGTCACGCCCAGCTTCTCAAAAAGAATACAGAATACGGATACGTAACAAAAGCCCAGCGAATAATTTTTATCATCCATAAGCTGTTCAAGAATCTTTGCAATATTTCACAAGATAATCAGAGTCGGAAGCAAAAAGGCACAACCATACATGCATAATTGAAACAAGATACCAACAGAAATTACTTGAAACCAAATACAATAATCTCAAATAATCAAGTTCTGAACAAGTCAAATATTCTGGGTCACATCGCCCAAATACAAGATAATATCCAAGTAGTCAAGTAAATTTTATTCAAGTTCAAGCAACAAATAATAATAATAAAATCATAAAGCAGAAACTCCAGCACTAATACATCATCTCGCCAATACTATCTGGCAGTCGTCCATCATGATCTGCAATTAGTAAATTTGCAGGAGAAGGAAAGAGAAAAATAAGTACCCGTCAATTGCAAGTTACTGGTCACATATAATGTAGGATACAAGCACATGGAAATGGGTGAATCTAAGTGACAAACCTAGCATGGTATAATCATGATGTCCAAAAATAAACAAGTAGCATAGCAACGGTGAACAAGTGTAAATGGATTAAATCAAGTGTCAAGAAATCAAGTATCATGTAAACATGCATCAAATGTCAAGTGTCATGTAATCATGTATCAAGTGTCATGTTTCAAGTATCATGTAAACAAGTCTCATGTATCATGTAGTCAAGTATCAAGCAAGCATGTATCAGGTTCAAGTATCATGTTCAAGTAGCATGTATCAAGTCTTGTAGCGATTTACTATCTAGGTAGCACTTCATGCATCCTGGTTTTTACTACATGGTTGCTACAACAAATAGTTTCACTTTAAATTTTGTAGGGGACCATACAGGGCTACTCAGGGACAACCTCCAAGTATCATGTAATCATGTATCATGTGAACAAGCTCCAAAACCCAAACAAGCTCCAGTGTCATGTGTGTACGTGTCATGTATATCGTGTCAAACTCCACATGTAAACAAGCTCCAATAACCACTAGCTTCTTCCGAGTACACGTTTCTGCACTATCCACTACTAGATCTTACCCTTATCCCCAGCTTGGTTAACTTTATTATTTATATCATAAAAGCATGTAAATGTGAAAAACATATCAAGAATAGCATGACATGATCATGTGACAAGTGCAAGTAGCAAGATAAACATGTACGAGTGCAAGATATCTCATAAACGTATAAAATAAACACGTCTCAAGTTCAGGACAGCAAGACTATACTGTAGTAAAACAGTGATTCCCAGTATTACAAACAAGCAAATCTGAATCCGTCGAAGGATCTGAAAAATAGACTCTCACACGAATCCTGCGAATATAAATAAGTCATATACTAATTCATAAAATCATAACTCAAAACTGGTTTTAATACAGAAAATAGGTTCAGTCAGAAATCAGGAAAACAAATTCAAGAATGGAGAATCAGCATGAAAACACACCAAATAAATCCACGAAAAATCTGGGGTATTCCCCTATATGTCCAGTATCAAAATATAAAGTTTCAAAATTTTTCAGGAACAATAGATCAGTCATCAAAAATACGAAAGCATCAAGAAAACATAGTTTGGCAAATTTGGAATTCCTAACACTGCTGTACGAAAACGAAGATATCTCGCAACCAGTGAAACAAAATCCAATTCCGCCAAAAGGGTTATGAAAATAGATAGATTATACTAACTTTTACATTTCACAAATATTTTTAATGCAGTAAAAGTAATCATAGTGAAAATAAAATTCTTTACAGAACAGTGAGCAAAATACAGCATGTATAGATTTTATAAACGAGCATGAAACATCACATAAAACTTATCAATAAAATTCACCAAAATTCTAGGGTAAACCCTAACTTAATAAAGAAACACTTACCGAAGTTTCAAATCAAAATAATATGTATAGCATGGTTCTTGAAAATAGTTTGTTATCAAAATTACCCAAAAACAAAATCTGGAAAAGATCGACACCTCTGTACTAAAACAGTCATAACTCAGTCATACGAAATCAAAATCAAGCAAGGTCAAAGGGGTTTGAAAATAGACGAAATTATCTAAAACTCATGTTTTATACCGAAATCAAGGTACTGACTTTAGCACAGTCAAAAACAACAAACAAAACAGAACAGTGCCAAAAATATAGATTTTTCCCCTTAAAACAAAACCAATATAGCTTCAAGAAAATTGATCCCAACACATCCAAACTTTAAATCGAGTCTACCAAAGGTCTAAACATCAGGAATTAGGGTTATTAACATGTCCACGCTAAGAATTTCACATGGGTCTCAACCAAAATACGAGTTTGCACACAAGTCTCACATACATGCTCAAAAATCAAGAATCGGGCGAATCCTAAGTTAATTCATGTCCATATGGTGTCGTGAGTCATCTATGGCCAAATTATCACAATAGAGACAAAACCCATCAAGGAAAACACAATCAAGAGCTGTCTCTAGACCCAACTACACTATAGGTGAACTTTGGGACTTGTATCAAACAAATGAATTGGAGTACAAGTTACTTGCCTTAATTTGGGGATGAAGAATGATGCAATCAAGCCTAGAAGCAAAACCCACAAACGAAATCCTTTAAATCCTGCGAATCCAAACAATCACGAACAAAAACTCCACACGAACGAACCTCCTTAAAGCGATGATGATCAAAGTGGCAAGCGACCACTTTGAGAACACCACGAAGAGAAGTAGGGGATTGATGGTGCAAGAGTTGATGTTGGTGGTGGGTAGGTAGGTGGTCGACAAAGCAAGGGGAAAGGTGCTCGGGTTTTGTGGTGGTCGGAGTGGGGGGATGTAGGCCGGAGGGGTGGTCGGCCTAGTGTGGTGAGGCCGGAGTGGATGGGGTGCTCGGGTTGGGTGCAGTCGGAGCAAGCAAAAGAGAGGAGAGGGGATGGGAGGCTGGGTGTTGGAGAGGGAGAGAGCATATTAGGGTTAGGGTTAGGTTTTGAGAGGGTTTTGTATATATGTAGGGTTTAGATGTGGGCTAATGGGTATTGGGTGTTAGGGGTTAGTAGTAGATGTACAAATGGGTTTTGGTATTTGGGTCAAATAAGAATAGAAATACAAATAGGATTGAGAATTCGTTGACTTCGAAATCTTATTAGGAATCAAAATAATAGGAGTGGGAAAAAGAAAACCAAAATACCACTCCAACACCAAGAGAAATAAAAATAAAGATAACGAGAACAAAAATTAGGGAAAGATTAAAATTATGAAAAACAACACAAAAGAGACAATCAATCAACCACAAGGAGCTAAAATGAAATAAAACGAATAAAACAAATCCAATATACGGTTTAGAAAAATAAAAGTGGGGTAAAATACACCAAAACGAAAAAATACAGTCAAAATACACAAAAATAAAAAACAGGAGTTACAATCCTACCCACCTAACAAGAAGAATTTCGTTCTCGAAATTCAAAAAGAAGATACATAGGGTAACCCCAAAACAACCAAAAGAACAAAACAAGACAAATCTACTCAAACAAATGAGGAAACTTCTGCTGAATCTCCTCCTCCAGCTCCCAAGTTGACTCACCAGGTGAGTGAGGATTCCAAGTAATGCAAACCAACTTGATGACCTTGTTCTAAAGCACTTTCTCTCACCGATCCACAATAGCAACTAGCGGAATCTCACAAGTCAAATTCGGCCGAACGGTCAACTCAGAATAGTCGATCACGTGGCTCTCATCTCGGATATATCTCCTGAGTTGTGAGACATTGAAAACATCGTGCACTCCTGATAAAGCTGGCGGCAATGCAAGACGATATGCCATCTTGCCTACTCGCTCCAAAATCTCAAACGGTCCAATAAACATAGGGCTAAGCTTGCCCCCGTCACCGAACCGAATGACACCGCACCACGGCGATACCTTAAGAAAAACATGGTCAACAACAACAAACTCCAAAGCCCTACGATGGACATCAGCCCACCGCCTCTGCCTATCCTGAGCTGCCTGCAAGTGCTTCCTGATCTGAACTACAACATCCAATGTCTTGGTGATCAACTCCGGACCCAACAACTTCTTTTCACCAATGTCATTCCAGCACACTGGTGATCTGCACTTCTGCCCATAGAGTGCCTTGAACGGAACAGCTTTAATACTGGCTTGAAAGCTATTATTGTACGAGAACTCTATGAGATGCACATGATCCTTCCAAGACACACCAAACTGTAGCATACAGGACCTTAACATGTCCTCAAGAATCTGAATAATCTGCTCTGACTGTCCATCAGTCTGGGGATGAAAAGCTGTACTGTACTTTAATTTACTCCCCAAACTGTTCTGAAGACTCTCCCAAAACTGAGATCTAAATCTCGTATTTCTGTCGGATACAATACTAACTGGAACCCCATGAAGTCTAACAATCTCTTACATATACCTCTCAGTTAGGCTCTCAGTAGACTGACCAACGCGAAAAGGAATGAAGTGAGCACTCTTCGTCAAACGGTTGACAATCACCCAAATGGCATTATGACCCTTACGACTCATCGGCAAAGCGGTCACAAAATCCATAGTGATATGTTCCCACTTCCACTCTGGAATAAGAAGAGGTTGAAGAAGTCCAGCGGTTCTCTGTTGCTCTACCTTAACCTGCTGACAGACCAAACACTAAGAAACAAACAGAGCAACAGCCCTCTTCATACCATGCCACCAGAAATGAAGCTTCAAATCCCGATACATCTTAGTACTGCCAGGATGGATAGAATACGAAGACTTATGAGCTTCTTCAAGCAACCTCTGACGAACTTCACCCTTAGGGACACACAACCGGGAACCAAAACGAAGAGAACCATCAGCATGAATAACCATGTCCGTCCTGGACCCAGACTCAACCACATCTAAAAAACTCCGCAACTGCGCATCACTAGCCTGCGCCTCTTTAATCTGCTCAACAAGAGACGACTGTAACTGGAATGCCAAACAACTCCGACCAAAACTCAGCAACACAACATCCAACTCCAACCTCCGTATCTGCTCAATGAGATCACTCTGCTGAGCAAGAAATATAACTGCCGGTCTCCTGCTCAAAGCATCAGGCACCAAGTTTACTTTACCAGGATGGTATTGCAAACTGATGTCATAATCGGCCAAAAGTTCCAACCAACGCCTTTGCCTCATGTTTAACTCTTTCTGAGTGAAGACGTACTTGAGACTTTTGTGGTCCGTAAAGATCTCCACTCATTCCCCAAGTAAATAATGTCTTCACAGCTTCAGAGCAAAGATCACTGCCGCTAACTCCAAGTCATGAGTGGGATAGTTCTTCTTATGCGGCCTCAACTGCCTCGATGCATATGCAACGACTCGGCCCTTCTACATAAGAACTGCTCCAAGTCCCTTAACAGAAGCATCACAGTGAACTACAAATCCGTCCGAACCATCTGGAATAGTCAACACAGGCGCTGACGTCAATCTGTTCTTCAACTCAACAAAAGCCTCATTGCACTCATCAGACCAACCAAACTTCTGATCCTTCCCAGTCAATTTAGTCAACGGTCCTGCCATCTTCGAAAAATCTTGGACGAACTTCCGATAATAGGCAGCCAAACCGAGAAAACTCCTGACTTCTGAAACTGACTTAGGAATATCCCAATCCTTCACAGCCTCAACCTTGGCCGGATCCACAGAAACACCATCGCCAGAAATAATATGCCCCTAGAAAAAAAACCTGTCGAGCCAAAACTCGCACTTGCTAAGTTTCTCATAGAGTTGATTCTCTCTCAAAGTCTGCCGAACCACTTTAAGATGCTCAGCATGATCTTTCCGATTTTTTAAGATGCCGTAGGAGGAAATTGCCTTCTCTCTTTCTATTTTCTCATATATAATTTTTGCGAGTCAAAACTCCCAATATTTCCAAATCATGTGTTTTACACTGTTGTTACTTTGTCCACTAAGAAAGTGCAAAGAAAATTCAAAGGTAAATTATCTAAGTTTAAGATGTGGAGCCAAACACTTACAGTGCAGTTGGAAAGACTTCTCACTCTTAAGTGAGATGTTACATGTTCAATTATGGCATTAAACAGAATTAATTAGGGACATTAAAATTTTCATCTTTTCCCGATATGGACGGCTACTGGCTACCGCCGATTATTTTATTAAAAAAAAGAGTAAAGGCTCTGATGTGGGCTTCAGCCCAACTTCATCGAACCATGGACAAAATGACTTGGGCTCAGACTCCAACAAAGATTCTCCGAACAGCAGTCTGGCCCAAGCACAATTTGTGGCCAGCCCTGCGTGACATACATAATAGGGAGGAAAAAAATTTTGAAGTTCACAAAACATGTCAACCATACGAGATAATTAGCGTTTTAGATAGCCTAATCCAATAATAAAGCATATAACCAATGATAAACTACATACTTTGTGATTCCCTCCTCACACTACTCATATTTCACTTCAAATCGTGTTTGTACTATAAGAGTACTTATTTTTTTGTCGAACCAATTCATACTGATATTTATTTTTTATCTTGGTATCAAAAACCACATTCAGTAGTGTTAAACTGACTGATGCAACTACACCCAAATAGCACCTGCATCCCGAAGCAGCGGGACCAGATTGCTCCGCATGTGCAGCGACATAACCTGGTGGGTCGATCCGACCAGTTTCCCTCCAATGTACACCGCTGGCACTGGCGGGCCCCGCCCTAGGACTCGGAGGAGTGCCCTCCCCACCTCAACTCCCATCGGCTCCTTAACGAGCTCATGCACCACAATGTTGACCCCCAAACCGATGAAGAGGCATTCGATGGTGTGACACATGCAACATGAGCGCTTGCTAAAGATCACTACTGCATTTTTTGAAGCCAAACTCATCACTCTCTCCGTTGTTTACTTGGTTTAGTTGAGTTTACAAGCAAATGATGGATGATATGTTGAAGATGGAGTTAGACGTCCTTCAATATGAGTTATTATGAGTTATTATAGGTTGAAAGTAGTATAGTGGGATGAAGAGAATATATGGAAAATTTTGCCGGACTGACCCACTTTTTGAAAATATTTGGCGCCTTAACCCACTTCCGAAAATAATTAGCGATCTGTCCCTGTTTAGGACATGTCAGCAAGAAACGTTATTGAAAAAAAGGCATAGGTTATTTCAATGCCGCTCTTCCCTATAACGACATATGTTTGGAAAAAAGTTTCATGCCGTTATTCCAAATAACGGTATCTGTTACTTTTTGTCCAAAGATGTAACAGTCTCAATTGTGAGCTGAAAGAGAATTGTTGAAGTAAATTAACCTATGTCGTTCTCTGAGAGAACAGCAACGTTTATACTGGTGCCGTTATTCAGGTAGTTTATAATTCGCACTGTTACCTATACTCATATTCCCCAAACCTTTCTCCTACCCCTTGTCAATCTTTTTTTCTCTCTCTCTTCACTCCCGTAACCCACAAACCCTAGATCCCTAAATTAAAAAATTCCAACCATTGGAGTGCTCTAAAATTTCATATATCCTACCTCCTTACTCCCACTCTCATTTCATTCTTCATCCACAACGATTTTTCAAATGAGCGGCGGTACGGTCTAATTTGAAGGTATTATTATCTTAACCGTATGTTTGATATGTATTCCCATGTTATGCTTATTATGAGTAGTGAGTGACTTGAACATGTTTGAATTTTTATGGTTAGGTATGGAATTTGATATCCCTATTTGGTTATATTTTGGGGGTGAAGTAATTAAACATCCCAAGATTGGATATTCTTATAGTGATGTTGAACCGGTAATTATTTGGGCTCCCTGCAACTTTATGTACTCAGAATTAATAGATAAGATATATGAAGTCGCCAATTGGGATAGAAGTGAAATGAGTGTGAAAATCAGAGCCCGTTATGCTGTTGGTAAAAGGGATGTGCCATATTTCATGTTGATACCCGTAGATAATGACAATTCTTTGAGGTCCATGATGGGTAGGACACTTGATCCAAATTATTGTTGGAATGCAGTTGAGTTATATATCGACCAAATGAGGCTTCCAAATACTAGACAGGTTGTTATTGAAAGTCCAAGGCCCGCACGGACATTGAAACCATCTGCCGAGTTACATGCTAGAATTTTAAATACAGAAGAAGATACTAGCACAACTCCAACGGAACTTGTTTCCTCCGAATACGAGCAGGTACATCTGCCGATATTGTCACAAAATATTTTGGTAGCTGGCATGGCAATGGAAGACTTTGACAACGCCATTGTAAATAATGATTTGGTCGAAGAGGAAGAAGATGAGGAACGCGGTCTCGAAGATGATGATGAGGAGGTTGCCGTTGAAGCTCCAGTTGTTGATGTCAATGTTGATGTGCCGATTAACAATGCCCGCGTGTTGCCAAGTCAGGACACAAGTGCAGCTATGCATGGATCTCAATCCAATGAATGGATGTCTCGTGCCACCATACATGAATATGGACAGTCTTCCGTTAGCTCTTCCAACTTGGATGAACTCTTCATAGGTCAAAGATTTCCAACCAAAGATGCTCTACAACATCAAGTGAAGATGTACGCCGTGAAGAACCACAGAGAATTCGTGACGGTAAAATCAGATCGTGGTCTATACTATATGAAATTTAAATACGCACCCATCAACCATTCAGCCGAGGACATTGCAGAAAATCCATCACTTCAAAATGTAGTTGGTTTTCCATGGCGGTTGCGTGCAATTGTTCTAAAAGGCCGTAATTATTTCGTGGTAAAGAAGCTTGAAGGTGCACACACATGTGTGAATCGTACATTGACTCAGGATCACAGCAAATTGATTGCACGGTACAACTCGCAATAACACCAAGAGCCATAATTGGAATAGTGAAGGGTAGGTTCCATTACACAATTTCATACTGGAAAGCTTGGAATGCTAAACATGAAGCAATTGAGCGACTATATGGTTCTTTTGAAAAAGCTTACATTAAATTACCATATCTACTCAATGTAATTCAAGCTTCAAATCCGGGTATGGCTGTACATTGGACGAAGATTGCATCCGGTCCGGGCAAAGAAACTTTTAAGGGTGTTTTTTAGGCATTCGGTCCTTCCATCGAAGGATTTAAGGCATGTAGACCAGTTATAAGTGTAGACGACACTCATTTGTACGGAAAATATAAAGGATGTTTGTTGATTGTTGTTTCACCAGACGCAAACGGTAGGTTGTTTCTATTTGCGTTTGCACTAGTTGACGGTGAAAGCATAGAGACATGGACATGGTTCATGAACTGTATTCGGTGCTTCATCACAGATTGTGTAGGTCTGTGTGTCATTTCTAATCGGCATGCCGGTATTTTATCAGTAATGCAAAATGAGTTCGGTACATGGAAGGAACCATTTGTATATCATCGGTTCTGTATGCGGCATTTTGCTAGCAATTTCCATAAAAAATTTGGTTGCAATTTTTTGATGAGTAAGTTGAAGGTGATCGCGTGTCAAAATCAGTGGAAGAAGTTTGAGGAAAAGATGGCACAACTTGAAGCGAGCAACGCTGATGGGGCTAATTAGTTGAAGGAGAAAGCGATTGAGAAGTTGTCACTTTCTGCCGATGGAGGTCGTAGATATGGTATAATGATAACAAATCTATCGGAAGTTTTCAGTTCGGTTCTAAAACGTGTTCGTAGCTTGCCTGTCACCGCAATTGTAGAATAGATTTTTTTTCGTCTAAACATGTATTTCACTGATCGCCGTGAAGCTGCGCAGACGCTTATAAGTGAAGGTAAATTATGGGCACCACGCATTCAGGATCTTATTGATGTATGTCGTGAAAAATCCAATTTACATGAGGCAATATTATTTTATAATTGGCCGGGTGTTTTTGGGATGAAAATGGGCATTAGAATGGATAGTGGATATCAAAAGGGTGGACATTGGCACGTGGTAGACCTCGAGAGCCCAACTTGTACTTGTGGCAAATTCCAACTATATCACATTTCATGCTCTCATGTGTTAGCGGCATGTGCTTCCCATGTGCTTGATTATCAACCATACATTGATGACTTTTACTCTACCGGTTCATTAGCAAAAACGTGGGTACCAACTTTCATACTTATTCCAGACGAATCTTATTGACCGACACAAAGTGGACCGGAGGTCATAGCCGATTCAAGTCTTCATCGGGTAAAAGGGCGACCAAAGAGTACTCGTATCCGCAATGACATGGATGCACGAGAAGGTGGGAGCACTGGAAAAGTTTGTTCGAAATGCGGAGTGAGTGGACACAATAGACGGAGTTGTGAGAATGTACAGAGTGTGGGGACTTCACAGTCTACCGGCACTTGAACTTGTATCCGGTTATTGTATTAATGTTGTAAAATCTATCATTAAGGTAGTATGAATTAGAGAGCTTTTGTTTTATCCTGAGTAATTTAAGTTTAAATAGTTAAGCATGAGATATGTGGAGTGAATGGTTGTTGAATTTGAGTAAATTTGATTTCAGTAATTTATCTCAACAAAACATGCACAAAAAACATGCACAACTATTAATATAACAGATGTCGTTCTTCTGAATAACGGCATATTCAGA
The DNA here is from genome assembly GCA_017893485.1 of Hemerocallis citrina. Classification (NCBI taxonomy): domain Eukaryota; kingdom Viridiplantae; phylum Streptophyta; class Magnoliopsida; order Asparagales; family Asphodelaceae; genus Hemerocallis; species Hemerocallis citrina. Next base: position 445,209,718 of record CM030358.1, on the reverse strand, counting down.
AGATATCGTTATTCAGAGGAACGACTGTGAAGACAGAAAGATTGGGAGAAGTCCCAAAATTTCTTATTTTTGACACCTAAGAGATTCCGTTATTCAAGATAACGGCATTCTTAAGAGATGTCGTTATTCAAGAGAACGATTGTGAAGAAAGAAAGTTTGGCAGATGTACCAACTTTTTGAATTTTTCCATTTAACTGATTCCGTTATCTTAAAGAACATTACAGGATTCAGATGCCGTTATTTGCAATAACGGTATTTGTTATTGCTATTTTCCACTTAAAACATGCACAGGCATGCACAGAACTACCATTACACAATTTCAATACATCAAATTCATACATTAACTTCAATACATCAAATTCAATACATCAACTTCAATACATCAAATTCAAGCACAGACTACCATTACACAATTTTTTCGGGCACTTCAAATTCAAGCACAGATTTCATACAACCCAAACACTCATCAACTAGATTCAATTTTTTCGAAAACATACATTAACAACCACGTCAATGTAATGCCCCGAATCCCAAACAACTGAATTCGAGAGTTCTACAGGATCTTTTCACTTCTTTCGTACAATTTTACAAGGAATTTAAAACTTTTATTTCAACAATAATTACATCAAAGTCTTTTACATCAATACGCAGCGGAATTAATAAAATACATCAATAATAAATGTACAAATGTTACAACTTTAACAGTTAAGTAATCAACACCATCAATTCTCTTTATATCTTCATGTAACTCCAAATCCTGCATATAAAACTGTGGGCACGTCAGTTGCTTACAACTGACGAAATATTATACACGGCCATCCTCTCTATGCCGGAAACAGTAGAACGATTCTTAAATACTTTAGCAAACACAAACTTGATCACAAACAAAGCTACAAAGGGACTATCCTATTGATGTCGTGTTGTGCGGTGCACTTAGTCCTTAATGCAGTTATTTATATTATATGACACTAATGCGCACTTGTTCGGATTCTATGCATCCCATACTACATAGGTCCGAGGGCAAGCCTCTTAATCGTTCTTCATTTTTGTAGGGTTCAATCCCTCGCCATAAATTAATCTACTGCTGTAACTATGGTAAGTATCCCAGATGATCTATGAGTACAAGCTCGTGTACAGAAAACCTGGAGGGGAATCCCGCGCCATGTCTTGACTCATCAAGCACGCATTCTGTGGCAATTCAGCCTCACGTAATGGCACACGATCCTCTTGCAGTCACCAAACATGCCACAAGCGTGGCTAGAGTCCGATCATTCTGAGTTGTGCCCACGCCATGTCTTGACTCATCAAGCATGCATTCTGTGGCTCACACACCCGCACCGTAAACCCTAGTTATCATACTCGTGTTTTTCTCTCACTTTCATCACATCTTCACTATGTATCTTTCTATAAATTCGGTAAGTATCATAGATGATTTATGAATACAAGCACGTGTACAGAAAACCTGGAGGGGAATCCCGCGCCATGTCTTGACTCATCAAGCATGCATTCTATAGTAATTCAGCCTCCTTCATGGCACACGATCCTCTTGCAGTCATCAAACATCCCACAAACGTCGCCAAGATCCCGATCATTCTGGAGTATTGCCCACGCCATGTCTTGACTCATCAAGCATGCATTCTGTGGATCACATCCGCATCGTAGACTCGAGGCTCTCATACTTATGTTTTTCTCTTACTATCATTACATCCTTACCAAGTTTGTTTTAAAAGAAAATAATCACAACCTAGAGCTAGCTTACCTTACCGGACTTAAATCAACAACAGAGACAGTCAGCCTACCTGGCTACTTCTCAAGAGACGCTCAACCCTCAACGGTTAGCTCTCAAAATCATAAATAATACTGTCGGTCACTAGGGTCTCGCCTAGCCTCTAGATACCAACAACTATCTCTTTCTAGAGATCACCAATACTTCATAATCAATCTCCAATAATAATTCCATTTCTTTTGTTCACAAACTCTTTCTCAAAACATTTCTTTTATAATCTTATAACATGAGAACCATTTCAATTTGATTTCTTTGTCAATTTCATCTTTCATAACCTTGTGTGCATTTCACAATAAAACACAATCACGTATTAATAACCATAAAATCTCATATTCAACTTATTTAACTTTTATTTGTCAAAATCAAATCCAAACTCAAAACCAAAATAAACAGTTCGGTTCAGTCGACTGGTGACAGTATCAGTCGACTGTTCAGCGAACATAAAAACATCTCAGTCTGTTCAGTCGACTGTCGACAAAGAATCAGTCGACTGTTTTATGAAACTTTAAAACATCAATAATAACACAGACGGTTCAGTCGACTGTCGACCAGGAATCAGTCCACTGTTCCGCGAATACTTTGAAAAAACTCAAACATCAAAATTCAGTACAGCAGCAGTCGACTGTGGAAGTAGTCAGTCGACTGTCCTGCCGATGAAAACCTAATTTCTTATACTTACCAGTCGACTGTGGAAAGTAAACAGTCGACTGTCAATCACACAAGTTGCAGCCTGCATATATTTTTCGACCTTTTAATTGATTTATACTTCCAGAATACATTCCTTTTAAAAACAATATCGTATATGTTCTCAAATAACCAGTTTCTCATTTTTCAACGAAATTCTTAAAATACATCAAAACATATATTCAATCAATTTTTCCCCAATTAAACTGTTTTCTTTTATCAAAATCACTTTATAAAAATCTCTACACTCCCAAGTAAATACTTTGAAGTTTAGAACCGCAATTCTTTGCCATATTAACACAAACACTTCTTTTATACACATTTGCATTTATTCTAATCATGTCTCAACATGCATCAATTTCATGCAATCACTTCAATTCTAGCATTTCAACTAACAATCATAATCATTTAGAAAATGGAATAGCAATTTGCATCTACCACACCAATCAAGATTTAACTATTCATTTCTTCATTAATTTGCATGTAATCTCATAATACCAATGCAATTTCAACCAAATAAATCATATATCATCTATCATGCATTTTCTACTCCTAAATTAGAAAGCATTTAAGAAACACCCATCTAAATTGAAGATATGTACTCAAATGAACTCCTAGAATTAGGAGCTCCTAATGAAAGCTCCAATTGCAAACTCCTCGAACTCCGCGCACCAAGGCAAGCCTCCAAGCTCAACATTTCGGCAAGCATCCATCATCAAGAGCATCTCCATCCCCACTCCATTTCGGCAACAACAAGGACAAACTCCCATCTTCTTTCATATACACATACTATGTATGCACATATATATACATTAGTATATGTATATAGGCAAGTGGAAATAGGTGATTAGGTGGGGAAATGGACAAGGCTTGCTGGTTTGGGGATTTCTTCTTTTCGGAATGGCAGGAGAGAAGAGAGAAAGGAGATGAGAGAAAGGGAGACTAAGGGTGCACTTTTATAAGAGAGCTAATGGGTAGTTATAGCAACCACCCCACATGAACTCCACTAACCCCATATTTAAACTTTGTAACTTGTTTTTCCTCCCATTTCAAAATCAAAACTCCAGAATGTCCCTCCTCTCTAAACAGCCCGGTCCCCAAAGATGTGCACATCGCACGTGTGCACGTGCACGTGCTTTGTGTACAAAATAATTATTTATTTAATCTCTTTAAAACAACTTATTTAAATCTGTAATAAATATACAAAATTAAATTTAAATTATACTTTTCATGCACAATAAAATGGAAAGAAAAATTTCATGAAAATTCATTTTGAAGGAAGAACGCGCTTACAACACGTGCACCAAAACACGTGCGTCGCCCGAAAAAATCTCAAAAATACAAAAATTAACTTTATGAACCGAAAAATATTTATAATCAATTGGAATGCAATACAAAGTATATTTAACATACATATTTGATAATATACTCAAACGTACAGAAAGCACGTGTATTGCACGTATAAAATTTATTTTAATAAAGATAGTCAAAAACTGAATTTCCGTTTACAAAACAAATTCAAACATGTTTAAAAAAACAAAAGATAGAAATCCATTGAAAACTTTGCACGTAACGGTGGAATATCCGAAATCGACACGTGCATCGATTAATACGTGAAAAGCACGTAAAAACTCAAAGATTGAAATTTACCATTCGAGTTGTCTCAAATGTGATTTTAAGAATACGGGATTGCATAAATAATTGGAATTCAAAAGACATATCAAAATACGTTATGGATATAGTCAATAATAGTACAAAATGCACGTGCGTAACACCCGAAGGCAAAATTGTCATTTAAATTTTGCGGGATGTTACACTCTCCCCCCCTTAGAACATTTCCGTCCCCGGAACTCACTAAGGTAAAGGCTGTATTTTGTACACACCAAAGAAAATATCAGTATAACATATAGGAATTACAAACATCAAGAAAATACATATAGCATAAAAGTAAGCAATGTGGAAAAATGAGACAAAAATCTATTTAAGAAATTTATGAGTATCAAAATTTTACAAGAACTAAACAAGAAAACTAGGAAAGTAGCATAAGAAAACAAATACGACAATAGAGGATAGTGTATTTTGAAAAGAGTTTACATACAAATTACTATCAAGTAAACCATTAGATAAAATGATAAATAAACTTAGTCATTAATTGTGAAATAATTTCAGAAAACAATGCAATAAAGAAAAACATAGTTAATGGGTACTTTATAAATAGATTCAATACCACAAATTCATCAATGTAATAAATGGTAAAAAGTCGCAAACCAAATTGATACTATATGACAAAAACTAGCAATTTAACAGTTTGAGAAATATATAAGAAGGGAATATAGTAAAAGTATAGACAACATAAAATAATTTTGTATACAAATTAGTATCATAAAATAATTTGTAAGGTAACTTTAATAATTATACATACAATTTGAAAATTAGGTATACATCGAAATACTTTTAAATTATTCAGTTGAGCGAGAAAACCAACTTACAAAATTACATACTCGCATAGGCGAAAAATTATAGAGGTGAAATAAATAGCAGGATATGAAAATTATAAATGATTTGTAGCCGTCAAACAAGACATCGTAGTAGTAAAACGTACTATTGAAAGTAGTGCGAAAACTAGTTATATAACAAAGAAAAGTATAGACAATGAAAAAATGATTTTGTATATAAATTGATATCATAAGGTGATTTTTAAAGTAAATACAATAATCATATATGTATGATAACAATGAAAAAAGGCAAAAATCCAAATAATTTCAATTTGTCAAGTAGACCAAGAAAATCAGCATACAAAATTATGTATATACGTAGACGGAAATTATAGGGCGAAACAACAACATCATGATACAAAATTTACAAATGATGTGTAGGAGTAAAATAATATATTATGGTAGTAACAATGCAAAACTAATTATATAGAAGGGAATCATGAATTATAACAGAAGTATAATAAATAAAACTGTTAGGTGAGTAGCCACCAAACTTAAAATAGCAAAATACAATAAAGTTGTACGAAATACTAACTCACATAAAGTACAATGTACTACAAAGAAAACGGCAAGATAGTTGAGATTAAGCGGTAAATACGCAAGTTTGATAGATATAGAAATCAGTATAATGCTTGGTTACAAAATATTATAAAGTAGTATAAGCTAGTACCAAATGAAATAGTTATAAGTGAATACCACAGGAAAACAAGGTAGGGGTCATCTAAGTATAATATTTCCTTTTGGTTTAGGTTCGTCTCGCTGGCATCCAACAGCAGACTTGCCTATCTTGATCTCAAGTTGCATAATTGCTCCTATGATATCCGGTTGCAATTTGCCTTCTGGGCATTCGGTTGAAAACTTTGCCTCACCGACATCCAGTTGCAGTTTGCCTTCTGGACATTCAGTTGCAAACTTCGCCTCCCCGACTTCCAGTTGCAGTTTGCCTCCAATGATGTCTAGTTGCATATTTGCCCTCTCGACATTAAGTTGCACCAAAGCGGAAGATGGAAAAATGTAATCTTCCATATATACTTGGATATGGGATGTTTAATAAAGTATGATGTTATGTTTGAAAATCAATGATACCGAAAAGATTTTACACAATGAAGTATCAAAATAGGTGTATAGGATATATCAAACATAGGCGGTACTAATTAGTAGTAATGAAAATTATTTATTACACTAAAATAATATAAAATATATGCACATGTTGGAAAAATTGAAAACAATAAATGAGGTAGTGTAGCAATTTAGGACATTTGATACAAATAATTATGCATAAAATTAGTAATGTAATAATTGGAGGATGGCGAAATTATATGTATAGTAAGTATCTTGAAATACATGAAACATATAAAAATCAATGGAAAATATATATATAGTAATCAAGAATCTAAAGACAATTTAAAATTTGAGAATAAAGTAGTATAAATAGTGAGTATATGCATTATATTAAGGAAACGTAAATTACAAAATTTATAAATATGACAAAACAAATTTGTAGACAATATGTAATAACGATAATATCGAATGCAGACAATAAATCAAATTAGTTTGTTGTATTTATACGGATAAAATATTTCAATCTTGTTAAAATATATTGAAGTATATATGACAATACGAGATAACGAAAGAATATCGTATCAGAAAATCAAAACATGTAAAATGAATGACATAAGCAAAATTCAAAATGTAATAATAAATCAAAATAACAGTGGTAGTATAAATTTAACAGAATATATAAAGTAATAGCAGATATAGATGGATGAACATAAAGTGACATAAAACACGAAGGACAAAACTTTAAGATTGAGAGACAATTAAAATAAGTCCAACAAGATCAAGTCTAAGGAAAATCGACAAAATACTAGGCATTAAAATGATTTAATAGTATAGGAAAATATTTATTGAAAAAATATCAAAAAAGTACTATAATGAAAATTCACAGAAAATAATTTGAGGGAAAAGGGTGTCCATGTGTAAGGTATCATGAATGACGGTTCAAATCAACCAAGCTTCCGCTGCGCCACTCTGATACCCAGAGAAAATGAGCTCGCATACAATCTCAAATCAATGTATACGAGAAAAGCATCATGAATGAATTTGAATGTAAATTCAATAACAACTTCCATTCATGACTCCAACCATCCAATAGGGAAAGGGAACATCAGTCTATAGAGAACCACAAATGTAAATCACTTACATTTAAATCTCTATAAACTGAACTCACACTCTAATGTCCACTTCTAGGGTGTCGTTCCTTATAAATTTGTACTACTTAGAAGCGTAGCTCTGATACCACTCTGTAACGCCCCGAATCCCAAACAACTGAATTCGAGAGTTCTACAGGATCTTTTCACTTCTTTCGTACAATTTTACAAGGAATTTAAAACTTTTATTTCAACAATAATTACATCAGAGTCTTTTACATCAATACGCAGCGGAATTAATAAAATACATCAATAATAAATGTACAAATGTTACAACTTTAACAGTTAAGTAATCAACAGCATCAATTCTCTTTATATCTTCATGTAACTCCAAATCCTGCATATAAAACTGTGGGCACGTCAGTTGCTTACAACTGACGAAATATTATACACGGCCATCCTCTCTATGCCGGAAACAGTATAACGATTCTTAAATACTTTAGCAAACACAAACTTGATCACAAACAAAGCTACAAAGGGACTATCCTATTGATGTCGTGTTGTGCAGTGTAGTCCTTAATGCAGTTATTTATATTATATGACACTAATGCACACTTGTTCGGATTCTATGCATCCCATACTACATAGGTCCGAGGGCAAGCCTCTTAATCGTTCTTCATTTTTTGTAGGGTTCAATCCCTCGCCATGACTTAATCTACTGCTGTAACTATGGTAAGTATCCCAGATGATCTATGAGTACAAGCTCGTGTACAGAAAACCTGGAGGGGAATCCCGTGCCATGTCTTGACTCATCAAGCATGCATTCTGCGGTAATTCAGCCTCACTTCATGGCACACGATCCTCTTGCAGTCACCAAACATGCCACAAGCGTGGCTAGAGTCCGATCATTCTGAGTTGTGCCCACGCCATGTCTTGACTCATCAAGCATGCATTCTGTGGCTCACACACCCGCACCGTAAACCCTAGTTCTCATACTCGTGTTTTTCTCTCACTTTCATCACATCTTCACTATGTATATTTCTATAAATTCGATAAGTATCATAGATGATTTATGAATACAAGCACGTGTACAGAAAACCTGGAGGGGAATCCCACGCCATGTCTTGACTCATCAAGCATGCATTCTGCAGTAATTCAGCCTCCTTCATGGCACACGATCCTCTTGCAGTCATCAAACATCCCACAAGCGTCGCCAAGATCCCGATCATTCTGGAGTATTGCCCACGCCATGTCTTGACTCATCAAGCATGCATTCTATGGATCACATCCGCATCGTAGACTCGAGGCTCTCATACTTATGTTTTTCTCTTACTATCATTACATCCTTACCAAGTTTGTTTTAAAAGAAAATAATCACAACCTAGAGCTAGCTTACCCTACCGGACTTAAATCAACAACAGAGACAGTCAGCCTACCTGGCTACTTCTCAAGAGACGCTCAACCCTCAACGATTAGCTCTCAAAATCATAAATAATACTGCCGGTCACTAGGGTCTCGCCTAGCCTCTAGATTCCAACAACTATCTTTTTCTAGAGATTAACAATACTTCATAATCAATCTCCAATAATAATTCCATTTCTTTTGTTCACAAACTCTTTCTCAAAACATTTCTTTTATAATCTCATAACATGAGAACCATTTCAATTTGATTTCTTTGTCAATTTCATCTTTCATAACCTTGTGTGTATTTCACAATAAAACTCCATCACGTATTAATAACCATAAAATCTCATATTCAACTTATTTAACTTTTATTTATCAAAATCAAATCCAAACTCAAAACCAAAATAAACAGTTCGGTTCAGTCAACTGGTGACAGTATCAGTCGACTGTTCAGCGAACATAAAAACATCTCAGTCTGTTCAGTCAACTGTCGACAAAGAATCAGTCGACTGTTTTATGAAACTTTAAAATATCAATAATAACACAGACGGTTCAGTCGACTGTCGACCAGGAATCAGTCGACTGTTCCGCGAATACTTTGAAAAAACTCAAACATCAAAATTCAGTACAGCAACAGTCGACTGTGGAAGTAGTCAGTCGACTGTCCTGCCGACGAAAACCCAATTTCTTATACTTACCAGTCGACTGTGGAAAGTAAACAGTCGACTGTTAATCACACAAGTTGCAGCCTGCATATATTTTTCGACCTTTTAATTGATTTATACTTCCAGAATACATTCCTTTTAAAAACAATATCGTATATGTTCTCAAATAACCAGTTTCTCATTTTTCAACGAAATTCTTAAAATACATCAAAACATATATTCAGTCAATTTTTCCCCAATTAAACTGTTTTCTTTTATCAAAATCACTTTATAAAAATCTCTACACTCCCAAGTAAATACTTTGAAGTTTAGAACCGCAATTCTTTGCCATATTAACACAAACACTTCTTTTATACACATTTGCATTTATTCTAATCATGTCTCAACATGCATCAATTTCATGCAATCACTTCAATTCTAGCATTTCAACTAACAATCATAATCATTTAGAAAATGGAATAGCAATTTGCATCTACCACACCAATCAAGATTTAACTATTCATTTCTTCATTAATTTGCATGTAATCTCATAATACCAATACAATTTCAACCAAATAAATCATATATCATCTATCATGCATTTTCTACTCCTAAATTAGAAAGCATTTAAGAAACACCCACCTAAATTGAAGATATGTACTCAAATGAACTCCTAGAATTAGGAGCTCCTAAAGAAAGCTCCAATTGCAAACTCCTCGAACTCCGCGCACCAAGGCAAGCCTCCAAGATCCACATTTCGGCAAGCATCCATCATCAAGAGCATCTCCATTTCGGCAACAACAAGGACAAACTCCCATCTTCTTTCATATACACATACTATGTATGCACATATATATACATTAGTATATGTATATAGGCAAGTGGAAATAGGTGATTAGGTGGGGAAATGGACAAGGCTTGCTGGTTTGGGGGTTTCTTCTTTTCGGAATGGCAGGAGAGAAGAGAGAAAGAAGATGAGAGAAAGGGAGACTAAGGGTGCACTTTTATAAGAGAGCTAATGGGTAGTTATAGCAACCACCCCACATGAACTCCACTAACCCCATATTTAAACTTTGTAACTTGTTTTTCCTCCCATTTCAAAATCAAAACTCCAGAATTTCCCTCCTTTCTAAACAGCCCGGTCCCTAAAGATGTGCACATCGCACGTGTGCACGTGCACGTGCTTTGTGTACAAAATAATTTATTTATTTAATCTCTTTAAAACAACTTATTTAAATTTTTAATAAATATACAAAATTAACTTTAAATTATACTTTTCATGCACAATAAAATGGAAAGAAACATTTCATGAAAATTCATTTTGAAGGAAGAACGCGCTTACAACACGTGCACCAAAACACGTGCGTCGCCCGAAAAAATCTCAAAAATACAAAAATTGACTTTATGAACTGAAAAATATTTATAATCAATTGGAATGCAATAGAAAGTATATTTAACATACATTTTTGATAATATACTCAAACGTACAGAAAGCACGTGTATTGCACGTAGAAAATTTATTTTAATAAAGATAGTCAAAAACTGAATTTCCGTTTACAAAACAAATTCAAACATGTTTAAAAAAACAAAAGATAGAAATCCATTGAAAATTTTGCACGTAACGGTGGAATATCCGAAATCGACACGTGCATCGATTAATACGTGAAAAGCACGTAAAAACTCAAAGATTGAAATTTAGCATTCGAGTTGTCTCAAATGTGATTTTAAGAATACGGGATTGCATAAATAATTGGAATTCAAAATACATATCAAAATGCGTTATGGATATAGTCAATAATTGTACAAAATACACATGCGTAACACCCGAGGGCAAAATTGTCATTCAAATTTTGCGGGGTGTTACAGTCAAACTATAGTCATCAACATTTTCCTAGAATTACATGAAAACTCCATTAAAAGTACAACAACTTACACATAAAGTTGATTCATGAAAAAAACTAACTAGGCGTATATTGTTGTGGCTTCCTCCTCTTTCGAGCCGGGACTTTCCTCCTACGATCCCCAATCTCTTGTTTCACAGGAGCACTTGGACCGACATCTCCTTCTTGCCTACCTCCAACTACTTCAATCTCAGGGGTTGCCAATGCACCGTGTGTAGGAGGAAAGCGAACACTCTTACTTCTTCTCGAAGGATGTGAAGGAGTTTGTGGCTGACTTCGAAGTGGGGCGGGGGGTTCTGCTTCAACTGCTTGTTGGGGTGGAGGTGGTGCACGGCTTACATTTGGTCTTGCCGTTTGAGTTGGTATTTCGGTTGAGCGTAGAAGGGCATCGAAGCGCGAACCGTCACCAACTTCTTTAAGAGAAGTACGACATGGAGTTAGGAGTTCTCTCGCCAATTCCTTGCATGCCTTCGAAGTGTTGCTCTTCAAGACATGAGCACATTTCCTCGCAATGTCTCATGTATTGTCAATCTATATTACGATTAAAAATTATTAGTAGTAAACCAAACTTTTGTTAAACAAACATAAGCAAAATGATGTGAATAAAATTTATTAACACTAACATTACATTACCATTAAATGATAGGAGGAAGCTTTTGGTTGATACATGGGTTGCGATGTGGAATGTGCGGGTGGTGGTTCCACTTGGTGAGCGGGTATCAGTTGTTGGATACCCGCGGGGAGATCCGTTCTTGGCGCTATATACAACTGTGTGATACGACAGTACCATGCCATGTACTCGGTTTGCAACGATCCGTCGTACGACACAATTCCTTCTACAACCAAGTCATACTTCCTCTCATTCCAACATGCTACATGAGCACGGTGGTGATCAGCCCTATCCATATTCGGTAAACGACCTTGGCCGGTAATATTGTGAAGTCTACAGTGGTACATTGAGTTTCCGGGGATGGGCTGCTGTGCATTGAATTGGCGGAGGACGCGGCCGGGGTAATAGAACTCTACAATTGAGAAATTTATAAGTGGAGCTAATGTCAACCATAGTTGATTATTGGCGATGCAAATGGGTGGTAGACGTTGTAGCCTATCGTCTGTATACGGTGTCTAGTGGACGTACTCTTTTCTCAGCTGATCGAGTTCATCCCTGTAATATATGAGCACACCGCGTGGGTTATCTCTCCACATGAGCTTACCCGTCTAGTGCGCACCAAGAGGAGCTCTCAACGCTGGAATTTTATGTTGCACACTCCAACTATTTGAAAGTACCGTTACCCGGGGCCGGCCGAGATGTATTCTTTCCCAACACCATATTTGCAATATTCCCATCGGGCCAGTCATTTGGATCGACCCCATCGAATAATTGCACAGGGCACGATAGAGGGAGGCCAGTGCAGCACTTCCCCAACTATATCGGCCGGCTCTTTGTAGGTCGAAGTTCAATGGAAGGTACATCAAATGCACTACATCACCAGAAGAATTAGATAATAGAATACCTCCAATCATCGACAAAAGATAAGCCCGCGTATAACATTGGAGTTGGAAGTCTGTCGGTACGTCTGGCAGTTGATTATTGAACTCTGTATACAGCCAAGAACGTCGGACTGATTCCCCAATGAATACACCCTTATCATCTTCATCCACCTCGTGCCCAAGATAATCTCTTAACAATGCCACTTTATTGAACATCAAGTTGCCGGTGACGGCCACCCCATCGATTAGAAGACCCGATATGACGGCTATGTCTTGTAGGGTGACCATCATCTTCCCAACTGGTAAGTGAAACGTGTGTCTCCGGCCTCCATCGCTCCACAAGAGCGGTAAGTAGTGCGTAGTCACATTTTACTTTCGCCAACTTCGACATTCCATAAAATCCACTACTTACCAAATAATTTTGAATACGAGGGTGCGTCGCCATGATTGTAATGCCCCGATTTTCATTTATGAAAATTATTTATTTTGCACGTAGTGTGCATGTGCAATTTTCGTAATATGAAATCTTATAATCATTTTCCTTATGGATGATGAGTATGTGCATATATATATGTATATGTGTTCTTTAAATTATTTTTTATAAAAGGCCCTTGTCTCAAATAAACACAAGCCCAAAAATCTAATTTATTTATTTTGTAAAAAACTAATATTTTGGCCCATCAATTTAAGCCCATTCTCTTAATAACAAATTGTAAGGTAACATCTTTTAAAAGATTATTTTTATAAGGATGTATAATGTACAAGTTTTTATATGGAGACTAGTGCATGCACGTGCATTGCACGTACACGTGCATGAGCACCTTTCCTTGGCCGGTTTTTGGAAGAAGTGGAGTTAGTGTATAGGTGGTTACCTAGTTGTGGGTAGTTACTACCACTCCTACTCTCATCCTAGCCCTCCATCTCATAACCATCTACTCAATCCTAGCCCTCCATCTCACCCAAGGATTTAGTATAAATACCCCTCTCACTCATTTGTCTTTTACACTAAGAACTTTATTTGAAAGAAAGATATATTTTTAAGAGAGTTGTGAGTGAGTATCTTGGAGGCCGATCATCACTTCAGAGGATTCTTGGTGGCAAGGAGCAAGGAGGAGGAGTCTCATTATCACACTAGAAGGCTTTATGGGATTTCGTTAAACTCTTCAACAAGGTGGGTGTTTCTCAGGACTTCTAATATAGAGATCATGCTAGGGCTAATATTGATTGTTATCATGTTTGTGAAAAGTGGATTGATAGGGTGATCGTATATTAGAATGCTTTGTGTTATACTTATTGTGGAAGATGTGAATAGAAGGAAAAAAAAAGAACTAATGATAATTAGAGAACTGGAAATAACCTGTACAGTCGACCGATCATGTGAGCAGTCGACTGCTACACCGAAATAAAATATGAACAGTTCAGAATTCCATGAAACAATGTATTTAGGGTGAATTGTTAACTTGATTTTCATGTTAAATTGGAGTTAGCATTCATCTTCGTGGATAAATGATGAGTAAAGGAAAAATGTATGTTTAGCATCTCATTTAGAGGAAAGAACATACTAATTGTGTGAGATTTACATTTAATCATAAACTTTGTTATGATGATGGTAAATAGATAAGAATCACATGTTTATGTTAACATTGAACATACTGTTGGATCCTGTAGGCGAGACAACAAACACTAGAGGGGGGGTGAATAGTGTTAATAAAAAAAACTGCGGAAATTTTCTTCGGTGCAGTCGACTTGGTTGTGAACCAGTCGACTGATATGACCAAAATAAAGCAAAAACAGTAACTCTGTGCAGTCGACTTATAGATAAGAGAGGCGACTGAAGACACAATGAAAATACAACTTATACGACACTGACCAGTCGACTGATAGTGCAAGGAGTCGACTGTCCAGACAATTTTTGCAGAACTTAAGTAAACAAGAGTAAATGCAAAATCAAGACAACCAATCACAGAGTACACAAGATATATCCTGGTTCGGTCCTTCCGACCTACGTCTAGTTCCCAAGCAACCCACTTGAGATTTTCACTATTCTTGAAAAAGTTTACAAGAATACCCTACGGCGTTAAGACAACAACCTTGTCTAACCCGTAGTCCTTTCTCTCAACCAGAGAAAGCAGACCCACTCTACTACCAAGAGTGAAACAAACCGACTCTACAACCTAGAGTCAAAAACCACTCTCCAACCGAGAGCAAAAGGAACAAGAAAAACTTTACAGTCAAACTATAGCCTTGTTGGTGTATTGTGTTGTTGCACGTGGCTAAAAACAAGGTCGACTTCTATACCCAGTCCAGAGCGAAATTGTTGCTATACTGGACTGAGTGTAGAGAACCAAAGGATTTGAACTTGAAAGCTTTTTCTTAAATTTTTCACTTAGAATTTTCTCAAAGAGTGCTCGGTATCTCAAAAATTGTTGTAAATGTCGTTAGCTCTTTTCAGTGAGATCTGAACTCTTTTTTATAGAGTTAGATCTCCTGAACGTTAGGGGACAGTTATTCCAACTGTCAACCAACGGATCTAAGAGCCGTTGCTTTTGAAAAATCAATTTTGAAAACAGAAAACGGTCAAAAGCACTCGAACAGTCGACTGGGTTGCCATATGAGTCGACTGGTCAGAGTTTGAATAAATTTAAACAGTTTTGTACTATCAGTCGACTGCCAGAAGTATCAGTCGACTGGTACTCAACAGTTAAATTACTTCAAACTGTTTTGACTCTTTTGGGGTTTTTGAAAAACACACATTATGAATTTTGTGAGTGTATGTGTGTGTGACAAGGCTTTACAATCAGACTAAGACTCAACAAAAGTAAAATACAATGTTTTACAAGACATAATAACTTGACACATTTGAGCATGAGGTCTTGAGTCTTGATTTGAGTCTTGAGTCTTGTTTTGAGTCTTGTCTTGAGTGAGGTCTTTGTCTGTAGCCTTTGAGCTTGTTCATTTGTTCAGCTGAAGTCTTTGTCTGTAGCCTTTGAGCTTGTTCATTTGTTCAGCTGAAATAATCTTTTGTATGTGCAACCTGCAATGTTAGCTGTATAACATAGACACATGTTGCAGTGTGTTGTGATCATCAAAATCAAGAATCAACATTCTCCCCCTTTTTGATGATGACAACACAATAGCTGATAATAACATATAATATACAAGCATAGTAAAAATATGCTCCCCCTGTTAAAAATACATCATGCATACAAAATAAAAATGTATCTTTAAATCATGTATCAGTCGACTTAAAGTATTTCAGGCGACTGATCAGAAAACGTATACATAGTAAAATCACAAACATAAATAATAATCACAGATGCAGCAGTCGACTTAACTGCTTGTAGCCAGTCGACTGACCAGAGTAATTTTCATTACACAGATCAAATACTTAGAGGATATCTCTCCCCCTTTGTCATCAACAAAAATCATAAAAAAAACAGTCCATCGCATTATAAAAACATAGAAATAAACTTAAGAAATGTTCGCATACATAAAAAGTTCATTAAGACAAAATGAAATAGAAAATTACATAAATAGCGAAAAATAAAAAGTCTTCAATTGTCCTCATCTGAATCTTCATCAGCAGTATGAAATTGAGAATGGAAAAGATCAGTGAGGTGATCAAGTTTGGAATCAATGGTGTGAAGCTGGGTATCCACAGACGCTGAATGTTTCATGAGATAAGAGACACAATCATAGAGAGTGCGTGGGTCATCATAGTTAGCTTGAAGAATAGGTGGATCAGAAGAGGTAGAAGGTCTAGAAGGTCTAGCAGTAGAACCTAAAGGAGCTTGAGAAGGTGGAGGAGAACTAGGAGTTGATCTAGGAGGAGGATCAAGAAGTTTCATACGTGCCAAACTAGCACGATCGAAACAGTCATAGTGAGTAACAACATTGGTCTCGGAATCGAGATCAATATCATAAGCAGTAAAGACTCTAGTGAGAAGACCTCCAAAAGGTAGAAAGTGAATGTGGTTTTGTTCAAGTTTGGAAAAGATGACATGACCCCAATTTACAGCAATTTTACCAAATATTGCATAGACAGCTTTTTGTAATTCTAGAGAATATTGGTCATAACTTCCTCTTTTGGGAAGGATGTTATAGGAGAGTATTCTAGCTACTAGCTTAGCAATAGGGGTAATATTTTTGCTAGTCATTGGAGGTCCATGATTGGGTAAAAAGATTTTAGATAAAACAGAGGCATCATCTAAAATAACATCATCAAGATATAATCCTCCGTCATCAATACCCAATATTTGATTAATTCTCATGGGTGTGAGTGTCATTTTGACATTTTTCACAGATGAACAGATAACTACATCCCCATCGGGTTTTTGTACAACCCTCATATTTGTGTAAAATAAATTAATGAGTTGGGGATAATAGCTGGGTTGATTAGATAGAGAGAGAAAATCATAAAGACTACTATGTTGAAACAAGGAGACAAGATTAAAACGATCAAGATCATTGAAATTAACAAATCTTCTAGGGAAGATGACAATGGTACACACAACGTACCATCGTTCAAGGAGATCGGGACTTAAAAGAAATTGAGAGTAATCTTGAGAAGAACTACCCTCATGAGATCTCTTGGATCTTTTAGGAGCCATAAAAAGAAAGAGTTGGAATGATTTTACCAAAGAAAAAGAAGAATGATCAGAACAGAGGCGAACACCAGCAGCAGTTGTGAGTCGACTTCCTTCTTCTTCACAGATTAGGGTTTGGGATTTTGGGTGAAAAAATTGGAGATCGGTAAAGGTGAGAAAGAGGGGCTGGTAAAGGGTTTTAACTGAGGGCAGACGGCTGAGATCAAAGAGGGAAGAAATCGACGGTTGAGATAAGAGATCACAGGTGAAAAGAGAAGTGGATTTTATCTCAAAAGCTGCGATGAATAGTCGCTGAAGACAATTGAGCTCGCGACAGTCGACTGGTAGGGTATATCAGTCGACTTAGTCGAGAAGAGACTAAATTTTATATGTCTACTGAGCAGTCGACTGTCATAAGGACCAGGCGACTGATCAGAGAACAAAAATAGATATGTTTTAAAGTACAGTACAGTCGACTTACTCAAGAACACAGTCGACTTAACAGAAACAATTTTTAACAAATATCAAAAAAATCACAAATTCCAAGTTCCCTTCTTAAGTTAATGAAAGTATCTTCTTTAAGGGGTTTGGTAAATATGTCTGCTACTAATGAAAGTATCTTCTTTAAGGGGTTTGGTAAATATGTCTGCTACTTGTTTATCAGTAGAGATAAACTCTAAAGATATATCTCCTTTTAAAACATGATCACGTAGAAAATGATGTCGAATATCAATATGTTTCGTACGTGAATGTTGAATCGGATTTTTAGATAGATTAATTGCACTGGTATTATCACACATAATTGAGGGTTTCTCAAATGAAATACCATAATCTAATAAAGTTTGTTTCATCCACAAGATTTGTGCACATGCCAAACTTGCAACGATATACTCAGCTTCTGTGGTTGATAGGGATACGGAATTTTGCTTTTTACTGCACCAAGAGACTAGGGAATGTCCCAAAAAGTGACATGTACCACTAGTACTCTTGCGATCAGTTTTGCTTCCAGCAAAATCAGCATCGCTATATGGCAGAAGTTGAAAATTATCGGTGCGTGAATAAAATAAACCATATTCAAATGTGCCCTTAATATATCTTAAAATTCGTTTCACTGCTTTTAAATGAGATTCTTTAGGACTAGATTGATATCTAGCACATAAACATACGCTGAACATAATATCTGGTCTACTTGCAGTAATATATAAGAGTGAACCAATCATACCTCGATAGAGTTTTTGATCAACACTCTTACCTAATATATCTTTGTCAAGAGTAGTAGTAGTAGCCATAGGTGTGGATTTACTACTAGTACTATCCATGTTAAAACGTTTGAGTAATTCCTTTGCATATTTTCCTTGATTGATATATATGCCACTTGAGGACTGTTTAATTTGAAGTCCAAGAAAATAATTGAGTTCACCCATGTGACTCATCTCAAATTCATTTTTCATGGTATTAGCAAATTCTTGACATAGATTATTATTAGTAGAACAAAAAATTATATCATCAACATATATTTGTATGATTAAGATATCATTCTTAACTCTTTTGATAAACAATGTAGTGTCTACTTTACCTATTTCAAATCCTGTTTCTAAAAGAAAAGTTTTCAAACGATCATACCAAGCACGAGGTGCTTGCTTAAGACCGTATAAAGCCTTTTTCAATTTATAAACATGATCTGGAAATTGTTCATGTTCAAAACCTGGTGGTTGTTTAACATAAACATTTTCTTTAATAAACCCATTAAGAAAAGCACTTTTAACATCCATTTGATAAAGTATAAAATTCATGAAACAAGCAAAAGATAATAAAATACGAATAGATTCTAGTCTAGCAACAGGAGCATATGTTTCATCAAAATCTATACCTTCTTCTTGATTATACCCTTGAGCAACTAATCTAGCCTTGTTCCTTACAACTTGTCCTGATTCATCTAACTTATTTTTAAATACCCATTTGGTACCAATAATAGTCTGATCAGGAGGTCGTGGAACTAAATCTCATACATCATTTCTTATAAATTGGTTTAGTTCATCTTGCATGGCATTCATCCAATATTCATTCTCACAAGCTTCTTGTATATTTTTCGGTTCAAAATCCGACAAGAATGCTGTATGAGAAATCATATTAACATGTGAACGTGTCTGAATACCATGGGAGATGTCACCAATTATTAAGTCATGAGGATGATCTTTAACTTCAACAAATGACTTTGGTAAAGTTGAAGATATCACAATGGGATCAGTCGACTGGACAGGTTCTTCAGTCGACTGCTTCACTTCAGTCGACTGGAAGTCCTTATCAGTCGACTTATCAGTCAGATTAGTTTGTTCTAAAGATTTAATCACATTATCTAAAGGTGATGAATCAATTTCATCATCTTTATTTAAGGTTGATGAAGGTAAAGATTCATCGAATGTAACATGCATTGACTCTTCAATAGTCATTGTAGATTTATTGAAAATTCTATATGCTTTACTCCTATTTGAGTATCCTAAAAAGATACCTTCATTAGATCTATGATCAAATTTGTCTAAATTATCTTTTGTGTTTAGAATAAAACACTTACAACCAAATGTCTTAAAGTAAGAGACTTTAGGAATTTTGTTAAAAAATAACTCATAACAAGTCTTCTTTAGCTTAGGTCTTATAAGAATCCTATTTAAAACATAACAAGCTGTAGCAACAGCTTCAGCCCAAAAATGCTTTGGTAAATTGCTTTCAACAAGCATAGTACGTGCGCATTCTTGCAAAGTCCTATTCTTCCGTTCAACTACTCCATTTTGTGGTGAAGCTCTAGGAAATGCAAATGAATGTGTTATACCATTCTTGTTGCAATATTCTGTAAATGTCTCATTCTCAAATTCTCCACCATGATCACTTCTAATAGTGACTATGGTTAGAGATTTTTGATTTTGAATAGTTTACAAAAATGTGCAAATTCATCAAAGGCATCATTTTTATGTTTTAAAAAGAATGTCCAAGTGAATCTTGAAAAATCATCTACTAAAACAAATACATATCTACTTTTATTTAAAGAAGCAACTCTATCAGGGCCAAATAAATCCATATGAATTAATTCGAGCGGCCTACTAGTGGAAATTACTTCTTTTGTTTTAAAAGTGGATTTGATTTGTTTTCCTAGTTGACATGCATCACATAACTTATCCTTTTTAAAGGATAGTTTTGGTAGTCCTTTAACTAGGTTATATTTAGATAATTTTGAGAGATTTTTCATGTTCACATGTCCAAATCTTCTATGCCATAGCCAAGATTCATTGTTAGAGGCTATTAAACAAAAATCATTTGAAGATTCAATTGCATTTAAACACAATTCATAAATATTATTTTTACGAAAACCTTGAAAAACAACATTTTGCATAGTGGAATCATAAATCAAACATGCATCTTTTTCAAAAACTATTTTATACCCTTTATCACATAACTGACTAATGCTTAAAAGATTATGCTTTAAACCACTAACTAATAATACGTTTTCTATGGTTGGATTACAGCGTTCTTTCTTGGGTACCTATAAAAAATTTAAGGTAAATATGGTACCCTTTTTATTGGGTCCAAAACACATTAGTTTGGGGGAAACCAAACCCATGAAGAGTTTGATTTTCCTCCATAAGCAGGAATATAATTAATAGAATTACACACAGTTAAAACATATGAGTTAATATAAGCAATTCTATCATTCTTATTTAAGCTGACTGGAACCCATATAACTTTGTTCTGTCCAGTCGACTTAACAGTGCCCTTCAGTCGACTGCTAGTCTGAGTCAGTCGACTTGATGGTACACTAGGTCGGCTTATATGAGGTTTTGATCTCGTTGAATGAGATTCAATTCCTCCGGACAGACGACTGGTAGATTGGTTCAGTCGACTTAACCGAACAGTAAATTTGCTTTTATCACTAGCATTAACAACCTTAGGCTTTTCAAAAAATTCATATAACTTGTGTGTAACACTAGAAATAGATGCTGATTTATTTCTACTAGTGTTTTTAGCAGGAGATTCTTTTACAGAAGAATTTTTAAAACCAAGTCCATATTTTTGACTAGATTTTACTTGATGGTGAAGGACATCATTTAAATTCTCTTTGTCTTTGTTAAACTTAGATACGTTCTTTGAAATCTCTTCATAATTCTTTTTGAGAGTTTCAAGATCAGTATCTAAACTTGTAATGCGAGAATTTAAAGATTTCACTTCCTTATCAAGGTTAAGATTTTCTTGAGAAAGTGTTTGATTACTTTCTCTAGATTCTTAACTCTAATCTTTTCTTTTTTCAACTCTTGGAATATTTCATTAAAAGCATCAAGAAGATCTTCTGAATCATAGTCATTACTTACATGTTCTTGTGCAGCCAAGAAACACATATTTGCCACTTCGTTGTTTTCATCCGTTTCTTCTTCGGAAGACGAATCACTATCATCCCATGTAGCTTGATAGACCTTCTTGTTCTTGGCAAATTTGTTCTTTGAATATTTGTCCTTCTTGAAGTTGGATGGTTTTTCCTTGTTCTTTGCATTTTCTAAGGGACAATCCTTCTTCATGTGACCTATTTTATTGCACCTGAAACATGTAGGAGGGTCATTAGTATCTCTATTTTTAGAATTAAACTTACCCTTCTTTAAGAATTTCTTGAATCTTCGAGTGAACATTGCTATCTCCTCTTCATCTTCTTCCTCATCTTCTGAGTCTGTCATGGCTTTAAAAGCCAATGATTTCTTCTTTGTTTGCTGTGATTCTGTATCCTTCTTTTGATCTTCAAGTTGAACCTCGTATGCCATGAGATTGCCCACAAGATTCTCAAGAGAAAGTTGTGACAAGTCATTTGCTTCCTTTATTGCTGTGTCTTCTTCTCCCATTCTGGAGTGAGTGCACGTAAGACTTTTCTAACCATCTCCACTTGAGGGTAAATCTTTCCAAGGGCTACAAGGGAGTTTGTGATATCTGTAAATCTGGTGATCATCTCGGATACGGTTTCATTGTCCTTCATTCTGAACATCTCAAACCTGTGAACAAGAACAGAAATTTTAGACTCTTTAACTTTATTCGTTCCTTCATGTGTTACCTCGAGCGTATGCCAGATTTGATGTGCAGTTGTAGCATTGGATACACGGTTGATTCTTCCTTTGTAAGTGCACAAAATAAGGCATTCATTGCTTTGGCATTGTTCATCGTTTGATTCTTTTGATCATCATTCCATTGTGCATATGGAATGGTAGGGGCAGTGTATTCTGTCTCTGTCATTTGCCATATCTCGTAGTTGATTGATTGGAGGTAGATTCTCATTCGGTACTTCCAATAATTGTAGTTAGTTCCATCGAATAGCGGTGGCCGTTGTGTAGATTGGCCTTCATGGTACTGATTTGTATTTGAAGTAGTTGCCATAGCCTGTAACCTTGCTCTGATACCAAGTGTTGGATCCTGTAGGCGAGACAACAAACACTAGAGGGGAGGTGAATAGTGTTAATAAAAAAACTGCGGAAATTTTCTTCGGTGCAGTCGACTTGGTTGTGAACCAGTCGACTGATATGACCAAAATAAAGCAAAAACAGTAACTCTGTGCAGTCGACTTATAGATAAGACAGGCGACTGAAGACACAATGAAAATACAACTTATACGACACTGACCAGTCGACTGATAGTGCAAGGAGTCGACTGTCCAGACAATTTTTGCAGAACTTAAGTAAACAAGAGTAAATGCAAAATCAAGACAACCAATCACATAGTACACAAGATATATACTGGTTCGGTCCTCCCGACCTACGTCCAGTCCCCAAGCAACCCACTTGAGATTTCCACTATTCTTGAAAAAGTTTACAAGAATACCCTACGGCGTTAAGACAACAACCTTGTCTAACCCGTAGTCCTTTCTCTCAACCAGAGAAAGCAGACACACTCTACTACCAAGAGTGAAACAAACCGACTCTACAACCTAGAGTCAAAAACCACTCTCCAACCGAGAGCAAAAGGAACAAGAAAAACTTTACAGTCAACCTATAGCCTTGTTGGTGTATTGTGTTGTTGCACGTGGCTAAAAACAAGGTCGACTTCTATACCCAGTCCAGAGCGAAATCGTTGCTATACTGGACTGAGTGTAGAGAACCAAAGGATTTGAACTTGAAAGCTTTTTTTCAAATTTTTCACTTAGAATTTTCTCAAAGAGTGCTCGGTATCTCAAAAACTGTTGTAAATGTCGTTAGCTCTTTTCAGTGAGATCTGAACTCTTTTTTATAGAGTTAGATCTCCTGAACGTTAGGGGACAGTTATTCCAACTGTCAACCAACGGATCTAAGAGCCGTTGCTTTTGAAAAATCAATTTTGAAAACAGAAAACGGTCAAAAGCACTCGAACAGTCGACTGGGTTGCCATATGAGTCGACTGGTCAGAGTTTGAATAAATTTAAACAGTTTTGTACTATCAGTCGACTGCCAGAAGTATCAGTCGACTGGTACTCAACAGTTAAATTACTTCAAACTGTTTTGACTCTTTTGGGGTTTTTGAAAAACACACATTATGAATTTTGTGAGTGTATGTGTGTGTGACAAGGCTTTACAATCAGACTAAGACTCAACAAAAGTAAAATACAATGTTTTACAAGACATAATAACTTGACACATTTGAGCATGAGGTCTTGAGTCTTGATTTGAGTCTTGAGTCTTGTTTTGAGTCTTGTCTTGAGTGAAGTCTTTGTCTGTAGCCTTTGAGCTTGTTCATTTGTTCAGCTGAAGTCTTTGTCTGTAGCCTTTGAGCTTGTTCATTTGTTCAGCTGAAATAATCTTTTGTATGTGCAACCTGCAATGTTAGCTGTATAACATAGACACATGTTGCAGTGTGTTGTGATCATCAAAATCAAGAATCAACATTCTCCCCCTTTTTGATGATGACAACACAATAGCTGATAATAACAGATAATATACAAGCATAGTAAAAATATGCTCCCCCTGTTAAAAATACATCATGCATACAAAATAAAAATGTATCTTTAAATCATGTATCAGTCGACTTAAAGTATTTCAGGCGACTGATCAGAAAACGTATACATAGTAAAATCACAAACATAAATAATAATCACAGATGCAGCAGTCGACTTAACTGCTTGTAGCCAGTCGACTGACCAGAGTAATTTTCATTACACAGATCAAATACTTAGAGGATATCTCTCCCCCTTTGTCATCAACAAAAATCATAAAAAAAACAGTCCATCGCATTATAAAAACATAGAAATAAACTTAAGAAATGTTCGCATACATAAAAAGTTCATTAAGACAAAATGAAATAGAAAATTACATAAATAGCGAAAAATAAAAAGTCTTCAATTGTCCTCATCTGAATCTTCATCAGCAGTATGAAATTGAGAATGGAAAAGATCAGTGAGGTGATCAAGTTTGGAATCAATGGTGTGAAGCTGGGTATCCACAGACGCTGAATGTTTCATGAGATAAGAGACACAATCATAGAGAGATGAATGTTACAAGACATAATAACTTGACACAATCAAGAATCAACACATACTGTAGTTGAATAAAATGCTGTGTGCTAATTGAAGAACAGAAGGGAGAGATGATCCCTTAATTCAAAAATTACCCTGTTCAGTCGACCGAATGTATGTAACAGTCGACTGTACTGAACTTGAAAAGTTGTATAATTGAACCCTGTAGAACAGCCGACTGGTTTGAATGACAGTCGACTGCCCCGTAAATGATATTTAGATTTTGAACGCTGCGGAACGGCCGACTGGCCATGTGCAGCAGTCGACTCTTCCGAGCGGTTATTGAAGAACTTTCTTTGACTGAACAAGTCGATTGGATAAGTTCTAAGTCGACTGCTCAGATCACTTTTGACATCTCAGAAATTTTATGAATTGTTTTATGGTATAGATTATGAATCTTATGTTGAATGATTATTGGTAGTGACAATTTAAGTAAACTCTATTTGTCTTTGTATGAATTTATACCTGAAATGAAGCGAATCATTTATTTGAATTTATGAAAGCTGTATGAATATGAAAGTTATGAACATGGAAAAGGAAAATCTATTGAGATTATGAAAATGAACTCTCGAGCTAGTAATGCTCAATTTTGGTAATTGTGAATTGAAATTGAAACAAAAGAGTAGCTAAGTCTCCCACCGGCAATTGGAAATAAATGAAATAAAATTTGAAAAGAAAGACTAAGGTTGGTCATGTTGAATGAATGATTAAGTCCGGTTAGTGGAGAGGCTAACTCTAGAGCTTTGATTTTGTTCATGATTCTAATAAAATAAGGACTAAATACATAGTAAAGATGTGATGAAAGTAAGAGAAAAACATTGAGTATGAGGGCCATTGGATTGGCGGCGAGAGAGTATTCCAAGATGTCCCATGATGAGTCATGATAGGGCGTGGATACTGCTCCAGAGTACCGTCCCGGTAGCGACGCTCGTGGGGTGTTGGACGACTGCAGGTGGTGTCATGTCCATGGTAGGAGCTGAATTACCACAGGATGCCTGCATGATGAGTCATGTGTCAGTGTGTTGGGATTCCCTCCAGGGGCACCTAGATATGAGTTCGTATGTCAGAAAATATCTAGGATACTTACCGTAGTTACAGTAGTAGATTAAGTCATGACGAGGGATTGAACCCTACAAGATGAAGTACGATTAAGGGCTTGCCCTCGGACCTATGTAGTATGGGATGCATAGAATCCGAACAAGTGCACATTAGTGTCATATAACATAATAATTGCATTAAGGATTAAGTGCACAATCACAACACGACATCATTAAGATTTTTCCTTTAATTTGATATGTGAACAAGTTTGTGATTTGTTAAGAAATTATAATCGTTATACTGTTTCTGGCATAGAGAGGATGGCCATGTATAATTTTCGTCGGTTGAATAAACTGACGTGCCCACAGTTTTGTATGCAGGATAAATGGCTTGATAAAAGTGAAAGGAGAACTGATGCTTACAAATTATTCATTGTTGATGTATATTTATTTAAATGATGTAAATTGCTTCCGCTGTCATTACATGTACATTATTGTGTTATAGGCTTCCGCTGAAAAATGAAAAGTGTAAAATCTCATGTAACTCTGATGTAAAATGGAAGTTTCAATTCCTTGTAAAATTGTACCGAATGAGATGAAAAGATTATGTGAAAATCTCGAATTCAGTTGTATTTAGAATTCGGGGTGTTACAATGATGGTGTGCATTCGGAAACTCATTTTTTTGACATCTCCAGTCCAAACTGCCTGCGACCTATGATCTTCTTACAGATAAAGCACGGTAGTCTCTACAGGACCCGGATGTCCCCGTGGTCATGCGAAGTACCAGATGAAGCACCCACATCCTGGGAAGAAGATGGTTGTGTAGGATCCATTTGCCTGTCAACATTTAATATAACGTGTCAACTACAATATTAATAAACATTACGGGACTAGAGATACTAAAATTTGTACTAAAATATTAATAAACATTACTAAACATTAACAAATATTCACCACCACAACATCTCCACACACTACAAATAGATGAATCTAAGTTTGCAAAGATAACAATATAGGTCATCAACATCTCAATCTCCTATAAAAATCACTTCACATATCTTTTAGTTACGTGGATATATTCTACATCAATTTTACTATACTACCAATATAGCTCTTACTAATCAACAACAATTTTACAAACTCTAGATCAATAATTCAACATTTCCCAAACCCTAGATCAACAACAATCCATAAGTACATTTCCATAATTACTGCTTAAATAAAACAAATCTACAACACTCGTACTATACCACCAATGTATACAGCTGTCATACATCAAAATCAACATTGTACAAAAAATTAGGAATTTTGAAAACTTACCACAATTTCGGATTTCGGATTCTTTCAAAAATAAATGAGAGAATCAAGACTACAATCTATGTTTAATTGTTGTTTGGCAGCTAACAAATCACTCCAATAGTTGGGATTTTAGTAATTTATGATTTACGGATCTAGGGTTACGGGAGTGAAGAGAAAGAGAGAAAAGATCGAAAGACAAAGGGGGAAGGAGAAGGGTTTCTGAATATAGGTAACTGTGCAAAAATAAATTAACTGATGCCGTTATTTTGAATAATGGCATCAGTATAAACGTTGCCGTTCTCTCAGAGAACGGTATAGGTTAATTTACTTTAACAATTCTCTCTCAGCTCACAATTGAGACTGTTACATCTTTGGACAAAAAGTAACATATGCCGTTATTTGGAATAACGGCATAAAACTTTTTTTCCAAACAGATGCCGTTATTGGGAAAGAAACAACCTATGCCATTTTTCCCAATAACGTTTCTTGCTGACGTGTCCTAAACAGGGGCAGATCGCTAATTGTTTTCAGAAGTGGGTCGGAGCGCCAAATATTTTCAAAAAGTGGGTCAGTACTGCAAAATTTTTGAATATATGCATGTTGCTGACTATTGTACGAACAAAGTTTAGTTCTTTTATATATATATATATATATATATATAAACAATGTTTCATTATAAATGCTGCAAACGCTACTGTAGCGTTTACAAACGTGCAAACCACTTAACTCGTCATTGGCAATGACAGGTTAAGGTAAAACACATAACCTGTCATTGCCAATGACGGATTATGTGTTTTTCCTTAACCAGTCATTGTCAAAGACGGGTTAAGAGGTTTGCACGTATTTGCACAACATTTGCGTTTGCAATGGAAGAATGCTTATATATATATATATATATATATATATATATATATATATATATATATATATATATATATATATATATATATATATATATACTACTATAATGGGAGAAGGCCTTAGTGTAATTTGTCCATCTACCAACCCGTGCAACGCACGTGCATAATCTCTACTCACTACTTCTATATTGAGAGAAGGCCTTAGTGTAATTTGTCCATCTACCAACCCGTACAACGCACGTGCATAATTATTGTAAATGAGATTTTAGATCAAATCCAGACTGTCTGAATTTTTACATTTAAAAAAAATATATTTATTAAGACTTGCATCGCACGTGTAAACTACTAGTATATATTATGGCAAATGCTCCATTTGAAAACAGGTCTAGTTTTCACGGGTTGGAAAACAACGATCTGAGCCATTGGATCACTCTTGATCGTGATTAACGGCTCAGATCTGAGCCGCCCATCACCCGTTCTCACTAAGTGGTGGAGGGTTATTTTGGGAATTTCTTCCCAAATAACTCTTCGCCTCACAGATTCTAAAAAAAATGAATTAATCTAGGCCGTTGTTGGGAACAACGGCCTAAGTTATAAAATTTTTATATAAATTTTATAGCCTAGGTTATAAAAATAGAGAATAAGGCCGTTGTTCCAAACAACGGCCTATGATTCAATTTTTTATAACCCAACAACGGCCTAGGTTATATCAATTTATCAGAGCGAATTAGGCGAAGAGTTATTTGGGACGAAATTTCCAAAATAACCCTTCGCCATTTAAGTGATATTGGGTGATGGGCGGAGGCGATCTGAGCCGTTGATTACGATCAAGAGTGATCCAATGGCTCAGATCGCTGTTTTCCAACACGTGAAAACAAACCCGTTTTCAATGGAGCATTTGCATATATATATATATATATATATATATATATATATATATATATATATATATATATATATATATATATACACTAGGCTTGCCCGTTGACACGTGCCTATGGCACGTCTTCGGAACGATGTACCTTATTTGATCATATAAAATAGTTTTGGAGGTCCAGAAAATTAATTGAAGTAGTAAACATATTATATAAGAAACTTTTGGGGTCCAGCAAAAAATATATTTTATGTTTTTTTTTTTGATTTTTTGGAATTATTTTTAAAGTTTTTAATTTTTTTAATTTTTTTAGTTTTTAATTTTTTTTTAATTTTTTTAATTTTTATTTTCTTAATTTTTTTGAATAGAAGAGGGAGGGAGGGAGAGAGAGAGAGAGAGAGAGAGAGAGAGAGAGAGAGAGAGAATATTAAAATAAATATAGGAGTTGTTTTGGATGGGGATTTGAATTTGAGTTTTGGAGGGAACTTTTGGGGGGAAAAATATGTTTTGTGAGATTAGATCTTGGCCTTTAATTTTTGAAGGAATTGAAGGAGAGCCACTTGATAGCTTTCTTTGTGTTTTATTATATAGATATAACAATACTCCTTTGCAAACGCAAATATTCTGAAAATGCGTAAAAACCACCTAGGCTGTTTTTTTAACAACGGCCTAGGTTATAAACATATCATAACTTCCCGTATCAACTTATCAAATTCTGTTAGATTGATGGGCATGCACAAAAGATCGAGAAAAAAGAGAAAATTAAGGGAAGAAAAATCTTAGCCATAGTAGCCAACATTCACATCAGAAATAAGAATATATCCTACGGGATAAGTGTGTGCTTCCTTAAGGTTATGTACGGACTGAAAAGGTAGGGCAAAAAAGTAATATATGTCTATTTATGGAAATCTCTTTAATTTTTGGCCACATTCTTTACATCCACAATCAATACCTTCTACTTTATTCGCGATGTGCTTAGACCCTATATAGCAAGTGGTGAATGAAAAGATTCTAAAAATATTCTAGAATTTCATTGTTTTTAATTATTTTATTTTAGTGTGTGCCCATTGTTTCATCCAAATTCTACATTTATTCCTCACATAGAAATCTAACTTGTATGCACAAGATTTTATCCAAGGATGCCTTCCTCAATCCTCAAATGTTGCACATCTTATCACTGTATATATATATTTGATGCTGCAATTTTGATGCATTGATCCTTTCCAGAACTAGGGATTGTTCAGCATACAACGAGGTTTTCGGTTTTAACAAGTAAATAACGGGGAAAAAAGAAGAAAACCGGCTTTGAACATTATGTCTACTTCTCAATCGCTCCTAAATAATGCTCCATTAATGTATAGTTTTAATTATATATTGCCAGTGCATATAAGTCACAATGCCCGAACTACTTAAATCTCATAACTCTATCTTTTATTAGTTTCTTCGACATTTATCTTGTGTTATAAATCTTAATTAGGTAATTTGAGGAATCTGTGATGAGAATGCCAACTATAGTAATAGTTAAACCAAATGATTGAAAACACAGTTTATGTTTTCGGCATCACATAGCTATTGTTTTCAGCATCACATAGCTATTGTTTTCAGCTTCTTCATTACATTATCTATAAAGTTCTTTTTCCCCTTTAATCTCCGGAGTTTAAAGTGGACAATTTTCACCCAGTTACAATTATCTCAATCTCTTCTCCTTTAGTGTAATAGTCTTTTTCGTATTTTTTTGACATCTTGCAGTAAGAATATCCAGATGTTTTTTACTGTTTTAGTGATTACATTCTATTTAGGACTATCCAGAAATTTCCAACTCTCCATATAATAGCAGGACTGAATGAAAATATACACAGATTGACGAAAAAAACCTGTAGGAACCGTCATGGTTTTGTAGCTAACTATGATAAGTTAGGTCTATTAGCCTTCTCGTTGTCTAGACTAGATACAAAACTAAAACGTGCATCACCTGAGAGCAAACTTGTCTTCGTACTTCCAGTGTATCATTGTTCTTTTATTAATTAAACATTACCTTTAAAAGAATAATAAATAATAAAACCTGCATGTAGGAAACCAAATGGCTAACTGAAATGTTATTTCAAAGTTTGAATTATATGCAGTGTAATATCATACACTTGCTATTGAACTCAGAGAATATTGTTAAATTTGATTCTGTTACAGCAACCCACTACAAATCAGCTGAAAGCTTCACAATTCCTACTTCTCGGTATGCTACTTTATCAATGGTGAAATTATCAGAAACAGGTACTTACTCCTCAAACAGAAACTAATTAGCTAACAATGAAGAACAAAATTTAGTTAAGCATAATAATTATATATTTGAAAAGAAGGAGAACTCTGGTGTTGTACAGTTCTCATTCAAACAGGACACAGTATCAAACACACTGTATCGATCCCTCAACAAAAAGAACTATATTGGCCACACAAATTTTTTTTTACTAAGTCAAAAGGGTACAAAAATAAAAAATACATTATTGGACGTCTCATAGCGCAGATATTAATCGTCACCCCTA
Source organism: Hemerocallis citrina (assembly GCA_017893485.1). Classification (NCBI taxonomy): domain Eukaryota; kingdom Viridiplantae; phylum Streptophyta; class Magnoliopsida; order Asparagales; family Asphodelaceae; genus Hemerocallis; species Hemerocallis citrina. The sequence continues at coordinate 445,178,462 of CM030358.1, read as the reverse complement.
TACGGTCTCATAGCGCAGATATTAATCCTCACCCCTATACCGAAGGGTCCAGTACATAATTCATCTATATTTAGAGAGTATGAATCTCAAAGCATAGATGACTGGTTCATGTGCATACTATGTGTACTTATCTTTTATTATTTCCCACGATCAGAGCCAGAGAGCACCTGCACTTTTGAGCAACTCGACAAGTGTGCCCTCTAGGTGAAGGGACATGACCTTATTAGTTGATCCAACGAATTCCCCTCCAATGTACACTGCTGGTACGGGATGTTTTAGGCCAAGTTGGCGGGCGAGGGCCCGCTCCATTTCTTTCCCAATGGAGCCCACCTCGTCGAGCTCATGGACGACAGTTCTTACACCGAGCTCCTGAGAGAAGAGGATCTTGATGGTGTGGCACATGCAGCATGAGCTTTTGCTGAAGATCACCACTGCACTCTCTGAGGCCAAGCTGTTCACTCTCTCCATTTGAGAACTTGAGAATAAGTAGTGAATGAAGTAGATATCTTGTGAGTTTTTTGTTGTTGAAATGGGATGGTTTGTTTTTCTACTGAGTAGGGGTTTATATAGCCGGGAAAAAGTGTGTTTTGAGTTTGAATTTCGAATATTATAATGGTTGGCGACTGTGTGGACTTGCAGTTGTGTGGCTTTACATGCAATACGCATGGTAATTAAGTATTTGAATATATAATGTTAGATCACTTCTGATGATTGCTATGGAAAATGACTTGGTTCAATTAGGGCAAGGGGACAAGTTGGTTAGTGTGATCATTTGTTTCCTTTGATTACACAATGATATTGGATTTGTAATTTGTTTTAGTTGATAAGATTTGATCTACTTTTAGTAGTGGTCTCACTTTTTACATGAAGCCGATAAAGCTCTGAAGGATCTGTTACTGATACTTCTATAAGGGCAAACTTATTCCGAACAAATCATATCTACATATCTTAGCTATATCAGAAAAATATATGTAGCATTGATTCTTTTGCAGTGAAGTCACATCATCAAGAATTTATGATTTAACCATGTAAACTAAAGTTGTATGAATGAACAGGAATTTTCGTTGAGACATATACCAAGTTCTCTATCAGTGATCCATGTTTGTTTAATTGCTATTTGAAATTAAGTAGTATCGTGTTAAATATGTGTCGAATTTTTATATATATCTGATGTATATCTGATATGAAATCAAATCCATGTAGCATTTTAGTCTTTGTTTAGCTATGTATTATTTTGTATATCGTGTCCTTATCAGATTCCTTAGTTCATAAACCGTATTAGCTTTTTAATGAGTGAAAATACAAGCTAAATGTCGACCTGAGTCAAATCATCGTGAGTATGGAAGACACCCTTCTTGAACATATTTTGAGATGATTGTCACACTGCACTTACCTGTTTTGAAAAACCTGGATTTTTTTTTTCTCTTGTCTGAACTAGCTAGCTAGAGACTAATCCTCTTAGAGAACACTTCCGAAAGGTTGCAATGTTATGTTCTTTCTTTTTGTCATCCAAACAAATACTAGGTGCATATGCTACATCTAAGGGAATGCTGTAATGCTCTATGCATATGCATTTGTGAGTGAAGTTTAGTCAACGACAAGATAATTTCTGAATTCTTTCTTAAGTTAGTTTATTTCTAGAATTCTATCTGAGAAGTTCAAGAATATATTGTCATCTCTAATAGCTGGTCAGCCTGTGCCAGAATTCAAATTGATGACACAGGTGCTTACTCTTGCATCACAATCTGTTTAAACAATAAATTGACGATAAGTTTAAGTTATGATGCATAATCATGATGCAGAATTTGTCCTCTCTAGCACAACAAGAAATTAAGGTTGTGTTTGGTTTGGCTTTATAAATTTCTTTTCAGTTTTTAAAATGAAAACATAGGGCAATTGTGATTTTTGAAAACAGAGTATTGTTTGGTAAATTGTTTTCATAAAATAGCTTTTTTAAAAATAAAGTATTGTTGCTGCTTATTTCGGTGTGGGAGCAAACAAATAGTGAGTTAATAATTGATGGAAACTAATAAACTATTAAAAGTCAAACTTGTGACCTTGGCCGTTAAAAGAGGTTAGAGCTTCTGAGATTGAATCTGGATCGTTGATTGACCTCCTGTGATTTGAATTCGACGGTTGCTGATGCGGCCGATGGACCTGCAAAAAACCTAAAACACGGGGGGTGGCCCCCGGTGACACTCTCCGACGCTCAATTAAGAACCAAAAAAGGAGAGAGAGTAAGAGAGTGAAACTAGTAAATTGTTGATCACCTTCTGACTGAAGAGGGGGAGGGGTATTTATAGGCCTGAGAGACATTTCATGAGATTCATTCGTGTTCGTTGGATCGGTTTAACTACCTTATCTCTTTCATGTCTCTCCCCATCAAGAGATAAGATATCCTGGTTAGAGGATAAGAGATTTGACTCCTAGCCTGTATGGGCTGGGTGTCTCTCCTAGTGGGCCTAGTCTGTAACTTTTTATGGGTTTAGGAGAAGCCCATATCTTGAAGTGTGCCTAGACCTGTAAAAGGAGTTTGTGATGGCTGATCTGCCTGTAGATGCTTTGAGATCCATGCAGGAATCGTAGGGCTCTGATCTGTTGTGATTTTTACCATCATCAAAAGCCCCCCACTCCCGAAAGGCAATTTTCTTGGCTTTCGGAGAGTAGTACGTCTTATTTTTAGAATCTGGCGTATAATCTTAACTGTCAGAGTGTTCGGAGGTACCCATAACTGATCTGTGGCTTTTGAAGACAGTGAATATTTTCCTGGATTTTTCCATAGTCCTTCGAATTTTCTGAATTTTCTAGAATTTTCGGGAATTTTTCCATAGTTCTTCGGATTTTTTCCAAATTTTCTAGAATTTTTTCCAATTTCAAAATCACTTTTACGAATTTTATAATTAATAAATTCAATTTTAATTATTTTTTTGCATTTTAAAATTAATTTTCAGAATTAAAATAATTATTTCTGAATTTTTAATTAAAATTTCGATTTTTAAATGTTTTTAAAATAATTTTTAATTAGTTTTGGGTATTTTTTACGAATTATCGGAGCCGACGCGAGTTTTAAAGCAATTAGGCTCGGTTATTAGAGCCGGCTCGTGCGCTAAGGTCGATCTGACGGCGATGATGCGACGATCACCTGATGAGGGAATTTGGTGCGATCTGGAGCGCTCATCACGCTTGGCTCGCCCGCTGAGAGAGATCGGACGACCGAGGAGAGAACGAAGCGCTGGGGACAAAGGCAGGGTGACATGGATGCATCTGAGCCGTCCATCGCATTTAAGCTCAAATTTGGGGGAGATCCAAAGGATAGGAATTGACGAGGGGACCCCTTAGCTCGGCCGACAATTTCGCTGAACAATAGTGACTTGTTTCGATTTTGATGGCTTTTGCTGAGCGACGGGGCCTTTGTGTATTCGCAGAGCTACAAAGCTTTCGCCTTTGTTGGGCTATTATGACGTCGAACCGCCTCTCCGTCGACATATAACCCTTGTTGAGCTATCGAGCTCCATTCTCTGCTGAGCTATGTAGGTAGTTTGCTTTGGCCTGAGCTATGGTGATGGTGAAGCTTCGCCGAGCTACGAGAGCGCTCCGCTGAGCTGTGGCCGTTGGGTTTCGCCGAGTTACGAAGTTTTAGCTTCGCCGGGCTGTGGTCATTGAGGATTTCGCTGAGCTATGGCCACCTCGCCGAGCTATGGAGGCGATGCTTCGGCGAGCCATGGAGATGCTTTGCTGAGCTATAGGCTCCTCGTTCGATCGAGCTACGAGTGCTCTGTTCTCGAGTGGGTTGAACTTTGGGCTCGAGCAGATCTAACGTCTCGACTGTGGAGCTGTTGGGGCATCATTAGCGTGGAGCTATGAGGGCCATCAACTCATCGAGCTTATAAGTTTCCCTCGTCGAGTTGTCTCGTTCGGTCGAACTCTATTTTGGCGCTCGATTTGAAGAAGAAGAAGGAGCTACAGGTGAGGTAGGATAAAAATGGCCTGGGGCCCTGGACGGCTCTCGCTCAAAGTCAAGCCGGCTCGGCCCCGGACCAGAACAGGCTCGGTGCCGAGCCATAAGTTCACCGCCACGAAGCCACCCACGACCCTCGGTCTCCGATCCTCGACGGTCTCACGGGCCTTCCACTCGGCCGGGTAAGGGAGGGGGATGACCTGGCGCAACCTAGGCCCTCCAATTCTCTCAGGGACACAGGGCCCCCCACGATCTGCCATGTCAGCTCCAAATCCACTTGGGGCTTTGCCACGTCAGCCCTAAACCGCTCTGGACGCTGCCACGTGTGCCCTAAACCACCTGGGCCTCTGGCCACGTCAGGCCCATGGGCCTTCGGGTCCAGACCCGGCCCCCAAACGGATCCACACCCGGCTGGGTTATCTATAAATACCAAACCCTCACCCACCTTCAAAGGTAATCAATCTTTCTTCCACAAAACCCTAGTTACTGTTACTCACCTACAGAGACTAACTAGATCGTCGGAGGGTCTGCCACCGGGATAAATCCCGGTGTTTCTAGACCGTCTGCAGGTACACAAGTCCAGCCGAGCCGACCCTACCGGCCAGAGCAAGCCTCCAGCTCACCGTCCGCTACCGAACCCTTCCCCTCTTACAAATTGAGTCCGAACTCACACCTGGTGCATCCACACGTCTCTCAGAAATAAACAGCATCAGGTTGGCGCCGTCTGTGGGAACCTCTACTTATTCGGTAGGGACGACAGTCCGAGCCTCGCCGCCGACACTCACCCTTCGATCCACCCTCCAATGCCTCCCAGGGCCCGGAGATCGGCCTCTTCCTCCCACCGGAACGGGCCTCCTAATCAGGACGCCCCCGCGGGAGGGCAGGGATCAAATAATTCGGGGGCGAACCTCGGACCCCAGCAAGGCGAACCTCACGTCGAGCAACCCGACCTTCGTCGGGTCATTATGAACCGAAGGGCTAGTCAAGCTAGGGAAGGGACCGCTTCCAACTCGGCCCCAAACCATTCCAGGCCATCGGTACTCAGCCGCATCGGCCGAATTCCTACGCCCCGACCCGACCCTTCCGACCATGGCGCGGTCACCAGGGCCGAGTTCCGGAGCTTTCGAGAGGAAATCATGGAGGCGCTTCACGGAGCGCCAAGGTCCGCGACACTCGACCGACCCCGTCAAATGAGCGAAGGAAGGAGCTACACCCACGCGCCGCCTCCTCCACCGGAGCGCGCGGACCAGGTACTCCGTCGCCTCGCTGAAATGGAGAATCGCCTCGAGCGCATCGGCGACGGGAATCCTAACCCCGTCCTAGGCCGAGCGCCCTCCTGGCCGCCATTCTCCGTCAATATTTTAGAAGCAGAAATCCCCCGGAACTTCCGGCCTCCGCAATTCGAGACATACAACGGCGAGGGTGATCCAGCTGATCACATGGAGGGCTTCAAAACCCTCATGATGATTCACAGCGCTTCGGATCCCCTGCTGTGCCGAGCCTTCCCGGCTACCCTCCGGGGCCCAGCCTGGGAATGGTTCTCCAAACTCTCCCAGGCTCAATCTTTTCGTTCGATCAGCTGGAAGCCAACTTCTTGGGCCACTTCGTCACCAGCAGGAAAGCCAAGAAGACGAGCGCCTCCCTGCTTGACCTCCGCCAGAGGGAGGGGGAGTCACTCCGTGACTTCGTCAAAAGGTTCACAACCGAGGCAAGATCCGTCTCTGCCCTCGACGCCGGCGTCGCCTCGGCCGCCTTCCGACACAATGTCCGCTACAACCAGCTAAAGGTATCCCTGGCGAAGAAACCACCTCTGGACTTTCCCGACCTTCTCAATCGAGTCGAGAAATACATTCGAGCTGAAGAAGCTCTAAACCCAGAGGGCAGCAAAGAAGTCGTAGGAAAAGGCAAGCGCAGGGTCGATGAGATCGAACCCGCTAGGAAAGCAGCAAAGGAAGGGGTCGGCACGAAGAGGGTTCCTCCGGTCCCTCGCTTCGAAAGATACACCCCGCTGACACAGAACGTGTCTGCCATCCTCTTAGAGATCGAGGACAAGGGCCTCGTCCGACTTCCTCCTCAACCTAGCAACAACAAGAAGCGAGACCAACGCTTCTACTGCCGTTTCCACAGGGATCATGGGCACGAAACCGACCAGTGTCGGACCCTAAAAGACGAAATCGAGGCCCTTATCTCACGAGGGTACCTCCGGGAGTTCACAAGAGAGAACCCACGGGATCGGCGAGATACTAGGAACCGGAGACCTTCGCCTCCGAACCCTACTCCTAACCTCATCCAGGGTCGGGATCCCGACCCCGAGGAAATCGGAACCCCGATAATTCTACATTGCGTCCACAGGGGACCGATGGGGGGAGAGTCGAATACTTCGCGGAAGGCCTTCGTCCGTGAGGTGAACGCTGTTCAAGATCTCCCCTCACCTCGACTACAAATGGTACCCGTCTCTTTCTCCGGAGAGAACCTCGAAGAAGTCCGCCTCCCCCATTGCGACGCCCTCGTCATTAGCCTCCACATGGCTAATTGCGAAGTACGCCGGATCCTCGTTGACAACGGTAGCTCAGTAAACATCCTCTTTCTCGAAGCCTTCGAGAATCTTAAACTGCCCAGGGGCAAGCTTAAGCCGGCCGGATACACCTTGCACGGGTTGTCTGGCGTCCCTATCGTCATAGAAGGGATCGTGACCCTCGACGTTACCGCAGGCTCGGTTCCTATTCAGCGAACCGAGTCTATGGACTTCATGGTGGTGAACGTCAAGGCGGCGTACAATGCCATACTTGGCCGACCGGGGCTGTGCTCCCTTCAGGCGGTACCATCGGCCTATCACTTGAAGCTAAAATTCCCCACCCAACAAGGGGTCGGTGTCGTCCGAGGCAACCAAGAGGCGGTGCGGTCCTGCTACATGACTGCCGTCGGAGGTGGTGTCTTCCCCATCGATGCCGTCGAGCTCGGGTCCGAGGGCAACGGTTCCACTCCAGAGCCAGCCGACGAGCTGGAAGAGGTCCCGTTCGGGGCCGCAGACGAATCGAAGTGGTTCTGAGTGAGCCGCTCGCTCTCCGAAGGTCTGAGGGCGGACATAGTTGACTGCATCCGCCGCAATGTCGATCTCTTCGCCTGGAAGCCCTCCGACATGCCCGGGATTTTCGAAGACCTGATCATGCACAGGCTGAGCGTCACCCTGGGATCCAAGCCGGTCGCTCAGAAGAGGCACAAGTTCACCCCGGAGAGGCAGCAAGCCGTCAAAGCAGAGGTGGACAAACTCTTGTCCGCTCGGTTCATTCAGGAAGTCAGCTACCCCGAGTGGTTGGCCAACGTCGTCATGGTTAAAAAGGCGACCGGGGGATGGCAGATCTGTATAGATTTCACGGATCTAAACAAAGCATGCCTTAAAGATCCTTTCCCCCTCCCCAGCATCGACGCCCTGATCGACGCGACCTCGGGACACGAGTTGCTGTCCTTCATGGATGCATTCGCAGGGTATAATCAAATCCGGATGTTTCTGCCCGACATTGCGAAGACCTCGTTCATCACCGACCAGGGTCTTTTTTGCTATCGCGTTATGCCCTTCGGGCTGAAAAACGCCGGAGCCACCTATCAACGGCTTGTGAACCGAATCTTCAAAGACCTAATCGGCCGCAACATGGAGGTCTATGTCGACGACATGCTCGTCAAAAGCCGGGCCGGGCCGGACCACGTCGCTGACCTCGAGGAAGCCTTCGGAATCCTCCGACGTCATAACATGAGGCTCAACCCGGCCAAGTGCGCATTCGGGGTCTCCTCCGGAAAGTTTCTGGGGTTCGTCGTCAGCCAGCGCGGCATCGAGGCGAACCCAGAGAAGATTCAGGCCATAATAGACATGGCCCCACCCCGGAACATCAAGGAGGTGCAGAGACTCACGGGCCGATTGGCGGCCATCGGTCGCTTCCTCCCCAAATCAGGGGAGAAATCTCTCCCCTTCTTCAAGGCTCTGCGCGGGAAAGGGGGCTTCGAGTGGGGTGCCCCTCAACAAGAAGCCTTCGAGCAGCTGAAGCAGTACCTCGCCAACCCTCCTCTCCTTAGCAAACCCGAGCCGGACGAACCCCTGTGGCTCTACCTCTCCGCCTCGGATAGCGCCCTCGGCGCCGTCCTCATCTGAGAAGAGGACGGGGTTCAGAAGCCACTCTATTATGTGAGTAAGGTCCTACTGCCCGCCGAGACGAGGTACGCAAAGATTGAAAAGATGGCCTATGCTCTGGTCATGGCGGTACGGAAGCTCCGCCCTTACTTCCAAGCTCACTCCATCCAAGTTCTAACTGACCAGCCCTTGAAAACCGTCCTCCACAAGCCGGAGAACTTTTGCTGCTTGGTCAAGTGGTCAATAGAGCTGAGCCAATACGACATCGGCTATCAGCCGAGGACGGCGATCAAAGGTCAGGCCCTCGCCGAGTTCATCACCGAGTGCACAGCTTCTGAGCAGCCAAGTGTCAAAGGGTCGGATCCGATCTGGGAAGTCTATGTCGACGGGTCCTCCTGTGAAGCCGGGAGTGGTGCCGGAATCATCCTCCGGGGTCCTGACCAATTCCTCCTTCAATACTTCCTCCGCCTCAACTTCCCGGCCTCTAACAACGAGGCGGAATACGAGGCCATGATTGCCGGACTGACCCTGGCACACCGAGCCGGAGCCAAGCAGATCCGAGCCTTCAGCGATTCTCAGCTCGTGGTCAACCAGATCACCGGAGAGTACGAGGCTCGCGACGACCGGATGGTGCGATACTTGGCCGTGGTCCGACGACTCCTAGCATCCTTCTGCGGCTCCACAGTTGTTAGGGTCCCCAGAGAGCAGAACGCCCAAGCAGACGCCTTGTCAAAACTTGCCTCTTCCTCCTTCGAGGGTCTCGACCAAACGGTACTTGTCGAAATCCTCTTAAAACTAAGTATCAACGACCGGGAACAGGAGGCAATGTGTGTGCAGAACGGTGCCAGTCCAGACGACTGGACCACCCCCATTCGGAGATTCCTAGTCCAAGCCGAGCTTCCCGAAGACCAAGCCGAGGCAAGACGAGTCAGGATCCGAGCTGAAAGGTTCGTCATGATCGACGACATCCTCTTCAAACGCTCGTACACACTGGCCAATGGTAAGCCGTACCTTCGCTGCCTCACCACTAACGAAGCCGGCTACGCACTGAAAGAACTTCATGAAGGGATCGGCGGATGCCATATGGGAAGTAGATCCCTCGCTCGCAAAGCCCTGAATCAGGGTTACTATTGGCCCACCATGCTCCAAGACTCCCAAGACCTGGTCAAGTGGTGCGGCCCCTGCCAGAGGTTCTCCTCTATCAAGAGGCTTCCTCAAGCCAATCTCCGATCCCTGGCTAGTCCTACGCCATTTGCCATGTGGGGCATGGACCTTGTGGGCCTCTTCCCAGTAGCAACAGGGCAAAGGAAATTCTTGATAGTCGCCAACGACTACTTCACAAAGTGGCTCAAGGCCAAGCCACTGTCCAGCATCACCGAGCGCCAAACACAGCAGTTCTTCTGGAAGAATATCGTTTGTCGGTTCGGGATCCCTCAGGTCCTCGTTACAGACAACGGGACCTAGTTCGCAGGCCAAAACTTCCGAAAGTTCTGCGAAGACATCGTCACCCAGCAACGCTTCTCGGCTATATGCCACCCTCAGTCCAACGGCCAAGCGGAAAATACGAACAGGCAAATCCTCGACGGCCTCAAGAAGCACCTCGACAGTTCCCCCAAGGGGCTGTGGGTAGAAGAGCTGCCCAGCGTGCTGTGGGTGCACTGAACCACCAAGAGGATCCCCACGGGAGAAACACCGTTCAGTTTAACCTATGGGACCGAGGCAGTGATCCCCGTAGAAATCGGTTTGCCCTCCCCCCGGATCATGGCCTTCGACGAAGCCGACAACTCATCCGGCCTAAGGGCCAACCTGGACCTCATCGCGGAGGTCAGGGAAAAGTCATCCGTCCGAAGAAACATCTATCAACAGCAGATCGAGAGGTTTTACAACAAGAAGGTCCGCCCAACAGACATCAAGGCCGGGGACCTCGTGTTACGCAAATTGTCCGTCTCCGATCCCACCAAGAAGAGGAAGCTGGCCCCCAACTGGGAGGGCCCATACAGGGTAGCCGAGGCCATACGGCCCGGCACTTATCGACTGGTGGACATGGAGGGTCGAGCGATCAAGCGACCCTGGAACGCAGAGCACCTAATGAAGTTCCTAGAAGAACGGTCATAGGCCCATGCTTGGCTAATGTAAATAATATTTTTGTAAGCTTTCATGTGTAAAGGGCTGTTTTAGCGCCCCTCTCTATCATATATGAAAAGATCCCTTTTCGTCAACTCTAAACGCCTCGGCAGGTCCGACCTAACACCGGACAATGGGATCGGCACCCGAGTCCCCACTCCGGTATCGTCCCCAACGTCTCGGTAGGTCCGAATCGGCTTCAAGCCAGGGATTCGCCATAACGCCTCCCGCTGCCCATGATATCGCGCCCGGTACCGACCCCCCCACGGGTCGGCAGGGCCGAACCTCACCTCCACCAATCAATAGGCTATTGGCCGGGGCAACAAATGAAAAGAAACCCCTTATTCATACTCCCTTATTAAGTTCTGGAAAACAAATAGAGACCGTTACAGGACCACTCCACTCATCTCACAAAGAAGGAATTCACTCTTAGGGCCCCTCGGGTCCGAGGAATGGCAATCCCACTCCAATCGAACAACTTGGATCTCTCTCCTCGTCACGATGGTCCTTAGAGTCAGCCACGGTCGACACACCGACAACGGAGCTCTGGGCATCAACCGGTCGAACGCACTCCAACTGCAGCAGCGCCGAAGGAACCCCCTCCGCTTGCCGGTCTCCTGAGGAGGATGCCATCCTCGTTCCGGACACACCTAGCATCGTCTTATAGCGGTGTATCTCCATTTCCTTCTCCACTATGACGTCGCGAAGAAGCCTCTCGGATGAGGGCCTCTGCACCGACGCACTTGACATGGTGAACCCGAGACCGGTACTTCTGAGGTCCCGATCTACCATTGCCCTCTTCAGCCGGTTCGCCTCGGCACTCAGAGCCTCAGACTTCTCTCGATAATAGTTGAAGGCAGCATCCTGGTCGCGAGCCCCCTTGCGATAACGGACCAACGTGGCCTCCAAAACCTTGATTTTACTCCAGAGCCACGCCACGTCAGAGCGACGAGGGTCCGCCTCGGGAAGGAGAGCCGTTACCTAAAAGAGAACCAACCACGGCTCAAAACACATCGGTAAAAGGGGTCCGAAAAAATCCGAGTACAAAAGACTTGGCCAATCAAAAAATCCTTTTTTATAAATCAAATCCTTCATACAAAAATGCGGTGGCCAGTCCGCAGTCGGCAAATACAATTGAAAGAAAGAAAAAGACAAACAAGAGGCAAACAGCCTATGTTATCACCTCAGCATCAGCCGGGTTCACTGGTGGATCGACAGCCGAACCCACGACGGGAGGGTCAACATCAGGGGTCTTTGGTGGCCCCTCGATCTCCATGTCATAGTCGAGGCCGGTCAGATCGATGGTCGGGTAGAAGTGCCTCACATGGCTGAGGGCCTTCGCGTAGACCGCGTCCTGGGCCGCGATCACCAGGTCCTGCCCCGTCGTCGTCAGTTCCTCCTTCTCCTTCGGAACTTCTTCTTTAAGGTGGCCACCCTCTTAGCCCACTCGGCATCCCTGGCATCGAGCTCGACCTTCAGCTGCTGCTCCCTCTTGTGCGAGCCATCGAGCTCGATCTTCATCTCCTTCATTTCTTACAAGCTCTTGTCTGCCCGAGCTCGCTCTCGTTCCACGGCCGCCTCATAGAGACCTTTCACGTGGGCCCCCTACACACAGGCCTGCAGTAACCAAGCACTACTAAGGAAGCCTCCTTCATAATATATTCACAAGGCAAGTGGGGTCGGCGGACTTACCAGCACATTGGCCTGCGCGAGGGCGTGTACGCCTGCTCCAAGGTCTCGGCGTTCATCTCCTCATAGTCCTGGGGAGTCGCCAGCTTCTCCGCCACCTCGACAGCCTGGGGCCCACGGGTCAGACAGTCCCCCACCCGTATCGACCAAGCCGGCACCCACGGCCGTCGCAGCTCCTCCATAACGGTGTCCTCTCCCTCGGCTCCGACCAAGGGACCCTTCCCCTTGCTACGTTCGGACGCCTTCGCCTGACTCGAACCCTTCTGAGCGGCCGCCTCCTTGCTCGTCTCCGAGCGTGTCCTCTTGGTCTTCGGCTCGCCCGGGACCTCGGAGACCACTTGGGACGACCCTCTCGGCCTCTTCACTTCTCCCCCCTCCTCGGCCTTCTTCTGCTTCAAAGCGAGCCTCCGAGCCTTAATTGATTCTGGGTCCATACCTGCAAAAAGATCCATTAAGGATAATGAGCTCAAAAGAACAGTAAAACCAAGAGAAAGAAACAACTGCATACAAGGCACGGTCGGGCTCAGTCCAATGCTCGCCAGGTGACCCCCCGTCACCTTCGGCCAGCTGATGCTGTGCGACAGACGGAGGCGCTCGACAAATTTCCACTCCTCGGCCGTCAGGTCCTTTGGCCTCGGCGCTTTGAAGCCCGGCTTGTAATGGTTCCATCGAGTGGGAATATCCCAAGGCTCCTCGCTCCGGATCACGAAATATTTTCGTTTCCACTCCTTGATGGAGTCCGGATGACCATGGACCACCTTCCCCTTACTCCGAGGCGAAACATAGTATATCCCCTCCGACTCCCCCGACGAGCTGATCCCCAGCATCGTCCGGAACATGCCCAACCTAAGAGGCACCTTCTGCTCCTCACACAGCAACACAAAACAGATGATCTGCTTCCATGAATTCGGCCCGTACTGCATCAGAGCCAGGGACGCCCAATTTAACACGTCCCGGACAAACGAATGGACCGGCAGTCTCAGTCCGGAGCTGAAGGTGTCTACGGGGAAGATGCAGTACCATGCCGGCAGGGGGTCGGTAGGATGGAGGCTCGGGCTCGGCAACATGATTTCGTAACCGGACCCGATGTGAAACGCCGACTGAGCAACCTCCAAGTCACCAGCTTCCAAGATCGTCGGAAGCGTGTCCATCTTCACCCTCTTCCGACTCGGCGAAGACGGCTGAACCCCATACAACACCTTATCGGAGAGGTCGTCGGGGTACCATCAGAATGGGTTCGGCTGTACAGGCGACCCTGTCACCACATTCCGGAGGATGGGCGCCTGGCTCGGCCCACCGGCCTTCCCCCCCTTCTTTCTTGGCACCCTCTTCTTCTTGGCCCTCTCCGGCGAGGGAGTGGATAAGCACCCAAGACCAGCCGGCGTGGAGGACGAACCCACTCCCCGGACCGTGGATCTCCTCCCCGTACCTCCTGTCCGAGCCTCGGCGGCTTCACCCTCGCCTTGACCGCCCCCCTCTTCAGAAACCGATTCCAGAATCTGGACCTCGTCCGAACTGTCACTCCCCTCCTCAGAATCACTACTTTCCACCACGTACAGCTTCCGGGAGCGCAGGGGCTTCACGTCATACACTGTCTCCTCCTCCCATGTTGTCGAGTCTGAAAGCCCGGTGCCAGGCACCCCTTCCCCTCTAGATGTCGACGCCGAAGAGCCAGACTGAGCCCTAGACATGCCTAACTAAATAAACTTACCGACTAACCTTGGGTTGCTTCGGAAGGACGAGCCTGGTGCCGCAAACGGTAGTGACGAGCGCCGAAGTGTTTGGAAATTTCTTAGAGAAAGCAGCAAGAGAGTAATGAGCGGAATGGGGGATAGGCGGGGGTATTTATAGAGGAAAAAGTGACTCCTCATTTTTCGCGTAACTGCTCCTCGATTGGCATGAAACTGCCACCTATAAAATCGCGCCACATCACCTTAGAACGTGCGCCGCTGACGTCACCCAGTGCCAGCTTGGAAACCAGACGCGAGGGTCGGTCCGGATGAAGCGCTTCGGACAAGGACACCCCCGCGCCTGTCCCTAGGAGGCAAGAGAAAATTTTGTTTGTCTTAAGGCACCCGCCCTCGGCGAGCGCCCCGGGCCCCGGGACTAGGTCGACTGTCCTCTCACCCGCGAACAACTCGGGACTTGCAACCTCGGAAGCCGAAGGCCCCGAACTATTCGAGGGCGGAGAAAAACCACCAACGCCGGGGACCCTGTCAGAGAGCAGATTGGCCCACCTCCCATCTCTAACTCCTTTGGGCTGACCACCATCAGAAGTCGTCAGCCCGTAAGGAAGACAGAGATTGGAGAAGACCCATCCGATCGAGGCAACCTACCCCCCGGGTCCGAACTTCATTGGTCATCCCTCCCGCCGTGATCTCCCCTAACTCTGACTACCGCATCAGGGCCGTAAGAATCAGGAGAAGATCATGGTGCGAGAATAACCACCCATCCGACCCTCTCAGGGTTAGAATTTTTCAAGAAATAGGCGTCCGCCCAAGGCAGACACCTCTGGTGGTCGATGAACCACCATTGCTGTGATCAAAGCTACAGGGGGGAGCACGGTATTTATAACCTCCCCCCAAGGACCAGCCACTATGCCTGGGGAACTGAAGTGCCACGCATTTATTAGAGGAGCCATTTAATGACCCCGGGAAGTTGGAATGCCGCACGAATCCCGGAGCGCCATTAATGCTCCACGAAGTCAGCCAGCATCAGCTCAGCCTTCTCGCGAAGGCCCTACGGCTCGCCATCGCCCTTGCCGACCCGTAAAACCCTCGCCAGCTCGAGGTAGGGTCTCGCACCAGGGTAGCCTTCTCACGAAGGCCCTGCGGCTCGCCATCGCCCTTGCCGACCCGTGAAACCCTCGCCAGCTCGAGGTAAGGTCTCGCATCAGGGTAGCCTTCTCACGAAGGCCCAACGGTTCGCCATCGCCCTTGTCGACCCGTGAAACCCTCGCCAGCTCGGGGTAAGGTCTCGCACCAGGGTAGCCTTCTCACAAAGGCCCAACGGTTCGCCATCGCCCTTACCTACCCGTGAAACCCTTGCCAGCTCGGGGTAAGGTCTCGCACCAGGGTAGCCTTCTCACGAAGGCCCAACGGTTCGCCATCGCCCTTGCCGACCCGTGAAACCCTCGCCAGCTCGGGGTAAGGTCTCGCACCAGGGTAGCCTTCTCACGAAGGCCCAACGGTTCGCCATCGCCCTTACCGACCCGTGAAACCCTCGCCAGCTCGGGGTAAGGTCTCGCACTAGGGTAGCCTTCTCACGAAGGCCCAACAGTTTGCCATTGCCCTTGCCGACCCGTGAAACTCTTGCCAGCTCGGGGTAAGGTCTCGCCTCAGGGTAGCCTTCTCACGAAGGCCCAATGGTTCGCCATCACCCTTGCCGACCTGTGAAACCCTCGCCAGCTCGGGGTAAGGTCTCGCACCAGGGTAGCCTTCTCACGAAGGCCCAACGGTTCGCCACCGCCCTTGCCGACCCGTGAAACCCTCACCAGCTCGGGGTAAGGTCTCGCACCAGGGTAGTCTTCTCACAAAGGCCCAACACGACCAGAAAATACTCCTCCACGGCTAACTCTCGCATCCCCGCAGGAGTGGGGGGCTTATGAGGTAGGATAAAAATGGCCTGGGGCCCTGGACGGCTCTCGCTCAAAGTCAAGCCGGCTCGGTCCCGGACCAGAACAGGCTCGGTGTCGAGCCATAAGTTCACCGCCACGAAGCCACCCACGACCCGCCATGACCCTCGGTCTTCGATCCTCGACGGTCTCACGGGCCTTCCACTCGGCCGGGTAAGGGAGGGGGATGACCTGGCACAACCTAGGCCCTCCAATTCTCTCAGGGACATAGGGCCCCCCACGATCTGTCATGTCAGCTCCAAATCCACTTGGGGCTTTGCCACGTTAGCCCTAAACCGCTCTGGACGTTGCCACGTGTGCCCTAAACCACCTGGGCCTCTGGCCACGTCAGGCCCATGGGCCTTCGGGTCCAGACCCGACCCCCAAACGGATCCACACCCGGCTGGGTTATCTATAAATACCAGACCCTCACCCACCTTCAAAGGTAATCAATCTTTCTTCCACAAAACCCTAGTTACTGTTACTCACCTACAGAGACTAATTAGATCGTCGGAGGGTCTGCCCCCGGGATAAACCCCGGTATTTCTAGATCGTCTGCAGGTACACAAGGCCAGCCGAGCTGACCCTACCGGCTGGAGCGAGCCTCCAGCTCACCGTCTGCTACCGAACCCTTCCCCTCTTACAAATTGAGTCCGAACTCACACCTGGTGCATCCACACGTCTCCCAGAAACAAACAGCATCAACAGGTTTTGACAAGTCGAGAGCTCGACGTCGGTGATGCGCTCTGGCCAGGAATTCGGTGATGCACTCGACGAGGCTAAAGCTCGAAGTTGGAGCTGGAGTGAGGAGGAGAAAATGAGTTGGAGCGCTGGCCAAGTTCGAATTTTTTGGTGCCCATTTTCTGAAGAAGAAGAAGAAGGAGACGAGGTGAGCGGAGCGGGTTTCAGGTTTGTGGGTTTAAATCCGACCCATTAATACCCTTCGTTTTAATTCTTTCGAAATCCTCTTGCGGGTTTGGGTTGAAACTCGGCCTGCTCCGAAGCCCTCTTATATCTGAGCTCCTCTTTTATAAGTTGAGTGTGTTTGCTTTGGAGATTTTTTTCATTTTTGCAACTCTTTGGGTTTTTTGGGGATTTTTGAAGTTTTTTGGACTTGGGTTTGCATATAATTTCTCATATATATATATATATATATCTTTCTGTATATAAAACAACATATATATATATATATATATATATATATATATATATATATATATATGGGTAATACTCAGTTGAAAACGCAAGTGTCTGTGGAAACGTGAAAACGACCTTAGGCCACTGTTGGGAATAGCGGCCTACGAATAGCGGCCGCTATTCCCAACAGCGGCCTAAGTTGTTTTCACGGTTTTTCACAACACTTGCGTTTTCAAATGAGCATTACCCTATATATATATATATATATATATATATATTTATATATACATATACATATATATATATATATGGAAAGCTTTGGTTGAGCACTACTCTAGTGCTCACTGCGTGAACACTAGGCCTTCAGGCATTCATATCGACGATCCGAACCGTTCACATTGATCTACACATCTAAATTAGTCTAAATATGTAAAATCAAATCATTTGAAACTCATTTACCCATCCATTGAAGTATTACAAAATTGTATGTGCAATGATTTTTAGCCATATAATTTTGTAACACTTCACTGGATGGGTAAATAAATTTTAAATGATTTGATTTTACATATTTAGACTAATTTAGATGTGTAGATCAATGTGAACGGTTCGGATCGTCGATATGAACGCCCGAAGGCCTAGTGCACACGCCGTGTGCACTAGAGGAGTGCACAACCGAGGCTTTCCTTATATATATATATATATATATATATATATATATATATATATATATATATAATTATTTATATGTGTATACCCAGTTTTTTTTACTTCATAACCCTCGATTGGTGGATCTTGTACACATATAGCTGTCCTAGGAGAGCTGTTGCAGACTTGATGTTTGATCCCAACAGGTTGTTGTGGCATATCCACGACAGAGCTGAACGTTCGAGCTTGCCGTTTGCGCCCGGCAAGCTTAGAGGGATAACTCTTTGACTGAATTGACATAGAACTTGTTGTTTGATCCTAGCAAGTTTGGAGAAAACTCTGTGATGGAATTGGACGTTTGAGCTTGCCGTTTGCGCCCGACAAGTTTAGAGAGACACCTCTTTGTCTGAGTTGACGAAGAGCTCGCTGTTTGATCCCAACGAGTTTGGAGAGAACTCAGTGGTAGAATTAAGTGCTGAACTTGCTGTTTGCGCCTAGCAAGCGTGTAGAGTCTTTGCGTTGGAGTTGAATGTTTGAACTTGTCGTTTGTGCCCAGCAAGTTTAGAGAAGCAACTCTTTGACTGAGTTGATGTAGAGCTCGCTGTTTTATCCCAGCGAGTTTGGAGAGAACTCTAAGACAGAGTTGATGTAGAGCTCACTGTTTGATCCCAGCGAGTTTGGAGAGAACTCTAAGACATAGTTGATATAGAGCTCGCTGTTTGATCCTAGTGAGCTTGGAGAGAACCCTGTGATGGAGTTGAGTGTTGAAATTGTCATTTGATCCCAGCGAGTTTAGCGACAATTTTGAGATAGAGTTGATGTAGAAACTGTTGTAGAAACTGTCATTTGATCCCGACAAGTTCAGAGACAACTCGTAGGAGGAGTTGGTTCAGAAACTGTCGTTTGATCCCGGCGAGTTTGTAGGGAGAGCTATAAGATGAACTTGAGCTTGAACTTGCTGTTTGGCCCCAGTGAATTTATACAGGTTACTTCTTGATTGATTTGGTCCAGAAACTGTCGTTTTACCCTGGCGAGTTTAGAGACAACTCTGAGATAGAGTTGATGTAGAGACTACCGTTTGACCCCGGCGAGTTTTGAGGCAACTGTGAGATAGAGTTGATGTAGGAACTGCCATTTGATCTTGGCAAGTTTAGAGTCAACTCTGAGATAGAGTTGATGTAGAAGCTGACGTTTGATCCCGGCGAGTTTGTGGAGGCAACTCATGGTGGAGCTGAGTTGGAGCTTGTTGTTTGACCCAGCAAATTTAGAGAGGTAACTCTTTGACTGAGTTGGAGTAGAGCTCCCTATTCGATCCCAGCGAGTTTGAAGGGTACTCTATGGTAGAATTGAGTGTTGAACTTGTGGTTTGCTCCCAGCGAGTTTGCAGAGAGCTCTGCGATAGAGCTAGATGTCGAACCTGTTGTTTGTGCCTAGCAAGTTAAATAGTGAGTTCCGTGATAGAGTCGGACGTTTGAACATGCTGTTTGCGCTCAACAAGCTTTGTAAGGATAATTTTAGGCCGGTGTTGGATGCCAAGCCTATTGCACGAAGATGTGGGGTTGTAAGAAAGACTCGAGCAAGTAGAGGGATGCTATACTTGTTGTTTGCAGTGAACGAGTTGTTGATAGAGCTCGTGCGGAAAGCAAGGCATTGAACTCATTGTTTGGAGCTAACGAGTTGTTGACAAAGCTCATGTTGGGAGCAGAGCGTTAAACTCGTTGTTTGGGACCAACGAGCTATTTTTGGAGCTCATACAGGGAGAAGAGCGTTGAACTCGTTGCTTAGAGCCAGCAAGTAATGGATGGAGCTCAAGTGGTGGGTAGAGCATTGAACTCGTTGTTTGGAACCAACGAGTTGTTTGGTTGAGTTTGAGCAAAGTCCAAGACGTTTAAACTTGTTGTTTGGCCCTAGCGAGTTATTGATGGAGCTCGTGCGGAGGGCAAACCGTTGAACTCGTTGTTTGGAGCTGATGAGTTGTTAACGGTACTTGGGCGAAGACCAAGGCATTGAACTCGTTATTTAGAGTCAACGAGTTGTAGATAGAGCTGATGCGGATAGCAGAGCGTTGAACTCATTGTGTGGAGACAACAAGTTATTGACGAAGCCTAAGTGTAGACCAAGGCCTGACCTTGTTGTTTGGGACCAATGAGTGGTTGATGGAGCTCAAGCGAAGATCGTGGTATTGAACTCATTGTGTAGAGCCAACGAGTTGTTGATATAGCTCGAGCAATGATCAGAATGTGGAACCTGTTGTTTATAGCCAACAAGTTGTAAGCGAATCTCATGCGGAGAGCAGAGCGTAGAACTCGTTGTTTGGGACCAACAAGTTGTAGGCTGAGCTCATGCAGAGAACAGAGCGGTGAACTCGTTGTTCAGAGTGAACGAGTTATTGATAGAGCTCGTGTAGTGAGCAGGGAGATGAACTCATTGTTTGGAGTGAACGAGTTGTAAACTGGGCCTGAGCAAAGATCAAGGCATTGAACTCGTTGTTTGGGGCCAATGAGTTGTTTACGGAGCCTGTGCGAAGAGCAAGGCATTGAATTCGTTGTTAGATGTTGACAAGTAGTTGGCCGGAGGAACCCAAGTGCCGTGCGTAGTGCCGGACTCATTTTTATATCAAATGAGTTGTTTATATTCTGAATCTTCTTAATATTGAAGTGAAGTCACTTCTGTTTGATCAGCATTGAGGTGATTCCATTCTTCTCTTTACTGACAAGTAGTTGCGTGCATCAACTGAGGTCCCCCAGGACACTAAGCTTTCTCTTCTTCGTGATATGCTGTGCTTGATGGAGTTGGGAGTCTTCCATTTGCACGGTGTTTTAAGTGAGAAAGAGAGTTGGAGCTTGCTCAGGTGACGATAGTCGGATAAAGCTGGATCCTGCCTACCTCAGGAAGACTGGTCTTGAATTTCATCATCAAGAGCTGTGGCAGCCCTATAGAGCTGTTAGCTGGTCGGAGGTCGGTCAAGAGGTTTGTTTCTCTTAGGTAGAGCGTCTCTCTAGTGTGTAGCTGGAAGAACAGCTTACATGACAGTTAGTCGTACAGTGTTCACAGGACTTTTTGGTAGCAATTCTTAGACGTGAAACGTGAACTCATTTTAACTTTATTGTTGTAACGAGACTTGTGGTTTGTGGAATAAGAAGTCTTCTACATGTCGGTGAATTGTCCTGTGATTCATCGTCTTGGGGGTTGGCTAGTCGTATGAGTTGCTCTTGGAGAGAGTTAGACTCAGGACTTGTCATTTTGCATTTATAGACGTTTGTAGTGTTACTAGATCTGAACATATGAGTTTGCAATATTTCTGTGATTTGAAGAATTCCTTTCACATGCTTGATCCTTGCTGTCATGGTTGATGTGTCATCGACTGCGTTCTTCGTGGCTAAATAACAGGGACTCAATTCTGTTGTGTATAGCTAAAGAACTGTCGACCGTGTATGACGGAGTTTAGCATTGCTCCGTCTTGAACCCAGCTAGTTGTAGGGACAACTCTGATGGAGAGTTGTTTTCCAAACATACTGTATGGGGCCTCTAACAGATTGTGAGAGTCACATCGAATGGAGCGTTCAACTCTAAGTGTTGCTTTTTTACAAGTGTTGCTAGAGTAACTACGATCCATGATTTTGGACCTCTTAATCTGTCGTTGAGGAAATTTAACTAGTTGCAGGAACATATCGAATGGCGAGTTGAACACTGAACATGTGTCAATACAGGTTGCAAGAGTAACTCTGAACCATAGGTATGGATTTCGAACTTTTTAGTTTAAGTGTTAATTGGTTGCGGGAGCATATCGAATGGCGAAACGCACTCTGAACTTGCTTCTTTGCAAACTGCGAGAGTCTCTATCGAGCCATGGGTATGGACTCCGAACCGGTCGTCGAGGTGCTAACGGATTGCAGGAGCAGATCGAATGGCAGAGTGCAATGTGAGCTTGCATTAATGCAAATTGTTAGAGTCTCTTCGAGCCATGGGTATGGAATCTGAATCCGTCTTACGGGAAGACTTGTAACGAGTGTTTGGTGCTTGTTAAATGTATAAGTGTGGCACTCAACTCGTTGTATAAGTCTCCCAGGAAGTTCAACTAGTTGTAGGAACAGATCGATCGGTGAGTTGTGCCTTAAATGTGGAGATTGCATGTTGCAAGAGCAACCCCGTGTCGTGGATATGGATTCCGAACTTGTGTTGAGGAAAGCTTGTAATGAGTGTTTAGTGCCACTCTAAGTGTAAGTTGGGTGTTTTAGCTTGTTGTTTGCTTTGATGAATTAACAGGTTGCAGGAGCAGATTGAATGGCAAAGCACACTCTGAACTTGCTTCATTGCAAATCGCTGGAGTAACTTCGAACCAAGGGTATGGACTCTGAACCCGTCTTGTAGGAAGCTTTTAACGAGTTTTTGGTACCGTTTTTGTGTATAAGTTTGGCAATCAACTCATTGTATGCATCCGTAGAGTTATACAATAGCTTTGCAAAGTTCGTATTATATTTTGTTGGATAAAACTAAGCGGCTGCTCTAGTGGCTGGCTGTTATTACAAATTGAGAAAATTTGCAGGAAAATAAAACTAAGCTCTAGTGGCTGGCTGTTGTTACAAATTGAGAAAATTTACTATTGCTATTGCTATTAAGAGAGGACATTTGAGACGCCCCCGTTCACCTTCGCAAGGTGGCAATCAACTTATATTTTCTTGCCCCCTGGGTCTTCAAGTTGATGAGCCATTAGGCGAACAACTTGGTAGACCTTGCCTAGGCTTCCCTGTTTTGGAGGGAGCCCCCCATTGTTTTGCATAGAGAAAGCAAAATCTTCTAATGCACCAATGTGTTTAGGCATAAATGTTTGTCTCCGTTGAATGAGCGAAGTGGGTTCAGGCAAGTGATTCTGGTTACTGTGTCATGATGAGAACTAGTTTGGACCTGGTGAGAGATAATGCGGCAGGTTTGGAAATTCTTAGTATGGTTGTTTATGGCAGTGGCTTCAAGCTCGTTTACAGTTTTTGAATTATCGTGACTGCTTTCTTGCAGTAGCTTTATGGCATCGAGGGGGAGAATGGAGCCCCCCATTGTAGCGGTGTAGCATGCTCGTGCTACTTGTTGGCTTCCTACAGCTTGGCCTACGTCAGCTGTTGTTGGGAACTTCATTTTCATGTGAAATGCGGAGGCAACTGCATGGAATGCCGCTAGGTCTGGACGACCGAATATAGCATTGTATGCAGATTTGACATAGACTACCATAAAGTCCAGTGCTTCCTTTCGAATAACGGGGGCTTTCCCAATTGTCACATCCAGTGTGACGACTCCTTCTACTTGAACGGGGAGACCGGAGAGTCCGTGGAGTTTATAACCGGCTAGCTTGAGTCGGTCTCAGGAGAGCTTGAGAGCCTCGAATGTGGCCATAAAGAGGATGTTTACTGAGCTGCCATTGTCCACCATGATGCGGTGTACCTTATGATTTAGCAAAGGTTTATGAACAATGCATCGCAATGAGGTATTCGGACGCCTTCTAAGTCCTTGTAGAAGAAAGATATGGGGACCCCGGTGCGTTTGGCAGAAGGTATGTTCTCTATGGAGTTGAATTTCTTAACAAAAGCTTTGCGGGAGGAATTGGTATCTCCCCCAATCGGGCCTCCATGAATGGAGTGGAGGACGGCCATGTCTTGAGAGTCTTGCAGCTCGTATGACCTCTCCTGATGCTTATTAGCCCCCCGGGAGGGAGGGTATTCAGCGTCGTTGTTTTTCTAAATCTTCCTGAGTTCTTCCTTGCTGGTATTCTTTCGTTTGTTCCCGGAAGATGAATCATTCTTGCCTTGAGGATAGAAAACTTCCCCGACCCTGATATACTTGTCACTCCTTTCCAGGAGCTCAGTGAAACTTTTGGGTGGCTTTTTTGCGAGAGAGGCTTTCAAGTCTTTGTTGGTGACGTTGTAGCGAAAAGCTACAGTTGCTGTTGAAGTGTTCAAGGAGGAAATTGACCTTGTTCCAGTTGTAAAGTTCTTGTCAAAGTCTTTCAACAGTTCTCCATCTTTTTGCTTCAGTTCTAGCAGGGAGACGCTGGTCTTTTCAGCTCTCTGACTAGTAATGAAGTGTGCAATGAAGAGTTCCTCAAGCTGATCGAAAGAGAATATTGACCCTGGAGTCAGGCGCGAGTACCATTCCCTTGCTGATCCTTTCAGTGTTGCGGAGAATGTTCGACACATGAGTGCATCGGTGGTGTTATAGACCATCCTGAGTGTTTTAAAGCTCTTGATATGGTATGTCGGGTCTGTCTATCCATTGAAGGATTCCAGTTGAGGAGGTTTGAAGTCGCTTGGAACGGATGCATCGAGGATGGTTCTGCTGAAAGGAGGTTGATTTGGGTGGTAGGCCCTGTTGGAGCAATTTCTCTCATTCTTCATTTGTTCTAGATGATCTTCTACTTCTTGGATACGGCAAAGGACTTTGTCGTCCTTCTTTTGGGATCCAGTTGAGTTGACAGATCCTTTGTTAGGGGAAAGGGCCAGATCTTGACTTCCTTGGATAGCATGGAGGATGTCGAGTTTGAACTGATCTAGTTCGGCCTAGTGACCCGGGTGTTTTCCCCTCTGTTCCGCATAGGGAGCCTTTGACTCTCATGAGTTGGGTTTTCCATTGCTGGACGCCCCCTTTGAGAGGAGGATTGCCTTGATCATTGTCAAGAAGGATTGGCTCTCTGGTTTGCTTGATGTCCCGAACTGGAGGCCTCAGATCGGGCGCGCCTCTCATTCAACATTATTCGCAGGTTGGCTTTTGATTGCTTGTTATTGAGGATCTGGCGGAGATCTCTAGTCTCCCATGGGCCTCACGAGACCATTGGATCAGTTGAAGCACTGAGATGCGGTCGTACTGAGGATGCTGTTCAGGACGATTTTGTCGGGAGACCCCCGGTGCCTCTACATTGGTAGAAGCGTGATTAGGCTATCAGGGTGACTATTGAGAAGGAATCTGATTTTCCATAGGAGGAGCTAGTTGACGAAGAGAGGTAGTGTGACGGCAGGAGGCCGCCCCTTTACCTCTTCGCCTTGGTTGCATGGCAATAAGTTTTACTTGTGTAGTTTCCCACAGACGGCCCCCAATCTATTGCTGCTTATTTTGGTGTAGGAGCAAACAGATAGTGAGTTAATAATTGATGGAAACTACTAAAATTCAAACCTGTGACATTGGCCATTAAAAGATGTTGGAGCTCCTGAGATTGAATCTCGATCGTTGATTGACCTCCTATGATCTGAATTCGACGGTTGTTGATGCAGCTGATGGACTTGCAAATATCCTAAAACACCAAGGGGTGACCCCCAGCAAAAGACTCTCCAACGCTCAAGTCAGAACCAGAAAGAGAGAGAGAGAGAGAGAGAGAGAGAGAGAGAGAGAGACTAAGAGAGTGAAAACTGACAAATTGTTGATTACGTTCTGACTAAAGAGGGGGAGGGGTATTTATAAGCCTGTGAGCATTTCAAGAGATTGATTCGTGTCCGTTGGATCGGTTTAACTACGTTATCTCTTTCATGTCTTTCCCCCTCAAGAGATAAAATATCCTTGTTAGGGGATAAGAGATTTGACTCCTAGCCTGCAATGGGCTGGATGTCTCTCCTAGTGGGTCTAGTCTGTCACTTTTTATGGGCTTGGAAGAAGCCCATGTCTTGGAGTGGGCCCAGACCTGTAAAAGAGGCCTGTGAATGCTGATCTGTCTGTAGATGCTTTGAGATACGTGCAGGAATCGTAGGGCTCTGATCTGTTGTAATTTTTACCATCATCAAGTATAAAAGACGTTTGGTAAATTATCCATTGTATATATAAATATATATATATAGTCCCCTTCCGTTGTGCACTAGATCGCCGTGTGCACTCAGTCTTCCCGCCTTTGTATTGACAATTCAAACCATTCACATTGATCTACACATTTAAATTGGTCTAAATATGCAACATCAAATCATTTGAAATTCATTTGCTCATCCATCATGTGACCATAAAAAACAATGATTTCCAGCTATACAATTTTGTAACACTTCAATGGATGGGAAAATGAATTTCAGATGATTTGATTTTACATATTTAGACTAATTTATATGTGCAGACTAATGTAAATGGTTCGGATCGTCAATACAAAGCCGGGAAGGCACACAGCGGCCTAATGCACAACGGAAGGGAACTCTCCCCCCTCTCTCTATATATACTCTCTCTCTGTCTCATATATATATATATATATAAAAGAGAGAGAGAGAGTGAGAGAGTCAATTGTGAGATGGTAAGAAGGGCTCCTTATCGTGAGCAAGATATCTGGGCTCTTTGACTCTAATCTTACGGTCTAGATTCTTTTTGCCCATCTCTTATTGGATTTCACAACTACCTCTTTCCTTTCTCCACAGCCAACTTCTTCTTTTCTTTATCTCTCCAAACGAAAACCCAAACCCTTCCTCGTCAAATCCTGACACCCCCGGCCTCCTTTCCCCTCACTTTGAACGCAATTCCCGACCTCCTTTCCTGACTCATTCCGAACACATCCCTAAACCAAAACCATTGTTCAAAACCCGACATCCCCAAACCCTACCTCAAATCCGGACACCCCAAACCCAAATTCCTTTCGACTACCCGCTCGAAATCCTTCCCGGCAACCCAAGTCTACGTTGACCCCAAAAAATTAAATTCAGAGAAGACTAGATCAAAATTATGTTCATCTAAAGCAGCACTTTTCGGGAACATGTGAATGCATTCAGGAAAACCAAAGAAGAAAAAGTCAATCTTTGGTAAGTTTGAGGGCTCTACGAATTTGAGCAAGGAAGATAATTTGAAGGATTTGACGAAGTGGTTAGTAACTTGAAAAAGTGGAAGGGAAAAAGGCCCACAAAACAAGGGTGCGATGCATCTTTCTGGTGATATTATGATTCTTTATACTAGGATGTATTGGGAGCATAAAGATAAGAAGTCTAGCATGAATCCCCATGAACTACTAAGTGACAATGCAACAAATGCTTCCAGGATCCTTATGTCGATGAGCTATAAGTTAGACTACCAGTACTCAACTTTGAATTTGAAGAGATCGAGGGTTAAAGGCAATGAAGGAAAAATTTCCCCAGTGTTTACTGATATTTGGATCAAAATAATCTAAAATAACCGAGAGAGATTAAAGCACATCGTTCCATACTCAGGAAACTCAACCCAGGTTCCTATTGAAAAACCAAATCCTAATGCTGAAGAGAGCGTTCCAAATGCAAAATACTCAGCTCAAGTTTCTGATAAGAATCCAACTGCAACAGCAAAAGAAAAGGGGAAGAATTTCCTTATTGAAAACACTTAAATTCCCACTCGTAATAAAAGAAAAGGAAATGAAGATCATTACTGAAAACTCGAATGACAAAGAGTGACATGTTTATGATACCTGCAACATGTCATTTGATAAGGGCCAAGCACTCGGAGGGCACATGACTCTTCACAAGAAAGAAAAAAACCAAAATAGGAGGAGCAGGATGAGTTAATAAGAAGAACATCGATAAAGAGCACAAATACAGGATATTCAGGAGAAAGATATACGACTACCCGCTCGAAATCCTCCCCGGCCTCCAATCAGTGCACAATTAGCAATGCAATCTCTGACTTTTACTTTTTCGGGCACATGTTCGCAATGCATTCACAATTAGCAACAAATACATACAATGATGATTGCGACAGCAAAAAATTCATATTGTTAACATGATCTGCACACTACATTCACATATACAAAGAATCAAATGGTAAATACAGCTGCATATATCAGATTCTACACAGACCAGACACAATACAAGTGCATATAGAAGCTACATAATGATTTAATTTTGATCCATCTCCATTAAGGGCAGCAGTATTCAACTTAGTACATAATCATGAAAATTCTTTGAATACACTTACAAAACATAAGCATCTATAACAGAACCTATCATTCCTTCCTTACATCACAACACGTTTTCAAGATGAAAGCATTCAACTTTGATATTACAATAGTTCAACATTCAAATCTTCTTATGAGCCACATTTCTTTAATAAACCCGCAAAAAATATACTATTCTTTATCAAAAGTGCAACTTCATCGGAGTCCGTTTGAAATTATGTTGCTACTGCTCCCTCTATTGCTACTAGCTGCTACTCCCTCTATTGCTACTGCATCTATTGCTGCTGTGTGCGTTCGCTGCTGCTCCTTCTATTGCTACTGTCACGCTCCGCTTTCCAAAAATACGGAATATGAGTATATGACATTGGCCCAGAGAATAACTAACGTCACCTATAAGTTGTTTATCTAGATCAACTCAACAATATAATCAATACAGAACAAATGCACAAGCAATAATAATAATCTCATGAACAATAATACTTGGAATGGAGCAATAAAAATACTCAAATACAATAATAATCCAACATATGGAACATTAATAAAATTCAGGACATAAGTCCAATACAATAATAAATCCCAAATACAATAGTAACAAGTCTCAATACAATAAGTTCATTAAAAGTCACATTCAATTATAAAGGAATAGTCCTTCAGAAAATTTGTTCTCCAATTCCAACAGGCAATTCTCCTTCATTACGTGTGAACACTTCATCTAAAAAGAGAAAAAAATTATCCTTAGAGCAAGTCATGGACAGCAAGTAGTGAAAGTAAGGAACAATGGAATAACAGGATAATAATGAATCGGTGGATCAATATGAATCAATAACTCGGGATGTAATCTGGAAATTCTCCGGGCATAGGGTACCCGAACCGGTAGGAGAGGGAGGGAAGGGAGGGACCCCTCTAGCAAAGGGATGGAGACAGAATCGGTGCAGTCTGCACAAGCAGGACTGGGAGGGAGGGAGGGACGTGGAAGTCTAGTAGTGGGAGAGGGAGGTAGAGATATGGTAGAAGAAGTGAGTTTTTTTAAGCATCGAATAGGATGTGTATTCTTAAAGCAAGGACAAGCGCCTCGACCATGCGGAATACAGTTGAAATAAATCTCAAGAAAATATGAGAGTGTAAAATTAGAAGAGAACAGTAGAGAAGGCCGAATAAGAAAATAGCTAATAAACATGGAAGAAAATTTAGAAACGGAGTAAACTTTAAAAGTAAAGGAGTAGACGGGGAAGAATACCATGAATTGGGTTGGAGGCTTAGCAAGCTCCGATGCTTCCTCTCCCAGAAGATCGTCGCTGTCCATCCAAGCATCATATTTAGACGGAGTAATGATTGAAGACTTCTGGGGATCCTGATAGGGATTGGCCGCTGAAGAGGGAGCGCTTTGCACCGCTTTTGTGTATTTGTCCCAATCAGACGAGAAATGAGGATTGACCTCCCAAGCAGGACAATGAGCCTCAGAAGTATTTGGCTGAATATCAGGCACAAGCAGAGAACGGCCTTCAGACCGAGGGGGAACAACATTGACCATAGCCGTAGATGAAGGAGACGAATGAAGAGAAAGTTGAGGACCAGCTGAGCGAGCCTTGGAGGGGGTGATTTGCTTGGCATTAGTAAGCGAGGAAATATCCGGATTGATCCAAATAAGGTTCGGAGGCTTCGAGGGCGAGATAGTGGAGGAGGATGGTGCATGACCGCTTTTGCGATGAAAGGAGAAGCTCTTTTTAGTAGAGACTTTGTACCTAGGCTTGGGAGGATTGGCCGACTGAAGAGATGAACTGCCCACATTGAAATGCTGGGGAGAAGAAACCAGTGGCGCAGGAGCTTTGGGCACACTTGGGAGAAGAGAGGATTGAGCCAACTTGCCAGTAGGTTTGTCGTAGTAGCTGAAAGAAATAGTAAAGAAAGACTGCCCCACTCGAAGAGAGTAAGACGATACTTTGTCTTCAACAGGAGGGCAAAGGAACTCAGCCTCCACTTGAAGGCAACCAGAAGCCAAGGGGGAGGTGGAGGAAGTGCAAGTTAAGTCCCCGATACATTTGGTCATGTCAGCAACGAGGCACTAGGAATCACAGAAAGGCAGGAGGCCCAAGAGGTTAGCTTTAATGGGAGTTTGAACAAGAGTCGGAGGGGGTGAACCTAGATGGACCCATTTGCGAATAGAGAGTTAAGTGGAGCCAATAGAAAAGGAGTGAATAGCAGTCAGATCCGAGAGAGCTTTGGAAGAGGGGCAGTTGATTACCACATCTCCGTTGGAGCATGCATTCACCGCCCATTTCCAATCTTGGACGTTACAGGTGTTGCACAGAAAGGAGTCAAGGGAATAGTTAGAAATCGAACCTCCACTGAACGAAATGGCTCCAAAGCAATCCAGTTTCGAAATTTTAGCAGCGATGTCTGGCTGGGGCACATAAACCAGAGTAACTTGATGCTTGGATACTACCGGAGAGGGAAATGGTAGCACGGGGGGGGGGATAGGAGGATCAACTGAAGAAATACGTTGAGAGGCGGGGGGAGTGGGAAGAAGAGGAGAGTCAAAGGAGAGTTTGGCTCTTTTCAGCTTGAGAGTCTGTTGCTCAACAAGCTTAGCTTGAAGCGATGGAATATCTAGAGCGCCTAAGACCTGATCGGAGATGGGGACTCCTAAAGAGAGGCCAAAAGTTGCTGGAGTGAGAGACATCGATATCTAAAGTGCCTCGATTTGAGGCAGAATAGACACTTCATGTTTGAAGTGCAGAACGCTTTGAAGTGCCCTGCTTGAAGACAATGGAAGCAGCGTAGGGCAATTGGAGAAGAAGGGGAATTGAAATGAGAAGTTGAAGCGGCGACAGAGTGAGGGGGACGTTGAAAAGACCCTAGAAAAATCCGCTTACCGGGCCGACCTTGGGACGGGCCCAAGGAAGGAGGCATAGGAGGAGAAGTGATTTTTTTTTATTTTTCTTTTTAACCACATCGACCCAGGAAAGGCCCATTATCAGCCCAGGTCCAAAGAAATGGAAAAGGGCAAAACGAACAGTAGAAAAACCTGCACTGTAGAGATCAGGGCAAGAGGAGAAGGCACAGAAAATGGTCGAAAATAAGCCAAGATCAAATTGAGGCTCCAAGACGGAATAGGGGGATCACGCAAGATCCAAAATCAGAACGAGGTAAGATAATGGAGTCGAAGAACGAGTAAAGGCGATAGCCAAGACCCAATCAATTGAACAAAGCAATTGGTAATTGGAACTAAGAGATCGCACAATAGGAAAACAGAAGCCCTTAAACAGGGACAGATTTCTTGATGAAGAAAGAAATCGAACTCAAAGCACAAGGATCGCAAGAAGGATCAAGAACACGCTAAATCCACTAAGAGAACAGAATAGGGAGAGGGAGTTGGAGAACGTTAACCAAGAAATCAAACGGAAAAAGAGGGGGGGGAAGCGGAGGACGTAAATCAGGAAAATAAAAGTTCCCAAAACAAACACCAAAAACAACCACAACACAAGGAAATCGCAAATAACTGAGCAAAGGAAAAGGAAAAGGAAAAGAAGTGGCTTAGCTAGCCACGAAAAGACACAAAACCCCGTAAGGTAAAGAATTACAGTGAGGGAGAGAGCGATGGACCTCAGTGGAAAGGCAAACCTCTGAGGACGGCAGATCTAGCCTGGACAAGGAGAGATCTGGGGCAAGTCAACTCCAGAAGCACACGACGCAGGGCAGGAGGAACACCACCGCAAGCCAGATCAAGCAATGAGGAACTGGCGACGTAGCAAAATAGAAGGAACTGGGTCTCCACACGGAAATAGAAGCGCCCTCGAAGAAAGGGGGACAGCTAAGTGAAGGCGGAAGCCGGTCGTGGCAGGCAAGAGGAGGGAAAAGAAGAGTTTGGGTGAGTAGGGAATCACCGGATCTACCACTTTTAAGAAGGGCGAGGGGAAAAAACAGGATGGGGAGGCGGGATCTCGAGGATGAAGACAGATAGAGAGGAGGAGGATTGCTGTAAGATTTGGTATTGAAAAGTAATTTTAAATGGATTAGCTGATATTTGTTCTTGAATTGTATTCCTATCACTGAACTATTTTTAACTACAGAAAAGTGGTCTACTATAATTTCTTAGTTCTGACTTTTTTCAAATTATTTCATTAACAGTGCTAAATTAATCAAAAACCGAAAGGTGTGCAGAATTCCTACAACTAGCCAACCAGCAAACCAGCCAACTCAAAACTGGTTAGTAGCCAACTACTAACCAGTTTTGAGTTTAGAATTTATTAAAATAGTAAACGAACTCCAAATCTTATGAAATTTTAAAGGTATATTCCTGACACATACAAGATCTCCCCAAAAAGTTTTAGTTCCAGATTCCAACTATTTTATTATATATGATTTTTTGAAATGTAAACAAAATTTAAAATAGTAACTTTCTTTGAACGAATTAGTAACTTTGTGTACAAATCTATTTTCATATCATTTAATCTAATCAAAATGTAATACCATGCAATTAAACAACATCAATTCAACTTATCTTCATGAAAATCTTTCAATTAGCATGCATCTTCATTCTAATTATCATCATTTCAATTTAATCACTACTCATATGCATATCAAGTTTATCTATCAATTTACCTACACATACATGATACTATAAATTAGAAAGCTCAAGAAGACACCCACCTCAAATGAAGATTCTAAAGTAGAAGAAGACTCCTAGAAGTTGCTCCTAGCTCCAAGAATGGGGCTTTCTTCTCCTAACAAGCTCTCCTTCCTCGAAGAAAGAACTCAAACAATTTTCTCTTTCTTTTCCTCTCTTTCTTATTTTTATCTTTTGTTTCTTTTTTATCTTTGGTGTAAGATTATGAAGGAAAGGGGGTGGTATTTATATGGTTTGAGAAGGCTTTTCTACTACTCAAATTAAGTGTTCTAATTCATAACCTACATAACCGCTTTCACTAATTGCCCACTCACCATTACTTTCACAAACTCCCAACTCTTCCTATTCTTATGCATGGCTAACTCTTCTTGTGACTTTTGGGTTGCACTACGTGTACTTGCAACCCACAAGCACACACTCTCATTTGTTAGTTGTTGTTTATTTATTTTTACATGTTGTTTACATGACAAGTGTAGGATAAAAATGTAGATTAACTAATCGGCTTTTCTTTTAATTAGTGACTTTTATTTTAATTAACTTAGTGGGCTTCCTCTATTTTTATTTATTTATTTAATTTATTTTAATGGTCTTAGGCCTATGGGTTCTAATATGCAACAAAAATAAATGAAAGGAAATTGTGCATAACTTTTAAATAAAATTGAGAATAAAAAAATCATAAGATGAAATTGCACGTGTGTTGCACGTGTAAAAATAAGAAATGTATTTTTCATTTAAAAATTTTATACGGGATGTTACAACACTCCCTCCTTAAAATAGTTCCGTCCTCGGAACTACACTTAAAGAGTAAGAAAAACAAAGAAAATGAGAAGAAAAAAAAATACAAATTTTTTTTATTTGAAAAGCTCAGGGTGATCTTTCATCATTCTCTCCTTAAATTCCCAAGTGGCCTCCTCAACAAGTTGGTTCCTCCAAACGACCTTGACCATAGGTATAGTCTTATTCCTCAAGACTTTCTCCCGTCGATCCACAATCTCTATTGGACGCTCAGTGTAGCTCAAATCCAACTGCAGACCTTCTGGCACTTCGGACAAATGGTGACTCGGATCCGGAATATAGCCTCGCAGCATAGACACACGGAAGACATTGTGTACCTGGGCCAACTCTTCCGGTAGTTCTAACCGATAAGCCGTCTTCCCAATTCTCTTCAATATCTTATAAGGACCTGTGTATCTCGGGACTAATTTCCTTCCCCTTCTAAACCGAATCACTCCTTTGGTTGGAGACACCTTCACAAAGACAAAGTCACCTTCCTCAAACTCCATATCTCTCCTCCGGTTGTCGGCATAACTTTTCTGTCTGCTCTGGGCATCAACTAACCTCTTCCTGATCAACTCAATTTTTTCTGAGGTTTGTTGCACAATCTCTAGCCCATACAGTTGACGTTCCCCCACTTCATACTAACATACCAGTGTTCTACACTTCCTTCCATACAAATCCTCATAAGGTGCCATCCCAATGCTTGTCTGGAAATTATTATTGTAGGAAAATTCCACTAGAGCCAAATGCCTCTCCCAACTGCCGCCAAAATCCAACACACAACATCTTAGCATATCTTCTAGTACCCGGTTGACCCTCTCGATCTGTCCATCAGTCTGAGGATGGAAAGCAGTACTGAAATCAGTATTCGTCCCCAAAGCTGCTTGAAGAATTCTCCATAAATGCAAGGTAAATCACGCATCTCGGTCGGATACAATCGACAAAGGAACTCCATGTAGCCTCACGATCTCCTCGACATATAACTCGGCTAACTTCTCCATAGACCAAGTAAGTTTCATCGCCAGAAAGTGAGCCATTTTGGTGAGTCGGTCCACTATCACCTAAATTGCATCGTTGCCCTTGGAACTCCTGGGCAATCCTGTAATGAAGTCCATACTGATATTATCCCACTTTCTCTGGAATGGGTAATGGATGCAACAAACCCCCGGGTTTCTGATTCTCGACCTTGATCTGCTGACAGACTGCACACCTGGCGACAAACTCAGCCACATCCCGCTTCATTCCCGACCACCAGAAATACTGCTTTATATCCCCGTACATCTTTGTACTTCCTGGATGTACGGATAATAAAGTGGCATGTGCTTCCTGTAGAATGCTCTCCTTCAGTTCTGCTTGATTTGGCACACACAGGCGCTCTCCAAACCACAATACCTCATCTCTTACCTGGAATTCTGTCAACCTACCGGTGCCAACCTGCTCTTTCATCTCCTGAACCTCCGTATCGGTCTTCTGACTGTTGATAATCATGTCCCTCAATGTGGGTTGAAGTTTCAACTGAGCTAATGAAGCCCCTAATCCTTGCAACACCACCTCAATCTCTGCTCGATCAAGTTTCTCTGCCAACTTCTCCTGATTTGTTATCAATCGGGACAAACTGCTCTTCTTGCTGAGCGAATCAGCCACCACATTGGCCTTGCCTGGATGGTACTTGATTTCGGGTCGGATATCCTCCAACACTTCCAACCATCTCCGCTGCCTAAGATTCAAGTCCTTCTACTGGTAGATATACTTTAGACTCTTATGATCCGTGTACATGTTAACCTTTTCCCCGTATACATAGTGCCTCCACTGCTTTAGTGCAAAGATGATTGCTGCCAACTCCAGATCGTGGGTTGGGTAATTCTTCTCATGCGGCCTCAGCTGTCTAGACCCATAAGCTATTACCTTCCCTTCCTGCATCAGCACACAACCCAGTCCGCGATGGGAAGCATCACTGTAGACATCATAGTCGACTCCTTCTTTTGGCAAAGCCAAGATGGGAGCGGTAGTCAGCCTCTCCTTCAACTCCTGAAAGCTAGCCTCACACTGTTCTGACCATTTAAAACTCATGTTTTTCTTTGTAAGCCCCGTGAGCGGCACATCTATCTGGGCGTAGCCCTGAATGAACCTTCTGTAGTAGCTTGTTAACCCCAAAAGGTTCCTGATCTCTTTCACTGTAGTCAGTCTTGGCCAATCTCTTAATGCCTTAATCTTTTGTGGGTCAGTAGCCACTCCTTCCTTACAAAAGAATGTGACCCAGGAAGGCGACTTTGGTTTTCTAGAAGTCACACTTAGACAACTTGGCATATAGCTTCTACTCCTGCAACTTCTTCAGTACCTCTGCTAAGTGCTCGGCATGCTCTACTTTTGTCTTGGAGTAGACCAGTATGTCGTCGGTGAACACAATGATGAAAGAATCGATGAACGACCGCAGGACCCTGTTCATCATGTCCATAAAAATAGCAGGTGCATTGGTTACTCCAAAAGGCATGACTAGGAACTCATAGTGGTCATGTCGAGTTTTGAACGCCGTCTTGTGCACATCTTCTTCCTTTACTCGGACCTGTTGATAACCCGAACGTAGATCTATTTTAGAGAAGACAGCTGCTCCTTGTAGAAGGTCGAATAGATCATCGATTCGAGGAATCAAATACTTGTTCTACACTGTTACCCGGTTAAATTCTCTGTAATCGATGCACATTCTCATCAATCCATCCTTCTTCTTTACCAAAAGAACTGGTGCTCCCCAAGGCAACACATTCGGCCTGATGAATCCTTTTCCCAACAGCTCTTCAATCTACTTCTTGATCTCATCTTGCTCAACCCGCGCCATTCTGTATGGTGCCTTAGAAATGGGTGCACTCCATGGCTGAACGGATGTACCAAACTCTACATCCCGCTGAGGTGGAAGCCCGAGTAGATCTTCTAGAAACACTGTTGGAAAATCCTGGACTACTGGAATCTGCTTCACTTCTTCGAGAACCTTCTGCTCAGATAGCCCTGCTACCAACTGTTTGCACTTCCTCTTCCCTTGAAATGTCACTGCTGGTCCCCCTGGTGCCTTTATCACAACTTCTTTACTTTTGCACTCAATAGTGGCATTGTAGATGGACATCCAGTCTATGCCAATGATGATGTCGACCCCCAAAACTGCCAATTCAATGAGGTCGATGCCTAAGATTCTGCCTCCAATCTCAAGTTCGCACCCTTCATATTATTGATCGGTAGTCAAATTTTCTCCTGACGGGGTAGCCACAAATAGAACTTTTTCAGGATTTTTTTTTGTTCGACTCCCAATCGTTTTGCAAATAAGGGTGACACAAATGTGTGAGATGATCCTGTATCAAATAAAACTGTTGCTTTTATTCAATTTATTTGAACGTCTCCTGTTACATAAAAAGTACTCTCATTACATAAAAATTTATTACATAAGACGGAAATAACAACAGATGACCCTAATCAGTTTCTTCCATACCCGTGATGACGTTGTCAACATCATTTGCATCAGCTTCGGTCAGAGCGAACACTCGCCCCTGCTGGTATGGCTTTTGCCCCGGATTGGCCTGCTTCTGACTTGGCCCTCCCCGCTGAAGCTGAGGGCAAAATGGCTTGATGTGGCCCTCATTGCCACAATGGAAACAAGTCTTGGCCCCCCGAGACTTTGTACATCCAGCAGCTATGTGACCACCCTCTCCAAACCTGTAGCAGGTGGGTACCCTACCAGTTATTGCAACCGCATTTGCTCCGGTGGGTTTGAACCGTTGTGCTGGGGGCTGTCCCCTAAAATTTCCTAGTGCTGCAGGCCTCTTACCAGTGTTCCAGGTGTTCTTCCTGTTCTGTATTGCCTGGAACTGGTTCATGTCAGCCTCAGTAGTTGCGGTTCTCCGAACCAACTTCTCAAATCTTATGATGCCCAGGGTATCATTTTGGACCTCAAGTTTGGCCTCAAACCTTGCTCGAATTTTCGTGCTTTCTTAGCTTCATCCAGAACCACTTCCGGTGCATACCTGGAGAGCTGGTTGAATTTTGTTTCATACTCTCTCACTGTCATGCCACCCTGTTGCAAGCTTAAGCACTCCATGACTTTCTTCTCCTGAACATCCATAGGAAAGTAGTGGCTTCTGAATTCTCCCAGGAATCCCTCCCAGGTAATATGCACATTGCCCAAGGTCCTCTTCAGTGATTGCCACCAGACTCCTGCGTCTTTCTCCAACTAGATGGTGGCCAGCTTCACCTTACTCGCTTCAGGGGTTTCTAGAACTTCAAAGACTATCTTAATATGTTTGATCCAGTCATCAACGGCGTCTGGATTTACCTGGCCCTCGAACATAGGTGGCTTCAATCTTTTGAATGACTCCACTAGTCTGATTGCTTCGGGGATCTGTACAGCTGGCCCTGGCCTAGGGTTTTCAGCGACATTGGCAGCGAAAGCATTCAAGGTCTGGTATACTCGAGCTAGCTCAGTTTGCAGATCAAGTCCACTGTTCTCACCACTGTGCTCTCCTCCAGCTATTTCTGGGTCACAAAAATTGTCATTAATCACCATAAATAGCATAACATTCTTCCAACAAAATTTTATTCATTCTAATTTTTTTTTTACATTCAAATAGAAAACTTGCTTTTACATCCATTCATCACTTTAACGTAAAGACATCCTAGACTCTATGGTTTCTCTTAGCTTCTCTGAGCTCTCCCCGTAATTCCTGGATTTCCTTCTTCATGCCTACAAACTTTTGATGACGCTCCTGCTTGTTCCAGTGAGTCATGTGATCCACCTTAGCGAAGTGTTGAGCATTCACGTGCCGGAGATTTTCGAGTTCCCATACTTGGTGACTCAGTTCATGAATGTGCTCCCTGTCCTCTGCTTGCCGTGATTCTAAGTGGTTTACTTTCCACTTGTGGGCATCCAACTCCCTTCGAAGAGAAGTAACAATACCACCTTGATCATCTTTAATGGGTTCTTCGTCTAAGGATTCTTCTGGGTCTTCTTCTTCCTCTATTGGCTCTTCCTCTTCTGGGTCTTCTTCTTCTTCGAAAGGAACGAACCATTCCACCTCATTCTCGGGGTCATGATGAATGGCTATCGTATAAGGAAAAGGAGGAAAAACATTAGCATATAGAGCAACACAAATGTAAACCACTTACATTTAAATCTTTATAAGCTGAACTCACACTCTAATGTTCACCCTAATGTGTCATCCTTATAAGTTTGTACTACTTATTGAAGCGTGGCTCTGATACCATTTGTAACGCCCCGAATACCAAAATAAGGTAATTCATAGCTCAACAGGATCTGCACTTCACTTCGTACAACTTTACTAGGAATTTTGAAACTTTTATTACATCATTGTTCTTTAACATCAATAACGCAGCGGAAAATAAATGAAGTACAATATGATAAATATACAATTTCAACAACTTGAAAATGTAACTAATCATAAGCATCAAATT
Source organism: Hemerocallis citrina (assembly GCA_017893485.1). Taxonomy (NCBI): domain Eukaryota; kingdom Viridiplantae; phylum Streptophyta; class Magnoliopsida; order Asparagales; family Asphodelaceae; genus Hemerocallis; species Hemerocallis citrina. The sequence continues at coordinate 445,140,456 of CM030358.1, read as the reverse complement.
CATCTCTATATCTCCTTGCAAGATCCAATTCCTGCATATGAAACTGTGAGCACGTCAGTTGCTTACAACCGATGCAATGTTACAAACAATGATCCTCTCTATGCTGTATTATAACGAAATCTCATACTTTAACAATCACAAACTTGAATGTATATAAAAGTGTAAAGAGTGAATACACTAAGATATGTTAGTGTATGACATGACTAAATGCCTAATGCAGGTGTTATACTACAATGACGCTAATGCATACTTGTTCGGATTCTATGCATCTCATACTACATAGGTCTGAGGGCAAGCAACTACATACTCCACATTAAAGGGTTTAAACCCTCGCCATGATAACTAACCAGTAATAAAACAAAGTTTAGACATTCCATGAGTACGGATTCCAGTCCCGGAGATCCACCACCCGACTATTTGCCCGGTGTCCCTCTAGCCCCGGTATACACATATACATTGTGTCCCTCTAGCCCCGGTATACACATATTCCATGAGTACGGATTCCAAACATCCCACAAGTGTCCCTCTAGCCCCGGTATACACATATACACTGAAGTACGGCCTACTATCCGCCAGAATATTCATGATCCCGGAATCCACCGCTTGGTCAATAATGATCCCGGAATTAATTAAGGCTCACCTCCATTGCAAACAACCACAGTCCCGGAATCTACCGCCCGACTGGGTCTATAGTCCCGGAATCCACCGCCCGACTATATAGAGGCCCTCCACTTACGTTTGCCCAAGTTTATTACATCTTTACTAGTGCCTAATTCTTAAGTTTGAATATGAATAAATAATACTACCTAGATCTAGTTTACCCTCCTGCCAGTCTTACACAAAATACCGAGAACGACACCCTTAGAGCATCTGTAGTCGTTTGCTATATATCGATAATATCGATATTTGGTTTAAAAAGCAGCTGCAGTCGTTTGCTATATATCGATATTATCGATAAATCGCTACAGTAGATTGCTATAAATGAGAATCGATATAGCATTTATCGATAAGTGAGGGACGGTGTTCGAAGCGCCGTCCCACGGAAAAAATTAATATTATAATCGTCGGACGGCACTTGAAGTGCCGTCCGTTTGAAAAAAACGAATTCGCCATCCGAAATCCTCGGACGACACTTCGGAGGTTTTTGTATTTTCTAATTTTTTTTTTGCAATTTTTTTTTTTGCAATTTTCGAAATGTTTTCGTAATTTTTTAAAAGTTTTTTGTAATTAATGAATTGTTTTTGTAATTAATGAATTGATTTTTATAATTAATGAATTGTTTTCTATTGGCTGCCACCCCACATGGGCTTGGACGCACATGATGTGCCGTCCGTCCCTAGGGGTTGTGAATTTTTTTTTTCTCTCTCTCGAATGACAGCGACGTCCACTCCGACGGCACTTCATGTGCCGTCGCTTAATATTATAGTATTGATTGCTAAAAAATAGCTCTCGACGAGTGAAGCGTAATTGAAATTTCTATTTCTATTTATCCATATATGGATAATTTTAGCATAAACGACTACAGATGCTCTTATTGGCCACTTTTCAAAAATCAATCATTCATTACCATTGCTTTTGCCGGTACCTGGGTATCACTAAGCCTCTAGAATCAACATCTTTCCATGTTCAACAACTTGGGGGTACTCATCCCCTTATAATTCATATTCTCAAAATTCATGTATTCATAATTTATTCAATTCTTTCATGCATTCTTATTCATTCATCAATTGGTACAATCTCAACCTATTCATTTTCAAAAACACTTTATATATATATATATATATATATATATATGTGTGTGTGTGTGTGTGTGTGTGTGTGTGTGTGTGTGTGTGTGTGTGTGTGTGTGTGTGTGTGTCTTTCTTAAGTTCACATTTCATTTACTCATGAATATGATCTTTACTTTCTCAAAATATAACTTAAAACAGCGAGAATATATTTTCAATCAAGTCGTTTAAGTAACACTGAAAACAGTAAATTCAATGTTAGAAAAATGTATTTCATGCTATTCGTAAAAATCATAGAAAATTATATACTTCACGAAACTTAGCATTCTTTATATAAAACTAAAGATGGAAAATCCATTTGCTACCTAGATCTTTACACCCAGACGGCAAATCGACCAACTCCCATGTATGATTTTGCATGATGGAGTCTATTTCACTTTTGATTACTTCCTTCCACATAGGAGCATCAGGCGTAGACATGGCTTCCTTGAATGTTCTGGGCTCATTCTCTCACAGAAAGGCCGTTACAAAGTTAGGACCAAATGACTTTGATGTTCTAACCCATTTACTTCGTCTAGGTCCATCATTATCATCTTCTGGTTCATCAACCGAGGTACTTGCACTCCCTTGCTGACGTGTACATTTGGGATATGTAGCATCCTTGCACGGAAATACGTGTTCAAAGAAGGAGACATTCCTTGATTTCATTATTGTATTCACATGGACGTCCGGTATATCCGATTTATATACCAAGAACCGATATGCACTGTTGTTATGTGCATAGCCTATGAATATGCAATCAATGGTCTTAGGTCCTATTATGACCTGTTTGGGATTAGGTATCGTTACCTTTGCTAGACACCCCCACACTTTGAGGTATTTATACGAAGCTACATTACCTTTCCACAGTTCATATAGTGTCTTGCCAGTTTTCTTGTAAGGCATTTTATTAAGAATATAGTTGGCAGTCAGCAATGCTTCCCCCCACATGTTCTGGGGTAACCCAATATTCAACAACAAGACATTCATCATTTCCTTTAGAGTTCGGTTCTCGTGCTCAGCAGTACTGTTTGATTCAGGTGAGTAAGGAACAATTGTTTGATAAACTATTCCATGTTCAAAGCATAACATATTAAATGGCGCATCATATTCTCCTCCTCTATCACTCCTAACGATTTTAATCGTTTTGCCAAGTTGATTCTCAACCTTAAGCTTATATTCCTTGAATTTATCCAATGTCTCATTTTTGCAATGTAACAGGTATACATAGAAGTATTTTGTGCAATTGTCTATGAATGTCACAAAATACTTTTTGCCACTTCTGGTCTGCACGAATTTTAAATCATACAGATCCATGTGAATCAGACCTAGAGTTTCAGTATTTTTTTCTACAGAACGAGATGGAGTTTTAGTAAGTTTGGCCTCTGTGCAAACTTCACATTTGTCGCAGTTGTCTACCTTAAATTTTGGTAGTAAATTCATGTTAATTAATCTACGCAGAGAATTGAAGTTAACATGGCCTAGTCTTTCGTGCCAAACAGAAGAAGACTCAACAACATAAGCAACAGGATTAATTTCATTAATTTTGGGAACAACAAATTTTGGGATGACTGTCATTACATTGAATTTGAACAGTCCATCCTTAACATACCATTTTCTCAAGTACACCCCATTCTTTGAAAGTACAAAATTATCAGAAGCAAGCACGATCCTAAATCAATTCTTGCTTAGCAAAGATCCCGAGACCAGGTTCTTTCGAATATCCGGAACGTGCAACACATTGGTTAGTGTTAGTTCCTTTCCATAAGTCATCTTCAACACTATCTTCCCTGTTCCTTCAATCTTGGAGGTAGAAGAATTCTCCATGAACAACTGTTTATTCTTGTTGCACTTCTGGTATTAAGTGAACATATCCTTGTCCGAGCAAATGTGCTTGGTGGCCCCAGTATCATACCACCACTCACGAAGATTGCTCCCCACCAAATTGACCTCCGATACAACAGCACAAAGGTCCAAGTCAGAGAGACCAGTGGACAGGTTCTCGGCTATATGCGCATGGGATTTCTCATTTCCTTTTGTCCTTCCATTTCCAGCACGGATGTTATCCTTGCTGTGACATTCAGATATCTTGTTCCCCAACTTACTACACTTTTGACATTTTCCAGCAAACCTTTTTGCAGCAGATTTCTTGTTCGAGCACTGTGGTAAGAATTTCCTCTTTTTGCCCTTTTGTTCGTGCTCCACCATGTTGACTTTTTCTATGGATTGATTTCCATAGAACTTGTCACCCTTGCGATTGTCCTCTTCAATCTGCAACCTGACAAGCAAGTCCTCAAGAGACATTTCCTTTCGCTTGTGCTTGAGGTAGTTCTTGAAGTCCTTCCATCCAGGTGGAAGCTTTTCAATGAACACTGCAACTTGGAATGGTTCGCACAATGTCATGTTCTCTGCAGCGATTTCGTGAATGATCAGTTGCAGTTCCTATATTTGACTCACAACAGTCTTGGAGTCAATTATCTTATACTCCAGAAATTTTCCAACTATAAACTTCTTAGAGCCAGCATCTTCGGTTTTGTACTTCTTCTCCAAAGTCCTCCACAGAAGTTCGGATGTCTTGAAGACACAGTACACATTGTAGAGCGAGTCTACCAAACCGTTCAGGATGTAATTTCGGCATAGATAATTACCCTGAGTCCATGCATCAACTGCAGCAACAGAGTGTGCATCCATAGGTGCCAGCATAGGAGCAGTTTCAGTCACAAACTTTTCCAGCTTCAAGGTGGTCAGGTAGAACTGCATCTTTCCTTGCCACTTCTTGAATTCAGTTCCATTGAACTTTTCTGGTTTTTCTCTCACAGTTATATGCGTGGGCAGAACGACTGTTTGTGCCGCAACCGATTGTGCAGTCACGTTCTGGGTCACTAGTGTTTATGCACTAAGCAGTCCACTGACATTCTCATTTTGTGTGTTTTTCATTTTTTTCTGAAACAGTTAAAATTCAACTATTAGTTTTTTTATTTTCCAAAATGATAACAGTACCTGTAAATAATCTTCACAAAAACTGTTAGAATAGATGAAAAATTTTGCTTTAAGATTGTTAGAACTCGAATATCATAAAATAGAAAATTCCAAACAATGTTTGTGAGGAACTACAATTACAGGAATAAAAGAACAAATCAGACACTTCAATACAGAGTCGAGATTAAGATCTTTATCCTTAAAATAAAATTCGCCCCGTAGTGTGACGGTAGTTGACGAATTGCCTCCCAGGATACAACTGCTTTAGAGATATCAGCGAACCAGTAGCTTTATTGTACTCTCAGACTCAGAGGAAGAAGAAGATTATCAAGTTAAAAATTTGTGTTTCTGGCAGGCAAAATTGTAGAGTCTTATAGGTGATGATGGCATAACTGATGGAACATGGATCCATTACTCTGTAACAGCAGAGTAATTGTCAACATAAGCCAAGCCACGCCGGGCCGGGCACGTGTGTGTGTGTTTGTAACTTTGGCTAGATCCTCTCTCTACTACACGTTAGTGGTAACCGCAGGGCTACACCTTTTAGTCCATTTCTTTAGCTTATATACTAGAGAAATCTTTCCCTACTTTCGATGTGGGACTATCTATTTTCTCCAAATTCTCAAGTTAATACATTTCAAGTACCCAACTTTGGACCAACATTTTTCATTCATACGGAATATGTTTTTGGCAAATGAGTACATTACGTAATAGTACTCGACGAGAGGAACGTAATCCAATCACTTTCCGGTGCCACCGGTTGCTGGAGGCCACCGGAATCTGACCCGAAAAATATGCCAAAAATATTTCCAACCGTTGTTTTGTTTATATATCCACTGTAGGCACCGACTAGGACTAGGAGGCGACGTGGAGTGAGTTTGAGATGGATTGCAGCAGCATCTGTGATGTGGCTGGCATCTGTTCTGGAAGGAGGAGATGGAGATGGAGATGGACATGGTTGTTATAAGTGTTGGAGGGGACCAGTTTGAAATAGCTTGTCATCGATCGGTTTGTTTTTGTGAAGTTGTCTTCCACAAGGGCACGTTCTACGTACGTAACAGCGCCATCGTGCTGGATTTTGGAACTTGATCTTTCTTCCAGTACTAGCTAAGCCCTAATTAAGTTCAAGTGTGTGTTGCTCTAAAGACTACCTGCAGTAATTTGTTCCAAAGAGAAGAAAAAAAAACAAAGAGGAGATTGTGGAAATGTCTTAAGACTCTTACCTGGTAGAGTCCCCGGCCGGATGGAGCTGATGAGCTGATGCAGGTGTGGAGACAAATTGATCTGTCTAGTTTCTACCTGAAGAGGAAGAATTCTTTCACTGTTATCAAATGCAGTACCAGTTTAAGTGGTGACGACAACGGCCTAGTGGGCAAGTGGGTTCAGGTCAAATGACTACAGGGCCGGTGATTTGGTGTTGTTTCTTGGAGTAAATTAACCAGTCCCTGGCCGTCCCTATTAATGAGTTTCTCCATCTACTTCACCCATGGTGATTAGGATGAATTTCTGCCTAATTACATCTCTACTGACAGGGGAATCTTCTGCTGGGAGAGACTCGTTTTGTCAAACCTTTCATCCTGCATGTTGAATCTCTGTGAGAACACATTCCCTGGCTCATGCCAGTTTGGGTCCCCCATACTTAAGGCCAGTTTCCCCCCTACTCCCTAAATTTGCTGATCAGCCTACGCAAGGAGGCCAAGAAGTCAGTTCAGCTTCCGGTGAGTAGACGTACGAAAGCAGGTTGGTGTTGCTGCTAATTTCTATGGGAGTAAACATATACATGAATTCTTTTAATGAAAACAATAAATATCAAACCTTCGTTGTTCGTCGGTGTTGACTGCCAAAACTGCACTTGACTCCGATATCTGATCGTCATGAACGGCTAATTTTGCTCCCGTGGACCTGCAAATAAAGCCTCAAACACCGGGGTTGGCCCCGGCGACTGACCCTCTGACGCCCAAGTCAGAAACTCAGAGATATGATGGATTTTGAGAGCGGAATTTCCAATTACCTGGTTTCTGAAGATGTTTAGAGGTATATATTGTCACTGAGGGGGACATTTTCAAGATATTCATCTATCTCTACTTTTCGGTGTCGTGTTAAGGTTGGTTACTCCCTCCACGCAAAGAGATCGAGTAAGGATTCCTATCTTGATGAAGAGATAGAGTTTTGAAACTTTCTTGTGCATGGGGGATATAATCGGTTACCCCTAGAAATATGGGCTTTAAACTGAGTTCTTCTGATGAATCTGGGCTCCTCTGCCCTATAGCTGCTTTGGCAGTCGCTATTACATGCTTGATTGGGTCAATGGGCCTTAAAACGGCCTTACCCCTCTCGTCGGGTCTGTATGTACTGAAAATTATCGTTTTATCCCTGAGAATTCTAAAATTCATGTCCGATTTAAATAGACCCTATTTTGTTCCAATTTTTTAACCCATATTAGGCGGGTGTCTGACGCAGTAGTTGAATTAATGAATGCTGTCAATAGTGTCCTTTTGGTTTTAGCTCTCACTTATATCAATACTCTCCAGCTTATGTTTTTTGAGAAAAAAGGTGACCTCGTCACCTCTTCATTAATAGGAAATTAACGATGCAAGTAGTACAGAAATGTTACATCTATCTGTTCCTAAACGGAATAGTGGAGAACAATTATATAGCTAAGCCTACATCCTTAACTAGTCCCTCCCTAGCTAATCTTGCAGACGCTGGTTCTGTAACTTGTTCTCCCACCTATCACTCCCAATAGTAATAAGGATTCCCCACAAGACTGATGTGGGATTCAAAAAAAACTCCTAGAAATCACTCCACCCCTGAAACTCCCTCCACATTCCCCCAAACGTCCACGTTGGCAATAACCACATCCACCATCTTTTGCTGGCATACTAACTCCTCTCCCCACGACGTTGTTGTCGTGTATCCGCCAATCCAACCCCACCGTGACGCAATTTTTCAATTGCGTCAAATCCAGCTCTCAACAGTAGTCGTTATTCTTAACCGAAACTGAGCCGCTTGAACTCTCCGAGCACTCCACAAAAAGTAATTTGAATTTCAACCGAACTAGTTTGAACTTCAAATTGCCCCCGAACAGTCTCCTCACACTCCTTGCCTGAAATTTGAATTTCAAAAATCTATATTAAAATTCAAAAATCAAGGAATCTCCCCCTCCTCCACTCCTCCAATTCAAATTTGAATTTCGAACCCTAACTCTAAATTCAAATTTGAGCATCACAATCATAATTCGAAATTCAAAATTTGAATTTCAAAATCTGACTCTCCGCTTCCACCATCGTCGATATCGTGTTCACCTCCACTCCTCCAAGAATTCTTGTCGTACGCATCCCGACGTCAGCTCCGCCGTATCTCCAATGATGCCACTCTTGACCTCACCGAAACGCGCTTTCCGACACAGCGACGCTCTCTGCGCCCTATGTCCAACCAGGCCCGACTCCGTACCTTATCGAGCCCAACTCTATTTGGGAACTCAATAAGCTAGAGCACAAACTCCGGCTAGCTACGCGATTGCGCCACTTCGACGAACCTAAGAACGAGCCTCAATGCGCTCTATCCCGACAATATTAGCCCCTAGTAGTAACACCACTGACCCTCCTACCACTCCTTCCCCTGAAAGTCTTGAGGAATTTCGAAATCTAAGTAGAAATTCCCTAATGAAATCAATTTCCTCTTCCAAATCCCCCAATCTCCTAGTAGATCTGGATTCAAGAACATCTCAAACCCTTGCCTCCTCTCCGACCACCCCCAGCCTCCGTCGCCCTCCTCCCTTCCTCGACCTTGCCATCAAACCCACCTACACTCCGGTCAACCCACTCCGTCGCCCCTCCGCAGTCGAAATCAGACAGCCCACCTACACTCCGGCCACCTTGCCATCAAACCCACCAACACTCCAACCAGCCTCTTCGTCGCCTACTGTCGGACGCTAACACATCCAACCCCTATAAAAACACTTATCGTCGCCGTCAGAAGCCATCCACGCTGCCTCGACCACGCTCCATCCTCGACGCCGCCGCTACATCACCCTACACCGCACCACCCAAAACTCGCCAGCCACTTGGCGCCGTGGGTTGCGTCGCGCCGGCCGCATCAACGAGATCTGGACTCTCAAAACCCTAGACGTAGCTCCGCCGACCACTACTCCGCTCCGATAGCGGAGGTGGGGTGGGGGAGGGGTAGGAGGAAGAGGTGGCGAGAGACTCCTCCCCCCTCCCTAATCAACGACCCCGGCGGATTTGTTACTTTTGTTTTTTTTTTTTTTGAGTTTCTCTCTCTAGGGTTTTCTAGAGAGAGAAATTGTTTTTAAGCATAGAAAAGTTATGTTTTTCTGGAGAGAGAAACCTTTTTTTTTTAAACTGTTTTTATTTTTTAGAGTTTCTCTCTCCAGCTCATGTTACTTACCCTTTGAAATCATGTTTTTAACCTCGAAAGAGGTATTTTTAGTTTATTCCCGAAAGAGGTATTTTTAGTACTTATCTGATAATAAAAAAATGTCAGCGATTTTTCTTCCTGATAAACTGCTAACCTCCTTCAAACACTTGGCATGCACCAAGTTATACCTGATATATTACCATTAAAGAGTTAAAGGCATTTTTTTGCGTGCGAGGAACTTAAAAATAGAATTTTGTTACATGTAGATAATCGCTCCGATCAATTATCAAAAAGGGCCTCAAATAGACATTCAAAGTAATTAAATTATTTTAACTTGTATATATGGTAATGAAAATTCCAAATTATCCTGCCAGAGTATAAAACTCGATGATCCCCACAATTTTTTTTTTTATGTAAACGGATAGAGTCAAACAACTCCAGTCCGATCAAAAAATATATTGATAAAATAACTGTACAAAACAATAATCAAGGGTTTTACAAGATGTAAAACTAAAGCGCCAGGCGCTAATTGCAAAGACAATAAAAAACGATAAGCAAACAGCGAGAAACTAAGACACACTACAGATAGAAATTGAGGAAATAAATCGAAAGACAGTCCTGATCGGCGAACGAGAACACTAAAACTACGACGCTCGCTAGCAGTCACCGGGGCAGGGCGCGCTGAAGCAGCTCACTGCCTAAAACGTGGCTCACCTCCCAAACTCGAAGGAGGAGGGGATGGCGAGCAAACATGGATCGTCAGGGAGCTGAAAGACTGCGAAGCGCCGTTCGGAGGAGAGCATTGAACATCCAAGCTCAAGACGCCAAGGAACGGGGACTCGCCACCACAGTCGAACAATCCAGAGGCCACAAGAGGCACGATTGGGCCCAGGGCGACCAAGAGCAACGTCCCTAAACAGCCAGGGGATACGTCTCCGATCCGCAGTCAGGTCCACCCAAAGGCAGAGACGCGCAAGAGCCAAAAGAAACTCAGAAAAGACCAAACAGCAGTCCCTCAATCAAAGCAAGGAATACACGCAATAACCCAAACTCACTGCCAGCAATTCGAAAGATCTCTAAAGCACTATAATAAGAGCTCAAAATTAGAAGTCTAAAGAGGCGCTTGCGCCTCAACGGGATGCAAACAGGCAAACCACACAGAGCAAACAGATACAACAAAAACCATAATCCAAATACCATGAACGTTAAGAAGCACAGAGAGGGAGAGAGCCTTCCCCTTAAAACAGACTTAAGTAATCAGTACAGTGAGAACCCAGTATAAGGCTACCGCCATATAGTAACAAGAGTAAAGGAGATAGAACGCATTAAAGCTTAATCGCGCGCTCACCCACCTATCCTGCTACCACAGGCAACAAAATCAACAAAAATACAAGACTAAAAGAACCCACTGCACCTTAACGAAAACGCTGCCCAGCAGCCTGAGACCACAGGCTCAGATGAGCACCGATCAAAACAAATGCGCCTGTATTTGTTTTGAGCAAAAAATACAACGGGATGCATCCCCACAAAATTGAGCAAAAAATACAAATGAAGAAATCGGAGAGAACATAGTTCAACTACAACAAAAAAAAGTGTCGTCAGCTTAAGCTCTGTATAATCTTGGAGAGTGCTGAGAAGGAGCCTACAGCGGCAGAAGCTACCCCTATGGCAACAATTAAGACACACAGAGATACCTGCAAAATAAGAATAAATTTCAGTGTTATACTAGAGAGATTGAAATCAACTAACTGCAAGTTCTATTGATATATTAAAGTTTTACCAAGATAATTGATAATTAGATTTATTGACTATTATCGTGTAGATAAAAGTAATATCTTCTGCCCTAAAAGGACTTTGAGGTTGGTGGGTAAGCATATATGGTAATAGGTAAGATTTTACTTGAAAAACGAATTAACCATAGCAGTGCTAAAGGAAATGGATATTATGATTCAGCTTCGACTCTGCATCCATTTATTTGATATATTTACTTTGTTTTTAGATGGATGTGGAAGCAGATAATGTTGAACCATCTAAAATATTCAAATAGATCATAATGATCAACAATGTACAAAAAGAACCTCATATTTTCATCTAAATCATAAATCATTTATATAAATATCTGGCTAATATCTGTATTTGATCAGTGCACGAATACATTTTAATCAAATATTGGTATTGAGTTCAATTTCCAAGCAAATAATCAGACTATGAATATGGTAATTCCTATACCTGCTTCATATTTATCCCTAATTAACCAGTGACTTTGTTGAGAGAATCTAATTTACTGAAACCAAAAAGGCAATTCTTGTTTGTTATTTGAAAAATCGTCAAAATAACTTCAAAGATCATACAATTTTATTTGGTTCAAGTCTTAATTTTCCTTTTCATTTTTTTTTTTGATTATCCCAAGAAGGTATACTAATAGATCTCTGCAAAAGCTATAATGAAATATAAAGATCGATAGTGATGACAAGAGGGAAGGCAAGCCATGCCTCAAATCAACTAAAATTTGAAGGATGTGTATTGATTCAGGGGAAATCATCAAATATAATATTTCAAAAATCGAACTAAATATTAGTCTTCTTAAATACCTGAATCCAAGTTACTTTGCCCCTGACAATCCTTAAGAAGCAAATGCATGGTAGAATTAAAGTCTGCCACAAAGATATTATTAGCACAAGTCTGCAAATATAAAGAACTCCTGTTAAAGTAAAAATACTTACCACAAGCATGGAGAGTAAAGACCCAATCAATGCCATCACCAAATCTGTAAGGCAATAGAGATTTAAGAACGTGAACGTTTACCACGTTACCTTTTTTTTTTTTGTGAATCAACCATGTTACATAGATAAATACAAAAAAAGATAACTACTTCACCATTTTATGATAAATCCTTAAGGCAATGTAGATTTATTGGATGATAAAAACTCAAATAAGTTCATGAACTAACCGAAGAAAGGTACGGATAGAGCAACTAACAAAGTTGACACGACCAAGGCTGATCTGATGATGATCGAGTAAAAGTGGGACTTCATATGTTGTTCTGGTATCAACTCCTCAAGACTCAGCGCCATTGGCATTAAGGTTAATGGATATGTAACAAGCAATTAAGGGAAACATGATCCTTGTTAGACAAATATCAATTCTTACTGAAATACTCTGGACATTTAAGCAGTGAAAATGCATAAATTTTAGCTAATATGAAAAGGATATTTGGTTAAAGGGTTCACCACCTGCAACAAAAGGCAATAAAACAATCAGAAAAACAACAATGGTAAAGGAACAGATTGATACTAAAGATGTGGAAGATGTTACTACCGTAGCCCAAACAGCAACCTTTGAAGCAACTAAATTTTGTGGCATATTGAGCGTGAATTGTGAAAGAGTGGCCTTCCCAAACATAGAAAATCCCATTGCAGCAGCGCCACCAAACAGTAAAGTACAAATTAAGAAACTGTAAACACATACATAAGTGTTTTGAGGCATTTATACAAAATATATAACTTGAAGAGATGAATGAATATATGAATTTAGTATAAGAAATCTCAAAAACGACTTACCATGTAAAGAGAACTGATGGGAACTGGTTGCGATCTTTAAGGGAGGAGTATATGTTGGGATAAACTGAATGGCCTGAATAGCAGTAACCATAAAGTCCAATAGCAAGTGGAATTCCAGATAGATTGAGTGCGGTTCCTTCGTTCTTGAACCCAACGTGATCAACCAATCCAACCCAGAACAAACATACTGCCACCAATATTGATGCAATAACTCCCCCAGCTACAAAATTTCAAGAAAATGATCGAATGAAAAGACTGACAGTTATTAAAAAAGCTTCTATATACTCTGGATCCCTGCAACAACAGGAGAGAGAAAAATTCATTTCAACAACAACAAATGGAAATGGCTTCACTGCTGAACTTCCTTCCCTACCCAGCACCTTATCTCCTCATAATCTTATACAAACTGCACCTTCCTCCCTCCCCCCCAACGGCCCACCTTCTTCCTCCCGCTGCCTTCTACTCATGGAGCTCCTTGAACTTGAGCTGACAGAGATGGTCCAACCCATCCACCCCCCTGAACCTCTCGCTGACCCACCTCCCCTCACTGCTGCTGCACAACCACATCAACAAAACCCCCACCTCCACTCCGGGCCCGCTCCAGACACTTACCGACCAAGCCCACAAAAGCACCACAGACGCTCACCGTCCCCTAGTCGAAGCACGGAAGAGCGGAACTTAGAAGATGTCCTCAGCCTCATATTAGGCCTCATAGAGACCATCATCATCGGGCTCATAGTGACTTTCGTCATCATCATCATCCCTCAACCTCTCCGTCTAAAGGACGGGTTAGGGGGTCCTCTTACAGGCCGGGTTTGGCGTAAAAGAACCCCCCACAAGATAGCCAGCGGTTTTCCACCTTGCCAACTGTATCTGGGCAGAGAGGAAAATTAGGGGCCTGACTATTGCGGTGGACAATGGAAGAAAAATGGTTGAAGAAGAAAGAACTAAGTATCACAAACACCCTGCCCCCAAACAACATTCTCTTCACCGACACCAAATACACAATCAGAAGAAGGGCTCTACTCATCACTCCAACATTAATAGACTCCCCCAAATCCCACCTTCAATTTACCCACAATCTCCTTCTAACAATCTCCCAAACTCATATAGCAAGCACAATGATGACCAACAATTACTTCACCATTCCACTTCTCCTTCCCCTCCTCACACAATATCCATCACCCAACCACACAATCAACTACTCCCCATACAGGAACATCACAATCAACCACAAGCTATTGTTGGAATTAATTTTTGGAGTTTTCCGGGCCGGATTCCGGCGAGCTCCGGCCACCGGCGGCACCGGGAAGTGAGTGGATTGCGATCCTCTCGACGAGTACTATTCCGTAGCATACTCACTTGCCAAAAACTAATTCCGTATGAATGAGAAATGTTGATCCAAAGTTGGGTACTTGAAATGTACTAACTTGGCACTTGGAGAAAATAGATAGTCCCATATCGAAAATTGGAAATGATTTTGTCTAGTATATATACTAGAAAACTGGACTAAAGGGTGTGGCCCGGGGGTTACCACTAACGTGTAGTGGAGAGAGGACTTAGCCAAAATGACAAACACACACGCGCGCGCGCGCCGGCTCGGTCTGGTCTGGCTTAAATTTTTATTTTATTTCTTTTTGCCCAGACAAACTCTTCCCCTACTGAACTGAGAGTAATGGCTCACCAGTTATGAATCTGAAGAGTCCCCATTACTCTGCTGTTACAGAGTAATGGCTGCTGAACAGTCTCCAGTCCAACTCTTCTCTATAAATCCAGACATCAACTCCTATACAGACACAGAAATTTTTGCACTTGGGTCTTCCTCTTCTTCTCCTCTGCGTCAGTCACTGTCACTGAGAGTACACCACAGACAAAAGTTCGTTGGCTCTGAAGCAAGAGTGCTGCATTCTTCAGAGAAGGTACAGTTGTATCCTGGGAAGCAATTCGCCGGTAACCGTCACACTACGGAACGAATTCTGCTTTAAGGACAAAGATTCTAAAATCTCGACTCTGTACAAGTTCATTGCTTACTGTTTTTCTTCCTGTATTTGATTTCTTCACAACTTTGTTGGAATTTCTTATTATTTTATATTCAACATCTAACAATCTTAAAGCAGAATTTTTCGTCACAAATTCTAACAATTTTTGTGAAGTTTGTTTACAGGTTCTGTTCGGAAAAAATAGGAACTAACAATCTCTGTTTCAACCAATTTCAGAGAAAAGAACAAAATCAAAACATGGAGAACACACAAACTGAAGTTGCTACTGGGCTTCTCAGTACCCAAACTCCGGTGACCCAAAATGTGACCGCACAATCGGTTGCGGCACATTCGGTCGTTCTGCCCACGCACATAACCGTGGGAGAAAAACCGGAAAAGTTCAATGGAACTGGGTTCAAAAAGTGGCAGGAGAAGATGCAGTTCTACCTGACCACATTGAAGCTGGACAGATTCCTCAATGAATCTGCCCCGATGCTGGCGCCAATGGAAGCACACTCCGTTGCTGCAGTTGACGCGTGGACTCAGGGCGACTACCTCTGCAGGAACTACATCCTGAATGGCTTGGTAGACTCTCTGTACAACATCTACTGTGTCTTCAAGACATCCAAACTCCTGTGGGGGTCCCTGGAAAAGAAGTACAAAACTGAAGACGCCGGGTCCAAGAAATTTGTTGTCGGCAAATTTCTGGACTATAAGATGATTGACTCCAAAACAGTGGTGAGTCAAGTCCAAGAACTGCAGGTTATAATGCACGACATTGCTGCAGAGAATATGACGCTGTGCGAACCATTCCAGGTTGCAGCGTTCATTGAAAAACTTCTACCTGGGTGGAAAGACTTCAAGAACTATCTCAAACACAAACGAAAGGAGATGTCTCTTGAAGACCTAATTATCAGGTTGCGGATCGAAGAAGAGAATCGCAAGTCTGAGAGGTCCTATGGAAATCAGTCCATAGAAAAGGCCAATGTGGTGGAGCATGAACAGAAGGGCAAGAAGAGAAAGTTTCTGCCACAGACCTCAAGCAAAAAACCACTTGCAAAGAGGTTTGCGGGAAAATGCCACAAGTGTGGTAAACTGGGGCACAAAATTTCAGAGTGCCGCAGTAAGGACAGTAATCATTCAAAAACAGGACATGTAAAAAGGAATGAAAAACCCCACGCACATATAGCTGAAAACTTGTCCACTGGTCTCTCTGACCTGGACCTCTGTGCTGTAGTATCAGAGGTCAATCTTGTAGGGAGCAATCCTCGTGAATGGTGGTACGATACTGGGGCCACCAAGCATATCTGCTCGGACAAGGAAATGTTCACTTCCTACCAGAAGTGCAACAAAGATGAACAACTGTTCATGGAAAACTCTTCCACCTCCAAAATTGAAGGAACAGGGAAGATAGTGCTGAAAATGACTTCAGGCAAAGAGCTAACACTCACAAATGTGCTGCATGTCCTAGACATTCAAAAGAACTTGATATCAGGTTCTTTGCTAAGCAAGAATGGGTTTAAAGTTGTACTTGTTTCTGATAATTTTGTACTGTCTAAGAATGCGGTGTACTTGGGTAAAGGATATGTAAAGGATGGACTGTTCAAGTTTAATGTAATGACAGTCATCCCTAAAACTATTGTTCCTGCTGTTCCCAAAGTCAATGAAATAACTCCTATTGCCTATGTTGTTGAGTCTTCCTCTGTTTGGCATGAAAGACTAGGCCATGTTAATGTAAATTCTATGCATAGATTAGTTAACATGAATTTGCTACCAAAATTTAAGGTAGATAACTCAGAAAAATGTGAAGTTTGCACGGAGGCCAAACTCACCAAAACTCCATCACGTTCTGTAGAAAGAAACACAGAAACTCTAGGTCTAATTCACACGGATCTGTGTGACTTAAAATATGTGCAGACCAGAGGTGGGAAAAAGTACTTTGTGACTTTCATAGACGATTGCACAAAATTCTGCTATGTATATTTGTTACATAGCAAAAATGAGGCGTTGGATAAATTCAAAGAATATAAACTTGAGGTTGAGAATCAACTTGGCGAAACGATTAAAATCGTTAGAAGTGATAGAGGAGGCGAATATGATGCACCATTTAACATGTTCTGCTCGGAACATGGAATAGTTCATCAGACAACTGCTCCCTACTCACCCGAATCAAACGGTACTGCCGAGCGCAAAAACCGAACTCTCAAGGAGATGATGAATGCCTTGTTGTTGAATTCTGGCTTACCCCAAAACATGTAGGGGGAAGCGTTGCTGACTGCCAACTACATTCTCAACAAAATACCTCACAAGAAAACCGGCAAGACACCATATGAATTGTGGAAGGGTAACTTACCTTCGTATAAATCCTCAAAGTGTGGAGGTGTCTAGCAAAAGTGGCAGTACCTAACCCGAAACAGGTCACCATCGGACCTAAGACGATTGATTGCATATTCATAGGCTATACACACAACAGTAGTGCATATCGGTTCTTGGTATACAAATCGGATATACCGGATATCCATGTAAATACAATAATGGAATCAAGAAATGCTTCATTCTTTGAACACGTGTTTCCGTGCAAGGATACTACGTACCCTAAACGTACACGTGAACAAGGAAATGCAAGCACTTCAGTTGATGAACCAGAACAGGATACCGATGAGCCTAGACGAAGTAAACGGGCTAGAACATCAAAATCATTTGGTCCTGACTTTGTGACGGCATTTCTGTTAGAGAATGAGCCCAGAACGTTCAAGAAAGTCATGTCTATGCCTGATGCTCCTATGTGGAAGGAAGCAATCAAAAGTGAAATAGACTTCATTATGCAAAATCATACATGGGAGTTAGTCGATTTGCCTTCTGGATGTAAAGCTCTAGGATGCAAATGGATTTTCAAACAAAAATTGAAACCAGATGGTTCAATAGAGAAGCATAAGGCTAGACTTGTAGTACAAGGATTTAGGCAAAAAGAAGGCCTAGATTTCTTCGATACATATTCTCCAGTTACAAGAATAACATCCATAAGAATGTTGATAGCTATTGCAGCTCTACGTAACCTGGAAATACATCAAATGGATGTTAAAACTGCATTTCTAAATGGGGACTTAGAAGAAGAAATATACATGAAACAACCTGAGGGTTACGTAGTTCCTGGACAGGAAAATAAGGTGTGCAGGCTTGTAAAATCACTGTACGGCCTGAAACAAGCTCCAAAGCAGTGGCATGCAAAATTTGACAATGTTATGATGTCAAATGGTTTCAAAATAAATGAATGTGATAAATGTATCTACATAAAAGATACTCCAAACGGATACATCTGGTCTGTCTATACGTAGACGACATGCTCATTATTGGAAGCAATAACGACATTATCAAACAAACTAAGAGCATGCTTAGTGGCAAGTTTGACATGAAAGATTTGGGAGTTGCAGATGTCATACTAGGAATCAAAGTTTCCAGGACATCTGAGGGGATTACTTTGTCTCAAGCTCATTATGCGGAGAAAGTACTTGAAAGATTCAAGAATTATTCCAATGGGATAGCCAAAAGTCTCGTCGATCCAAGTCTTCACCTGTTCAAAAATACAGGCGAAAGCATATCACAACTGGAATATGCACGTATAATTGGTAGTCTGATGTACCTAACAAATTGTACAAGACCGGACCTAGCACATTCGGTAAACGTACTGAGCCGATACACGAGTAATCCAGGACGAAGTCACTGGAAAGGAATAACTAGAGTATTGAACTACTTGCGACATACTCAGAGTTATGCACTGCATTACACCAGATATCCAGCAGTACTGGAAGGCTACAGTGATGCCAACTGGATATCAGACTCTAAGAACTCAAAATCCACAAGTGGATATGTCTTTACACTTGGTGGTGCAGCTGTGTCATGGAAATCCTCTAAACAAACGCTATTGGCCAGATCCACCATGGAATCTGAGTTCATTGCTTTAGACAAAGCGGCAGAAGAAGCAGAATGGCTTTGCAACTTTTTAGAGAATATTCCTATGTGGGAAAAATCAGTGCCCGCCTTATGTGTACACTGTGACAGCCAATCGGCTATAGCACGGGCACTGAGTTGCATGTATAATGGTAAGTCTCGTCATATCAGAAGGCGACACAAAACCATTAGACAACTGCTCTCAAATGGAGTAATCTCTATACAATATATAAAATCGGCCGACAACCTAGCGGATCCATTTACTAAAGGTCTGTCGCGAGAGCAGGTTGTCAGATCATCAAGAGGAATGGGTTTAAAGCCTATGACGAAAGAGGATACTTGATGGAAACCCTACCTAGGAATTGGAGATCCCAAGATCTAGGTTCAAGGGGACAACTAAATCTTGTTGAATCAACGAGAGCACTGAGAGATTAACAAATCTCATACCCACTCTTAGGATGATAAAACAGTGCTGCCTGCAAATAGTTAGGATAAGCTTGGCTTTTAATGATTCTCATAGCTTTGAAATAAAAGTGGGGTATAGCAGGATACTCTTTATGGGCAATCACCTCGTGAGTGTGAAATGGGGCCGTTTCTAGGAGAATGAAGAGAGGCTACATTCTCCAAGTTCACTCACGATTAACCAGGGATGTTCAAGGCCAAAATGAACACAACAAGAGAACTTAGTTCTGTGAGAAGATGAAACTGTGTGATAGTTATTGTCTAGGTTCACATGAATGCCCGGGTAATTCAAGACATCATGATCACTACCTGGTCAAGTGAATCCGATAGCTAATTACTAAGGGTGGTTCAAAGTTGAAAAATTACTACCATTCCTGATGCAGTGATTTTCCGATTGTACTCTCAGAGTCTTTTTGTCATGTTTTTTGTTTTTCTGTCGTGTCTGGATTACATGGTCTGGTAATTTCCATTCATGTGGGGGATTGTTGGAATTAATTTTTGGAGTTTTCCGGGCCAGATTCCGCCGAGCTCCGACCACCGGCGGCACCGGAAAGTGAGTGGATTGCGATCCTCTCGACGAGTACTATTCCGTAGTATACTCACTTGCCAAAAACTAATTCCGTATGAATGAGAAATGTTGATCCAAAGTTGGGTACTTGAAATGTACTAACTTGGCAACTTGGAGAAAATAGATAGTCCCATATCGGAAATTGGAAATGATTTTGTCTAGTATATATACTAGAAAACGGGACTAAAGGGCGTGGCCCGGGGGTTACCACTAACGTGTAGTGGAGAGAGGACTTAGCCAAAATTACAAACACGCGCGTGCGCGCGCGCGCCCGGCCCAGCCCGGCCCGGCTCCGGCTCCGGCCCCGGCCCCGCCCGGCCCGGCTCCGGCTCCGGCCCCGGCCCCGGTTCGGTTCGGTTCGGTTCGGTTCGGTTCGGCTCGGCTCGGCTCGGCTCGGCTCGGTTCGGTTTGGTCTGGTCTGGTCTGGCTTAAATTTTTATTTTATTTCTTTTTGCCCAGACAAACTCTTCCCCTACTGAACTGAAAAGGCTTTTTAGATTCAGTAACTGGTGCCCATTACTCTGTAACAGCAGAGTAATGGCTCACCAGTTATGAATCTGAAGAGTCCCCATTTCTCTGCTGTTACAGAGTAATGGCTGCTGAACAGTCTCCAGTCCAACTCTTCTCTATAAATCCAGACATCAACTCCTATACAGACACAAAAATTTTTGCACTTGGGTCTTCCTCTTCTTCTCCTCTGCGTCAGTCACTGTCACTGAGAGTACACCACAGACAGAAGTTCGTTGGCTCTGAAGCAAGAGTGCTGCATTCTTCAGAGAAGGTACAGTTGTATCCTGGGAAGCAATTCGCCAGTAACCGTCACACTACGGGTCGAATTCTGCTTTAAGGACAGAGATTCTAAAATCTCGACTCTGTACAAGTTCATTGCTTACTGTTTTTCTTCCTGTATTTGATTTCTTCACAACTTTGTTGGAATTTCTTATTATTTTATATTCAACATCTAACAGCTATCACTAAGGTGCAACAAGACCCTCTTATCGAGCTTCCCCCGACTGCTGCTAGGGCTCTAGAAGCGAGTTTAGCCTCGCCAACCGGAGTCCATCAATCAAATGTTGATACCTTGCACCAAGCTACTCCAACAGAAGAAATGTTGGTGAGAGTTGACAGCAAAACAACAAGAAGGACCAATAAGAAGATGTTGAACTCTAATGGAGTCATGAAAACCTACTGAAGGGGAAAAAGAAACCAGTGCCATGCTTTACTGTTGTGACTTAGGCCATATTCGGGCTGATTACACGAAGGAGGTACGTTGCTTAAAATGTTTAAAGTGGGGACATATGTCCTATATTTGCACTAACGTATCTTCCAACCCCGAAGATGAGAATAGAGAAGTTTTAAGAAAATCACTAGAGAATCCTACTCATATCAAATTGATCAGTAGTCTTTCAATTGTCAAGCAAGAAGAGCAGTGGCTCCGTAAATGGTGTGGGTTCACGAGAATTATGTCTGGTAGACCTTCGGAAAATCACCTATTGGAAGCCCTTTAATTCTCGGTGACCAATGAGGGGTCACCGAGAGTGGGTGGTTAAGAAGATTTGTCACCTTTAATTCATAATCTCTTTTCCCTCGCCGGAAAAGCTTGCTGATGTGATAACTATGAAAGTGGTGGATTTCGGCCATTTTACAGCACAATTTTCAAAATGGACCCCTAATTTTTGTGTTGAACTACCACACGGGGAGGCATATTGGTTATGGATTCACAACACCCCCTCCACTGTTGGAGGAAGGAAGTAATTCAAGAAATCGTTACGGAATTCGAGACGGTGGTGTCAAAAGATCCCAAGACAGTGAAGCGATCGAATCTAGTGTCTGGTAGGGTGCTCATTCGAAACCCTAATATCGATCTCATACCTAGATTTGCTAAATTTTATACATATGAGGAAGCTTATCTAAATCAATTTGTCCTAGAGACGGCGGTGCCTACTGAGGAGGGCTAACCGACTATCACCCTTAAGTCTCTAACTCAAAATTCACCTAGAGATGGATTCACTTACAAATAGGTTGATTCACCGGAAATTGATACAACGATCAATGGCTCCCACAAATTTGAAAGAGCTCACTGTGAGCTCCTTCGAGTGGCATTAGGTGAACAACAAGAACCACATCCACTGGGCACCAGTTCCAAAACTTACAAGGACCCAGATCTACTGTTGGTTAACAGCAACAGTCAAGATGATCGGCAAAAAAGCAGTCAAACGCTCTTGTTGGATTCAAATATAAGGGATTCAGAATGGGCACATGAGGTTAGGAGTCAAAAAGGAGGAGAGTTGACATAGAGAAATATGTAGCAAAAGAAGGACAAACAAAGTTGCCATTTTGAGCTTTTGAGTGTAGATGATGCGAACTGTGAACTTTTGGAAAGTAGTTCAAAGGGGGGAAGCTAGGGACTTGGGGCTTCTGGGAGCCTTTGATGGAAGTGGAAAGAGCTCAAAACCCATGGAAAAAGGAAAAACACAGAGGTGATGAGGGAGCTGAGGGTAGAGGGATCTCGATGGTGCTGCTTTCACCAAAAAGAGCAAGGTCAAGAGACTGGGAATAGGAGCAGCAAAAGAGAAAGAAGATTAGAAGATGGAGAAGATGACTGTGAGGAGCTCGAGATTCAAGCGAACCACATGCTTCTAGCATCTTCAGAACCGACTCCCGCCGATGAAATCCTTTGGACCAAATGGCTGTTGCATGGCCCAAGATAACCACGTGACTCTTGCTTCTTTCGGAGCATTTCCCACCCTTCCCGCCAATAAGCATCTGTCACATGGTAGATGCGCAGATGCCGCAGTGCAAGTCGATGGACTCGGGGTTAATGGGATTCACAATTTGGCTGGGCCCAAGTTGGGTTCTAATTCCAATCTCGCTTCTGGGCTTTTGAATAACGGGCCTGCTGTATTATCTGATCCTTTGTATGTGTCGGGTTTGATCATAGAGAATGATGAAGGCGAGAAACTATGCCTTGATTTAGATTTTAGAGGATGACGACTTATATGAAGATTCAGAATTTGAAGATGAGTTTGTAGAAGATACACAGTTATATCCCGCTACAGACTCTACCCGAGATTTTGTTCCACCTACCTTTCCATCGCAGTGGACGATTTCTCTAGACGACAATGTTCTCCAAGGACAAGGTTTTAAGGTCCACAAAACTGCTAAGAGGGCTCATGTGGAGTCCTTGGGAGACTATTTAGAGATTGTTGCAGCTGCTAAGTCAGCTAAGATCAATAGTGGAGGTATGCATTTCCTTTTAGCTTCCATTTTTAATTTCATGTTTGATTCTGATATTTTAAATTTTGCCGAAACCTGTGGTCTTGCGGTATGCGATATTGAACAAAATGCTTTTCTCTTAAATAAAATTCGAGGTTGAAAAATTGAGAGACTAAACTTAGCCTCAAATCTTGAACTCATCCCCAACGTAACCCTGACCTGGTTTAAATGAAGATTCTTCTATGGAATGTTAGGGATTTAGGGAGGTGGCAAATGGGAGATGATTAGCGACATTATCAACACGTCTAGAACTGACGTTGTTAGTCCCCAAGAAACAAATATCTCACATATGGCTGGCCTTAGGAGATGTGAGGGAATAGGATCTCTGAGTGGAAGAACTTACCTTCCACTGGGTCATCAGGTGGCATCGCTATTGGCTTTAAACCTAATATTTTCTCTTGTCTTGATGAATTTTGAGGGAACTTTTTGTTATATATATGTTCTTCTCCAATGTCATAGCGATAACTGGACGCATGCGATCTCAGTGGTCGATGGCCTGAATCATGCGTCTTATAGTCCTATGTTCTGGGATGAGCTCTGCTTTTTCCAACAAGGTGGCAGCACCCCTGGCCAGTTGGGGTGGGGGGGGAGATTTTAACATCACTAGATTCGCGTTCGAACATCAAGGCAGAGGCTCTAGCGATGCTGAAAGAGAGGAGTTCAACCAAGTTATAACAGATCTTGAACTGGTTGACATCCCAATTCCATATAGACTGTTTACTTGGTCTAATATGCAAACATCCCCAATTCTGGCAAGATTGGATAGAGTGATGATCTCACTGGATTAGGATGCTAAATTCCTACTAGTTAGTGCCAAATCACTCCCAAAACCCACTTCTGATTATGTTCCCATCTTACTTAACTCTGGAGAGTGACACGTTAGTAAACTGAAGAAATTCAGGTTCAAGAAAACTTGGCTGAAAATTCAGGGTTTTTATACCTTGTAATGGAAAGTTGGGTGCGTCCTACAGGAATAATGAGGTGGTTGTGATCTGGTGCAAAAGATTCGTCGACTTCGGGCTAAGTTGAAAGAATAGAATCGAACGCGGTTTGCAACCATTTAGAGAGCTAAAAAGTCTATTCTTGATGATATTTATGGCTTGGAGAGGCTAGAGAAATCTAGAGACCTCACCCAAACAGAATGCAATAGACTGTTAACATTAAGGGATGATATAGCGCATCTGTACAAATTAGAAGAGATCAGATGGCAACTGAGGTCCAAAATTTTGTGGCTCAAAGCGGGAGACGCGAATACGGCCTTTTTTTCATCGGGTGGCCAGCGCGCGTCGGAGATCAAACATCATCCTATCTATCCAAATGGAGTCAGGGGTGATTCAAGAAGAAAAGGAAATTGATCTTGCTCACTTCAAAAATATGTTGGTCGTAAAATAGATTTCAGGGTCCCGTTAAAAAAGGAGTTCTGTGAGAATAGGTCAGAGGGTCTGGATCAATCCTTACACTCCCTCGAATCCCCGTTCCTGGAGGAAGAGGTCAAATGAGTGGTTAAACTAATGGGTAATGATAAAGCTCTTGGTCCTGACGGATTCACGATGCTCTTTTACCAGACCTTCATGGATGAGATTAAAGATGATCTAATGGCAGTCATTTATGAATTCTATGATCACAGACTTAAACTGTGGAGACTTAATCATGCAGAGGTTTTTCTTATTCCTAAGAAAGAAGATTCTCTGAGAGTTGGTGAGTTTCGACCTATCAGCCTCCTCAATTGCTCGGTCAAGCTAATTACCAAGATCTTTGCTAACAGATTAAGCAAGTTGATGGACCGACTAATAAGTAACGAGCAAACTAGTTTTATTAGGGGATGCTGTATTCTATACTACATTGCTACTGCTGAAGAGACTATTCACCAATGCCATATCTTGAACAACATGAGTTACTTGTTAAAACTGGACTTCGATAATGCCTATGATTCAGTCGAATGAGACTATCTTCTTGAAGCACTAAGAGGCAGGGAATTTGGGGACAGATGAATCAAATGGATTAGACACTGCCTTTCTACCAGTAGGTCGGCTATTTTGGTCAATGGAAAGGCAGGTAGGTCATTCTCTTGAGATAAGAGGCTCTCCTTCCCCCTGCTTTTTACGATTATTACAGATATTCTTAAAGGCATGATGGATAACTGTGGGCAAGCAGGTTTGTTAACACCGGTGGATAGAGGTAGAAGCAGTTCTGGGTGCTCAATCCTGCAATATGCTGACGATACCCTTCTATTTGGAAACGGGAATTTGGAGGAGACTACTACCTTCAAAGGAATCTTGTATTGCTTTGAAGCTTGGACAGAGCTTAGGGTGAACTTCCATAAGAACGTCATTATTCTTATAGCCTTGGCTGAAGAGGAAGCATGAGATCATGCAACAAGTCTGAATTATAAGATTGATAACTTCCCTATTAAGTACATGGGTCTCTCCCTTCGCCCAGTCAAACTTAAGAAATTGGACTGGTTACCGATTATTGACAAAGTTGAAGCCAAAGTGGCTAGCACTGTTTTAAATTTCCTCCGATACGGCTGAAATTTCGTTTTGGCTAGTTTGCCGATACGAAATCACATATTTTATACTCTACATCGTTTTGGACCGAAATATGTAGATTTCAGCCGAAATTACCGAAATATCGGCCGAAATATTGCCGAAATTGGCAAAATATCAGCCGAAATAGACAAATTTTATTGTGAATATATTTTAAAAAATTATTTTAGATTGTGTACATATGTCTTTCAATATAGGACCTGAAGCAAAAACAATGTGAGGATTTCGTATCGCTATTGTTTGTATATATGCAAAGTCAAGTAAGTTTATTAACTAATATATTTTTTTTAATCAATGCAAATTTAATTTAGTTATATACTTATATTACATTCTCTTCTATACTATTGTTAAATTATGCGAAGATTTACCGTAATTGATTCATGTCATTAGTTACATTATACGGTAATTTATATAATAAATGACATGTAGGACATATAATATCTTATTTAGTAACAAAAAATATATCTATTGAGTATAGGAAATGAACATCCGATATGATAGCATTCCCCCAATATATCCTCTGATATCTCTGATCCGAGACGAAACACCCCTTGCCGAGACGAGTCCGAAA
This sequence comes from Hemerocallis citrina, assembly GCA_017893485.1. Classification (NCBI taxonomy): domain Eukaryota; kingdom Viridiplantae; phylum Streptophyta; class Magnoliopsida; order Asparagales; family Asphodelaceae; genus Hemerocallis; species Hemerocallis citrina. The sequence continues at coordinate 445,114,421 of CM030358.1, read as the reverse complement.
TCCAAGATTTAAAACCATGGTGGCTGGTTGGAAAGGTAAGACCCTATCGTTAGGAGGAAGAGTAATCCTGATCAACTCAGTACTATCCAATCTCCCAACATATTACTTATCCTTTTTCGAATTCCCGAAGTGGGTCATTCAAAGGATCGACCGGGTACGAAAGAGATTCCTCTGGAAAGGGACAGATGCAAACAAAGGGGGCTACCATCTTATCAAATGGGAGAAAACATGTATGAAGAAGAGTCAAGGTGGATTTGGCATCATTGACCCGAGAGACATGAATCTAGCCTTCCTTGGCAAATGGTGGTGGAAAGTGTTTCACCATAATGGTGAAGGTTGGCAGGATTTTATTCATTCTTACTTTCTAGGAAAGGGGACGCGGAGATTTAGGTTCCATTTGGGCCCTAAAGTGTCTTAGTTTTGGAGAGGGGTAGCCAAAGCCCATGACCCGTTTCATAGCTATGTCACATCCTTCATTGGCAACGGCTTGATGATCAGGTTCTGAAAGGACAAGTGGTGCGGGGACCACTCTCTTAAAGTTATTCCCAGATTTTTTTGATCTAGGTTCTTAACCTAACATTACAATGGCCAAAACTTGGAAGCGGGGATCTTGGAGACTCTCCTTCAGATCGCGACTCGATCTGCAATTCCAATTGAGACTTGGGGCTTTACAATCTTACATTGGTCAATCGGGGGTTAGATATTCTCAAGGACTAGACCGGAAGGCTTGGGGGTTGGAGAAGAATGGCTCATTCATGGTCCAGTCACTGTATAACCATATCCAATTTAGATTGTGTAGCCCAAAAGGGTCTACGATTCTTTGGAAAGACAAAGCCCCGTTGAAAATTAGAGTATTCCTCTGCCTAGTCCTTAACGATGCGATTCTGACAAGAAAGAACCTGGCTAAAAGACAACCACACATCGCTACTAACTGTGGCTTCTGCAATGCTCACATGGAATTACAAACTCATCTTTTCTTAGAATGCCCCAAAAGTAAGGCCATTTTATGCGACGTCCTGATGGTCGTTGGCACATCAGTATATCCACAGATTTATGAAGATCTATGGATATGACCCACCTTCGCTAGTGAGAGACATCAGATGAGGGAAGCATGGTATATCGCAATCGCCGCTTCGACCTGGGTTTTATGACTTAACAGAATTAATATTTACTTTCGTGGGACTTATAATAGTATTTTTGGTAATCTTACTCATATCATGAATCTTATTTTCTTTTGGACTACAGATGCAGCGGCAGATCCAAGATGGAGAATCGCCAGAGCATTTGAGGTGAAAGAGTACGACGATGAGGGGGTGGTGATTGGTCCCACTTTGGACTGATACGACGTGTCACGACTTGGTTGCTCACCCTCCAGGGCGTTGTTGGAAGGACTTCTTTTATCTTGTCGTTCTTATTTTGATGCTCTAGTAATTGGTTGTATATGTCCCACCCTCCTATGCACTTTGTAGGTACTATGTTTTATTTTCTACATTGTAGTTTTTGTAATTGAGCCCAATACCTTGAATTTGTTTTATTAACTCCTTATTAGTGAAATATGGTCGCTATATTCCACATATTCTTCAATATATATATACTTGTATATCTTATAATTCATAACATCTCTTTGGTTGAACACAATGGGAACTGCTAACAAGCTCCTCTAATAAATACTCACCTAAGGATGATCACTTTTAGTTGGTCAATGTCTATTTCAGGTAAAAAAATTTTACTAAGAATCGACAACCATAAGCATTAAGATTTTTTTTCAGTTATGAAGAATTAGATGATTTCTTGCTTAAGATAAATAAGTTTTGTACTCAAATTTGCTTGCAAAGGCTTCATGAATTGGTGTTTTATATTAGCACTATTGAAAATCTAGTACAAATAGCAACATAACAAATTAATGAAAGAAGTAGGAGATAAAATAAAATAAAGACAAAGAATGAGGATTTATCGAGGCAAGTAAATCATTGCCCTTATGAGAGATTTCCACCTCCCAACCTCCCTAATGGAGCCTCGAGGAAAGTGGCGGACTACCAACTTTAACCCAATATCCAACGATTACTCCCTCTCAGATGACTCTCAGAGCCGTGCTCTCAACTCTTGGGTTGGTCATGTGATTATTGTCTTACCTAGCAAAACACCAAAAATAAGAGGTTTTGATATTGGAATTCAAAAGTGTAAGCTTCTTGTCTTATTCTCATTCCGTTCGAGGCTTTATTTAGACCCAAAAAAGGGTTGGAGTAGAATTAATTCTACAATTAATTCATTTTAGTTACACAGAGAATTGATTTGCAAAATTAATCCTTCAATTAAATATTTTAGTTACACAACTTTTTCGTGGCAGAATTTTGACAGAATTTATCACATGGAATTTATTTCCATATCGATTTTAGCAGTTCAAGAATTTGAATTTGAATTTGAATTTCAAAACTAACAATAACAACAATAACAAAGTCTTCCCCAACTAGTTGAGGCTGGCTACATGAATCTTGGTTTTCCTTTCTTCTCGGTTTAGCGCAATATCTTCTGTAAGGCCACAAACTATCATATATTTTCTCACTGTTTCCACTCAAGTAAGTTTAGTTCTTCCCCTACTCCTAATTCTACCATCAATACTTATCAAATTACTCTTTCTAACGGAGGTACTGCTTGGTCCACATGTGACATGTCCAAATCACTTGAGCCGATTCTTTCTTAATTTATCTTGGATAGGAACTACCTTTACCATGTCTCGTATATACTCGTTTCAAATTCTATCATTCCTGGTTTTACCAAACATCCATCTTTCAAAACCAAAAGCCTAAAAGAGAATAAAATTTGAAAGAGGTAATAGGATCCCTGGCACACACGTGAGGCAAGTTTTGAGGAATCTGCCTAACTTCTACACCCCGATGGGTGAGTCTCTCGAAAGACATTCTGCAACAGATATTCCGTAATTTGGCTATAAAGGATAGACTCATTAATGATTGCATCCAATTTCTGTGACTCTAATTACCTTCAATTTTTTTTCTATCACATTGAACCTCTTCATGGTGCTTCCAGTTAGCAGGTTGGCTATCCATTGAGATTAATTTACTGGATAGGCTTCAACACCATTTTCCTCGACGTTCCCAACACTTGACTTCTTGAAAGACCTTTAGTTTGAGGATCTTGTTGGGTTTGTATGTCTTGCATACACATGTCCGATGAAGAAGACGATGAAGCGTGGAGATGGATCAAAGCAAGGTATCGAAGAAGAAGGAAAGCAGTCAGCAAAAGCAAACAGGTGGAGTTGCGGTCGACCGTCCCAACTGTACAGAGTTCCCGAGAGGAGAAATGTTGGCCGTCTGTTGTGTATGGTCGACCGCCCGCATCGTTGATGGGTATTTGGGTCAGGTCTTGGAGATTCGTAAGAAGCCCAATTTTGTCTTCAAGTCAGATCGAACGACTCTCAATGCATGGTTATCTCTTTAGTAGTAATCGGATGGTTAATGTATCAAGTGTATCAAACTAGGGTTCCTCTATATCTATAAATACAATGTAAACTGTAGAACCCCGTATTTTCAAATATTATTCTATTATTTGAAAATGAATTTAAATGAATTTTTGAGGATTTAATTGATATTTTCTAAAAGATTTATCTTTTGTACACGTGCAAATGACTTTTGAGATATTTGAAAATTTTAGTTTTCTCTATGAAAAATCATTATTTATTATTTGGGAATTATTTAGTATTTTTCCATATTTTTCTGAAATTAATTAGTACTATTTGCAAATTTTAAGAAAAGAAGGACCTTTTTGTAAAATTGACATTTTAAGGGCTAAAATGCAAAATTGGCATTCTGGACATTTTGAACAGTATTAGTTAGGATTTAGAAGTATATTTTCATATAAATCCTAATTTTAATGAATTATGAGATGAATTTCCAAAAGAAGATATATATATATATAATTGTATTTGGATGGATTGTTTTGCAAATGTATTTCCTAAACCCTAATACTTGATCCCGGCCTATATAAGAGAGTTGCAGCCGTCATTCGCTGCACAACTCAGATCTTATTATATTTCTATTCTCTTGGTGATTGAAGAAGGAGTTCTTGGATCTAGCAAGAGGAAGGCTTGTGGATTCTTCTTGATTCTAAAAGGTGAGTGATATAGACTTGTTTGTTTATGTGTATGATTGCATGTTGTTTTGTTTGATGATTTCGTATCTTGTATGAAATCGATGCCATGGTTGTTATTCGTAATACACATGTGAAATCCATGAAAGATTAGTAGATCTCGATTGACAATTCTTGATTGCTTGAAACATGTTAAAGATTTGATTATGATTATGAAGATAAGAAATTGGATGGATGAATCTCTGGAACTTGGGATTACGAATTGGATTAGATTTGAGTTGAGAAAGAAATTTGATATTGAGATAGACTCCAGTATTGATTACTGATTTTAGACCTAATTTGTGAGATCTGTAGGCCGACAGTCGACTGGGACTAGGTATCAGTCGACTGGTACGACCCTAATATTGTATCTTTAGTTTTTCTCGAAATTCTCTCGGGTAAGTCGACTTATGTTCTTATAAGTCGACTTATGTCCCCTTTTAAGTCGACTTATGTTTTGATAAGTCTTCTTATGATCTTTATAAGTCATCTTATGTTTTGATAAGTCTTCTTATGATCTTTATAAGTCATCTTATGTTTTGATAAGTCTTCTTATGATCTTTATAAGTCATCTTATACTTTTGATAAGTCTACTTATGATTTCTATAAGTCACCTTATATTATTGATAAGTCTACTTATGATTTTTATAAGTCATCTTATACTGTTGATAAGTCTACTTATGATTTCTATAAGTCACCTTATATTATTGATAAGTCTACTTATAATTTTTATAAGTCATCTTATACTGTTAGCACTTGGATTGTTTCTTGAGAATTATTGATAATTATCTCGGGTAAGTCGACTGATGGTTGGTTAAGTCGACTTACTGCACTTGTTATAATCTTGACTATTAGTTCTCGAGGCAGTCGACTTATTACGGCATAAGTCGACTGGTTCTGATGAGTTTTCATGATCTTGAAGGTTCTTGTTATCGTTGGTTTACTTGTAGATGAATATGTTCGTCGGTGTAATAGTCACCATTGGTGATGCATGCCGGGTTCGTATTCTATCTATACCCTCTTTAGTTTGTTTGTAGATGAATATGTTCGTCGGTGTAATAGTCACCATTGGTGATGCATGCCGGGTTCGTATTCTATCTATACCCTCTTTAGTTTGTTTGTAGATGAATATGTTCGTCGGTGTAATAGTCACCATTGGTGATGCATGCCGGGTTCGTATTCTATCTATACCCTCTTTAGTTTGTTTGTAGATGAATATGTTCGTCGGTGTAATAGTCACCATTGGTGATGCATGCCGGGTTCGTATTCTATCTATACCCTCTTAGTTTGTTTGTAGATGAACATGTTCGTCGGTGTAATAGTCACCATTGGTGATGCATGCCGGGTTCGTATTCTATCTATACCCTCTTTAGTTTGTTTGTAGATGAATATGTTCGTCGGTGTAATAGTCACCATTGGTGATGCATGCCGGGTTCGTATTCTATCTATACCCTCTTTAGTTTGCTTGTAGATGAATATGTTCGTCGGTGTAATAGTCACCATTGGTGATGCATGCCGGGTTCGTATTCTATCTATACCCTCTTTAGTTTGTTTGTAGATGAATATGTTCGTCGGTGTAATAGTCACTATTGGTGATGCATGCCGGGTTCGTATTCTATCTATACCCTCTTTAGTTTGTTTGTAGATGAATATGTTCGTCGGTGTAATAGTCACCATTGGTGATGCATGCCGGGTTCGTATTCTATCTATACCCTCTTAGTTTGTTTGTAGATGAACATGTTCGTCGGTGTAATAGTCACTATTGGTGATGCATGCCGGGTTCGTATTCTATCTATACCCTCTTTAGTTTTGTAGATGGATATATGGGTATCCGATCCATGGTATTATTGGAGATCGATTGTTGGACATACATCGTGGTATTGAGATTTATTGATAGTTGGGCATGATCAGAGAGGTGAGGATTATTGTTGTTCTGATCAGTCGACTGGTCCTTTGAACAGTCGACTGTACCGTACAGTTGAACTGTACATATTTTGAGAGAGATTGATTGATGGATACTTGATCGTTGGTATTGTTTCTCGACTTGGTTCACTCATGTACTGGCCTATCGTTCTTGTTTCAGATTACATGTTCAGTTTATGTATTTTTGTTCAGTACATGTTGATTGAGAATTTCTGTTTATTTGTTATTTATGTTTGTTGTTTATATCACTCACACCAGTTATGGCTGACCCCGTAGTTTTGGGGGTTAGGGTTCAACTCTAGCCTCACATGTTGCAGGTTATTGCTTAGAATTGGAGGCTTGGATGCTTGGGTTAGCTTTAGAGAGTATGAGTGAGATGATAGAGCCATGTGTAATTTTGTAAAGAATAGTGTTGTAAAAGAATTATTGTAATGTAAGGTGTTTGTATTTCCGCTGCTATTTGAAAGAAGTTGTTGTAATAAAGATTTGGAATAAAATGACTTGAGTTTTTGGTCTATGTATATTGTTACATTGAAGTGGATCGCTGGGAAAGTGCCACGTATTTTCTAAAATTTCGTATTTAGAAATTCGGGGCGCTACAGTTTGGTATCAGAGCGTGCTTCAATAGTAATAATAGACATAGTATGAAAACCAACCTAGGTGTGGACACTAGAGAGTGAGTACCTAGGTGTGGACATTAGAAGTGTGAGTATCACATAGAGTTAAACATGATGTCTTGGTTTGTGGTATTGTTATGGTTTTGCCATAGGATATTGATGTGAGTTTGAATTGTGTGTGTGATGCTCTAACTTTACCCTCGTTTTGCAGTATTCGAAATGGTTGCACCCAGGGGCAGGAATGGAGGCAACAATGAGGATGGGTCTGGTAGTTCCCAAGGAAATGGGATCGACCTTGAAGCTGAATTTGCCAAAGTATATCAGACGTTGAATACGCTGATGGCACTCAATGTGGCGCAGCAGCAAGCGCAGCAGCAGAATCCGCCACCAAATCATGGAGCTGGTCATGGATTGGTGAATGCCGACCCCATAAAGCAGATCGAATCCTTTAAGAGGATGAGGCCGCCAGTCTTTGAGGGGCAAGCTGATCCAACAGCGGCAGATGACTGGATTAGGAAGATGCAGACGATCTTCGAAGTGTCGGAGACTCCTGAAGCTAGCAAGGTGAAGTTAGCTTCGATGCAGTTGGAGAAAGATGCAGGTATCTGGTGGGAGTCGCTGAAGAGAAATTTGGGAGATCAGCAGCTGACATGGGAAGCTTTTCTGGAGGAGTTCAGAGATCGCTTCTTTCCTCTTGATGTTCAGGAGAAGAAGGCGACTGAGTTCTTGAACCTTCAGCAGGGGAGTATGACTGTTCGGGAGTATGAGACGAAGTTCGCTCAGCTTTCGCGGTATGCACCAGAGTTGGTCGTGGATGAAGCAAAGAAGGCCAAAAAGTTTGAGCAGGGCTTGAGGCCAAACTTGAGGTCAAGGATGGTTCCGTTGGGCATCAGAAGGTTCGACAAGCTTGTCAGGAGAGCAGCTATGACCGAGGAAGATATGGATCAGTCCCGGGCTAAGCAAGAGACTTGGAACAAGAAGAAGAGGCCAGCAGAAGATCAGGAAGGGAAGGAGTTCCCAGTGAAGCAGAGCAAGCCCAGTGATCCAGTGCAGAAGGCACCGGCAACTCGGGAGGTGACTTGTTATTTCTGTAGGCAGACAGGACATTTCAGGTCAGAATGTCCGAAGTTGGCAAAGCAGACTTGTTTTCAATGTGGTCAAGTAGGGCACATTCGACAACAATGTCCACAGCTGAAGAAAGAGAATGCAGAGAAAGACAAGGATCCGAAGCAGGGACGAGTGTTCGCGTTGACTGAAGAGGATGCGGGCAATCCAGAAATATGATCTGTGGGTGCAAGAATTTATTCTTTCGTATTAAGTAAAACTTTATTTTGGAATAATTGAAGATTGAGTATTTTCTTCATGTAACAATTTATTTGGATTAACGGAATAAAGACAGAGTTTTATTTAATACTATTTTCTTGCATACGATTGTATCGCCCATTTATTGCTAGTCTTAGTGTGGATCTTGAGGTGTTCCCAAGCAAGGTCTTGAGGTGGCTATCCTTAGTCATGTCCTTTCTAAGGAGGGAGTGGCCACTGATTCTTGGAAGGATGAAGCAGTTGTGGAAGGTCAGAGTTGGATGCAGGAGTCCAGTAGTTGTTGCAGCGTGGCTTCCGATGGCAAGTTATCAGAGTCGCGCAGCGGAAGATTGTCTTTTCTGAAATCTTGCATGAAGTTGTTTCTTATGTATGATGTGTTTGTTTTGTTGGAATGCATTCTTTTACGTGATTGTATTTCCTAAAGTTATATTTCTATCTATGAATTTCAATCATTGTTAGTGGGTTTGTTCGGACCTCATTAGCCGTAGTTCTGAGGACAGAACTCTTCTAAGGAGGGAGTGATGTAGAACCCCGTATTTTCAAATATTATTCTATTATTTGAAAATGAATTTAAATGAATTTTTGAGGATTTAATTGATATTTTCTAAAAGATTTATCTTTTGTACACGTGCAAATGACTTTTGAGATATTTGAAAATTTTAGTTTTCTCTATGAAAAATCATTATTTATTATTTGGGAATTATTTAGTATTTTTCCATATTTTTCTGAAATTAATTAGTACTATTTGCAAATTTTAAGAAAAGAAGGACCTTTTTGTAAAATTGACATTTTAAGGGCTAAAATGCAAAATTGGCATTCTGGACATTTTGAACAGTATTAGTTAGGATTTAGAAGTATATTTTCATATAAATCCTAATTTTAATGAATTATGAGATGAATTTCCAAAAGAAGATATATATATATATAATTGTATTTGGATGGATTGTTTTGCAAATGTATTTCCTAAACCCTAATACTTGATCCCGGCCTATATAAGAGAGTTGCAGCCGTCATTCGCTGCACAACTCAGATCTTATTATATTTCTATTCTCTTGGTGATTGAAGAAGGAGTTCTTGGATCTAGCAAGAGGAAGGCTTGTGGATTCTTCTTGATTCTAAAAGGTGAGTGATATAGACTTGTTTGTTTATGTGTATGATTGCATGTTGTTTTGTTTGATGATTTCGTATCTTGTATGAAATCGATGCCATGGTTGTTATTCGTAATACACATGTGAAATCCATGAAAGATTAGTAGATCTCGATTGACAATTCTTGATTGCTTGAAACATGTTAAAGATTTGATTATGATTATGAAGATAAGAAATTGGATGGATGAATCTCTGGAACTTGGGATTACGAATTGGATTAGATTTGAGTTGAGAAAGAAATTTGATATTGAGATAGACTCCAGTATTGATTACTGATTTTAGACCTAATTTGTGAGATCTGTAGGCCGACAGTCGACTGGGACTAGGTATCAGTCGACTGGTACGACCCTAATATTGTATCTTTAGTTTTTCTCGAAATTCTCTCGGGTAAGTCGACTTATGTTCTTATAAGTCGACTTATGTCCCCTTTTAAGTCGACTTATGTTTTGATAAGTCTTCTTATGATCTTTATAAGTCATCTTATGTTTTGATAAGTCTTCTTATGATCTTTATAAGTCATCTTATGTTTTGATAAGTCTTCTTATGATCTTTATAAGTCATCTTATACTTTTGATAAGTCTACTTATGATTTCTATAAGTCACCTTATATTATTGATAAGTCTACTTATGATTTTTATAAGTCATCTTATACTGTTGATAAGTCTACTTATGATTTCTATAAGTCACCTTATATTATTGATAAGTCTACTTATGATTTTTATAAGTCATCTTATACTGTTAGCACTTGGATTGTTTCTTGAGAATTATTGATAATTATCTCGGGTAAGTCGACTGATGGTTGGTTAAGTCGACTTACTGCACTTGTTATAATCTTGACTATTAGTTCTCGAGGCAGTCGACTTATTACGGCATAAGTCGACTGGTTCTGATGAGTTTTCATGATCTTGAAGGTTCTTGTTATCGTTGGTTTACTTGTAGATGAATATGTTCGTCGGTGTAATAGTCACCATTGGTGATGCATGCCGGGTTCGTATTCTATCTATACCCTCTTTAGTTTGTTTGTAGATGAATATGTTCGTCGGTGTAATAGTCACCATTGGTGATGCATGCCGGGTTCGTATTCTATCTATACCCTCTTTAGTTTGTTTGTAGATGAATATGTTCGTCGGTGTAATAGTCACCATTGGTGATGCATGCCGGGTTCGTATTCTATCTATACCCTCTTTAGTTTGTTTGTAGATGAATATGTTCGTCGGTGTAATAGTCACCATTGGTGATGCATGCCGGGTTCGTATTCTATCTATACCCTCTTAGTTTGTTTGTAGATGAACATGTTCGTCGGTGTAATAGTCACCATTGGTGATGCATGCCGGGTTCGTATTCTATCTATACCCTCTTTAGTTTGTTTGTAGATGAATATGTTCGTCGGTGTAATAGTCACCATTGGTGATGCATGCCGGGTTCGTATTCTATCTATACCCTCTTTAGTTTGCTTGTAGATGAATATGTTCGTCGGTGTAATAGTCACCATTGGTGATGCATGCCGGGTTCGTATTCTATCTATACCCTCTTTAGTTTGTTTGTAGATGAATATGTTCGTCGGTGTAATAGTCACTATTGGTGATGCATGCCGGGTTCGTATTCTATCTATACCCTCTTTAGTTTGTTTGTAGATGAATATGTTCGTCGGTGTAATAGTCACCATTGGTGATGCATGCCGGGTTCGTATTCTATCTATACCCTCTTAGTTTGTTTGTAGATGAACATGTTCGTCGGTGTAATAGTCACTATTGGTGATGCATGCCGGGTTCGTATTCTATCTATACCCTCTTTAGTTTTGTAGATGGATATATGGGTATCCGATCCATGGTATTATTGGAGATCGATTGTTGGACATACATCGTGGTATTGAGATTTATTGATAGTTGGGCATGATCAGAGAGGTGAGGATTATTGTTGTTCTGATCAGTCGACTGGTCCTTTGAACAGTCGACTGTACCGTACAGTTGAACTGTACATATTTTGAGAGAGATTGATTGATGGATACTTGATCGTTGGTATTGTTTCTCGACTTGGTTCACTCATGTACTGGCCTATCGTTCTTGTTTCAGATTACATGTTCAGTTTATGTATTTTTGTTCAGTACATGTTGATTGAGAATTTCTGTTTATTTGTTATTTATGTTTGTTGTTTATATCACTCACACCAGTTATGGCTGACCCCGTAGTTTTGGGGGTTAGGGTTCAACTCTAGCCTCACATGTTGCAGGTTATTGCTTAGAATTGGAGGCTTGGATGCTTGGGTTAGCTTTAGAGAGTATGAGTGAGATGATAGAGCCATGTGTAATTTTGTAAAGAATAGTGTTGTAAAAGAATTATTGTAATGTAAGGTGTTTGTATTTCCGCTGCTATTTGAAAGAAGTTGTTGTAATAAAGATTTGGAATAAAATGACTTGAGTTTTTGGTCTATGTATATTGTTACATTGAAGTGGATCGCTGGGAAAGTGCCACGTATTTTCTAAAATTTCGTATTTAGAAATTCGGGGCGCTACATAAACGGCTCCTAGATCAATATAATTCTATTGAGTGCCGAATAGAAGAAGAGAATACTTTATCTGAGAGGGTGAGAGTTTTCTACATTGTAAACAACAACCAAGTTCCAGTTAGACTTGAGAGAGGGTCGTTGTGAGAATTGTAATGTTCATGTATCTTCTCTAATAGAAATAACATCTCGGTTCTTCCTCCCCCGGATTAAGGCCAAAGCCCTAACCAGGATAATTCTTGTGTGCTTTGTGTGATTTGTGTGATCTAGTTTTGCTTGGTGGTTTATGTTGATTGTGTCAAAAACTCAACAAGATCCTCGATTTCCTAACAAGTAGTATCACAGCAATCAGGTTCGTGCGTTTGTTCAAGTTCCTTGGAGAAGATGATAGATCAAAAAACGAAGATCAAGCAGTTTGATGGTAAGATTAACTTCAACCTATGGAAGGTATGATGTTTTAGTTCAAAATGACTTGTACCTTCCCTAGAAGAGAAGAAGTCAGCCGACATGAAGCAGGAGAAGTGGGATAAATTTTGTTTGAAGGCATTGAGTTTAATCCGGTTGCAATTGGCGGACGAAGTCAAGTGTAATATTCTTGAGGAGAAAAGTGCAGAGAGTCTATGGGCGAGACTCAAATCTGACTACTCAGAGTTGTCGTTGCTAGATCAGATGTATTGGAAGATGAAGCTGTTTAGGTTCTCAATGAAGGAAGGTACCCATCTTCAAGATCATATTGTGAAGTTCAATAAGGTAATATCAGAACTGAAGGTGATTAATGCTGATGATCTTAGCGAAGAGGATAAAGCTTTCAACTTGATTTATTCACTGCCAACTTCTTATGATCACTTGATAACTACTATGTTACACAGGAAGTCAACCAAAGAGACACTTACAGTAACCAGGTTGGTTAAGGATCTAAAGGAAGATGAACTAAGAAATGAGACTCATAAAGGAGGATCTATTTCTGCAGGGTGTTTTGCGGTGGGTGGTGATACTTCAATTGAAAGGGATGCAGCACACAAGGGTAAGATTCATTGTCACTATTGTAAAGAAGTTGGGCATTACAAAAAAGACTGACGCAAGTGGTTGAATTAGAAGAGTGTTACTAAAGGAGGTGATCAAGCCAATGTATTCAACACTACTGATTCAGGTAAATCAGGTAGATCTGAGAACTTCGATCTATATCTTCTTGTTTCAAGTTCTTCAGATGTGGATTCAAGTTGGTATCTTGATTTGGGAAGTTCTTCTCATATTTGCTCCGAGAGAGAGATATTTTCTACTTACAAGTTGTCAACAGGACGTAGTGTGAGAACGGCTAGAGGAAAGATTTGTGAAGTAGTGGGTGAGGGAACAGTTGAATTGGAGATGCAAGATGGTAAAGGGTTCACACTAGAAAAGGTCATGCATATTCCTTCGATATAACAGAATCTGATATTCGTGGGGACACTTGATGCCTGTTGTTGTAGGTACACAGTTCGATGTAGAGTTTTGACAGTCTGGGATAGTCGTCGTAAGGTAATAAAGGGTAAGAAGGGGATTGGGCAGGGTCAGCACAACCTCTACCAGCTTTGTGGGAGAAGAAAAACTCAGCCGAGTTTATGAAAGCCCATTGTTCCTAAAGCATTATCTAGTAAGTCGTTACTAGAATTACCGAATCGAAACTGCAACGTTCGAATACAGTTGGAGGGTGGTGAGAGACTTAAAGTAGGTGGAGTTCGTGTGGAGGGTGGCACCTCCATGATAACATCTACTGAGGTGTGTCCTTGAAGGGGGCATACAGCAGGAGAAAAACAGGTGGAGATTGTTGGGTTTGTATGTCATAGAAATGTATTGTTTACAAAGCCGAGAAGAAAGGTCTAGAAGAGTTTTAAATCACACAAATATGGATTCATGAGTATGCAATCCAAGGTAGAGATTGTTGGATTTGTATGTCTTGCATACACATGTCTGATGAAGAAGACAATGAAGCGTTGAGATGGATCGAAGCAAGGCATCAAAGAAGAAGGATAGCAGTCAGCAGAAGCAAACAGGTGGAGTTGCGGTCAACCGTACTTAGGATCGGTCGACTGCTCCGACTATATAGGGTTCCTGAGAGGGGAACGGTCGACTATCTGTTGTGGACGGTCGATCGCCAGCGGCGCTAATGGGTTATTTGGGTTGGGTCTTGGAGATTCGTGAGAATCCCAACTTCGTCTTCAAGTCAGATTGTACGGCTCTCAATGCAGGGTTATCTAGTCAGTAGTAATCGGATGGTTACTATATCAAGTGTATCAAACTAGGGATTCTCTAGATAATACAATATAAACGGCTCCTAGAATGATATGATTCTATTGAGTGCCGAATAGAAGAAAAGAATACTTCATCTGAGAGAGTGAGAGACTTATCCATTGTAAACAACAACCAAGTTCCAGTTAGGCTTGAGAGATGGTCGGGGTGAGAATTGTAATATTCTTGTATCTTCTCTTGTTGAAATAACATCTCGGTTCTTTCCCTCCCGGATTAAGGCAAAAGTCCCAACCGGGACAATTCTTGTGTGCTTTGTATGATTGGTGTGATCTAGTTTTGCTTGGTGGTTTGTATTGATTGTGTCGAAGAGTCAACAAGATCCTCAATTTCCTAACAGATCTGCCAAATTATTTTCAACTCTGACGAAGTCTATTGCATTTACTCTTCGTTCTTGTAATTGCCTAACTGTTTTGCTTGAAACTCGAGGATACAAGGGAAAAGCGAAACCGGCTCCAGAAATCCTTTAACCGGGAGTGCGCACTCGTTTTGCTTGCATATTGGAAGGAGGGGAGGAGGGGGAGGCATTCCCAGAAATTGCCTCATGTGTGCAAGGGCTCCTTTTGCTCTTTCATTTTTAGTGATATATTAATTTAGTTATGCATTTAATTATTAGTTTTTGTTTTTCAATTCAAAATCAAATTCTTGTAACTGCTAAAATCAATTTGGAAATTAATCTCATGTGATAAATGTTGCTAAAATAAAGGTATGTAACCAAAATATTTAGGGCTCCTTTTGCTCTTTCATTTTTAGTGATAAATTAATTTAGTTATGCATATAATTATTAATTTTTTGTTTTTCAATTTAAATTAAAATTCTTGTAACCGCTAAAATCAATTTGGAAATTAATCCCATGTGAAATGTTGCTAAAATAAAGGTATGTAACCAAAATATTTAATTGAAGGAGTAATTTTGCAAGTCAATAATCTTTTGTCCCTAAAATGAATTAAACTAAAAAAAATATTCTATTATAGCTCTCTTTTTTAAGGCTCTTCACAAATCATAGAACATAAAGAGGATGAGACACAACTAGCATCACAATACTAAAAAAAAATTATTGTCAAACGGTGGGTTACAGCCCCTCGCGTTTCATTAAATAAGATTTAATAAAACATACAACCAAGAATAGCCTTATGCAGTTCAGGAAACCAAACAAGCTGGGTCCTGGAACTCATACAACCCAACTAATCAACACAAAAAAAAAAAAAACCTAATCCTACCGGTCGACCGACCTCTCCACAACAAGTTTCTCGTGCCAATTTGAACTCATTCTCTCTCATTCCCTCGCTTGTACTCCTTTTGTCATCGCCATCGCTCTTAGCAGTGGTCCATATGTCAACTACAAGCACCATACGAGAGACCGCAGGTACCCACCAATCTGACATACCCATGTCCAGATTTTGACCTCGTTCTCATCCCCTCGCTTGACCACCATTGACTATTATCGCCACCTTGCAACGGAGGCTATCGTCGCCCTCCATGGCTCCACAAATGCCTCCAAACCCCTTGATATGAGAGAGACCCTAGGCACCC
The DNA here is from genome assembly GCA_017893485.1 of Hemerocallis citrina. Classification (NCBI taxonomy): domain Eukaryota; kingdom Viridiplantae; phylum Streptophyta; class Magnoliopsida; order Asparagales; family Asphodelaceae; genus Hemerocallis; species Hemerocallis citrina. The sequence continues at coordinate 445,098,949 of CM030358.1, read as the reverse complement.
CTCACTTTGATCTGAATAAATCGAAGTTGAATCCAAACTATAAACTCGCTCGACTACCGTCGCCCCACACGAACTAAGATTTATTTTCTTGCTAATTGAAGGTTGGTTGTGATTTGGATATTAGAGGAGAAGAATCATTTGGATGTAAGGGAGTGCCACCAAACTCGACACATATTCGAATTTCAAAAAAAAATAATTTGAAATTCAAAACAACCCCCACTGCTTCGTCACTCCCAATTCCAATCCTCCCCAAGCTACTCTCCCCGCACTCCCTATCACACCTGTCAGGTGACCACCGCCGCCGACTCCCACACCAGTCGCGCCTGCCCCGACGTTAGGCCCCAAACCTGACCACCTGATTACACCGGCAACGGTCGCAAACCACGCCCAAGCCTCGGCCACTTTGACCTCGCAAAAGAACCATCTGGCGCCTGCGAGCTCGCCGCTTGCAGTCTTCGCCGCCCTTAAACCATGACCAACATTCGAGATGCCCCAAACCGCACCCGAAGTCGTCCCCCATCGGTGCTCGCGATCGGCAGCGCCCCATCGACACCGCTGTCCAATCGGCCACCTGGACGCGAACACTATCACGAGCCCCTAGAGCTCAACTGTGTTGTATGGTCGGAAAAGCCATGGAACCCCTACCAATAATGTTCAATGGTAGTGAATAGCAAGAGCGATGGAGAGAGGCAACTAGGGAAAGAGGAGGACGGCGACGAAAAGGAGAGGGAGGAGAGGACAGGGCAAGGGACAGGGGGAGGGGGGCAACGAAACCCAAGCCGCCACCCCCCCTCCAGTTCAGATCTTGGGTTGGACCTTCGACGGGGTGAAGGGGAAGAGGCAGCGTGGGTGGGTGGCTGAGGTAATGCGACAAGTGGTTGGAGGAGGAGAGGCAGCTAAGGTGGAGAGGGAGAGGCGACGAGGGGATTAAGGTTTGAAGGGGGGAGGAGAATGGGTTTCAAAATTTGAAATCGCCTAGATCCGGGAATTGTGGAGCCCTGGACTAACTAGTGCAATGTAGTCATCACAATAATAAATTACAGTCTTGAAACCCCTTATTTTTCTAGCGTTTTACAGGACAAGATGATCATCGCATCACTGATCCAAAGGCTGACAGCCCAACTCCAAGGGTCATCCAAGAGGCAAATTTCGTTGGGTCTTTCGGGGTAGACCATCACGCTCCATTTGGGAGGCAGAAATCTATCCGGGGGACAGTGATTCACAAACTACGATAAGTCCTTCTCAATTTCTGTCTCTATTTTATTTTATTTTCATTTGCTTTCATCAAATTGCTTTCTTGCTCTTTGTACTAGATTTCCGAAAAGCAGTTGAATCGACAACTAGTAAAGGAAGCAATCTCATAAAATATATCTGGCTTCATCATTCTAACTACAACATCGCAAACTATACTTTCTTCTGATATAAGGTGGGTCCAATTCACCCTACTTACTAACAATGGTAGAAAATTGGTGAGCCTACAAATGAAGTAAACATAATGCCCACCCTTCTGTTGCCTATTCTTATAGTCAGAAAACTGAAAACTTGAATAAAAGTGAGAAGGGTACATACCCGAGATGTAACTAAGTAGACTAAGATCCCGAAGCCAAGTTGTAGGAAGAACAATGAGAGTGGTCACCACAGCAAAGAGTAAATGAGAGTCGATCTGAAGCCCGCTGATGTTTAACTGAGCATTAGGGAACAACGATGACAAATTGTCGCTCTCTAATATGATGTATTCAACACAACAAGCCTGTTAAAGAGAAAATTTCATACTTAACGTTTCCATGTTTAGAAGCAAACAACCAGTAACAAGCATCCACACTTGTGTACAAAAATACAAGGGGTGTTTTTCCATGTAAGCCATTTAATTTTCAAGTATTTTATGTTAGTTCCCCAAATTAGGATCCGCAATATATATTGATGTTAGTTGTCAAAAAAAAAAAAACAACAAACAGGTCATTTCAGTAATTTTTTGTCTTAAATTAAAGATAGAGAACAAATAAATTTAAATGGGTTCTGACCTTTTAAAATGAATTAATTAACTCCTGTGACATATTTGAAACTACCTAACAAGTAGATAGTAGCATTTATGTAGGAACCTAACAAATACTTGTAAATTAGGAGGGTTAATACAGGAAAAAAGCCTATACATAAACTGGTTTAGTTCTCATTATTGAGCTGTTTCAACATTACCAATTCATAAGATGATACTTACATATAGTTCCAGATATAGAATTATCTGCAGAAAACAACCTAAATGTTAGCTATATAAAACATTTGTAGAGTAGTATTATAATTTTGATGAGTCTATTTACAAAAAATCTCACCGATACAGGCAAATCGACCAGTGGTGCCAAATGCAGCCTGGCCGATGTCAGGATAAGTCTCCAGGCCCGGTTCACTGTCCAGACAGCGGCGAAGAAGGATTCCGGTGTAGAAAGCAAGAACAGCAAAAATTAGGAGAATAAAAAGCCCTAACCATCCTCCTTGATTGACTGCATAAGGTGTTGACAGGATTCCAACTCCACAGAGAACATTAATACCTGATAATATCATAGGATTAAGAGCTAATTCTGAAATCTGAGTACAAATTTAGACTTTAGAGCATTGGTACCTGTGCTGTGAAATTAGTATGTTAAGATGTGAAAGTTTTCATAACTAGCGCATGAACTACCGTGCTGATAAGAAATAACAATCCAGAAAAATAAAAAAAAACATGAAATATAACAAAAAAAGAAAACACCATATTTAACTTCGGCTCAGATTAATAAGCCTAATTAGTCTTAATGAACCAATAGTACAAAAATACCCTTATATACGAAATCCTCATAAAATGTACACTATCAACTTGTTTAGATTAAAACTCCTTTCTCTTAAGCACATAGTTTTACAGGAATCTTAATCTGCCTACCAAACAGGGTGTCTCACTAGGTAACTGATGATCAATTTACTATAATATTAGATTATTAGAAGAGTTATAGTAATAAAATATTATTTTCCGTCATAATCAATTGCTTGGAGCTTTCTTACCAGTCATTTTCAGTTAGGTTTTAGAAAAACTGAAATATATATATATATATATATATAACAAATCAGTAATGGTCAATGATTCAAATCTTGATCCAGCTTTATGAGCGAGTGTTAGACAAATCAGGATATAGTCATCTGCAGCTTAGCAAATAGCAATTAGATCAGAATATGTTCAATTACTATCCACTACACTGTTTTCATTCGGTTATGGTAGCTCAGCAGCGCTGAATCAGATAAGTAATGTTACAAAAGTTATTCTAATGGCATCCAGATAAAAAAGATAAAATAACTGAAATCTCTTAGGTAATTTGTGAAATTAGAGAATTAAAGGTTCTTTCTTGGATTGAGGTATTCATATTATCTTGACTCAAAGTTTATCCTTCAACTGTAAATAGCCGGGAAAGTAGAGGAATGGTTACAAATAATCCAATTAGAATTAGACTTTATATCCTTTTATAGAATATCCATTCGATGACCATCTCTTATAAATAAATATAAAGGCAGATAATAATGAACGATCCCACACAGGAGCAATATCCTTATTTATGTCAGTATTTGCTACATGTTATCAAATACGAATATGATAATGCCTGTATTAACTGTTTTATCTCTGTTTTCACCCTAAAGAGGTTCATATGATATCAGGTTCAAGAATACTCAATTCTCACCCAACAAATGCACTCAAACAGTCAAACCCAAACAAATAGAAACGAAGACACCTTATGTTTGTCTTAGCTGTATCCTAAGTAACATCTCATCATTAATCTAATTACCCTCAGCATTATCATAAGTCTATATGACTAGGATTAGAATGAATGTACATGCATGATGATGCATGACATGATTGTTGGAGTACAAAACAGAGATGACATGAAATAAACCTAATACTGACAGGCCATACAAAAGTTTGAGGAGCTCGTCTCCATCTGAAAGCTTGCTTAGAATACTCTGTTCTAGATTTTCTTCCCATGGATGTTAAGACCACAAGCAAGCGGTAATTAGAAACAAACCAAAAAATTCAGGTAGGTCAATCAGTTTATCATTCATGTACATAGTGTGACTTTTCCCTTTTAGTCCGTATGAATTCAAGAAGATTATTACTTGTGTAAAGACAGTGGACGAACATCAACTCCAGAGAGGAAATGAGAAGACGAACGAATAAATGCAAGGCATATAATTTATCAGCAGAAGTTAGGGCTAGTTTGAAATCGTACCATTGATCACTGCTTGTCCATACGAGCATTGGCGAGGCCCTCCGGGTAACTCATGGGCCAAAGACTTTTGAGGCTTGTGCTCTTCCGTTGGCTTCCTAAAGGAAGACTTCTTCGGAGGGATTAAAGGTGGGAGTAGCGAGTGAGAGCTCTTCCTCTGTTGCTGTTCTAATGTGGTGGTGCTGGTAGGAAGAAGTGGTTTGATAAGAGACGAGAAGATTTCCGGAGTTTGTCTCCCTCGAAATGAGTTAGTCAGAAACGAGCTTCCGAATCTGCTCAGTGATGGAGTGCCGAGGAAATTGATTGTCGGGGATGCAACATTGCTGAGAATATCAATCGATTGCCTGTAAAGGAAAAATAGATTATTATCATATGTTTTCCCTATATTTATTCCCTTAATGTATAATAATTCTCAGAAATTTTTAATGCTGCCTGCAAATATGAAAAAACTCAGTGGAAGGCTCTTGTTGGAGGCCACAAGTGCCCACGTTCTTAGTTACAAAAAAGAACCAGGTTCTTTCTATGTGCCTTTTAGAGAGCTCAAAAACTCTTCTCTTCTGTCACTTCTACCCTGTAATATTCTTATGTCCACCTCAATTCAAGTATGTTTAGATCTAACTCTAGTCTTAATCTATTAACTCCAATTCCATAATCTTTTACATACATATTAACCATTGTTGATCCCCACTCCAGTGCTCCACATGTCTAATATGAATAAAAATAAAACCAAATCGGGACCATTCAAATCGGACATGTATCCTAAAGTTCTCAGAAGTACAACGGTAAATTTCAGCAGATTCAAGCCCGTAAGAGGAAGTTGGGCCACTTCCAAACCCATCGATTCGACTCGACCTACGATAAGGGGCTGCCAAAGGAGTCCAACATGAAGGAGTTCAAGTTCATCCAAATTCCAAAGAAGCTAGTTTAAATTCCTTATATCTAGAGAGTGACTACTTCTAACTCTCCATGCATAAGAAAGAGTTTAAAAACTATCTCTTTATTAAGAGAATGATCCTAACTTGATCTCTTTACATAGAAGAGGGTAACAAACCTTGTAAAAACATAAGAAAGTAGAGATAAATCCAATATCCTGAAATTGGCCCCCTAACGACTACAAATACCTCTTAACCTTTTCAGAAACAAGGTAATCGCAATTTTCGCTCACAAAATTTCTCATATATTTTGAATTTTCTAACTTCATCGAAGGGTCTGGCGCCGGGGCCAACTCTAGTATTTCAGGCCGTTTTCAAATCAAACAGAGTGATCACAACAGCTCACGGCAGTCCGATTTCAGAGTCAAGAACAATTTACGGCGATAAATACAGACGAAAAGTAAAGATTAGATCTTAATTGTTTCCATTAAAAGAATTTACACTATCTGTTTGCTCTCACACAGAAATTAGTAGCAACAATTTCAAAATCATCCCGAACAATTCATTCACATGTCTATTCTCAAACTATGAAAAGTCAGTCTCATATTCTATATGCGTGAACTCAATCAGCACAAACCATCCATAAGTCACGTGTATTACATGTACTTACACATGGTGAGTAGCAATGTCACATTTACCCGAGACCCGGACCTGTCCCGGACCCAATATTGGACCGAAACCGACCCGATGCTAGACGAGTAAGATTAGGGTCCGATGATTTTGGACCCAATCGGACCTGGCCCGACTTGGACCCGACCCATGGACTCGTTAGTAAACCAATAACTTAATTTTTAATATACTAGAACAAGATAGTTATATGTGTTAAAAAAATTACTTTTTTGATAGAAAATAAAGCTTAATATGTTCATATAACTTAATAAAGAGTGTGCAATCTTTTTCTTTTATTCCCAAATTGCATCTAATAATCTTTACTTTATAAAATCAACCTAATTATATTCATTTACATATTAATTAATTTTACTTTCACTTTCAGTATGTAGCTAATTCATGTCGTACTCTAAAGAAAAAATATATATGTTAGGAATTTGAATATTGAAAAAACTTTTGTAAACATTGAAAATAAAATTATTATCGTATATTATTAGATCCGTTGGGTACCCGAAAACCGATTAAACACAAACAGACCCAAAATGTTAAATAGACCCGGATCTAGACCCGAATCCATTGTCATAGGACAAGATCCGAATATTTTACTACCAGACCGGATCAGACCGGACCTGACCGATCCAATACCTGTGATAATGGTGAGTGACAATAGAAATCCTCTACATTCTAGACTCGACCATTAATAATGACCAACTTTTAGCACCTAGCCAACAATTTCGGGAGAGACAAAACCTGTGGGTTTTAGCATTTTTTCTGGATAATACTAATTCTGCCCTGTTGGCTATTGGATTCTCAGTCTCCTCTACAAGAAGACTGAGAATGCCAAAAGGACAGGCGAGATCTCATCTTGCTGTCCTCTACCAAAAGAAAGGCCGCTCCTTTGACCCTGGCTTTCCATTAGACCCCTTGACCTTCTCTTTTAACAATCTTTCCTTTATGGCACTTTTTTGCAAAAAGCTTATCGATTAACGGCTTATTTGGTATAAAGACATGCTCTTTTTGTTGCAAACATTATATTTCAACAAATTTCAAATTGGGTCTACTTAGAGCATCTGTAGTCGTTGGCTATTTTACCTAATTTTACAAATTTTGAAGAAAAAAAGCTCGCAATCGTTGGTCGGATACACAAATTTTGGATTTAAGAGGAATAGTAGTCGGCTATATTTGGGAGGAGAAATAGAAATTTGCAAAATATAGTTACCGAAAGATCATCTTTCGACTGTTTGTTTTAATAAAATGTAGAACGAAAGATGATCATTCGTCTCTACTTTTTTTTAAAATATCTATCAGACGGGAAATCTTTTCCATCCTGATCAATTTTTTTAACGGAAAAAAAATCTCCCGCCCGATAGATATATAATAATAATAATAATGCTCGGACGGAAAATAATTTCCCGTCCCTTGTTTTTTTTATATAAAAAAATCATTGGACGGGAAATCATTCTTCGTCCGAGACTTTTATTTATTTTTTAAAAAAATTGTGGGACGAGACTTCATCTACTGTCGTCTACTTTTTAAAATTAAAAGTCAAATTTTAGGTTAAAACGACTACAACTCAAACCCAAATTTTCTATTTCCAAATGTCAAATATCCAAATTTTAAGTTTGTACAACTACAAATGCTTTTATACTAGAAAATAATAAACTTTGTGTCGTACCATATCCGCCCATCAGCATTGTGACATTTACCCGATACCCGAACCCGGCATTGGATCGGAACCGACCCAATCTATACGGGTCCGGGTCCTAAAATAAGACCTAATGCACTTTAGGGTCTGGATCCGGGTCCACTCAAAATAGAACCGACCCAAACCCAAACCCGTTAAAAAGTACCGCCGAACATATAGAATTTGAATAATAGGGTTATAAGAATATACATATAAAAGTAATTGTTGAAGATAGATGTGTAAATATAATATTAATTCATGTAATTAAGTGCAAAATTTGTTAGAATCGTAGGGTATTGGGTGCAAAAATACTTAAGTGCAAATATTTATTCTCCACTACCAGACCCGACGGGTAAATTTTTTTAACTAGGAACCGGACTCGGACCCGTACTTGTAAGTCCGGGTCCGGGTCCAATTTTTGGACCTGTGAGGTACTGGGTTCGGGTCCGACAGTGGAGGACCCAACCCGATAGTACCAGATACCAGCTCTACCGCCCATTAGGCCATTAATGTATAAGAGATCACGATTCGTTCCTCAGTTACAGCAAATTGACAATCAAATTATGTGGTGTTGCATTGTTGCACTTTATTTCAAAATTTAACAATAAACTTTATATGGAATGTATATATCTTTCCAATTCTGTACCGAAGACTAGGGCTGCAATCGAGCTGAGCTGAGCTGAATATCTTCAGGCTCGAGCTCGGCTCGTTTACGAAACGAGCTCATTTTTTAGCTCGAGCTCGGTTCGAGCCGAGCTTTGACCGTATTCGAGCTGAATAGCTCACGAGCTTAGCCTAAAAAAAAACTGAATTTCGATCTCGGCTCGTTTACGAAACGAGCTCGGTTTTGAGCTCGAGCTCGGTTCGAGCCGAGCTTTGACCAAGCTCGAGCCGAACAGCTCGCGAATAGTTCGATTCGTTTGCAGCCCTACCGAAGACCAAAAAATTTTGAAACTAGTGCTTCTAGTATGCAAGTTCAAAATTCAAAATAACTCACGCAAGAAAGCGAAAATTTTGCAGATAGTTTGGAGGACAATAAACATAACTCATAAAAACAAACTAAAATAAAGGGCTTGCAATAAATCTCCCCAATAGAACCACATCCCTCAAATCCAGGAACTGGACATTAAACTCTAGTATTTTTTTAAAGAAGCCAAAATTTCTATCAACCGTCCGATTTGAATACAACGGCCAAGATTTAATTCATTACATTATCATTAATTAAGTAATAAATTAATTATGTTTTACCTGTAACTTTGCGGCCAAGTAGTGGTATAAGACCCCGCTCTGCTCCGCCGCAGGCCATCCACAAACGAGCTGTCCACGTCATCATCATCATCTCGGAGGCCGTGGTGGTGGTGGGACCCGTCCGACTCATCCTCGTCGTTGCCCCTGTTCTCGCTGACGTCATCGTCATCTTCCTCCTCTGTCTCGATGTAGAGGCTCCGGTCCGAAACCGAGTTGTTCATTTTTCTCCTCTCTTAGATTCAGATCTCTGCAACAAACCAAGAAAAAACAGTTCACAAAATGGAAAAATAAATGTTAGAATTTGAAATCAAGTGGGAATTTTGTTAATACCTTAAATTTACGGGTGGGAATAATGTGGGTGGTGGTGTTGTTTTTTTTTTTTTTTTCCTGGGGCTTGTGGGAGTATTTATAGGGAGATTGGGAATTACTGAAATACCCTGCCCTTTGTTTTTTTTTTTTTTTCACTTTTGGGGATTTTGTTTTTAATTCTGTGCTTAGGTGTTAACAGGTTGGATCATTATCATATATGGTTCACGATTCACGAATGGGTTATTAGCTTATTGGGTTATCGGGTTTTAATTGCATGCAACTTTCACCCATCAAGTTTTAATTTAGAACCCATTATGGTTTTCTTTGATTTTTTATTTTTATTCTTATAAGGTCTCCTTTCTCCATTCAATCAATTTTTTTTCTCTTTTCCGATGGAAATAGAGTTGATGATAGTCAATGGTGGCAAACAAGATTGGTTAAATGTATAAGGTAGTGTTTGGCCCAGCTTAAAATTAGCTTAGCTTCTCCTTTAGAAGGAGAAGCTGGGCCAAACACATATTTTGAAAAGCCCCAAAAAAGTAGAAGTAGCTTTTTTTTATTAAGAAAAAGGAGCTCTAAAAGAAGCTCTCCAGATCTACTTCTGGCTTCTGGCTTCTCCTTTTCTTCTTTTTTTTTACCCAAAACCAAAGATCAAAAAAATTTCCCTTCCCCTTCCCCTTTCCCTTTCCCTTCCCCTTCCCATTAGTTGGTCGATGTCGACGCACGGGACGGCGGTGGCGGCGTGCTGCGCTGTCGACTGGAACAGAGAAAGGGCGACCGCGATTGGGGATTCGGCTGCTCAGGTCACTATTGACGTCGAGGAGAAAGGGGTCACGGGGGTCAAGTGTGGCGGCGCGTGGGTGGCGGTCGGCGATCAGACAGAGGATGAGGGAAGGAGCTATGGGTTTGGGAGGCTGCTGGCGTCGATCGGAGCAGGGAAAGGGGAGGTCGGGGGGTGTCGATGGGAGGGCGATGCCAGGGGGGTCGCCGGAAGCGGGGGCAGCGTCAGGAGGCCGGAGATGGCTGGGGAAGATGATCGGGAAGTGGGTTGGGATTTTGAACGGGGAGAGAGAAGGAGGAGAGAGAGAGGGCGTCTACAGAAATTAACACCCTTTTCTTCGATTTTTTTGTTGTTGTAATTTATTGGTTGTTGGGGCTTGTTTGAAGTTTGATTAGAAGAAACATGAAAACTTTAGTGTAGAATAAGTTTGGAAAATTTTTGATAAATTTGTAGACTTAACTCTACAGATTTGTAATTGGATAATTTTGAAGAAATTATGATCAAAAAAATTTTGACACTTCATGCTCTATCTCCAAACATCTTCTAGCTTAAAAGTAGCTTTAAAGTTAAAAAAAAGCTGACTATCCAAACAGCTTCAGCTTTTAATTTCAAAGCTGTACTTTCTAGCTTCTCCTTCTGAAGGAGCTTTAAAGCTAAAAAAAGCTAGGCCAAACGCACCCTAAGTATATATTCTTAATATAATAGAATAATATTGTGTATATTGTTTTATGAGGCAAAACGTGTTTACACGTGTTGTGTATTGATTATTGGAACAGGTTGAGTAGGCATAAAGCCCAGTACCCTAAACCCAGATTAATCTCTTTAAAAAACTGGTCTAGAGATAGTACACTGTGATATTCCAATCACTGATAAGCAGGGTATAATATCTTAAGCGGCTATGAGATATAACCCTGACCTTAATTACTCATCTTGATCTAACAATCTTAAGATATTACAAATTGAGATTAAGAGAGTTTGAGTTCTGTTCGTCGGAATCTCACCCCCATCATACCCCCCGTCGTTCGCCGTCGCTCGACGCTGCACGCCACCACATGACGCCTCCACCGTCGTTAACCAGAACTGCTACCGCTATTGTCGTCGGCATCATCTCTGCCATCACAGACCGAAGGCGCAACTCTTCAACCACGAGCCTTTTCTTCTTGGCTGCGTTCTCGAAATCACAGCGCCAGATCGATCGCCAGATTCAGATCGCGATCGTCGTCCTCCTCCTCGTGATTGACTGTTGATGGTGTTTTGGGGCACTGATCGGGATCATATATGGTCTTCTTCCTCTTGATTGGATCGTTTGGTGTTTGGAGCAGTGATCGGGATCAGATCGAGATCTGGTTCTTTTCTTCCTCTTGATTGGATTGTTTGGTGTTTGGACAGACTGCTGGATTCGCTGCTGTGTGCATCTAATTCTTCAGATTTGGTCCATTCTAAACTCAAGTTATTTTCCCTTTGTTGTTTCATTATCAACTAAGTAGTTTTACAGAAGAACCCATCTCTTTACTAAATTACATAAGTAGTAATTATTCAGAAAGAACCTTCTATTGTTTGGAATTTATTGTTTATTCCTTTGCGATGGAAAAACATAATCGTCCGTATGAAGTTCCAAAATTAGAGGGATTCGGTAATGCTGAATTTAATAGTTGGAAAAGAAAAGCCCAATATAGGATGAAATTAATGAAAATTTTCTATACATATCAAACAACCTATGATGATTGTGTTGAAGATGTTGATGATGCAACATGGGTAACTAATGAGGACTTGTGTAGAGAATTCTTATTAAATATCATATTAGATCGCCTTGCAGACATGTATATGAAATATGAAACAGCTAAACAAATTTGAGATAATTTACTAGATGAATTTAAGAAGGAAGAGAAAGTGTCTAAAGCACATCTAGTTGATAAATTCGTGGGTTTTTGTTTTAAAGAAGAAAAGGCAATCCTTCCTTAAGTAACAGATTTAGAGAATCTTGTAGGGAAACTAAAATATGAAAATATTAATGTGTGTGATGAGTTTCTCGCTAGTGCAATAATTTATAAATTACCTGCTTCGTGGCTATCTTTTAAGACTGAAATGTATAGGTTGCCTGAACAGATTAAACTTGCATATCTGAAATGCTGCATCAAAGTTGAAGATGAGACTAGAACTAGGATGAATTTAGAATTGGTTAATAAACAACTTTCATCTGCTAAAGTGTTAACCAATACTAAACGAACTCCTAAGTTTAAGAAGAACAAGTTTAATCCTAAAGATGAACCAAATAAGTTAGAAGTCACGAAGAAAATTGTTAAGAAGAAAGGAAAATGCTATAACTGTAGAAAGTGGGGTCATCACGCCTCTGAGTACAAGCTACCTAAAGTGGAACAACCCAACATGGAAAAGGTGAACTTGTTAGAGGGGGAAACTGAGCCCACCAATTTTTTTTGTGTTGTTGTGATGTCAAGGCCAGTACCTCTGCTAGTTGGTTGGATTCGGAGCAACCTGTCATGCTTGCAATGATGAAGGCCTATTATCCGATCTTAAAGCTGCAGATGAGTCAGTTTCATTAGCAAATGGAGAATCAGTGAAGGTACTTCAGACTGGGACTGAAAATCTCCGTCTCTCCTCTGGTAAAACTTTAATTTTGTGAAATGTTAAATATGTGTCTGCTTAGCAAAGAATTTGATCTCTATTAGCTTACTAAATCATGTTGGTATGGTTGTTATTATGATTAATGGTAAAGCTATTTTATCTGCAAAATCTTTATATTTTGGTTGAGCTTATTTAGTTAATGGCATGTACAGAATTAGTTTAGCAGATGAAGTAATCAATAATGTTAGTTCCAAACTGTGTAGTCCACGTACATGGCATAATAGACCGGGACATGTGAACTAAGTTAAGATTCTTAATGTTACTAAAACTTTTAACTTGCCAATTGACACATCCATAAAAGGTGATAAATGTGAAGTGTGTGCTCAAACAAAGATAACTAGAAGACCTTTTCGTACCGTCTCTAGGAGTACACAACTACTTGAGTTGATTCATTTTGACATTTGTGATTTCAAAAGTTTTGTGACACAAGGAGGTCGGAAGTACTTAATCACTTTCATTGATGATTACTCTAGATATTGTCACATTTATTTGTTAAAAACTAAAGCTGAAGCACTAGAAAAATTCAAAGAATTTAAAGACCGTGCTGAGAATCAATTAGATGCTAAAATTAAAAGATTTAGATCAGATAGAGGTGGCGAATATGTCTCATTGGGATTCAGAGAATTTTGTAACTCACATGGAATCATAGTAGAAACTACAGCACCCTATTCACCACAGTCAAATGGTATCACCGAAAGAAAGAATCGAACACTCTCAGAGATGTTGAATTCTATGTTGTTGATTGTTGGGTTACCTTCACACTTTTGGGGTGAGACTGTACTGACTACTAATAATATTTTGAACATGTTATCACACTTTAAGTTACCTGCTACACCGTATGAATTGTGGCAAAAAACACACACCTAATTTTAATAAAATAAGAACTTGGGGCTGTATTGTTTTTGTTAGAATACATTACCGTAGAAGGCCTAAAGTGGGACCTCAGAAAAATACGTGTGTGTATTTGGGTAGTGCAGTTGATAGTGTTGCAGATAGATTTTCAGATCTCTCTTAACAGAGAAATAGAATCAAGAGATGTAGAATTCTTTGAAGATATGTTCATCAAAGTTAAAGACATCTCATTGTATGAACATGTAGACAAAAGGAATGATCCACAACAGGAATCTAGATACATTTCAACTGACACTGAATCCTCACATAGTGTTAAACTAAGAAGACTATCCACAAGAGATAAAACTCCCAGAACCTATGGTGATGACTTCATGACCTATGCACTAGCAGTTGACCCTATTAGTGTTAAGGAATCCATAAGGTCTAGGAATGGTTTGCTTTGGAAAGAAGAAATTGATGATAAAATGGATTCTTTATTGCAAAACAACACCTGGGAATTAGTTAATTTTCCAGTGGGGGCTAAAACTATTGGAAACAAGTGGGTCTTGAAGAAGAAACTTAATCCTGATGGAACTGTAGCTAAGTATAAAGCACGCTTAGTAGTTCAAGGTTATACTCAACAATGTGAGGTGGACTATTTTGATGTTTATTCACATGTATGGCATATTTCTACAATAAAGATTTTTCTAGCCATAACATCTATTGAAAATTTTGTTATTCATCAAATGGATGTTAAGACTGCTTTCCTAAACGGTGATCTCAATGAAGAAATCTATATGAATCAACCTAAAGGTTTTGTACTTAAAAGTTCAGAATATAAAGTTTGCAAATTAATAAAATCTTTGTATGTACTAAAACAAGCACCAAAACTGTGGCATGAAAAATTTAATAAAACAATAAAGAGTTTAGGTTTTGAATCTAGTAATTCTGACAAATGCCTTTATTTTTGTGATGAATCGAATAAGATTGCCATTATTTGCTTATATGTTGATGACCTGCTAGTTGTTGGAAGTGACATCTCTATTATTATAGAAGTTAGAACTATGCTATCCAAACAATTCAACATGAAAAACCTAGGTGTTGTGAACACTATATTGGGCATGAGAGTGGGCTTCAGAAGGCAAGGAATAACCCTTAGCCAATCCCACTATATTAAAATTATGTTGCAGGACTGGGGATACAGTGATTGCAAAAAGTTTAATACACCTTATGATAATACCAAAAGGTTGACACCTAACGACAGTGCAACAGTGAGATAGTTAGACTACTCTAAACTCATTGGAAGTCTCATGTATGCTATGACATGCACTAGACCTGACATAGCCTTTGAAATAGGCATGCTAAGCAGGTTCACTAGCAATCCGAGTCAATTACACCGAAATTCCCTTGAGAGGCTATTGGGATACCTAAACGGTACTCAAGAGTTTGCTTTATGCTACTCTGGTTATCCTTCATTACTAGAGGGATACTTTGATGCATCGTGGTACTCATAAAATGGTGACAGTAGGTCCACTATTGGCTATGTGTTTACACTAGGAGGAGCAACTGTGTCCTGGAAATCTAAAAGACAATCAGGTCTTGCTTTTTTATCCATGGAGTTAGAACTGCTATCTTGTGCTGGTGAAGAAGCGAAATCTATGAAAGACATATTGTTAGATATTCCTCTGAAAATGTTTAGAGTAACCACTTTCAATCTGTTATGTGACAACCAAGCTGCAAATATTGTAGATAACAACACCCTTTACAATAGTAAAAGACGTGTTGTGAGCCTTACATAGGCTAAGTTGAACTATCTCATTAAACAAGGAACTGTTGCCCTTATTAATGTATGATCAGAAAATAATATGGATGATGCCTTTACAAAAGGATTGAATAGAGATCTAATTATCAAAATTATGGGGAAAATGAGGTTAAAAACTCTTGAGGATAAGTTTTAACACCCCAGTTATTTTGATAAATTAGAATCCAAAGCTAGAGCCATAGAGTAGTTCAAACTGTAAACATTAATCTTTAGACAGTTTACATGTTTTAGATAATTAGAAAAGTTCTATGTATTTATTGTTGATATATAACTTCATTTCAAATTTGATGATGATATATATGTTTCAAAACTTACTTAGAATCATCTTTTATTCTAAAAGAAAGCATGAAAATTCGTCGATGTGTTTCTGATATTGAATTGTTGTAATATCATTCCAATTTTGATGATATATCTCTTTTATGGGGTTTATGTTTCATTTCAATCTTGATGATTCAGAATTTATCCATAATTGATTTGACAGTTCTATCATTCCAAATGAAACACAGTATAGTTCTTGTGTAGAAACTATAATAGTTCTTGTACTTTATTTTGATAAAGATACTTGATTGTGATGTTTATGTTGTACCTTTGCAAATCTATATTGAATTGTACTAAGTTCTTTAGTTTGAACTAGAAGCTTTCATACATTTCATTTGAACTCTAAGAGAAGTGACTCATGAGATTTCTATTTGTTATGTTTAGAAATAGATGGTGGTAGAGGCAATGGAAATGCATTAGTCAACTTTGATTTTGAGAATGATGATTTGCTCGATATGGAGGAGTAGACACAAAAAGAACTCGCAAGAATAGTTTGTCAATAACTTGAAGGAACTTCTATTTGAGTTTAAGACTCTTTACTTTGATTGAGTTCAAGACTTTCGTTTATTTTGAAGTTTTTTTATTTGGTTGACTTGAGACTATGATATTTGTTTTGTTGGTTTAGTCTTTGTGAAATATTCATTTGTTATGGTCTTAGAACTATTTGATTATTTTGGTTTAGTCATATTTGAACTATTCAGGTTATAATTGATTTAGTCTATGATCCATATTCTTTATGATTCAATGATTATTTGAATTTTTGTGATCCAATAATATAATATTGCTTTGCCTAATATATTGAAAATATAGGAGGAGATTGTTGAATGTATAAGTATATATTCTCAATATAATAGAATAATATTGTGTATATTGTTCTATGGGGCAACACGTGTTTACACGTGTTGTGTATTGATTATTGGAACGGGTTGAGTGGGCATAAAGCCCAGTACCCTAAACCCAGATAAATCTCTTTAAAAAGCTGGTTTATAGGTAGTGTCGTGTGATATTCCAATCACTGATAAGTAGGGTATAATATCTTAAGCAGCTATGAGATATAACTGTAACCCCTATTCCCGTAAATACGTATTTCCTGAATATTTTCGAAATTTTGATTATTTATAAACTTATTTTGTGCTAAATTGGTTTCGGATCTTTTACTAAGTGTTTTATAATGGAAAATTATATTTACTTTGAATAACGATGTATTTTCTATTTATAACTGATCGACTATTTATATGTTATATTATTACTGTTTGGATTTTAATAAATTTGTTAATCTCCTACTTTGATACATATTATTATCATTATTATTGTTATTACTACTACTACTACTACTATTATTATTATTATTATTATTATTATGATGATGATGATTATTATTATTACTGTTATTACTATTGTTAGTTATTTTTATTATTAATATGTATTGTTATTAGTATTATTATTATTATTTTGTTAAAGCTCATTAGTTTTGATCAATATTATATTATTTAATTATTTAAATTGAAGCCCAGCATCTAAAGCCCAAATTTTTATTTATTTTGCATTATTTATTTATATATAACCTGAGCCCAACCCAAGCTCAACTCCTATTAAATTCTAACCCAAACCCAAACCCACATTTATATACCCAACCTGTTAACCCATTATCCTACCCTACCCATATTCAACTATCCGTATGCGAATTTCTCCATTCCTCCACTCTTCACATTCCTGTAACCCCACACCCCCACTATCTCATAACTACCCATTGTTTTATTTATATTATATTATTATTTTATTAAAACCCATCTCTTTCCCACTCTCTCTCCCTATCTCCCTCTCTTTTCCCCAGTTTCGAAACGAAACAGAGAAACCCCCCTCCGTCGTCCTCATCCTCACCATCCCGCTCCTCCACCCAGTCGACCACCTCTCCTCTACTCAACCACCAAAGACGAGCCTCGCTCCACCTCGTGCTCACCACCGCCCCTATAGTCACCCCATCGCCTATAACCACCGTCTTCTTCCTCCACTTCGTCAAGCACCCATCGCCGCTGCACCTCACCCCTTCGACTCATCCTCTGTGCATTTCTGTCGTTCGTCACCGCAGTGACCCTGATCGCCATTGCTAGCAATGCCTCTGCCATTGCCGACCATTTCCACCTCCTGCCTCGACAAAGGTCCCGTCGCCATCTCCCTTGCTGTCCCGTCGCCCCAGTCGACCACCTCACCCGCCCAACCTCCGAGAACCCATCTCAGATCCACCATTGCCGAACTAAGAAGCTCCACCGCGTCCACTCAACCCTCGAGCTCCTCGTCTTCTTCAACCTCTGCTCGCCATTACCATGTCTCCTTCTGTAGCGCCCCGAATGTCTAATATAATATCTTAGAAAATACGTGGCACAATTCCCAGCATCAACTTCAATGTAATATTAAACACAACCAAACACCAATAAAATTTTCAACTTTCATTACAATAATCGTTTACATAGCACAGCGGAATACAATACATCTTAAATCACAATTCTCTTTTCTTTACAACACTTTTCATTTTACATATGTCACTAAATCAACTGAACTCAATCATCCAAATCCCAAGCTCTAATCAACAACAACCTGTAAACATGAGGCTAGAGATGATCCCTAACCCCCAAAACTAAAGGGGTCAGCCATAAAGGTGTGAGTGAAAAAAAAAACAACATAAATAAACATTAAGCATGGATTCTTAAACAACATGTAATAAACAAGAATACATAAAATATGACATAGCAAGGAACATGTAAACCTCAAGCGAAGCTAAACTAAGTGTTAAGTGTCGAAAACAGGAAAACTCATCCGTGAAACCAAATCAAGAAAACACAAATCAATATGCTGATTCTCTAATGCGTACTTGTCGGAGTCTATGCATCCCACTCTACATAGGTCCGGTGTAAGCCCTTAACGTCTCCACATTATAGTGTTCAATCCCCGCTATGCAACTAATCCTACTACGATGACTACTTCGAGATAAAGATAAACTGTGAGTATTAGCCCATGCCCCGATAATTCCGGAGGTCAATCTCTATCCACAGATAATTCCGGAGACTATTTCACTCACACCTGGGAATCTTCGAGAATACCCCACACCGCAAGCAATGGCACCTCATCACACGAATACCACATGTGCATCGCCTCGACTCCGATAATTCCGAAGATCAATCCCACACCACAGGTAATTCCGGAGACTATTTCACTCACACCTGGATAATTCCGGGGATTATCTCACACCGCAAGCCATACTGACGTCCATAACTCATGTTCCCGTTCATCATATCACCACTAGTGCCTGTCCTTATCATTTAGGTTATTTAATTACTTAACAAATCTCGTAGAGTTGGTGTATCCTACCGGACTTAACTCAACAACTGAACAACTGAAATGCCTCAACAGGCCCAAACATAAATAACTCATCCGCCGGTATACTAGGGTCACACACACCCTCTAGAGACTCAAACTCAAATATCCAAACCAACATTCCAACATAAATTGCTCAACTTAACATCTTGAAAACATACGTTCAATAGAAGAGAAGGTATAAAATAATAAGTTATAGATTAAAGCATTTTGAGAATAAATCATTTGAAAGAACATTCAAAAATATAAAGGTACATCAGTATCAGTCGACTAATAACAAGAGTAAGTCGACTGTCCAGAATGAGAATTTCATGGTCTTAAGAAAATAAGCTAAGTGTTATAAGTCGACTTACGAAAGTCATAGGTCGACTTACCAGAGAGAAATTCCAGTAATCTTTAAGAAAATATTCTAAGTGTTATAAGTCGACTTATAAAAGTCATAGGTCGACTTACCAGAGAGAAATTTCAATACAACTAAAGAACATAGCAGCCGGGTCGTATCAGTCGACTGTCGGCCTACAGAATGTATAGTTTTGGTTGTGCACAATTCAACCGATACATAGTTTTACTTAATGAAAATGATTTTGATAGAAACTTATTTCTTATATAACCAAATACAACTGGTAGGACATATAATAGTCCATAAAACTAAATCAAATTGCTTGAATTCATGAAAATTGAGATTTTATTGATTCTTGCAATTAATACATGGATTGTGCATATAATAAAAATTAGAGTTTCTTACAAAATTCATTGTTCACTGAAATAGTTCGTATTCAGATCCAAACCATACAAATATCAAAATCTCAAAAAATCCCCAATTTGGGTATATCTCCTCAACTCAACTAATTTCTCAAATTTCAATCTTTCATGACATGAACTCTTGATTCATAACTCTTCCATTCAAATTTCTCAAAACTGAATTTCTACCACAACTCATAACCATAATCAAATTTGTAATCATACCACTAGGGTTTCTCAAGATCAAATCGTTCGTCCATCCAATCCATTATTTTCATAGTCATACTCAAACCCTAATCATGCTTTCTAGCATTAAAGTTCAATATCCAAGATCCATTAAACATTCATAGATCAAACAACCAATTTTACTACTCACATAAATAAACAATCAACCAATCAATTACTCACACACAACATTCAGAGAACAAACAAAACAATTATATCACTCACATGCAAATTCCACAAAACAACACAAAACAAATATGTCACTCACCTTGAAATGAAGAAATCTAACAGGAAAGCCTTCCCTTTTTGCGAAATCCAAGATCCTTCTCTCAATCCTTCAAAAAAAATAATAAATCTTTGTGTTGTGCAGTGAATGACGGCTGTATTCTCTTCTTTTAAATACCCGGAAATAGGATCTTAGGGTTTTAGACAAATTTGCGAAATAACCCCTCGAAAACATATCTTTACATAAATAGATTCCTATACTTGGAACTTGATAAAATTAATTAAATTGAGATTTAAAAGCAAAATAACCCTTACTTTCCAGCCGGCTCTGATTAAAAGCCCAGAAAATAGTTTTGCACTTTCATCCCTCAAAATGACAATTTTGCAAAAAGATCATTCTTTTTCTTAAAATTTGCAAATAGATCCAATAAATGTCAGAAAAATCTAGAAAAATTACAAATAAATCCAAAATAATAAATAATGATTTTTCATAAAATAATTTTGGCTTTTGAACTTTTCAAGAAAATATTTGCACGTGTTTCGCACGTGTAAAAAGATAAATTTCCAGAAAATATTTATTAAATCCCCAAAAATCCTTTTAATCATTTATAAACCTTTAAAAATAATATTTAAAAATACGGGGTACTACACCTTCGTCCACTGCCCGCCGCCTCCATCGCACATCACCAACCACCACTACTGTGTTCCTCGTCTTCGCTGTCGTCGCTCCAACCTCCAGCTCCACCGCAACCCCATATACACCATTGAACCCGAGCCGCCATCCCGAAGCTTCGCCCCATCCTCCTCCACTTGCTGCCGTCCCCGAGCTCTCAAGCCACCGTCGACCACCACCACAAGCAGTCATCGACCCCTCACCATTGCCCTGTTGCTGCGTTTCCGCTGCAAGTTGTAGCGCCCCAAATTTACAATATAATATCTCAGAAATATGTGGCACAATTTCCAGCATCTACTTCAATTATAATAGTAAACATAGCAAAAAAAACAAATAATTTTTTTTTCAACTTTTATTACATCAATTCTTTACAAAACACAGCAAAAAAACAAACACCTTGAATTACAATCTCTTTCTTTTACAACACTTCTTTTACAATTTACATAAGCCACATTATCATTCTACCACATGCATCCAAATCCCAATGCTATAGGTACCTACCTGTAAAACATGAGGCTAGAGATAACCCTAATCCCCAAAACTACGGGGGTCAGCCATAACGGAGTGAGTGACATCAAAAGAAATACAACATGAATAAAACACGAAGAATAAAGTCATGATCAACACATAGCCACAGTAGTAATGAAAGGAATATGAAATAGCAAAAAATAAAATATGAAAACATCGAGTGAAACTAGACTAAGTGTTAAGTGTAGGAAAAACAGAAAACAACATGCATAAAACCAAGTCAAGAAAACACAATGCTATATGTTGACTCTCTAATGCGCACTTGTCGGATTCTATTCATTCCATACAACATAGGTCCGGTGCAAGCCCTTAACGTTCTTCACTTTATAGGGTTAGATCCTCCGTTATGCAACTAATCCTACTACGGTGATAGAAACAAGATCCAGAATACTCCGCGAATAGGCATCACAACCCTCGACGTGCAAGCATCATGTAAGAATCGCTCAAAAACTGGAGAATCACCTCCTTGTCGTGTACCCCATGAATAGGCTTGCGAGTCCCTCGACGTGCAGATATACAAGGTACATTCCGTGAATAGATCCGCCGATCCTCGACATGCAAATGCACCCTGTATGCTCCGTGAATAGGCCTGTAGACCCTCGACATGCGAACATACAAATGTCCTCTCGAGACAAAACAACACGCAAGTCCTGGAACGCATCCGTTGGACCTAAAACCAAGAGCATATATTTACATTTCCCAAGTTCCATCACATCTCCACCAGTGTCTGTCCTTAAGTTGGTTATTATATATTAAAAAATACAAATCCCCCTTTTCTAGAGTTAGTGTATCCTGCCGAACTTAATTCCGCAACAACAATCCCAAGACCCCACTGGTCTAAATCCATAAAATCTCATCTGCCGGTTCACAGGACTTTCACTCAACTCCTAGAGATTCACAACGCAACCATCAATCCAAATCTTTCAATAAAACTCATAATTCCATCATCAAAACTTTTATATAAAGGAAACTTCTTAAATCAACAAAAATCCAATTTCATTTAATGTGCTCATAAAATTTAAGAATTCAAATAAATATTAAACCCATCAAATAACAGAAAATCACATTTTTAAGTCGTAGAATATCACCAAAACATCAATTCTTTTGAAAACACATATAATTCACTTAATAAGGTCATAAGAATACAAATTAAAATTCTATTATAAATAAAATATAACTCTCTGTAAAATACTGTAATCTTTAGTAAAAACATCATCTAAAATAGCAGAGCAATAATCCATAACATCGAGGAAATAACTGTTTCAAAGAAACGAAGAAAACTCAATAAAATAATTCAAACAGCAGGTGTAGTCGACTGCCCAAACAGTTCAAAAATAGGGCAGTCGACTGCCCCTTTTCAATTTCTCAAAAAAAAAAAAAAAAACACAGCGGTCGACCGCTAGCTGTTAAACAACCAGCTTGAAATTTGTGCATGTTTTCAACTAATACGTCGTTAAATCGTTGTAAAATCAAATTTAAACTTCCTAAGATGCTAAAGTATGACTTGTACAACATATATGAGTTTATAAAGCAATCAAAAACACACCAAGATCTCAAAGAAGTGATTTTTTCACAAAAAATCTTCAAAACAGCCACTATATATGTGTGTGTGTGTGTGTGTGTGTGTGTGTGTGTGTGTGTGTGTGTGTTCAAATAAGATTTAAGCATCAGTTTTAGCATTAAAATTCACCAAATAGAAGTCGTAAAATGTTTAAACTTATCTCAGAATCAAAACAATTGAAATCAAATCAAAACCCGATCAAAATTCTCAAAATCTTCAAAAACAGTAGATATGAATGTGAATGTGTGTATGTGTGTATTTGTGCATTAGTTAAACATTAAGAATCCATTGTATATATGTAGTATATTGTTTCCGATCAACCCAGTGCCAAAACAACTTAGATCCAACTCAAAACAAAACATCACAAAATCTCAAAACTCAATTTTTGGCTGTTCATCAACAGACCCAAAAACTGCTATTCAATTCTAACTTTTAAAACTTGGTCTTTGATCTGATAAGCCCTCTTAAAAATTTTTGTACACATGATCCACTGATTTCATCCATCCACCCATGAGTATAGGTGACTACAACACATTTTAATCGAGTTTAACTTCATCAAAACCCAAAACAGAGTGTACATGATACACCCACAGTGAAGAGTTCTTCTTTCATCAATTTTTAGCATCTTAAGTTCTACCACTCTTTATAATCCATCAACAGCAAGATCTTAGAGGAAAGCAACATACCCATGAATATAAACACTTACAACATGTAATCAATCAAGTTTGCACAACAAAAAAAATATCAACAGAGTGTATGTATGCATATTCAGCAGTAAGGTTAGGGTTTTGTTTAATTTTGCATTAAACATCATACAACTCAATTATATATGTTCAAAACAGCAAGAATATGGGGGAAAGCAATCTATCCATGATTTCTATTAGGTTCTTTAATAATCTCAAGTCATCTATATTAGCATAGTTTTCATGAAGATTCAATTTTTAGTTCATCTATTCATCAAAATTTCATATTATCATCATACAATCCTTAATCATGCTTTCTAATACACAATCATCACATACAACATTCCTAGAATAATAAGAAAATAAACATATGTCACTCACCTTATTGAAGAATCAACCGAAGAAAAATAAAGAGAATAAGAAAATCCCTCCTTTTGTAAGAAAACCAAGATCCTCGCTTTGAAACTCCAAGAATATAATAATAAAGAAATCCTTTTGTGATGTGCAGCAAAGAGACGGCTGCACCTCACCTTTAATAGGCTGGAAATAGGGTATCTAGGGTTTTTGAATAGATTTGTAAAATATCACTTTTGAATATATCTTTACATATATAAATCCTTATACTTTGTAGTTAGATAAACCAATTCAATTTAACTTTAAAATAAAAATAACTAACCCAGATACTGGCCAGCACTGTTTCTAAAACCCAGAAAATGAAATTTGTATTTTTTGCCCTCTAAGTGGCAATTTTGCAAAAAAAAGACCCTTCTTTATCAAAACTTGCAAAATAAACTAAATTTATTAAAACGAAAAATAAACACTTTACCTATGAGTTTTCTAGGCATCATGCCCAGACCAAAAATCTAAAAATCTGGAGTTTTCACTTCAAGTGGTAATTTTGCACAAAAGTCTCTATTTTTGTAATATTTGTGTAACACCCCGGATTGTACGATACCTAAATATATATATGTATATATGTATATTGTCTGTATGCATGCACATGATTGCAGTGTTTTGTTTGATTTTGCTATTGTGGTGTGCAGTTAGGTTTGCGGGGCAGTTCTTGAGGATGGTTGCGTTCTAGAAGATGCACGAGACTGAGGAGGACCGATACTGGTATAAACACTAGTTTTTGGTGCGACGCCTATGCAAATATAACATTGTATGATATTACGGTGGGTATATCTTGCGTACACTCGATAAACCCCTCGTCTCGCATTCAAAAGAACCCATTTAAGTATAAAATTGGCAGCCAACACACTAAACCCTAAAACCATTGGCTAAGCCATGGTTTTGCTACAAAACCACCCTACCACCCTACCCACCCTACTACCTAAAACCGGCCTCACCCTCCCCCTCTGTCCTCCTTCACTTCTCCATCAAAACCCCTCATTTCCACCTCTCTTGCTCTGAAATTTCAGAACTCAATCAAGAGGAAAAAAAGAAGAGAAAGAGAGAAAGAAGATAGATTGAAGAAGGGACTCTAGGAGGGATTCTCAAAGAAGGAAAGCTCAAGAGATCAAATACTCTTCATCAAATCAGGGTGGGGAGTTACTCTAAACCTTTCTTTATGTCTCTTGATTAATTTCTTGCATGCATGTATGGTAGGAATTGCTAGGATGAATATCTAAGAAGTTGGAAGATGAAATTAGAAACTGGAACTAGAAACTTGATCTGAATGCTATTTTTTAGATTTTTCCTAGAGCAAACCACATGGAATTAGATCATGAAATTTTCAAAGATTGTTCCTATATATGTGTAGATGGTTCATAATTTATTTCGGACTTTTCTGAGAAGGTTTGATATTTTAATAAAATCTAATGGTAGAACTGTGTCATAAGGCAGAATCAGCAGTTGGTTAACAGGATGCCTGAGATTGTTAGAATTTTCATAATTTATTGGAGCATGTTCTTAATCTGAAATTTTTACCCTGTATTCCCACTTGTGTCTAGATTCTATAGTAAAATCAGGGGAATGTTTGGATAAAATTATAGGCTTGATAAAAATTGATCTTTAAACAGTAGCTAGAGCTAAACTAAAGAACATGATGATTTTCTGTGCTTAACTGAATTATGCAGAACTCAGTGTATACTTGGAGTTTGGATATAAAACCTTTTGCATTTTGTTCACTATGAACTCTAGTTTCATCTGCTGTAAATTTTGTGTCAATTGAATGAGTATAGAATTTATGATGATTTATTTAGCATGTACTGTATTGGTTTCAGCCAAATTTGATACCCTGTAGCAGGGCCGGCCCAGCCCTGATGCAAGTGAAACATTTGCATCAGGCCCCCAAATCAAAAACAGAAAAGGGCCCCTGTTTTCAGAAAAAAAGAAATTTTTTTTGGAAATGTGTATATGTGGGGTATATGTGAAAAAATTCTAATAAATGAATCAATTTTTTTTTAAAATAAAAGGGGGCCCTATTTTCAGAAAAAAAAACATTTTTTGGAAATGTGTATATGTGGGGTATATGTGAAAAAAAAATTCTAATATATGAATTGATTTTTTTTGGGTATATGTGGGGCCCCCTTTTGAGAGTTTGCTTCAGGCCCCCAAAATCCTAGGGCCAGCCCTACCCTGTAGAGATGGTTCATTTGAGGCTCCTTAAGAGCAAAATTTGAAAAACAGTTTCATTAGAGGTTTGTAGTAGACATCAAGACATTTCCATCAAGACCTATTTGAAGTGATTCCAGTAAGTGGTTGATTTACTGTGATTTTTTGCAATAATGAACAGAGGCCAGAAATTGAGCTGAGTACTCTGATTTAGGAAGTCCTAATGTGTGACTTGGTACATTTGTGAGAGATGTGTGTGTTAGGGTGATCTATTGGTATATTTTGGATTCATGACCAACTAGAGAGTTATTGAGGACATCCACACCTTCCTATATAACTTGGGTTTGTAGTATTCTGATGAGTGAGTAGTATTTTGTGCTACTGGTAAGGTGCAGCCCGTGTATAGAAAATACACAGGCTAAGGCTTGAGAGACTATTTTGAGGACCTAGATGATGGAATTTGAGTTTATGATCAACTAGGAAGTTGTAGCCAAGGTTCTTACCTTTCCGGATTGGGCTCGTACACTCCAATTGGAGTTTCATCGAGGTAGTTATGACCTTTTTAAGTTTCGGGCAGAAACCCTGTAGGGTGCTTAGTCTTTGATTTTGACTAGGTATTGTAAGGACTCGTTCCCCGATATACTACAGTGTTGATAATTCTCGTATGGGGACGTTTGGTATCTGTTATTGGTGTGTTGACTCCCATAGTGGGTGTGTGACTCGAGATAGTCACTAGGGTAAGGGATACCCTGCATCTGTCGACCCTAAGTTATAAACTTCCACCTAAACATAGGACATCCGAGCCGTGCCATTGATATAAGTTCATAGCCCGGGTTAGAGGTGAACACTTACATTCACAACCAGGTTAGGGGTGAATGTAGGCCACGATGCTGAAAAATTCCAAGCCGGGAAAGTGGCGAACTGGACTGGTATCGCCAGGGCCAGAGGTCGATAAGCAAGTTTAGAAGAAATCTTATCTTTTACCCAAGGTGATTAGAATAAGGCTAGGATTAGAGTGGCATATTAAGGGATTGGGTAATTGCATTAGTCCTAGCAGACCATAGTTGGTGTTGTACCTTCCTGTCGTAGGGATACATTTTCGGCACGCATGAGTGAGTCCTCAGCTCGTATCTCGATCTGTTAATTCCCAAAGTTTTGCTGGAGTAAGGTACTGGAGGCTAGGGGGATTTGACCCTCGAGGCGCTCACGTTCCTATGCATGTTGGTTTTGTTGTTTTTATATAAGTTCATAGCCCGATTAGGGGTGAACACGCATGCGTCAGTCCATAGCCCGGGTTAGGGGTGAACATGGTAATCACACGGTCTTGTGACCGAATTCAACGCGGCTTTCTGAAGAGGTCCGTACGTGGGTACCAAGTGGCAAACACGACCACCACTTACGCACTGCAGTGGCAGAACTAGACCGACCAACTGCAACCTCCTTGGGCGACGGACAATCTATTGGAAACTGGTTGAGTACAAGAGTAGGATGCATGGCGAGGGTTTGAATCCCTAAACTGTGCATAAAGACGGCTAGATTTGGGGGCGTATATAGTATGGGATGCATTCGTGCTCCAAATTCTTGCTTGCATTAGAGTCAGGTATGTGATCTACTGCATCTAGTCATAGGGTCATGACATACCACTGCACTAGAACCCGAATCCATTAAACCCTTGTTTTTGCACATCACTTTTCTCTTTGTATAAATTATTGGTTGTGATTGAATTTTAGAGGATCACTATTATCATCCGCTTTGCGTCAGTCGAAGTACTGACGTTCCCCACCTTTTAGGTATCGACTCCTACCTTTCAAGCCGGTGCAGAGATATCAGAGTCATGCAGCAGAAGCCTCAAACCGAGGAGCAAGTCCCAGGGAAGCCGATGGGCCACTCAGCGAAGTTTTGCTGTAATCAATCGATTACCTTTCCGGGAGGCAGCTCATAGCTTTACAAGTGGAGTCTGTAAAATATTTGTAATAAGTTGTAATGAGGGATGTAATTTGTACTCCTTGTCCAAGAACAAGGTATCGGTTGTAATCAATGATGTAATGACTTTATTTGGCAATAAAAAAAGTTTTAAATTTCCGTGTTATTAATGTGTTGAGATGCATTTGAAGGTAAAGCATCTGGTGAGTGTCACGGATGTCCGATAACGGAGATCCGGGGCGCTACAGAAGTTGGTATCAGAGCTGACTTCAAATTGCAATTTAACACGGTAGGAATTTAGACTTGAAGGCCAGATAAATTGATTTTAGTTGGCAGATAGGATGATTATAAATCATATGGTAGTGCTTACAACTTATGATTATTATCTTCCTTATATCTGAACCAGTCTCTGTGTACTTCATTTGTACTAACAAGCTTGGTGCAGTCAAGTCCAAATGGTGGCTAGTCTGTTACCAGACATTAATGGAGGTAGACAGGACAATATGTGTCTGTGATTCTGGAACTAAAACTTGTTTATGTTTTGCAGATGGTGTTCGAAGATATCTTCATCCAGGATGGGTCAGTAACAGTAGGTGAGCAAATACCTACAAGGGAAATGATGATGATGGAGGAAGAAATGAACGAAGTGCTACAGAAGACTGAAGGTGAAGAGAACTCACCTCCACCATCGCTAGACCCAACTACAGAGCAGTAGAGTATCGAGTACCTGGAAATGAAAAAGCTTGGGGAACACAGGGACAAGGTGATCCACCGGGCCTAGCAGCAGATCAAATTTCATCAGGCGCAGATAGCACACCTAAGGAAAGAACGAAAGCAACTTCAAGACGGTATGACACACCTCTAGAACCGCTGGTGGGGACTTCAGAAAGGCACGAAGACGATAACTACTGGGAAAATCACCAAACCTTCTAAAGGATAATGCCCCAAGGGAGCAATTGCGACTAAGAGTTACAACAAATGCGGGGAAGTCGGACACTACAAGTCGCGTTGCCCAACAGCGATCAAGGGTTGTTTCAACTGTAAGGAAATTGGGCAATATCAAGTCAAATTGCCAAGAATTACAAAAGGGATGCTCATCAAGCAAGTAATAGGATAAATAACAGGGTGAAAATATTATGTGGACCTACTATATTTTGAGATTTTTTGGAAGCTGAAGAAGTAATGTAATCAAGTTTAAGTTGTATTTTGGGGTTTTGGAAGTTGATGGATGATGAACTGTTGTAACAGGACACACACACACACACACACACACACACACACACACACACACACACACACATATATATATATATATATAAATGGAATTTTGACTACGGTCTTGTTTGATAGTGGATCGACTCATTCTTTTGTGTCAAAGTCTTTTTCGAGAAAATTAAGATGCACACAAAGGGCAGACCCAGAGTTAGCTTTGACGGTAGCTGCACCGTCAGGGGCAACCCTTACTACAGATCTATGCTATAGGTAATGTAAGCTCCAGATTAGCGGAGAAACCCTAAGTATCGATTTGTTGGAGTTGGGTTTTGCCGGAACAGATGCCATTATTGGTATGGATTGGATGCCGAGGCACATGGCAAGCATTGACTGCAAGGAGAAGGAGGTAGTCATCTCAGCTGAAGGAGTGGAACTTGTATTCCACGGGGAACAGAGATCGAAGGCAAGGACTTTTGCAGCCGCTAGTGAAGTACGGGAACCAGAAGAGGTGAACAAGATACCAGTGGTGAGGAATTTTCCACTTGTATTCTTAGAGGATTTACTTGGAATTTCCCCACACTGTGATGTTAAGTTTAACATCACAATTCAACCAGGTAGTGCTCCAGTATACAAAGCACCCTATCGAATGGCACCAGTAGAGCAGAATAAGGTCAAGAAGTAGATTGAAGAGTACTTGCAGAAGGAATTTATCAGACCAAGTGCATCACCTTGGGGAGCACCAGTATTGCTTGTTAAGAAGAAGAAAGGGTTATCCAGGATGTGTATTGATTATCGAGAATTGAATAAAGTCACTATTTGGAATAAGTAGCCAATTCCCAGGATCAACGATTTGTTCGATCAGCTTCAGGGAGCAGCAGTATTTTCCAAGATTGATCTACGGTCCGGATACCATCAAGTGCGAGTCAAGGAAGAGGATGTACCTAAGACAGCTTTTCGAACTTGACATGGACACTATGAATTTTTGGTAATGCCATTTGGAGTGACTAATTCTCCAACAATCTTCATGGACTTGATGAACAGAATTTTACGTCCGTTTATTGACTCATTTGTCGCGGTCTTCATCGACGATATTTTGGTATATTCAAGGATAGAAGAGAAGCATGCTGAGCATCTGACAGCAGTCTTGAGCAAGTTACAAGAGCATCAGTTGTATGCCAAATTGTCTAAGTGTGAGTTCTGGAAATCGGAAGTTACATTCCTAGGCCATATCCTTTCTAAGGAGGGAGTGGCAACGGATCCTCAGAAGATAGAAGCAGTCAAGGAATGGCCACAACCAAGGACGGTGAAGGAAGTAAGGAATTTTTTGGGTATGACTGGATATTACTGGATGTTTATCCAGAATTATGCAAGGATAGCTGTACCCATTACAGCCTTGACCAAGAAAAAACAAAGTTTCGACTGGACGGAGAAGTGTGAAGAGAGTTTTCAAGAACTAAAGAACCGTTTGATCTCCGTACCTATATTGGTTTTACCTCAGGAGAACAAGAACTACGTCATCTACAGTGATGCGTCGTGTTTGGGGTTCGGGTGTGTGCTGATGCAGGAGGGCAAGCTTATAGCTTATGGTTAGAGGCAGCTACAACCACATAAGAAGAATTATCTGACCCATGATTTGGAACTTGCAGCCATAATTTTTGCTTTCAAATCCTGGAGACATTATATCTACGGAGCAAGGGTGGAAATTTACACTGACCATAAGAGCTTAAAGTATATCTACCAGCAGAAGGATCTCAACTTAAGGCAGAGGAGATGGTTTGAAGTACTCGAAGACATCAGGCCTGAGATTATATATCATCCAGGAGAAGCCAACATAGTAGTAGACGCACTCAGCAGGAAGAGAAGTGTGGCTACATTGGTAGCGACCCGGAGGGAGCTAGAAGAAGAGATCAGGCAGACAGACATTGAAGTGGTTACATAACACTTAAGTGCAGTTTTGGCACAGTTGGTGTTACGATCAAACTTGGATGAGCAAGTGAAAAAGGCTCAGACCGAAGATCCAGAAATGGAAGGCATGAAGAAGAAAGTGCACGAAGGAAAATTGCACGAGTTCAGTATAAGAGAAGGTTCACTATAGTTCGGTACCAGACTGTGTGTACTAAAGGACGAGGAGTTAAGGGAAGACATCATGAAGGAAGCTCACTCCACATTACTTGCGATTCACCCCGGAAGCACCAAGATGTATCATGATTTAAAGCAGCACTATTGGTGGTCAGGGATGAAGCGAGATATAGCAGAGTTCGTCCCCAAATGTTTGACATGCCAACAAGTTAAGGCCGAAAATTAGAAACCAGGAAGATTGCTACAACCTTTACCCATTCCAGAGTGGAAATGGGAGAACATCAGTAGGGATTTTATCACTGGATTACCCAGGAGCCCTAAAGGAAATGACTCAATATGGGTGATTGTGGATCGATTGACAAAGTCGGCACATTTTCTTTCAGTAAAGACGACCTGGACAGTTGAAAGGCTGGCCGAGATCTACATTGAGAACGTAGTGAAACTACATGGAGTGCCAGTGTCGATAGTATTCGACCGAGATGCAAGGTTTACATCTCGATTCTGGCAAAGTCTACAGTCAGCATTGGGAACTAGAACATACTTCAGCACAGCTTTTCACCCACAGACTGATGGACAGACAGAGAGAGTCAACAGGATTCTTAAAGACATGTTGCGGGCATGCATTTTGGACTTCGGAGGAAGTTGGGAGAAATACTTAGCCTTGGTAAAGTTTGCTTATAATAACAGCTATCAGGGAAGCATTGGCATGGCCCCGTATGAAGCTTTGTATGGACGAAGATGCAGAACACCAGTTTGTTGGTTCGAGGTAGGAGAACGGCAGATGTATGGGCCAGATATCGTACAGCTAACATCGGAACAGATAGAGTTTATTCAGAAAAGGCTTCAAGGAGCACAAAGCAGGCAGAAGAGCTATGCAGACAACCGCCGAAGAGAGTTGGAATTTGAGGAAGGTGACTCCGTATTTCTCAAGGTGTTGCCGACAAAAGGAGTTATCAGATTTGAAAAAGGCGGGAAGTTAGCTCTGAGATACGTTGGACCATACAAGATTCTGAAGATGATGGGCAGGATGGCTTATAAGTTAGAGCTACCGGCCGAGTTATCTCAAGTGCATGACATGTTCCACGTCTCTATGCTACGGAAGTATGTGCCGAATTTAAGCCATCAGTTGCCAGAGGTTCCAAAGGATTTGCATATAGATCTTTCCTGTAGAGAGCAACAAGTCAGGATACTTGATCATCAGGACAAGGTACTGAGAAACAAGGTCATCCCGATGGTCAAAGTTCTCTGGAAGAACCAGTTCGTGGAATAAGCCACGTGGGAGCCGGAGAGCTGCATGAAGGCTTTATATCCGGATTTGTATTAAGTATTTTCTGTTTTATTTGTTGTTCTTTTCTCCCACTAGGAACGTTCTGGGGACAGAACGACTCTAAGGAGGGAGTGATGTAACACCCCAGATTGTACAATACCTAAACATATATATATGTATATATGTATATTGTCTGTATGCGTGCACATGATTACAGTGTTTTGTTTAATTTTGCTATCGTGGTGTGCGGTTAGGTTTGCGGGGTGGTTCTTGAGAATGGTTGCGTTTTAGAAGATGCACGAGACCGAGGAGGACCGATACTGGTATAAACGCTAGTTTTCGGTACGATGCCTATGCAAATATAACACTATATGATAATACGGTGGGTATATCTTGCATACACTCGATAAACCCCTCGTCTCGCATTCAAAAGAACCCATTTAAGTGTAAAATTGGCAGCCAACACACTATACCCTAAAACCATTGGCTAAGCCATGCTTTTGCTACAAAACCACCCTACCCCCCTACTACCTATGTAACACCCCGAATTCCAAATAGAACTGAATTCGAGATTCCACAGGATCTTTTCACTTCTTTTGCACAATTTTACAAGGAATTTAAAACTTTTCACTTTACATCAGAGTTACAATGAATCTTTACAATTTACAGCGGAAACAAAATTATAACATTTATATAAATGAAATTACAACAACATTTGAATAATCTTTAGCATAAGTTCTTCTTTAATCTTTATCATGCCAATTTTTCGGCATACAAAACTGTGGGTTCGTCAGTTTATTCAACAGACGAATATTATACACGGCCATCCTCTCTATGCCGAAAACAGTATAATGAATTTCCATACTTAACAAACACAAACTTGTTCACAAATCAGACTACGGGGAATATCCTATTGATGTCGTGTTGTGATGGTGCACTTAGTCCTTAATGCAGTTATTTATATTACATGACACTAATGCGCACTTATTCGGATTCTATGCATCCCATACTATATAGGTCCAAGGGCAAGCCTCTTAATCGTTCTTCATCTTGTAGGGTTCAACCCCTCGTCATGACTTATTCTACTACTGTAACTACGGTAAGTATCCTAGATGTTCTATGAGTAACGAGCTCATGTACAGAAAAACTGGAGGAGAATCCCACGTCATGTCACGACGTATCGTGAAGACAACCTATGGACAATTCAGCCTCCTTCATGGCACACGATCCTCTCGCAGTCACCAAATGCCATACAAGCGTCGCCAAGATCCCGATAATTCCGAAGTAGTGCCCACGTCATGTCATGACGCATCGTGAAGACAAACTGTGAATCACACCCACATCGTAGACTTGAGGCCCTCATACTTGTGTTTTTTTTTCTCTCACTTTCATCACCTCTTCACTATGTACTAATTCTTAATTTAATGAAACCATGAACAAAATCAATCTCTTAGAGTCAGTACTCTCACTAATACCGGTCTTATTTCTTTCATTTCTCAATGACCCAAACTTGGTCTTTTCAATTTCAGTTATCATATCTCATTACTTCCAATTGCCGGTGTGAGTCTTGGCTACACCCTAATTTTCAATTTCAATTCACAATTCACATATTTGAGTTTTCATACTCAAGAAATTTCTCTTTTCCAATTACATGATTTCCAATCTTTTCATGAGTCAATCATCATACATGGAGTTCAATTATAAATCATGCATTCCATAACCAATATTTATTCCCACATTAAAATCATACTACGAAAACATCTAGTCAAAGTGAATATTCACAAAATCACCATTTTCATGCTATTCTTTTAACATAATAACCCATACAAAATTCACATTTATATTTTCTTTCCATCAATTTTCCTTTTTAATACTCATCTTAATCACCTCGTGAAATCACACATGTTAATGAAATTATACGAGTAAGAAACCATAGTTTCGAATACAATTTTTACCTAAAAAATACACTTTATTTTGGTCCAATAACTTCCAATTAATTTTCAAAAGTTGTATATGATTTTAGAATAATAACGGTATTTTTTTTGGAATTTTTATGCATCAAGAGAACCCCAAAAAATCATTTTCGAAAAAAATACATTCTGGCCTATAGCCAGAATCGAACACGCAACCTCAGAGAAGACAGCCGCACACGCTAGCCACTAGGCCGACTGTGCTCAGCGATATGAAAGGGAGATAGAGAGTTATATACTCTCTGTTCGGTGATTGGGTATTTTTTTAACTGCACACAAGAAGAAGGTGGCCATCAAGTATTGAACCAGCGACCCCCAGAGCCACACACCACGCTACAGCAGCGCCAGAAGGCTCACCGACCACTTGAGCTATAGGCTCAAGTTGTCACAAACACAACTCGAGCTCTATTCATCTCGACTCTCTGTCCCATTAAAACATTTCGATGTTCAAAAATCCTTATCTTTATTTTGCTTACACCAAAAGCCATGTAAATCTCCAGAATGTATATTTTAACATAAATTAACACTCCAGTATTTTTAAAATAATTTTTTCAGTAATTTAATATGCATTTCTCATACAATAATTGAAATTTCAAACTACTCTTTCCATAGTTCAATTTGACATTTCTCAACACAACTTGGTATTAAAAATTCACATTATAAATATAATTCTCTGTTTTTCCCTCTTTCATAAACCCAAATGCATAGGACAATTTTATTCATTTGAACTAATATCACGATAGTCCATTTAGCACATAAAACAATAATTTCATCTACTAGTATTTCGTACTCAATTTTGACGCTATCAACAATCCCAATTCAATATTTCCATAACTACAAGCAATTTGCACACAATATTACGATTCATGACAAGTTAACATACAATCTATCGAGCATTAATTTAATCAACTAGCAAGTCCTTTTCAGATTAAGTGTACTCTTATTAGTTTCTTTCATGCATCATTATTTCAACACTCCTAGCATGGCATCTAAATTAGAAGTATAGAAAACCACCCACCTAATTTGGAGAGAAATTACACAACAACTCCTAAACAAAAGAACCCTTCTCCTCCTAGATTGAGCTTGCCAAACGAGTGCTTCTTCTCCTTGTTTGATGTGCAACCCGAGAGCTCCTTGGGATGTAGCCGGCCTCCTTGAATGCAAGCACACACAACTCTCTATCTCTCAATCTTTTATTCTCACTTCCTACTAACAATCTACTACTAACGATTGTATTCTTTCACTATAGGTTTGGATAATGAAAAGTGTAAGGATAACTAGGCTAGGGGGGGGGGGGGGTATTTATACAAAATTTTGGGGCAAATAGAAGGCTAGGATTGATCTAGGAGTTAAGAAATAAAGGCTAGGATTCAAGGGGAAGTTGTAGTAACCAACCATGATCACAAAAACCACCTCCCACAAACTCCACTCTCTTTTCCCTCCTAATCCATATCCGGCCATCAATGGAAAGTGCACAAACACGTGCACGTGTTTCCATAGTTCCCTATTTTAAAAGTTGTAGATTTATTTTTATAAAAACTCTATAAAATTTGTCTACAATACAAGTTGTAAAAAAAAAAGAATAAATTCATGGGCCTTTATTTAATGGGCCAAATTAGCTTGCATTTAAAATAAATTAGATTGGGCTCAAAATAAAAGAATACTCATGTTTGTTTAAAAATAGGCTTTAATAAAAACAATAGAAAAGACACACACACACACACACACCCCCATATATATATATATATATATATATATATATATATATATATATATATATATATATATATATATATATATATTCATTTGTTTATGAAATGAAAATAATTATAAAAACTTTATATCACAAGATTGCACGTGCGTAATATGTACAAATTAATAATACAAAATAATAATTCTCATAAATGAAAATTAAGGTATTACAACCTAAAACCGGCATCACCCTCCCCCTCTTTCCTCCTTCACTTCTCCATCAAAATCCCTCATTTCCACCTCTCTTGCTCTGAAATTTCAGAACTCAACCAAGAGAAAAAAAGAAGAGAAAGAGAGAAAGAAGAGAGATTGAAGAAGGGACTCTAGGAGGGATTCTCAAGGAAGGAAAGCTCAAGAGATCAACTACTCTTCATCAATTCAGTGTGGAGAGTTACTCTAAACCTTTCTTTATGTTTCTTGATTAATTTCTTGCATGCATGTACGGTAGGAATTGCTAGGATGAATATCTAAGAAGTTGGAAGATGAAATTAGAAACTGGAACTAGAAACTTGATCTGAATGCTATTTTTTAGATTTTTCCGAGAGCAAACCGCACGGAATTAGATCATGAAATTTTTAGAGATTGTTCATATATATGTGTTCCTATTTTCAGAGATTGTTCCTATTTTCAGAGATTTTCATGATATTTTCAGAGATCATGAAATTACATGGAATTAGATGGTTCATGATTTATTTCGGATTTTTCTGAGAAGGTTTGATATTTTAATAAAATCTAATGGTAGAACTATGTCTTAAGGCAGAATCAGCAGTTGGTTAACAGGATGCCTGAGATTGTTGGAATTTTCATAATTTATTGGAGCATGTTCTTAATCTGCAATTTTTACCTTGTATTTCCACTTGTGTCTAGATTCTACAGTAAAATCAGGGAAATGTTTGGATAAAATTATAAGCTTGATAAAAACTGATCTTTAAACAGTAGCTAGAGCTGAACTGAAGAACATGATGATTTTTTGTGCTTAATTGAATTATGTAGAACTCAGTGTAGACTTGGAGTTTGGACATGAAACCTTTTGCATATTGTTCACTATGATCTCTTGTTTTATCACTGTAAAGTTAGTGTTAATTGGATGAGTATAAAATTTATGATAATTTATTTAGCATGTACTGTGCTGGTTTCAGCCAAATTTGATACCCTGTAGAGATGGTTTATTTGAGGCTCCTTAAGAGCAAAATTTGAGAAACTGTTTCATTAAAGGTTTGTAGTAGACATTAATACCTTTCCAACAAGACCTATTTGAAGTGATTCCAGTAAGTGGTTGATTTACTGTAATTTTTGCAATACTGGACAGAGGCCAGAAATTGAGCTGAGTGCTCTGATTTAGGAAGTCCTAGTGTGTGACTTGGTACATTTGTGAGACATGTGTGTGTTAGGGTGATCTATTGGTATATTTTGGATTCATGACCAACTAGAGAGTTGTCTAGGACATCCACACCTTCCTATAGAACTTGGGTTTGTAGTATTCTGATGAGTGAGTAGTGTTTTGTGCTACCGGTAAGGTGTAGCCCGTGTATAGGATATACACAGGCTGAGGCTTGAGAGACTATTTTGAGGACCTAGATGATGGAATTTGAGTTTTTGATCAACTAGGAAGTTGTAGCGTAGGTTCTTAACTTTCCGAATTGGGCTCGTACACTTCAATCGGAGTTGTATTGAGGGAGTTATGACCTTTTTAAGTTTCGGATAGAAACCCCGTAGGGTTCTTAGTCTTTGATTTTGACTAGGTATTGTAAGGACTCGTTCCCCGATGTACTACAGTGTTGATAATTCTCGTATGGGGACGTTTGGTATCTGTTATTGGTGTGTTGACTCCCATAGTGGGTGTATGACTCGAGATAGTCACTAGGGTAAGGGATACCCTGCATCTGTCGACTCTAAGTTATAAACTTCCACCGAAATGTAGGACATCGGAGCCGTGCCATTGATATAAGTTCATAGCCCAGGGTTAGAGGTGAAAACTTACATTCAAAAACGGGTTAGGGATGAATGTAGGCAACGATGCTGGAAAATTCAAGCCGGGAAAAGTGGCGAACCGGACAGGTATCGCCAGGGCCAGAGGTCAATAAGCAAGTTTGGAAGCAATCTTATCTTTTACCCAAGGTGATTAGAATAAGGCTAGGATTAGAGTGGCATATTAAGGGGTTGGGTAATTGCATTAGTCCTAGCAGACCATAGTCGGTGTTATACCTTCCTGTCATAGAGATACGTTTTCGGCACTCATGAGTGAGTCCTCGGCTCGTATCTTGGTATGTTAATTCCCAAAGTTTTGCCGGAGTAAGGTACGGGAGGCTAAGGGGATTTGAACCCCGAGGCGCTTACGTTCCGATGCATGTGGGTTTTGTTGTTTTTGTATATATAAGTTCATAGCCCGATTAGGGGTGAACATGCATGCGTCAGTCCATAGCTCGGGTTAGGGGTGGACATAGCAATCACATGGTCTTGCGACCGGATTCAATGCGGCTTTCTGAAGAGGTCCGTACATGGGTACCAAGTGGCAAACACACTAGGGCATTGCAGTGGCGGAACTAGACCGACCAACTGCAACCTCCTTGGGCGACGGACAATCTATTGGGAACTGGTTGAGTTAGGATGCATGGCGAAGGTTTGAATCCCTAAACTGTGGAGAAAGATGGCTAGATTTGGGGACGTATGCAGTATGGGATGCATTCGTACTCCAAAGTCTTGCTTGCATTAGAGTCAGGCATGTGATATGCTACATCTAGTCATAGGGTCATGGCATACCACTGCACTAGAACCCGAATCCATTAAACCCTTGTTTTGGCACATCACTTTTCTCTTTGCATAAATTATTGGTTGCGATTGAATTTTAGAGGATCGCTGTTATCATCTGCTTTGCGTCAGTCGAAGTACTGGCGTTCCCCACCTTTTAGGTATCGACTCCTACCTTTCGAGCAGGTGCAGAGATATCAGACTCACGCAGCAGAAGCCTCAAGCCGAGTAGCAAGTCCCAGAGGAGCCGATGGGCCATTTAGCGAAGTTCGGCAATAATCAGTCGATTACCATTCCGGGAGGCAGCTCATAGCTTTACAAGTGGAGTCTGTAAATATTTGCAATAAGTTGTAATGAGGGATGTAATTTGTACTCCTTGTCCAAGAATAAGGTATCGGGTATAATCAATGATGTAATGAATTTATTTGGCAATAAAAATTTTTTTAAATTTCCGTGTTATTACTGTGTTGAGATGCATTTGAAGGTAAAGATTCTGGTGAGTATCACGGATGTCC
Organism: Hemerocallis citrina; assembly: GCA_017893485.1. Taxonomy (NCBI): domain Eukaryota; kingdom Viridiplantae; phylum Streptophyta; class Magnoliopsida; order Asparagales; family Asphodelaceae; genus Hemerocallis; species Hemerocallis citrina. Next base: position 445,059,501 of record CM030358.1, on the reverse strand, counting down.
GGTAACGGGGATCCGGGGCGCTACAATTTGCAAATATGTCAAATAAATATAAGAAAATTCCAGAAAATTCACAAATGATACTTACTAATAAATAATAGGTTTCCCCCAAAATAATTTCTGATTTTGAACTCCCCAAGAAGATATTTTCACGTGTTTTGCACGAGTAAAAAGATAAATTTCAGAAAAATATTTATTAAATTACCAAAATTTATTTTAATCCATTTATTAATGTTAAAAACATTGTTTAAAAATCTGGGGTATTACACCAACGACCACCACAGCCGTCGTCGCACTCAAAGTCGAAACCGAAGCCGCCGATTGCTGTTGCGATTGATCGCCGTTGCTGTTTTGGGGAAGGTTCGTCGTTTGGTGTTTTTTGAGGAGAGGGGATCAACATTTATGTTTGGTGTTTTGTGGAGTGTTGTTGCTCTGAAGATAGTGGTCTCTTGTTGTGTATGCTGTTCTCTTGCGGTTGGTTGCTTCGTTGTGCACGTGTAAGTGCACTTGTCGCCGTCGGGATTCTTATCCCGTTATTCTTTTAATATTCAGAATCATCTCCTAATAGAAAAGCGTATCTTGAGCTCATTTTTATAGTTATTAGTTCAAGAAAATACTTTTTGAAATCCGGCAAGTAGTAATCGAATTAAATATCACATCTAATTGAACTCCGTTATTTTATTTATTGTACCATGTTATTGATTCATAGTTGTCTTATCATGCCATTGCTATTGAAATAAAACTTGAACCGTAAATTTATTGTACTATTGAACATTCAAATATACTGCCTTGTCATTTGCCCGACTTTGTACTGAGGTTACGACCCGGTTCCTGACACAGAAATTTAAAACCTTGCACATAGAAATTGTAGTACAATGAGTCCATATATTGTTATGTTTTGTATATGAACCGTGTTTTCCATATTTAATGAATTGGACCATGTATATTTCATGTATTGTATAGTTTTGATATCATCTTGAAATTGTACTAGTGCTACCGGTCTCATCGATTGTACCTGTTGTATGAGTATTGATATCATCGCCCATATTGATCACATGCATGTTCATAACTGATTGTTAGTAAAATAATAACAAGCCGGAGTAATAAGGGTCGACTTGGTAGTGGACAATATAGGAGAGTGTACTCGGAAGGGGATATTGGTGATAGCCCATATTGATCATTATTATCGGTCATATTGGCCATCGATTGGTTGTGGATTACTGACTACAGTATCCTGTTTTATCGTATATCGGTCATCGGTCATCGGTCATCGGTCATCGGCCATTGGTCATTGATATTGCAAGACCCGAGTACAGGACCATGTAGAATTCACCACTATAGTCAAACGTTCATTTGATTGTATTCACCTAAACCTGTGGTATAGGACGCAGGTGTAGCGCCCCGAATTTTCAATATGATATCTCAGAAATACGTGGCACAATTTCCAGCATCAACTTCAATTGCAATAGTAAACATAGCCAAAAATACAATATTTTTTTTCCAACTTTTATTACAATAATTCTTTACAAAACACAGCGGAAAAAAAAACACCTTTAATTACAAATTCTTTCTTTTTACAACACATTCTTTTACAATTTACATAAGCCATAACATCAATTCAGCACATGCATCCAAATCCCAAAGCTATAAGCACCTACCTGTAAAACATGAGGTTAGAGATAACCCTAACCCCCAAAACTATAGGGATCAGCCATAACAGGTATGAGTGACATCAAAAGAAAACAACATAAATAAAACATAAGGCATAGAGTAGTAAACAACATGTATTAACAGCAAGAATAAAAGAAATAAGAAATAGCAATAAATAAAACATGAAAACACCAAGTGAGACTAGACTAAGTGTCAAGTGTAGAAAATAGAAAACAACATGCATAAAACCAAGTCAAGAAAACATTAATACTATATGCTGATTCTCTAATGCACACTTGTCAGATTCTATGCATCCCACAATACATAGGTCCGGTGCAAGCCCTTATCGTTCTCCACTTTATAGGGTTAAATCCCTCGTTATGCAACTAATCCTACTACAGCGATGGAAACCCTTGTTCCAGAAGTGCTCCCGCTCGGAGTTCCTATATATGAGTTATTTCACTGTGCTTGATGCAAGTTACTTTTCAAAAGCTCGCGACCGTATCTGCATAACTACTTGTACTAGTTAAGGCTGTCTTCTTCCCTTGTCATGCTGTAGTTTTTGTTAGAACTCGAATAACATAAAATAGAAAATTCCTAACAATGTTTGTGAAGAACTACAATTACATGAATAAAAGAAAAAACCAGACACTTCAATATAGAGTCGAGATTAAGATCTCTGTCCTTAAAGTAAAATTTGGCCCCATAGTGTGACGGTAGTTGAAGAATTGCCTCCCATGATACAATTGTATTACCTTTCCATGAAGAGCAACACCCTAGCTTCAGAGATATCAGCGAACCAGTAGCTCTGTTGTACTCTCAGACTCAGAGGAAGAAGAAGAAGAAGAAGAAGAAGAAGAAGAAGAAGAAGAAGAAGAATATCAAGTTCAAAAACTGTGTAGGCTAGAGCCAAGCCAAGCAAATCCAATCCCGGCCCAGCTGAGGCCAAGCGTGCGTGTGTAACTTTGGCTAGGTCCTCTCTCCCCTACACGTTAGTGGTAACCCCAGGGCTACACACTTTAGTTCTTTTCTTTAGCTTATATACTAGAGAAACCTTTCCTAACTTCCGATGCAGGACTATCCATTTTCTCCAAATTCCCAAGTTAGTACATTTCGAGTACCCAACTTTGGACCAACATTTCTCACTCATACGGAATCTGTTTTTGGCAAATGAGTATATTACGGAATAGTACTCGACGAGAGGAACGTAATCCAATCACTTTCTGGCACCTGCCGGTGGTCGGAGCCCACCGGAACCCGGTCCGGAAAATTTTCCAAAAATATTTTCAAAAATCCCCCACATGAATGAAATTTACCAAACTATGCAATCCAAACACAACAGAAAAAGACATGACAGAAAAGACTCTGAGAGTAAAATTGAAAAATTACTGCATCAGGAATGGTAGTAATTTTTCAACTTTGAATCACCCTTAGAGAGTAGCCATTGGATTCACTTGACCAGGTAGTGATCATGATGTCTTGAACTACCCGGGCTTTGATGTGAACCTAGACAATAATTATCACATAGTTTCATCTCCTCACAGAACTAGGTCCTTTTGTTGTGTTCATTTTGGCCTTGAACAATCCTGGTTAATCGTGAGTGAACTTGGAGAATGTACCCTCTCTTCATTCTCCTAGAAACGGTATCATTTCACACTCATAAGGTGATTATCCATAAAGAGTATCTTGTCATACTCCACTTTTATTTCAAAGCCATGGAAATCATTAAAAGCCAAACTTATCATAACCCCTTGCAGGCAGCACTGTTTTATCATCCGAAGAGTGGGTACGAGATTTTAATCTCTTAGTACTCACATCGATTCAACAAGATTTAGTTTAGTTGTCCCCTTGAACCTAGATCTTGGGATCTTCGATTCCTAGGTAGGGTTTCCATCAAGTATCCTCTTTCGTCATAGGCTTTAAACCCATTCCTCTTGATGATCTCATAACTTGCTATCGTGACAAACATTTAATAAATGGATCTGCTAAGTTGTCGGTCGATTATATATACTCTATAAAGATTATTCCATTTGAGAGCAGTTGTCTAATGGTTTTGTGTCGCCTTTTGATATGACGAGACTTAGCATTATACATACAACTCAGTGCCCTTGCTATAGCCGATTGGCTATCACAGTGTACACATATAGCAGACACTGGTTTTTCCCACATAGAAATATCCTCTAAAAAGTTTCAAAGCCACTCTGCTTCCTCTGCCGCTTTGTCTAAAGCAATAAACTCAGATTCCATGGTGGATCTGGCCAGTAACGTTTGTTTAGAGGACTTCTATGATACAGCTGCACCACCAAAAGTGAAGACATACCCACTTGTGGATTTCGAGTTCTTGGAGTCTGATATCCAGTTGGCATCACTGTAGTCTTCTAGTACTGCTGGATATCTGGTGTAATGCAGCTCATAACTCTCAGTATATCGCAAGTAGTTCAATACTCTAGTTATTCCTTTCCAGTGACTTCATCCTGGATTACTTGTGTAGCGGCTCAGTACATTTACTGAATGCGCCAAGTTCCGGTCTTGTACAATTTGTTAAGTATATCAGACTATCGATTACACGTGTATATTCAATTGTGATATGCTGTCACCCGTATTTTTGAACAAGTGAAGACTGGGATCCACAGGACGTTTGGCAATTCTATTGGAGTAATTCTTGAATCTTTCAAGTACCTTCTCAGCGTAATGAGCTTGAGACAAAGTAATACACTCAGGCATCCTGGAAACTTTGATTCCTAGTATGACATCTGTGACTCCTAAATCTTTCATATCAAACTTACCACTAAGCATGTTTTAAGTTTGTTTGATAATGTCATTATTACTACCAATAATAAGCATGTTATCTACATACAAACACACCAGAATGTATCCATTTGGAGTATCTTTGATGTATATACACTTATCACATTCATTTATTTTGAAACCATTTGACATCATAATATTGTCAAATTTTGCATGCCACTGCTTTGAAGATTGTTTCAGTCCATACAAGGATTTTACAAGCCTACAAACCATGTTTTCTTGTCCAGGAACTATGTAACCCTCAGGTTGTTTCATGAATATTTCTTCTTCTAAATCCCCATTTAGAAAAGTGGTTTTGACATCCATTTGATGTATTTCGAGCTTACGTAGAGCTGCAATAGCTATCAGTATTCTTATGGAAGTTATTCTCATGACCGGAGAATAAGTATCAAAGAAGTCTAGGCCTTCCTTTTGCCTAAATTTTTGTACCATAAGTCTCGCCTTATGTTTCTCTATTGAACCATCTGGTTTCAATTTCTGTTTGAAAATCCATTTGCTACCTAGAGCTTTACACCTAGAAGGCAAATCGACCAACTCCCATGTATAATTTTGCATAATGGAGTCTATTTCACTTTGATTGCTTTTTTCCACATAGGAGCATCAGGCATAGACATGTTTTCCTTGAATGTTTTGGGCTCATTCTCTAACAGAAAGGCCGTTACAAAGTCAGGATCAAATGATTTTGATGTTCTAGCCCGTTTACTTCGTCTAGGTCCATCATTATCATCTCCTGGTTCATCAACCGAGGTACTTGCACTCTCTTACTGATGTGTACATTTGAGATACGTAGCATCCTTGCACGGAAATACGTGTTCAAAGAAGGAGGCATTCCTTGATTTCATTATTGTATTTACATGGACGTCGGTATATCCGATTTATATACCAAGAATCGATATGCACTGTTGTTATGTGCATAGCCTATGAATATGTAATCAATGGTCTTAGGTCCTATTATGACCTGTTTGGGATTAGGTACTGCTACCTTTGCTAGACACCCCCACACTTTGAGGTATTTATACGAAGGTACGTTACCTTTCCACAGTTCGTATGGTGTCTTGCCAGTTTTCTTGTGAGGTGTTTTATTAAGAATATAGTTGGCCGTCAGCAATGCTCCCCCCCGCATGTTCTGGGGTAACCCAGAATTCATCAACAAGGCATTCATCATCTCCTTCAGAGTTCGGTTCCTGTGCTCAGCAGTACTGTTTGATTCAGGTGAGTAAGAAACAGTTGTTTGATGAACTATTGCATGTTCAAAGCAGAACATATTAAATGGCGCATCATATTCCCCTCCTCTATTACTCCAAACAATTTTAATCGTTTTGCCAAGTTGATTCTCAACCTCAAGCTTATATTCCTTGAATTTATCCAATGCCTCATTTTTGCTATGTAACAGGTAAACATAGCAGTATTTTGTGCAATCGTCTATGAACGTCACAAAATACTTTTTACCACCTCTGGTTTACACGAATTTTAAATCACACAGATCCGTATTAATTAGACCTAGAGTTTCAGTATTTCTTTCTACAGAACGAGATGGAATTTTAGTGAGTTTGGTCTCTGCGCAAACTTCATATTTGTCGCATTTGTCTACCTTAAATTTTGGTAGTAAATTCATGTTAATTAATCTACACAGAGAATTAAAGTTAACATGGCCTAGTCTTTCATGCCAAACAGAAGAAGACACAACAACATAAGCAACAGGATTAATTTCATTAATTTTGGGAACAACAGATTTTGGGATGACTGTCATTACATTCAATTTGAACAGTCCATCCTTAACATACCCTTTTCTCAAGTACACCCCATTCTTTGAAAGTACAAAATTATCAGAAGCAAGCACGACCCTAAATCAATTCTTGCTTAGCAAAGATCCCGAGACCAGGTTCTTTCGAATATCCGGAACGTGCAACACATTGGTTAGTGTTAGTTCCTTGCAATAAGTCATCTTCAACACTATCTGCCCTGTTCCTTCAATCTTGGAGGTGGAAGAATTCTCCATGAACAACTGTTCATTCTTGTTTCACTTATGGTATTAAGTGAACATATCCTTGTCCGAGCAAATGTGCTTGGTGGCCCCAGTATCATACCACCACTCACGAAGATTGCTCCCTACCAAACTGACCTCCGATACAACAGCACAGAGGTCCAAGTTAGAGAGATCAGTGGACAGGTTCTCAGCTATATGCGCATGGGATTTCTCATTTCCTTTTGCCCTTCCATTTCCAGTATGGATGTTATCCTTGCTACGACATTCAGATATCTTGTGCCCCAACTTACCACACTTTTGACATTTTCGAGCAAGCCTTTTTGCAGCAGATTTCTTGTTCGAGCACTGTGGCAAGAATTTCCTCTTTTTGCCCTTCTGTTCGTGCTCCACCATGTTGACTTTTTCTATGGACTGATTTCCATAGGACTTGTCACCCTTGCGATTGTCCTCTTCAATCTGCAACCTGACAATCAAGTCCTCAAGAGACATTTCCTTTCGCTTGTGCTTGAGGGAGTTCTTGAAGTCCTTCCATCCAGGTGGAAGCTTTTCAATGAACACTGCAACCTGGAACGGTTCGCACAACATCATGTTCTCTGCAGCGATTTCGTGCATGATCAGTTGCAGTTCCTGTATTTGACTTACAACAGTCTTGGAGTCAACTATCTTATACTCCAGAAATTTTCCAACTACAAACTTCTTAGAGCCAGCATCTTCGGTTTTGTACTTCTTCTCCAAAGACCCCCACAGAAGTTTGGATGTCGTGAAGACACAGTACACATTGTAGACCGGGTCTACCAAACCGTTCAGGATGTAATTTCTGCATAGATAATTACCCTGAGTCCATTCATCAACCGCAGCAAAAGAGTGTGCATCCATAGGTGCCAGCATAGGGATAGTTTTAGTCAGAAACTTTTCCAACTTCAAGGTGGTCAGGTAGAACTGTATCTTCCCTTGCCACTTCTTGAATTCAGTTCCATTAAACTTTTCTAGTTTTTCTCTCACAGTTATATGTGTGGGCAGAACGACCGTTTATGCCGCAACCAATTGTACAGTCACATTCAGGGTCACTAGTGTTTATGCACTAAGTAGTCCACTGACATTCTCATTTTGTGTGTTTTTCATTTTTTTTCTGAAAAAGTTAAAACTCAACAGTTAGTTTTTTTTATTTTCCAAAATGATAACAGTACCTGTAAATAATCTTCAAAAAACTGTTAGAATAGAGGAAAAATTTTGGTTTAAGATTGTTAGAACTCAAATATCATAAAATAGAAAATTCCTAAAAATGTTTGTGAAGAACTACAATTACAGGAATAAAAGAAAAAATCATACACTTCAATACAGAGTCGGGATTAAGATCTTTATCCTTAAAACAAAATTCGCTCCGTAGTGTGACGGTAGTTGATGAATTGCCTCTCAGGATACAACTGCTTTAGAGATATCAGCGAACCAGTAGCTGTATTGTACTCTCAGACTAAGAGGAAGAAGAAGATTATCAAGTTCAAAAATTGTGTTTCTGGAAGGCAAAATTGTAGAGTCTTATAGGTGATGATGGCATAACTGATGGATCATGGATCCATTACTCTGTAACAGCAGAGTAATTGTTAACATGAGCCTAACGTGTGTGTGTTTGTAACTTTGGCTAGGTCCTCTCTCTACTACACATTAGTGGTAACCGCAGGGCTACACCTTTTATTCCATTTCTTTAGCATATATACTAGAGAAATCTTTCCCAACTTCTGATATGGGACTATCCATTTTCTCCAAATTCTCAAGTTAATACATTTCGAGTACACAACTTTGGACCAACATTTCTCATACATAAGCAATCTGTTTTTGGCAAATGAGTACATTACGTAATAGTACTCGACAAGAGGAACGTAATCCAATCACTCTCCGGCGCCGTCGGTTGCCGGAGGCCACCGGAATCCAGCCCAGGAAAATATGCCAAAAATATTTCCAACCGTTTTTTTGTTTATATATCCACGGTAGACACCGACTAGGACTAGGAGATGACGTGGAGTGAGTTTGAGATGGATTGCAGCTGCATCCGTGATGTGGCTGGCATCTATTCTGGAAGGAGGAGATGGAGAGGGAGATGGACATGGTTGTTATAAGTGTTGGAGGGGACCAGTTTGAAATAGCTTGTCATCGATCGGTTTGTTTTTGTGAAGTGGTCTTCCACAAGGGCACGTTCTACGTACGTAACAGCACCACCGGGCTGGATTTTGGAACTTGATCTTTCTTTCGGTACTAGCTAAGCCCTAATTAAGTGCAAGTGTGTGTTGCTCTAAAGACTACCTGCAGTAATTTGTTCCAAAGCGAAGAAAAAAAACAAAGAGGAGATTGTGGAAATGTCTTAAGACTCTTACCTGGTAGAGTCCCCGACCTGGATGGAGCTGATGAGCTGATGCAGGTGTGGAGGCAAATTGATCTGTCTAGTTTCTACCCGAAGAGGAAGAATTCTTTCACTGTTATCAAATGCAGTACCAGTTTAAGTGGTGACGACAATGGCCTAGTGGGCAAGTGGGTTCAGGTCAAATGACTGCAGGGCCGGTGATTTGGTGTTGTTTCTTGGATTAAATTAACTAGTCCCTGGCCGTCTCTATTAATGAGTTTCTCCATCTACTTCACCCATGGTGATTAGGATGAATTTCTTCCTAATTACATCTCTACTGACAGGGGAAACTTCTGCTGGGAGAGACTCGTTTTGTCAAACCTTTCGTCCTGCAAGTTGAATCTCTGCGAGAACACATTCCCTGGCTCATGCAGGTTTGGGTCCCCCATACATAAGGCCTGGTTTCCCCCCTACTCCCTAAATTTGCTGAGCAACCTACGCAAGGAGGCCAAGAAGTCAGTTCAGCTTCCGGTGAGTAGACATACGAAAGAAAGTTGGTGTTGCTGCTAATTTCTATGGGAGTAAACATATACGTGAATTCTTTTAATAAAAATAATAAATATCAAACCTTCGTTGTTCGTCGGTGTTGACTGCCAAAACTGCACTTGACTCCGATATCTGATCGTCATGAACGGCTAATTTCGCTCCTGTGGACCTGCAAATAAGCCTCAAACACCGGGGTTCCCGGCGACTGACCCTCCGACGCCCAAGTCAGAAACTCAGAGATATGATGGATTTTGAGAGCGGAATTTCCAATTACCTGATTTCTGAAGATGTTTAGAGGTATATATTGTCGCTGAGGGGGACAGTTTCAAGATACCATCTATCTCTACTTTTCGGTGTCATGTTAAGGTTGGTTACTCCCTCCATGCGAAGAGATCGAGTAATGATTCCTATCTTGATGAAGAGATAGAGTTTTGAAACTCTCTTGTGCATGGGGGATATAATCGGTTACCCCTAGAAATATGGGCTTTAAACTGAGTTCTTCTGATGAATCTGGGCTCCTCTGCCCTATAGCTGCTTTGGTAGTTGCTATTATAGGCTTGATTGGGTCAATGGGCCTTAAAACGGCCCTACCCCTCTCGTCGGGTCTGTATGTACTGAAAATTATCGTTTTATCCCTGAGAGTTCTAAAATTCGTGTCCGATTTAAATAAACCCTATTTTGTTCCAATTTTTTAACCCATATTAGGCGGGTGTCTGACACAGTAGTTGAATTAATGAATGCTGTCAATAGTTTCCTTTAGTTTTGGCTCTCACTTATATCAATACTCTCCAGCTTATGTTTTTTGAGAAAAAAGGTGACCTCGTCACCGCTTTATTAATAGGAAATTAATGATGCAAGTAGTACAGAAATGTTACATCTATCTGTTCCTAAACGGAATAGTGGAGAACAGTTACATAGCTAAGCCTACATCCTTAACTTGTCCCTCCCTAGCTAAACTTACAGACGCTGGTTCTCTAACTTGTTCTCCCACCTATCACTCCCAATAGTAATAAGGATTCCCCACAAGACTGATGTGGGATTCAAAAAACCTACTAGAAATCACTCCACCCCCGAAACTCCCTCTACATTCCCCCAAACGTCCACGTTGGCAATAACCACATCCACCATCTCTTGCTGGAATACTAATTCCTCTCCCCACGACGTTGATGTCGTGTATCTGCCAATCCAACCCCACCGTGATGCCATTTTTCAATTGCATCAAATCCAGCTCTCAACAGTAGTCGTTGTTCTCAACCGAAACTGAGCCACTTGAACTCGCCGAGCACTCCACAAAAAGTAATTTGAATTTCAACCGAACTAGTTTGAACTTCAAATTGCCCCCGAACAGTCTCCTCACACTCCTTGCCTGAAATTTGAATTTCAAAAATCTATATTAAAATTCAAAAATCAAGGAATCTCCCCCTCCTCCACTCCTCCAATTCAAATTTGAATTTCGAACCCTAACTCTAAATTCAAATTTGAGCATCACAATCATAATTCGAAATTCAAAATTTGAATTTCAAAATCTGACTCTCCGCTTCCACCATCGTCGATATCGTGTTCACCTCCACTCCTCCAAGAATTCTCGTCGTACGCATCCCGACGTCAGCTCCTTCGTATCTCCAATGATGCCACTTTTGACCTCACTGAAATGCGCCTCTCGACAGAAGGATGCTCTCTGTGCCCTATGTCCAACCAGGCCCGACTCCGTACCTTATCGAGCCCAACTCTGTTTGGGAACTTAATAAGCTAGAGCAAAACCTCCGGCTAGCTACGCAATTGTGCCACTCCGACGAACCCAAGAACGAGCCTCGATGTGCTCTATCCCGACAATATCAGCCCCTTGTAGTATCACCACTGATCCTCCTACCACTCCTTCCCGTGAAAGTCTTGAGGAATTTCGAAATCTAAGTAGAAATTCCCTAATCAAATCAATTTCCCCTTCCGAATCCCCCAATCTCCTAGTAGATCTGGATTCAAGAACATCTCAAACCCTTGCCTCCTCTTCGACCACCCCCAGCCTCAGTCACCTTCCTCTCTTCCTCGACCTTGCCATCAAACCCACCTACACTCCGCCCAACCCTCTGCATCGCCCCTCTGCAGTCGAAATCAGACAGCCCACCTTACACTCCAGGCCACCTTGCCATCAAACCCACCTACACTCCGACTAGCCTCTTCGCCGCCTACCGTTGGACGCTAACACATCCAACCCCTATGAAAACACTTATCATCGCCGTCAAAAGCCATCCACGCTGCCTTGACCACGCTCTATCCTCGATGTCACCGCTAGATCACCCTACACTACACCACCCACAACTTGCCAGCCACTTGGCGCAGTGGGTTGCGTCGCGGCTGCCGCATCAACGAGATCCGGACTCTCAAAACCCTAGACGTAGCTCCGCCGACCACTACTATGCTCCGATAGCGGAGGTGGGCTGGGGGGGAGGGGGAGGAGGAAGAGGTGGCGCGAGACTCCTACCCCCTCCCCGATCGACGACGTCGGTGGATTTGTTACTTTTTTTTTTAGAGTTTGTCTCTTTAGGGTTTTCTAGAGAGAGAAGCTATTTTTAAGCATTGAAAAGTCATGTTTTTCTAGAGAGAGACTATTTTTTTTAAACTGTTTTTATTTTTTAGAGTTTCTCTCTCCAGCTCATGTTACTTACCCTTTAAAATCATGTTTTTAATCTCAAAAAAGGTGTTTTTAGTTTATTCCCGAAAGAGGTATTTTTAGAACTTATCTGATAATAAAAAAATGTCAAACGATTTTCTTCCTGATAAACTGCTAACCTCCTTCAAACACTTGGCATGCACCAAGTTATACCTGATATACACCAGTCGACTGTCTTAGTATGAAACTGACTGAACTTATTCAAACTCTGACCAGTCGACTCATAGCGGCAACCCAATCGACTGTTCAAGTCATTTCGACAGTTTGCTAATTTCAAATTTTGATTTTTCGAATTCAAAAGTTTATTTTCCGTTGGTTGACAGTTGGTACAACTGCCTCCCAACGTCTAGTGTTTCTAACTCTATAAATAGAGAATAGAAATCACTTGGAAAAGGTTAACAACTTTCCAAGCTTTTTTGTTTTTCAAAGTTCTCAAGCTTTTGGTTTTAAAACAAGAAGAAGCATTCAAAAGCATTCACTTTCTAAGTCTTGGTTCTCTGAAATCATTCTAGCATAACAGTGATTTCGTTTTAGACTGATTTCGGAAGTTGACCTAATAGCCACACATAAATTACATCCACAACAAGGCTATAGGTTGATTGTAAACTTTTTGTTGTTGTTCTTCACTCTCGGGTCGTGAGAGTAGTTTCCTCTCGGTTGGAGAGTAGGGTTCTAGGGTGTAGAGTCAGGTTTGTCACTCTTGGTGGAAGAGTGGGTTGCTTTCTATAGTTGTGAGAAAGGACTACGGGTTGGACAAGGTTGTTGTCTAACGTCGTAGGGTGTTCTTGCAATTGTTTCAAGAACATTGAAAAATCTCAAGTGGGTTGCTTGGAGACTGGATGTAGGTCGGGAGGACCGAACTAGGATACATCGTGTGTACTCTGTGATTGTATCTCTCCAAACTTGCATTTCATTTTCTTGCTTCTCAAGTTTTCTATGAAACTTGTCTGGACAGCCGAATGTGACTTTTTGTAAGTCGATTGGTCAAACTTGTACTAACTTCTCTGAAAATTCGCGAGATAAGTCGACTGGCTCTTCTATAAGTCGGCTGATCCGAATCGCCTTAAAATACTCTTCTTAACTGTCACCTCAGTCGACTGGTCAGAAGAAAAGTTTAATTCCGCAATTTATTTTTTATAAAACACTATTCACCCCCCCCTCTAGTGTTTCTTGCCTTGCCTACAGGATCCAACAATTTAATTCCTAGCAATTGCTCTCCTAGAATGAAAGTTCCTAAAAACTCCACTTTGCCTCCTCGAAATCCGCGCGCAAGAAAAAGCTCCCCAATTCTCCAATCGGCCAAACGACGGCAAGAGCATCTCCTCTTCTTTACGGCAAATGCAACAGTGAAGGCAACTCAACCCCATCCTCATTGCATATATAAATATATATGTATGCCATTGATATAGATGTATATATGTATGGTGGGATTGAGTGAGAAAGCAAGGTCATTTGTTAGGTGGGATTCGGCAAAGACATGAAAGCACCGGAAGTCTCAACTCTCATTCATACTATTTACATATATGTACATATATATGCATAGTGAGATTTATTGGGAAAAGCAACAGTGGGGTTTGCTAGAGTCTTGGTCTCGGCAGATCAAGGAAAAGGACGAGGGAGGGGCTTCGGGTCTGATAGAGGAGAAAGAAGGAAAGTACTAGTGGTGATTGAGAGAAAGTAAGTAGATATGAACATATATATGAATGGTGAGTAGGGGAAGAAACAGAGGACATGTGCTGGGTGCTTTTGGTTTGGTTGCTTGCTTGCTGGTTTCGACAAACAAGGACAGAGAAAGAAGCTAAAGGGGTGAGGAGAATGGTAGGGGTGTAGGGGTATTATATAAGAGTAATAGAGATAGTTATAATAACTAACCCCATGAACACCACTACCTCCACTCGCTCATCCACTCACAATTCCAAAATTGTGTTCTCCCTCCACTAAAAAAGAAACAGCCGGGCCAACAATTTATGGGTGAAAACACATGCACGTGCGTGCACTAGTGCACACCCTTCACAAATTAATTATTTTTGAAAATATAAATCATATATATACATAATATGTACATAAAAATTAATTTAATTAAAATTTCATAATGTTTCATGCACAAATAAAATCAACGTACACACAATTCAAAATTTATTTTGAAAACGGATACTCTCAAATACGCGCACCGAAAACATGTACTTCGCACGTAAAACATAAAAATACGAAATTTGGTTTTATCAACAAAAAAATGTTAAAGTTAATAAAAATACAATACAAGAAAAATATATTTATTAATTTTTATATATTCTACGACGTAATCGTCACGTACATAGAAAACACGTGTATTACATCTGCAAAAGTATTTAGATCAAAATGCTAGAAAATGAATTTCCGTTTTATAAATTGGATATGAATATATAAATAAATAATTGAAACACAGAGAAAATATTACACGTAGCGGTGGAAATCCATAATCGATACGTGCATCAAAAACACCTAAAAAACACGTAAAACCCAGAGATTGAAATGTTGCATTTGAGTTGACTCAAATAGGATAAAATCAATACAGAAAATGCATAAATAGTCGGAAATCGCAATAAGTAGTGAAACACATTATAAATATTACTAGTAATTGTGCAAAATACACGTGCATAACACATGAGGGTAAAATTTTCATTTCCAATTTTGCGGGGTGTTACAAATCGACCTCCTTTCAGCAGAGCCATCCTCGATGCAACCATTCCAAGGGGCTTCAAGGCTCCTTAATTCGAACCCTACAATGGAGAATCAGACCCTACTAACCATATCGAAAGCTTCAAAATACTCATGATGGTCTATAACGCTACCAATGCACTCATGTGTCGGACATTTCCCGCATTACTGAAAGGATCAGTAAGGGAATGGTATTCACGCCTGACTCTAGAATTAATTTTATCTTTTGACCAGCTCGAAAAACTTTTCATTGCCCACTTCGTTACTAGCCATAGGGCTGAAAAGACAAGTGTCTCCCTGTTAGAACTCAAGCAGAGAGATGGAAAAACTGCTAAAGGACTTCGTCAAACATTTTACAACAGAAGCAAGGTCGATTTCCTCCTTGGACTCTTCAGTGGCGGATGCATCCTTCCGTCACAACATCATCCATAAAGAACTAAAAACATCCCTCGCCAAGAGGCCTCCTCGAGATTTCACTGAGCGCCTAAAAGGAGTGAAAAGTACGTCAAGGTCGAGGAAGCTCTCATCCACAAGTCAAGAAAGAGTCAGTTTCCGAGAACAAACGGAAGAATGCAAGTAAGGAAATGCCCAAGAAGTTTCAGAAAAATTGTGCAAGTCAAGGCCATCCTCCTTCTACACCCCGCTTCGACAAATTTACTCCTTTGAACACAAGTATGTCTGCCATTCTTATGGCGGTTGAAAAATAAGGGATAGTTCGTCTGCCACCCAGAATGACAATGGTCGGCAAGAGAAGAGACAAGGGCCTGTGGTGCGCATTTCATAGAGGCCATGGACATACTATCGTTAATTGCAAAGCCCTCAAACAAGAAATTGAAGACCTGATTCAGCGGGGCTATCTTTGTCAGTTTGTCCAACGAAACAATAACGCCGAAAACCCTCCGCCACAGGGGGCTAATAAGCATCCAGAAAGGCCTTCTGAATCACGAGATTACGAGCACATGGCCATTCTACACACCATCCATGGAGAACCTATGGGGAGAGATTCTAACTCCTCTCACAAAGCCTTTGTAATGGAAGTTAATTTGGTTCATAACACTTCAGCCCCAAAGGGTTCTGGCCTCTCTGTATCCTTCTCTGATAAAGATCTCGAAGGCGTCAAAACTCCTCATTGCGATGCACTGGTTATCAATTTAGGCTTAGGCAAATCATGAGGTGCGACGTATCCTCGGAGACAATGGCAATTCCGTGAACATCCTTTTTCATGGCTGCATTTGATGCGCTAAAGCTCTCTCAAGATTGACTCAGGCCAGTCAGCTGTACACTTCATGGCTTCTCAGGTGTACCTATCTAAGTCGAGGGAATTGTCGCACTCGACGTAACGGCAGGGAATGCCCCAGCAAGTCAGACAGAATCTTCAGACTTCCTGGTAGTCGACGTCAAATCCACGTATAATGCCACATTTGGCCACCCCTGAACTAGCCGCTTTCCACGCCGTCACCTCCGCATTTCACATGAAAATGAAATTTCCGACAACAGCAGGCGTAGGCTAGGTAGTGGGAAGCCAACAGGCAGCACAGGCGTGCTACACTGCTACCATGAGGGGCTCGGTTCTCCCCCTCCATGCCGAAGAGATATTACAGGAAAATAATCATAGTATCACCGAGCCTGCAAATGAGGTCAAATATGCTACACTTGGCAGTCAAATCGAGAATTTTCAGATTTGTCAAGTTATCTCCTCCCAGTTCCGAGTACGTCCTCATCAGAACCCAACAAAACACTTAAATCCCTCACCCGAAGCCACTCCGCTCATTCAACAGAAACAAATAATCTTGCCTAAACACATTAGTGTATCAGAAGATTTCTCTTTCTCTTTGCAAAAATCGAGGGGCTCCTTCCAAAACAGGCAAGTCCAGACAAGGTGTAACGCCCCGAATTCCAAACACACGGTAGTTCGTATCACAACAGGATCTTTTACTTCAAATTCTTACAATTTTACAATGAATTTAAAACTTTTTCATACAATAGTGTTCTTTTACATTAAAGCAGCGGAAAATAAATAAGTACAACACGGTAAAAGATACAACTTGAATAACAGCAAGTAAAATTTGAAAGCATTCTTTAGCACCAAATCATCTTTGTGTTCTTTTGCAATCCCAAACCCTGCACTGAAGACTGTGGGCACGTCAGTTACTTACAATCGACGCTATATTATAAATCAACCATCCTCACTATGCAGTAAAATAACGATTCTTTATACTTTAACAAACACATACATAACTTGAATGCAAACAAAGTGTAAAGAGTGACATTCCTAAACATGACAATGTATGATATGCCTTAGATGCCTAATGCAGATCTACACTACGATGCACTAATACATACTTGTTCGGATTCTATGCATCCCATTCTACATAGGTCTGAAGGCAAGCCCTTATCGTACTCCTCAATATAGGGTTCAGTCCCTCGCAATGAATTACTACTACGGTGACTAGTGTATGTTTTAAACATTCTGTGAGTATCTAGTACCATCCCAAAAAATTCTTGAGTATCGTACTCCCAATTCAAGTGATTTTGAACACACTACCTCACACACAGTAAACCTGGAGACCAATACTCACACCGCGAGCTATGACCCCGATAATTCTTGACTATCGCACTCCCACTTCAAGTGATTTTGGATACATTGCCTCACACCCAGTAATTCTAGAGGTGAATACCCATATCGCGTTGTCATCGGTACCTCATTACACAAACACCATACGAGCGTTGCCTTGATCCCAGTAATTCTGGAGTAATATCCCCCACTGTGAGCCTTAACCCCGGTAATTCTGGAGATACCTCCCACCGCGCTATCTAGGAACTTATACTTGTGTTTGCCCATACCTCATCACATCTCCCCTTAGTGCCTAACCCGAAGTTTTAGTTTTGAAAATTATCACAACCTAGAGCTAGCTTACCCTATCAGATTTAAACCAACACAAGAGAAAGTCAGCCCACACTCGCTACTTCTCAAAGAGAGAGTCAACCCACACTGGTTACTCCTCAGATTCTCATAATAAAAACTGTCGGTCACTAGGGCCTTGCCTAGCCTCTAGATTCTAACAACTATCTCATTCTAGAGATCAACAATAGGTTATATTCAACCTCAACAATATTATTTCAATTTTTAAAACAACAATTTTCTTCAACCCTGAAGTATTCAACTTTCATAATTCGTTCATTTAAAATTTCCAAATCACATTCCTCATAATTAACTTTTAAATAGCCAATCAAGAAAATCACTTCCAAATTAATTCTCTTTCAAACATTTATACTCTTTCACATTAATCTATATTTCAAACCAAACTCATTTTCAATTTTCGATCTTCTTTAAAAATCATCCCCAAAATTATCTATTTCTATTTCCACTTTACCTCACGTTTTAAAAAGAATCATTCTTTATAATCTTCAATTATATGCATACCCTTTTAGGTTCTAAATTTTTCTTTTAAAATAGTATATAAAAATCTCAAATTTATTTTAATAATATTCTACTAATTTTTCTCTTAATTTTTCCCAAAATATAACTCAAATCCAAAGAGAAACAAATAAAAAAAAGTTTAAATCCGAACGCCCTGCATGGCTCGAACCGGCGCCAGCAAGAGCCAGCCTAAATGCCTACCACTAGGCCACATGCAGACCTAGTATTATGAGGTTTTTCATGTATTAAATACCAGAAACCCCCTCATTTAAAATCCTAAAAATTTTGGAACAACAACAGAGTACACCCCCGCTCGAACCCGCACCAACAGAGAGGCGACACAATGCCTATCGACTGAGCCGTAACTCAGATCACACCATATAAGGGGTCTAAATCAATAAGTATTTGATCTCGGTCTATTTCCCTATTTTCAAAATACAACATACAACTTCTACCGTTCATCACAATAATTTAATTCGATCACACTTCACATTCTAAATATTCAGAGGCCAACTTATACTGAGTTGGTTTGCCATAACAATAATTCTACACAAATTAAAATTTCTAACACATGAAGAATGTCTCAAATACCACATGAATTTGTGAAATATTAATCTACATAATATATATATATATATATATATATATATATATATATATATATATATATATATATATATATATATATTCCCCGTTCTCTTTTCCATGCAATTAATATTAAGATAATTTTTTCTTCAAAAATCAATTACATTCATACTCAATCATTTTTTTTCATGAATTATTTATAAAAATCTACTCACTCTAAAAATAATCACACTATGATATTTCATATGTCAATTTGCACAACTTCTAAATTTTTATTTTGTAAATCTACTACAAATAACATGCACTTCACTCAAAATTAATAAATTTCTCCTACCACATGCATCACAATCAGTGAGAAAAAATTAAACAGTTCTACATCTACAATTGATCTTTAGAGCACCTACACATGCAATTATTCTACAATTTAGAGAGTATAAAGAAACACCCACCTCTAAGTAGCAATTTCCCTTGTCCAAAGCAAAAGCAACCACACAAACAACCCATCGAAATCCCCAAAAGCCAAGCACAATCAAACTCCGAAATCAACAGTAAGCCCCTCACGAAATCACCTGAACTCTCTGCCTCTCACTCTTGTTTAATAAAAAAATAAAAATTGATTAGGATTTAGAGTAAATGACTTTAGGCTTAGGAGTTTATTTACAAAATTAATAAGTAGATATAAAACTACCCCCCACTATCTCTCTCCACTACCACATACTTCATGACTTGGTCAAGAAGTCTCCAACATTCCCAACGTCAGCCTTCCCTTGTGTGCACAATGCACGTGTGCACGTGCACGTGCTTGTGCACACCACCTCCTCTATTTATTTATTTTTTAATATAGTTTTACTAATGGGCTCAATTAAAAAATTGGTTTCTTTTGTAAAAAATATTTTCTTAGGCCCATGAGCTTCAAAAAAATAGAAATTAATGAAAATTTAGAGCTTCAAAAATTTTCCCACGTTCATTACACGTGCAAAATGTGAAAATTAAATTTATATATATATATATATATATATATATATATATATATATATATATATATATATATATATATATATATCTGGGATGTTACAACACTCCCTTCTTAGAATAGTTCCTTCCTCGGAACTACACTTAAAGTGTGCGAAAACAAAAGAAAGGAAAAGTTTACAAAATCTAATCAAAAAATTTCATGGTGGTCTCTCATCATCCTCTCCTCAGATTCCTAAGTGGCTTCCTCAATCAGTTGGTTCCTCCATACGACCTTGACCAAAGGTATAGTTTTATTTCTCAAAACGTTCTCCCGTTGGTCCACAATCTCCACAGGACGCTCCTCGTAACTGAGATCCAACTACATAGTGAGGATGGTTCCGGTAGATGATGACTCGGATCCGAAATATCGCATCGTAACATAGACATGTGGAAGACATTATGCACTTAGACCAGTTCCTCTTGCCAACTCCAGCAGATAGGCTGTCTTCCTAATCCTCTTCAATATCTTGTAAGGTCCAATGTACCTCGGGGCTAACTTTCCACTCTTCCCAAACCGAATCACACACTTAGTTGGAGAACTTTCAGGATAACATAGCCCCCTCTTCAAATTCTGGATCTCTTCTCCGATTGTCGGCGTAACTCTTCTGCCTACTCTGTACACCAACCGGCCTCTTCCTGATCAGCTCAATCTTCTCTGAAGTCTGCTACACTATTCCAGGCCCATACATCTGCCTTTCCCCCTACTTCATACCAGCATACCGGTGTCCTGCACTTCCTTCCATAGAAAGCTTTGTATGGTGCCATACTGATGCTAGTCTGAAAACTGTTGTTGTAGGAAAATTCCACTAGAACTAAGTGCCTCTCCCAGATGACATCGAAGTCCAACACACAACACCTCAACATATCCTCCAGCACCCGATTGACTCTCTCAGTCTGCCCTTCAGTTTGAGGATGAAAAGCAGTACTGGAATCAGTCCTGGTCCCCAATGCTGCCTGAAGACTCTTCCAGAAATGTGACGTGAATCTCGCATCTCGATCTAAAACAATCGATACGGGAATTTCATGTAGTCTCACAATCTCACCGACATACAGTTCTGCCAACTTCTCCAACGACCAAGTGACCTTCATTGCCAAAAAGTGAGTAGATTTGGTGAGTCGATCGACTATCACCCAAATCGCATCATTCCATTTGCGACTCTTGGGTAGCCCTGTAATGAAATTCATGCTGATGTTATCCCACTTCCACTCTGGAATTGGTAACGACTGCAACAATTCTCCGGGTCTCTGATTTTCTGCCTTGATTTGCTAACAAGTTGCATACCTTGCAACAAAATCTGCTACATCCCTCTTCATTCCTGACCACCAGAAATATTATTGGATTTCCTTGTATATCTTGGTACTCCCTAGATGCACTGACAAAAGAGTAGCGTGTGCTTCCTGTATAAGGCTTTCTTTCAGTTCTGCTTGATCCGGTACCCACAACCACTCTCCAAACCACAATACTTCATCCTTTACTTGGAATTCTGCCAATTTACCTTCGCCGACTTGTTCTATCATCTTCTGAATGTCTAAATCAGACTTCTGACCGTCGATAATCTTCTCCCTTAACGTGGGCTGAAGTGTCAACTGTGCCAAAGATGTTCCCATTCCTTTCAACACCACCTTTATCCCAACTCGATCGAGTTCCTCTGCTAATCTTTCTTAAGTCAAGATCAAACGGGATAAACTTCTCTTCCGACTGAGCGCATTAGACACAATATTTGCCTTGCCTGGGTGATACTTTATTTCAGGACGGATGTCTTCCAGTACTTCCAACCACCTTTTCTGCCTCAAATTCAGATCTCTTTGCTGGTAAATGTATTTCATGCTCTTGTGATCTGTGTACATATTGACCTTCTCCCCGTACATATAGTGCCTCCACGGCTTCAATGCAAAGATAATTGCTGCTAATTCCAGATCATGAGTTGGGTAATTATTCTCATGCAGTCTTAGTTACCTAGACCCATAAGCTATACCGTCCCCTATTGCATCAGTACACTGCCCAAACCATGATGTGAAGCATCATTGTAAATATCATGGTCGATCCCTGCTCTCGGCAAAGCCAGTATTTGAGCGGTAGTCAATCTTTCCTTTAACTCCTGGAAACTTGCCTCACACTGCTCAGTCCACTTAAAGCTCACATTTTTCCTTGTAAGTTTAGTGAGTGACACGGCTATTTGAGCATAGCCCTGAATAAATCTCCGGCATTAGCCAGTCAAACCTAAAAAGCACCTAATTTCCTTCACTATTGTCGGCCTTGGCCAGTCATTCACTGCCTCTATCTTTTGCGGATTTGTGACCACTCCCTCAGAAAGGATATGACCCAGAAACGCAACTTCGAACTTCCAGAAGTCACACTTAGATAGTTTGGCATACAGCATCTGTTCCTGCAGCTTCTTCAGTACCTCTGCTAGGTGCCCAGCATGCTCTTCCTCCAACTTAGAGTAGACCAGAATATCTTCGATGAACACCACGATGAAAGAATCAATGAACGATCGCAAAACCCTATTCATCATGTCCATGAATATGGCCGGTGCATTTGTTACCCCGAACAACATAACCAAAAACTAATAATGCCCATGCCGAGTTCTAAACGCCGTCTTGTGAACATCTTCGTCCTTCACTCGGACCTAGTGATAATCCGATTGTGTTGATTCTTGATTTTGATGATTACAACACAATGCAAAATTGTTGTTTTACTTCCTATATATTACAGGATATATAAAGGCAAAATGTTCTAACAAGCTCTTAAAGCAAGTTGATCAAGCACAGCTACAAACAAAGTTCTTATTGCTAATTGATCAAGAAAGCTACAAGATTGCCAGCTTACAAGAGAAAGACGAAGGATAAAAATTATCTCAAGACTCCAGGCTCAAGACTCAAGAACAAGACATATGCTTCAATTTATTGTATTAAGTGTCTTGTAACAATTGTAACCTTTTTTGTTTTCATTGAGTCTTAGAAACTCTATAAAAGCCTTGTCACACACACTCACACATTATCTTTAAAATACTTGAGTGTTTTTCAAACTTAAAAGATCGAAATAAAGATTGAAAAAGCTCAACTGTTAAGTACCAGTCGACTGCCATAAGGCACCAGTCGACTGTCTTAGTACGAAACTGACTGAACTTATTCAAACTCTGACCAGTTGACTCATAGCGGCAACCCAGTCGAATGTTCAAGTAGTTTTGACAGATTGCTGATTTCAAATTTTGATTTTTCGAATTCAAAAGCTTATTTCTATTGGTTGACAGTTGGTACAACTGCCTCCCAACATCTAGTATTTCTAACTCTATAAATAGAGAATAGAAATCACTTGGAAAAGGTTAACAACTTTCCAAGTTTTTTTGTTTTTCAAAGGTCTTAAGCTTTTGGTTTTAAAACAAGTGGAAGCATTCAAAAGCCTTCTCTTTCTAAGTCTTGGTTCTCTGAAATCAGTCTAGCATAACAGTGATTTTGTTTTAGACTGATTTCGGAAGTTGACCTAATAGTCACATATAAAATCACATCCACAACAAGGCTATAGGTTGATTGTAAACTTTTTGTTGTTGTTCTTCACTCTCGGGTTGTGACAGTGGTTTCCTCTCCGTTGGAGAGTAGGGCTCTAGGGTGTAGAGTCAGGTTTTTCACTCTTGGTGGAAGAGTAGGTTGCTTTCTCTAGTTGTGAGAAAGGACTACGGGTTGAACAAGGTTGTTGTCTAACGCCGTTGGGTGTTCTTGTAATTGTTTCAAGAATAGTGGAAAATCTCAAGTGGGTTGCTTGGGAACTGGATGTAGATCGGGAGGACCGAACCAGGATACATCGTGTGTATTTTGTGGTTGTATCTCTGTGAACTTGCATTTCATTTTCTTACTTTATAGTTTTCTGTGAAATTTGTCTGGACAGTCGACTGTGTCCTTTTGTAAGGCGACTGGTCAGACTTGTACTACTTTCTCTCTGAAAACTTGTGTGATAAGTCGACTGGCTCCTCTATAAGTCGACTGATCAGACTCGGTTTAAAAATACTCTTCCTAACTGTTGCTCCAGTCGACTGGTTTATCTTCTCAAGTTGACTGGTCAGAAGAAAAGTTTAATTCCGCAATTTAATTTTTATAAAACACTATTCACCCCCCTCTAGTGTTTCTTGCCTTGCCTACAGGATCCAACAGACCATAGATCTATCTTTGAGAAAATTGCTGCTCCTTGTAGTCAGTGAAAAAATCATCAATTCGCAAAATTGGATACTTATTTTAGACGGTCACCTTGTTCAGCTCCCTATAATCGATACACATTCTCATCGATCCATCCTTTTTCTTCACCAATAAGACTGGTGCTCCCCACAGGTGACACACTCATCCTGATAAATCCTTTGCCCAACAGCTCTTCAATTTGCTTCTTGATTTCATCTTGTTCTACTGGCACCATTCTGTACAGTGCCTTGGAAATCGGTGCACTCCTGGCTGAATGGAAATGCTAAACTCTGCATCCCGATGAGGCGGTAGCCCCGGTAAGTCTTCCAAGAATACTATAGGAAAATCTCGGACTACAGGAATCTGCTTAACTTCCTCAGGAATCTTCTTCTTAGTTATAGCTGCCATCAGCTTTTTGCACTTTCTCTTCCCCTGAAATGTAACAGCTGGTCCGCCTGGTACCTTTATCAACACTTCCTTGCTCTTGGATTCGATACTAACACTGTAAATCACATCAACACATCCAGTCTATACCAATAATCACATCAACTCCCAACACTGCCAATTCTATGTGATCGACATCAAACACTCTCCCGCCAATCTCGAGTTCACAACCATCATAATACCGATCGGTAGTCAACGTTTCTCCTGATGGAGTAGCTACTGCTAGAACATTGCCAGGAAAAATTTTCGGCTCAACTCCTAATCGTTTAATAAATGTAGTAGACACAAAAGTGTGGGATGATCTAGTATCAAACAAAACAGTTGCTTTCATTCCATTAATTAGAATTTCTCCTGTTACATGATGAAATACTCTCAGTACATATCACTTTCTAATAAAACAAGAAATAGCTGTCACGCCCTGCTTCCCAAAAGAGAATACAGAATACGGATACGTAATAACTATCACGCCCTGCTTCCCAAAAGAGAATACGAAATACGGATACATGACTAAGCCCAGCGAATAATTTTCATTATCCATAAGTTGTTCGGAATCTTTACAATATCTCACAAGAATAATCAGAGTCGGAAGCAAAAGAATCAACCAAGCATGCACATATGAATCAAGACCAACAAGAATACTTGAAACCAAAATATTATAATCTCAAATAATCTAGATCTGAACAAGTCAATATCCTGGGTCACATTGCCGAAATACAAATAAATCCAAGTATCAAATATAATTGTTCAAATAAGCAACAAGAAATAATAATAGCGAAATCCAGCACTAATATTTCATATTACCAACACCATCTGGTACCTGTTCTCCAAAATTTCCAATTTAGCAAATTGTAGGAAGAGGAAAAAGAAAACAAACTCCCGTCAATGCAAGTTACGAGCTGCTTGTAGTGCAGGATACAAGTACATGGAAAGGTAACTAATAACATGGAAAAGTCATGATAATAAAATATAACAACTAGCATGGCAAGATGAACAAGTCTAAGTAGCATGTATCAAGTGTCAAGTGAACAAGTATCATGTAGACAAGTAACCAGTATCAAGTATCAAGTATCAAGTAACAATATCAAGTACCATGTACAAGTAACAAGTAGCAAGTATCAAACAAGCAGGTAAACATGTAACAGGTAAGCATGTAACAAGTATTCATGTATCATGTATTATGTCATGTCAAGTCTTGTATTTATTAATATCTAGGTAGCACTTCATGCATCCCGGATTTTACTACATGGTTGCTACAACAAATAGTTTCGCTTTAGATTTCATAGCGGAACATAGAGGGCAGTGTACTCAGGGACAAGCTCTCAAGTAATCAAGTATCAAGCTCCAAGTAACCAAATAACAAGCTCCAAATATCAAGCTCGAAATAACCAAATAAAAAGCTCCAAACAAGCTCCAAATAACCAAATAACAAACTCTGTGTCAAGTGTGCAAGTTTCAAGTAATCACGTGTCAAACTCCAAATAATCCAAGTATCAAGCTCCAAATAAACAAGTATCAAGCTCCAAATAACCAAGTAGGATCTATGAATCCTCTTCTGAGTACACGTTTCTGTATTTTCCACTATTAGATCTTTTACTTAAATCCCGGCTTGATTATTTATTATTATTATCAAATAGGCATGTATGTGTCACAAACAGGACAAGTATAACATGGTATAATCAAGTAACAAGTTTAGGTTGCAAGATAAATAAATACAGGTGAGAGATAACACATAAAAGAGTAGGACAACGAGAATTCTAGTTCAGTACAGCAAGACAGTACTGCACCAAATCTGGGATTTCCGTTGCCACAGACATGCAAATCTGGATCCGTCAAAGACTTTGGAAAATAGACTCCCGGTCGAATCCAGAAAATATATATAAGTCATATTCATAAAAACAAGTCTCAAAATAGGTTTGAAACCAGAAAACACGTTCAGTCAGAAATCAGAAGATTGTATTCAAAGTCAAGAAAATAGCATGAAAAATCATTAATTAAATCCACGAAAAATCTGGGATATTCCCTTGTACGTTTAGTAACAGAAAATATTGTTTCATAATTTTTAAATATAAATAGAATAGTCAAGTAAAATCAGAAAATAGCAAGACACGGTAGTTTTGTTGGAAACATAAACACTACAGTATGAAAACAGCAATATCTCACAAATAATAAATCCAAATCCGCCAAAAGGGTGATAAAATAAATATAGTAGGCTAACTATAATATTTAGAAATATTTTAGAGACAGCAAGCAAAATTAGGTCGAAAGTCAGGTTCTTTACTGAATAGCATAAAAAACCTGCATGTATAGTAGTTGTTTGGAAATATAGAATGGTTTTAAAAACTCATCAAATAAATCCAAAAAAATCAGGGTTAATCCCAATCAGGTCTAGTTTTACTGTGAAAAATTTTAGATCAAAATAATACTTTTAACATCATGATAAAAATAGAGTACTCTTCAGAATTCATAGAAAACACAGTCTGGAAATCTTTCTACACCTCAGTAGTAAAATAGGTATAACTCACAAATCGTAAAACGAAATTGAGATTTTCAAATGGGTTGGAAAATAGACAGAATTCTCTACAAATCATGTTCACAAAATATTTTCAAATACGGACCTTAATAGGGTCAAAATACTGATCAAAACTGGAAAACCGACAAAAATGAAAATATCTCATATGCACAAAGTCCACTAGTTTATTCGAAACTCATCCAAATCAAACCAAATGTGAAATATTGTGTACTAGATATCCAAACAACATGGTATAGGGTATTTCACAAGTCCACAAAAAGTATACCACGAATAACACGAACAAGCACATGATATCACATGAACAACACGCATATATACAACAAGAAGTGGTCAATCCTAGTTTATATCATGTCATGTATGTCGTAAGGCAACTATAGTCAAATCATCACTATAGAGACAATATCAACAAGGGAATTCACACACAAATTGCCTCTAGAACCAGACTACACTACAGGCGGTATTTAGTACTTGTATTACACAAAGAAAAGAATACAAGTTACTGGCCTGAGAGAAGACGACGGGAACGATACAAAAGCAAGAACAACGGGAACAGATTCCCAGGGCACGAACACAATGATCGAACGAACCCATGAACACAACCAACGAACGAGATGATCACGAATAAGATCATAAGCACACGATCTGACCTCTAGGATCTGATCGGATGATCAAGATCGAGATGATTGGACCAGATTGGATGGCCAGATCTCCCTGATGATGAAGATGATGATGATAATCAAGATCGATTGATCAAACGGCTGCGATCAAAGGAAGTTGACGATCATCATGATCGTGACGATCAAGAAGAGATCAGATGGCCCACATCCAATCAAGCATGATGATGATGATCATGATGATCGATGGCCCAAATTCAATGTGATAAAAACTCAATCAACCAGCACACCATGGCAATGGGGTGCATTGGCTTGGCAACAACCGGCAGGTGGTGCACAGGGCTGCTGGCTGGGCTACGAGTGACTCAGGGCAGAGGAGGGGAGAAAAGCACAGGAGAGGAGAAGGGAGAGAGCACGGGGAAATGGGGACTGCACTAAGGGTGGTGCGGCTATCGCTCAGGCTACTACAGCTCAGGCACGACTGGACGGTGCAGCACAGGGAGGGTGCTGTGGAGCACGTCGAGGGGAACAGCATTGGAGTTGCGACATCGCAACTGTTGTGGGTGGCGGCGAGGTCACGGGGCTGAGGTGGAGCACTGATTTCGAGTGGAGGCGCTGCTCTCGCTGTTGCGGTGAGAGGAAGGCAGGGCAGAATGTCATTTGGCACTATAGGATGGGAGTGCGGGTGCGATGCTGCTGCTATCAAGGAGAGGGCAGGGGAAGATGAGAGGGCACAGGGACAGGGACGAAGAGGATGTAGGAGGATGGGTTTAAGAGGATGGGGCTGGAGGTAGAGGGTGAGAGAGCGAGAGAGGGTGCAGTCGGGTGTAAGGGTTTATAAGCGGTGCTAGGGTTTTGGTGAGAGGGGGAGGTGAACAGCCGGGGGGAGATACAAGGGATATATATATATGGGTTTAGGTGAGTTTAAACGGGTCTAGGGAATTAAGTAAATGGGTATTGGTTTTATATAAATGGGTATAGGGGTTATATAAGGTTCTAATGGATAAATGGGTTTAATAGAATATAGGGTATTAAATCCAATAAAATAATGGGTTTGTGTTTTTGGGTTAAAATAAAATAACCAACAAAAATATACAATTAGGATTTAATAGTAATAATAATAATACTAAGAAAAATGATTAAAATAATAATAGTACTAATAATAACAATAGAATTCACAGTAATAATATCAAAAATAAAGGTTTGTATTACAATATAAAATTCACAGAAAATAGTTAAAATAAAATTATTGATTAAAAATAGGTTTTAATAGAAGATCCAAAAATACATTTTGACGAAAGAATTTGAAAACCGAAAAAAATAATTTGTGAAAATTTTAAATACAGAAAATACACAAAAATAAGTTTTTAGGAAAACATGGGTTACAATAACAACAATAAAACTCTATTTGAGTGCCCCCATACCGGTGATGACATTTTCAGCATCATCCGTATCAGCTTCAGTCAGGGCAAACTCTCGTACCTGCCGGTATGGCTTCTTCCCTTGCTCAACCTGCTTCTGTCTCTGTCCTCCCTACTGGAACTGTAACATCCCGTAGCAATTTTAAAATAAAAATACATTTTTTCATTTTTATACGTGCAATTTTATCTCATTTTTGTTCTAAAATTTTTCCTAAGTTGTGAAATTGTTTCCTTTTATTTATTTTATCTCATTTTGTTTTCCTTTCTTAATTAAAAGTCCATAGGCCTGAAAGATGAATTTAAACCTATTAGAAATAAATAAAATAAATAAAAATAACAAAGCCCAATGAGAATCCCACAAATAAATCCTACATTTATTTTGTACACTTTTTCTACACTTGTTTTGTAACAAACTAGCATAAACTAATAAATAACAAATATTAAACAAATTGACAAGTGTGCATGTGTGAAACACGTGCACATTTTGTGCTTGGAGGGTGTAGGCCGTCCATTAGAAGAAAGAGAGGGACAGTGGGAGTGTGAGTTGAGGAGTGGGGTGGTTATTTGAGTAGTGGGATCATTTTTCACCACACAAATGTCCTATAAATACCTACACTCTTTCATTCACATTTGCACTTAATACTAATCAAAATCAAGAGAGAAAAGAATGAGTGTTGAAAGAGGAGGCCGGAATTTTACCTTGGGGGTGCTTGGAGACTAGCATGGAGAAGAAGATGAGCTTTTTTTTGGAGCTAGAAGCTTTCGTTCTAGGAGTTCTATTCACTTTTTCATCAATTAGAGGTGGGTGTCTCTTCTTCTTTTCTAATTAATATAGAAATCATGCCTATGTGATATGGTTGAATTTTGTGTTAGTTTAATGTCTCTTTCTTATAAAATTTTGATGCATGTTGTGGTGCCAAATTTCTAGTTGTAGAAAATCATGAAATTCATTGTATGTTAATGTGGTGCTTATGAAATGATTGATGAGTTAGAAAGAAGAAAATTAAATTAAAAGCATGTGTAAAATTGTTAGGCTTAAATTGATTGTTGGATGCATTTTTCGTCTCTTATAAATTGGTAAAATTTAGTGTGTGGAATGTGGTTAAAAACAAAAGAAAAATTAGAAACATATTTTTTGGGAAGAAATAATCGTGGTAGAACAAAATTTGAATTAAAGTGAGCAGAAAAAAAAATTATCCAGTTGAACTTTGCCTTATAATTTATATAAGAAAAAGAAAAAAAGTTAATTTTGGGAAAAACGAAGCAAATTTCATTCATATGAATAAAAGTAGTAAGATAACAATTTTTGAACTCTATTGATGTAAAATAATAGTATTTTGAAGAAAGGAGTTACTTTTGCAAAGGAAATCAAGCTGTATGTTTATATGTTCAAAAAATTGTTTATGTACGATTGCTTGTTGAACCCTGTGAATCACGTGAGTATAAATTCCTTAAATAAAAATTAAAATTAGTAAAGAAGAAATTTTTGAATCCAGAACTATATTTTTATAATTTTGAAAAGAAGATTGAAAGTCTAAATAGTGAAAATGTGAAAATAAGAATTGTCGACGAGTTAATTCTTAATGTACTAGAACCCATATAGTTTGTGAATCTGAGCTCGACTTAGTGAGTAGGCATTCGGTCGCCATCTTGTCTGCACTGGTTCGAGTCGTGGTTCTGCCGTTTATTAAACAAAACATTTTTTAAAAAAAAATCTGAAGGGGGGGGGGGGGGGTTAAATACTGAAAGAATTTAACCTATACCATATCAGAATTGGTGCTTGGCCTTAGTGGCTAGCGGGGCGCTCTGCGCTCACGCCCTGCCACGTGGCATGCGAGGGGGGGTTTGAGGTCGTGGGTTTCGAGTCTGGCTTTTTTCATTTCTTTTTGGGTTTTTTTTAATATTCTTTTAAGTAATAGAAATACAGAAAAATCACATAAATATTATAAAATATTAGGGAACAAGAATAAAATATTTTCTCACTGTTTTAAATATATTTTGGAGATTTAAGAGTTATTTCTAGTGATAAATGAGATTTACATTTAAGAAGAAGTATGGATAATAAAAGTTGAATAATGATAAAAAGGGAAAGTGATGAATTTTAGATAATGAGTTTCTAATGAAGAGTCAAAGAGTTGGTGTTTAGTTCTTAGAAACTTTATACTGGGAAAATGAAATTGAAAAGTGTTTTGTGGTAACGAATAATTTGAGATTGTTCTCCATGTTGAGATTGGAATTTAGATAATGAGTTTCTAATGAAGAGTCTCAAAGAGTTGGTGTTTAATTCTTAGAAACTTTGTATTGGGAAAATGAACTTGAAAAGTGTTTTGTGGAAACGAATTATTTGAGATTGTTCTCCATGTTGATAAATAAAAGAATTAGATGAAAGAATTGAATAAGATGTGAAAAAAAATGAATTGGAAACATGAATATTGAAGGGTACGAGTACCCATGATTATGGAACATGAAAATGTAAATTCTTGATTTTGATGACTACAACACAATACACAATTGTTCTATTTTACATATCTTATGCAGTGTATACTTAAAGTGTTCAAGGCCACAATACAATGATGAAGCTTTCAAAATCACTAGATCAAACCACACAGACAAGAACAACTTCAAGATGCAAGATCAAGATACTAGAGCTTCAAAAGTGTTTAGCTAAAAGAACAAGTGTCTTGTAATCTATTTGTAATATCTGTGTGTCATAGAATTCTTTGTAAAAAGCCTTGTCACACACACTCACACATCCCCTAAAAATAAAAATAACGTTTACTAAAATCAAAAAGTCAAAAAGAAGCTTGAATAAGTTCATCTGTCAAGTACCAGTCGACTTACTCTAGCAAGCAGTCGACTGTTCTAGTACGAAACAGACTGAACTCACTCAAGCTTTGATCAGTCGACTCTTATGGCAATCCAGTCGACTGTTCAAGAAGTTTTGACAGTTTTCTGAGGTTTAAAATTTGATTTTCAAATTCAAATCTTTTACAGCCGTTTTATGGCAGTTGTGGAACTGTTTCCCAACCACTTGGAGATTCTAACTCTATAAACAGAGTGTAGAATCTACTTGGAAAAGATTCCCACAATTGATTACAAGTCTTCTTACTTTTTGTGAAAAAAGAACTCAAGTTTTCTAACACTCTCATTCTCTAAGACTTGGTTCTCTAATTTCAGTCTTGTATAACAAAGATTTTGTTCTAGACTGAAGTTAAAAGTTGACCTTTAGCCTCTCAAACAAAAAGCACTCAAAAACAAGGTTTTAGGTTATTGTAATCTTCCATTTTTTGTTGTTTACTCTCGGTTTGTGAGAGTGGTCCTCTCGTTTGGAGAGAATGACTCTTGCTGTAGAGTCAATGTCACTCTACGTTGTAGAGAGGGGTCTTGTAACACCCCGTAGTTTTCCAAAATTAATATAATATATATAAATACTTTGAAAAGTTATATGGTGGCTGTCTGTTTGATAAAATGTGCATGTGAATGCAATGTTGTATTTATGGGATGGAGATGGGGAGCCCAAGAATTTGTAAACAGCTAAATGGCTGTTGTGTAAGGCGGTTGACTTCGGTCAAACAAGGCCTTGGTGACGTGGCATACAACTGGGGGGCCTGCCCGTTGAAAGTCTTTTGCTTCTCTCTGTGTACTCACGGAAAAGAAGAGAAAATAGATGGATTTGTCCCATATCGGATTTCTACTATAATAATATAATATTAAAATATAATTGCCTATGATCAAGAATCACCTAATCGGTTAACCACCTTTTGAGAGGCAGCCTGTGGTGGGAGTTGTACTACATAGTATATAATTTTTCTTATAAATTGTATAAATTATCTGAGCTAGGGGCAGGGGCGTTACAAATGGTATCAGATCCGACTTTCAACACCGAGTGTGGGTAAGAGTGGGGGAGATGTATGCCTGAGATGGAGCTAGCAGATGTACGGGTATGCCTGAAAGGGAGCGAGGTGGCTGTAACGCCCCGAATTTTGAATAAGGATAAATTCGAGATTTCACAGGATCTTTACTTCACTTCGTACAATTTTACAAGGAAATTAAAACTTTTCATTCACAAAACATCAGAGTTCCTTTACACTTGGCTTTTACACAGCGGAAGACTAAAAGATTACAACAATGAAATACAACTTATATAACTTTAACATCATTTGCAACATCTTTAACTTCTAAACAGCAACAGCATATCCACTTTATAACTCCATGAATAGTCCATTACCTGCATGACAGTCTGTGGGCACGTCAGTTACTTACAACTGACGAAATGTTATACACGGCTATCCTCTCTATGCCGGGAATAGTATAACGATCTCATACTTTAACAAATCACAAAAAGATTGAATGAACAAGTAAAGTGTCAAAAGTGATTATTCTAAACATAAGTGTATGTCATGCCTTAATGCCTAATGCACACATTTCTATACTAGGATGACACTAATGCACACTTGTTCGGATTCTATGCATCCCATACTACATAGGTTCGAGGGCAAGCGCCTACGTTCTTCACAATACAAGGCTCGATCCCTCGCCATGAAAACTACCCGGTAGCAAAACAAAGTTCAGACTATTCCACGAATGTGAATCACAGCCTTGGAGTCCACCGCCGGCTGTTATAACAGATTCCACATCGTGCGAACCGTCCCGTATGTGACCCTCTAGCCCAGTATATATATATATATACATTGGAGACGGTAAACACAAAAACCCATTCGTCCGACTACTCAAGATCTTGGAGTCCACCGCCGACCCGTCCTCATAGTCCCGGATTAAAATATAATAATCCATCTCCCACAGGGCAACCTCAGTCCACCAACTGGGTCTATAGTCTTGGAGTCCACCGCCGACTATATAGAGCACCCCACTTATGTTTCCCTAAGTTTACTACATCTTCACTTATGTGCCTAAATTTTCTTAAGTTCAAGACATGAATAATTTCCATTCAAAGAATTAGTTTTTCCTCCTACCGGACTTAATCAACAAATGCGAGATAGCCCCATGGCCATTTCTCCAAATCATATCTCAAATATTTCTTTCAATATTGCCGGTATCGAGGTCTTACTAACTCTAAATCATAAACTTTTATGTACAAGAAACATGGGTACACATACCCTTTAGTAAACATGTCTTAAACCTAGATATTTTCATCTTCAACTTATTCACAATGATCAAAATCTTGTATTAGCACTTATCCACAAAGTAATCATTTCTTAGTCTTGACACTATTCATGATCTAGTTATTCATCCATAGTCTTTATAAACGAAACATTCCTTCAAGAACACAACTTTATCATATGAAAATGTTACAACAAATCCAAGCTCTTATAATGTCTCAATTCACATTAAAATATTCTTTAAACAAAAAAAAATTAAGAGTATAATTCTCTTTAAGATTCACTTCACGAATTAATACTTTACTCTTATTCACTACAAAGTTCTATTATCAAAATTCCATTTCTTTTTATGCTTCAAAATATACAAGAAAACTATCTCTTAATATTTCCACTTCATTTTATATTAATACTAAAGTTTAATTTCAATTAAAAATAAACATTCATGAGTAAAAACCCAAAAAAAAAAACAAATGTGAGGCATGGGTTTTGAACCCCAGACCTACGGCAAACATAGCCAGCACCTAACCCGAGCCCACTAGCCATTTAGTCCATGTGGACTTTTGTCAAATATAGCAACCAAAATTTCTTTCATACATTAGTACAGATTTGGTAATTTAATTGAATGAAGAAAAAAAATATAAAAGATGGCTATCAAGATTTGAACCCAAGATCTATTATAAGAGGTACTCACTGGCTAACCAGCAAGCCCGATTGTGATTTCTGTCTAAGAGTTGTATTTGTCTTATTTTTTTCATACTTTTCTGAAATTGTTTCTTTTTAACAAAACTTGTTTACCCAATAATCCAATCCTTTAGGATATTGGAATAAACTTCTCTTTGGACTAAAAGGAAATCTTAAATAATAATCAACAAGTCCAAACTTATTTTTAGCATATATCTCATTTTTAAAAAAAATAGATTTTTCCTTTCTTTACAAAATTTACATTTCTTTTCAAACTCGAAAATTAAAATCATGCTTTTCTAAAAACTAGTTTATGCCCAACATCCTACAAATAAAAGTTTGTGTTAAGAATCAAACATATCTTTTAATCGATTATGGATGTCTCAAAGGAATTCCTTTCATACAAAAATTTGTATTTTTGGACATATGTCAACATACTTCATAAAAATTATTTTCTTCTCTTTTCTTTTTCATCATATCGCTAATCATATGTCGAAATATAGCAATCTTTAACAATTTCTCATACATATCACACATTTGACATACCTAGATTTACGAGTATTCTAACATTTTTCATAGTAATAATTCTTTAGTTAAACTCTTCTTTTCAATTTACACATAAACTTGCATTTCTCAAAACTTGAATGAAAAAAAATTGTTTAATTTCTCTTATACAAATTGGGAATTTATAGCATGCCAACCAGTCTCAAATCATAAGAATTTTACAAAATCTCTTTCATGAACAAATTATTATTTTCCAAATGTAACAATAAAAAATATACATATGTCAATAATAACAAAATTTTACTTTCTTCTTTCTTAGTCAATAAATCATAAAGCATGTTTATCATATGATATTCATCACTAAAATTCCCACATACTCAACAAGTACAAAAATTGTAATCACATTAACATGATTCATGGTATAAAGAAAATTTTCTTTTTAATTAGCATGATATCACAACAAAATCATTCTCATTCAAAACATGATATACTAGCATAAATTTTATCTTATAATTCTCAAACAATATCTTCTTATACTACTCTTTTTGTATGCATATCCTACACTAGAAAATAATAAAATCACCCACTAACACAATGTTAATCTATTTGTCAACATAGCATGATTCACTATTAATCTCACCACAATCATGGTATAGTTATTCTATTTTATCAAAACTACTCATTCACTTTTATTAGCATGTACATTTAAAAAAAATTAGAAAGTAGGAGAACACCCACCTTTTGTGAAGCTTGAACAAAGAAAAGAGAATATCACTTCTAGCTCCAAAGATTCCTAGCTCCTACTAAGGCTTCTCCTCCTAGCAATGGCTTCCTCTCTCTAGCAATTCCTCCAAGCAAAAGGACCCTCACTCTCTTTCTTTTCTTTCTTTCCTTTCTTTCTTTTGATAATGTTTTTGGTGCAAGATAAAGGTAGGAAATGGGGGCTCTATTTATAGGATTTTGGGAGGGTCTAAAGTGCAAAAATTCCACCCTAATAACTCTTCAAATTTATTCTACAACTCTCCACTTTCCTAACTCCTAAAACCCCCATCTCTTCATCTCCCCACTCTCCACTAACTCAACCTACCAACTCTTCTCCTCCCCTTGCCTAAAAAATGGTCCAAATACATTTGTGTATGCATGCACACATGCATAAACAAATATGAACACATTTCTATAACTCTAAATGTGTACTAATATGTGTAACTTGTCATGTATTAGTACATGTTTAACTAAAAATGTGATTTTAATAGTGGGCTTGCTACATGGGCTAGCTCATTACTAATTAATTTATTTAATTATCTAGTGGGCTTACTACATGGGCTCATTACTAATTAATTTATTTAATTATCTAGTGGGCTCCTCTCCTAATGGGCTACATTTTAGTTTATAGGTCCATGGATCAAAAGAAAGGCTAAATAAAACTAATGCATGCTAAAAATAGTAAAATGAGAGTAGCAAAATGAGAATAAAAATTTGCACGTGCACCATACGTGCAGAAAAAATTGAAAAATGCATTTTAATCAAAATAAGGGGAAAATAAATTTTCGTTTTATAAAATAGATTTAAATACATAAAATAAATAATTTAAATCCATAGAAACATCGTACGTAGTGATGGAAACACGTGCATCAAAACACGTAAAAAGCACGTAGAATATGAAGATTGAAATATTATATTTTTGTTGATTCAAAATAGGGAAAAATCAATATTGAAAATAAATAAATAGTTGATAATCAAAATAGGGGATGAAAACACATTACAAAATACACGTGCATAACACACGAGGGCAAAATTGTAATTTTCAATTTTGCGGGGTGTTACAGTGGCTGCCTGAAATAATGGACCACCTACAGAATCAGGGTACGGTGCAGCTAGCAGAATCAGGGTACTCCACTCTACATTGGCTAGAAAGGAGATCCTGCTACACTAGATTGTGCATGCCCGTGCTCAGTGAGGACGCTAATTTCTGAAGGAAGGTGTGTGTAACACCCCAAAGTTTTCAAAAAATAATAATATATATATATATACTTTGAAAAAGTATTTGGTGGCTGTCTGTTTGATAACATGTGCATGTGAATGCAATGTTGTATTTATGGGATGGAGATGGGGGGCCCACGAGTTTGTAAACAGGTAAACTTGGCTGTTGTGTGAGGCGGTTGACTTCGGTCAAACAAGGCCTTGGTGACATGGCATACAACTGGGGGGCCCACCCATTGAAAGTTTCTTGCTTCTCTCTGTGTATTCACGGAAAAGAAGAGAAAAGAGATGGATTTGTCCCATATCAGATTTCTACTATAATAATATAATATTAAAATATAATTGCATATGATCAAGAGTCACCTAATCCGTTAACCACCTTTTAAGAGGTAGCCTGTGGTGGGCAGTTGTACTACATAGTATCTAATTTGTCTTATAAATTGTATAAATTGTTTGAGCTAGGGGCAGGGGCCGTTACAGGTCTTGCTCTCTCTAGTGGTGAGAGATGTCTACGGATTTGACATAGTTGTTGTCAAAGGTCGTAGAGTATTCTTGTATTTTTTCAAGAATAGTGAAAAATGTCAAGTGAGTTGCTTAGGGACTAGATGTAGGTCGGGAGGACCGAACTAGGATATATCGTGGTGTTAGCATTGTTGATTCTCTGTGGTTTGAACTTTCTAACTTGCAATTTTATTTTCGCTGCATTTCTTTGTAAATTGTGTCTGTCCAGTCGACTGGTTCTCTATTTAAGTCGACTTAATAGATTCGCTAATCTTTAGTTGATTTACTTCTTTTATCTGACGCAACAGTCGACTGACCTCTCGTTTACACTCGACTGAACAGTTGTGTTAACTTTAATTTATTAAGTTTTTTTATACAACACTATTCACCCCCCTCCCCTCTAGTGTTATTTGCCTTGCATACAGGATCCAACAGAAAAGATGTGTCTAGAGGTTTAGTGAAACCCAAGTACCAGCAAGTGATGAAAATAATCAATTGATTTGAGAATTGGCTATGTGGGCTATCTCGGTACTTTGTTTAAGTCCAGTAAGAGGGGAAGCTAACTCTAGGTGGAAGTATTTATTCATGTGTGTAAACGCTATGATAGACACTAGAAGAAGATATGATAGAAACAAAGACGAATAGGTCCGGTAAAGGATGTGAAACTCCTAGAGGTCCGAAATCGAGGAGTAAGGCCAGTAAATCCATGTAAATGGGCTAGGGGTACATCCATCCATCATCGGAAAGGCCGGTAAAGATACCGCAGTCCCTAGGAATGTTCGGGACGGACAAGATATTCTCGGTAAATCCACTCAGGTGGGCTAGGGGTAGGCCTAGTTCGTAGTTGCGAGAGATCCACTTGCTAGGTTTGTGGCTGAGGATACGCCCTATAAATTCACTGAGGTGGGCTAGGGGTAGGCCGGTAAGGTCCAATATCCTGTGGGTGTGACTCTTCAGTGACTACGTGTTGGAGTATATTCATTGGGTTAGGTTGCATTGCGAGGGATATAAACCCTATAATGAGAAGTACCTTAAAGGCTTGTCCTCGGACCTATGTAGTATGAGATGCATAGAATCCGAACAAGTATGCATTAGTGCATCGTAGTGTAAATCTGCATTAGGCATCTAAAGCGTATCATACACTGACATGTTTAGGATAGTCACTTTTACATTTTTTTTATTGCATTCAAGTTTGTGTATGCTTAATTAAGTGAGTTGCTATATTATGGCATAGCAAGGATGGCCGTGTATGGTTGTAACACCCCGAATTCCAAATACAACTGAATTCGAGTTCCACAGGATCTTTTCACTTCACTTCGTACAATTTTACAAGGAAATTTAAACTTTACTTTACATTAGAGTTACATTTACTATTAGACCTTAAAAACAGCGGAAGCAATGTTACAATTATTACATGAATGAAATACAATAACACTTGAATAATCTTTAAGTATCAATCCCTCTTTAGTCTTTTTCATGTACTTTTATCCTGCATAAGAACTGTGGGCACGTTAGTTCATTCAACTGACGAAATATTATACACGGCCAACCTCTCTGTATCGGAAACAGTATAACGATTCTCAAAACTTAAACAATCACAAACTTGTTCACAAACAAAGCTAAAGGGGCTATCCTTTTGATGCCGTGTTGTGAATGTGCACTTAGTCCTTAATGCAATTATTTATGTTATATGACACTAATGCGCACTTGTTCGAATTCTATGCATCCCATACTACATAGGTCCGAGGGCAAGCCCTTAATCGTTCTTCATCTTGTAGGGTTCAATCCCTCGTTATGACTTAATCTACTTCTGTAACTACGGTAAGTATCCTAGATGTTCTACGCACTACGAACTCATGTCAGGCGCCCTGGAGAGAATCCCAACGCACTGACACATGACTCATCATGTAGGCATCCTGTGGTAATTCACCTCCTACCATAGACATGACACCACCCGTAGTCGCCAAACACCCCACGAGCGTCGCCACCGGGACGGTACTCTGGAGCAGTATCCACGTCCTACTCATGAATCATTATGGGACATCCTGTGGATACTCTCACTCCGCCAATTCAATGGTCCCTCATACTCAATGTTTTTCTCTTACTTTCATCACATCTTCACTATGTAACTAGTCCTTAATTTAATTGACTCATGAACAAAATCAATTCCCTTAGGGTTAGCACTCCGACTATACCGGTCTTATTCATTTATTTCACGTTGACCCAAACTTGGTCTTTTCATTTCATATATCATCTCAATATTTCTTTCATTTGCCGGTATGAGGCTTAGCTACACCCTAGTTCTTAATTTCACTCATAGTAATAACGTTTTCCATACTCATAAAGCCTTTTTCATGATTAATCATAATTCACATTTCATGTTCATAGTATTCATGTATTCATATTTGCATTTCTTCATAACTCATCATGTCAATTAATTCAATTTCATACACAATATCATGCATAAACAATTTAATTCAATCCTTCTAACATATCACAATTAATAGTTCATATCTCCCACATAATGCTCTTAATCTCTTTTTATCAATACCAAATTCACAATCACAATTTCATTTGATTTCACAAATTCATACTAAATTTTATCTATACAAAAATCCCATTTTAAACACAAAAATAATCCTTTTTTTTCCTTCATCAAAAGAGACAATTTAATTTAATAATTAAACACAAGTTCATTCTTGAAATTTAGTCTTAAATTCTCTTTTACTTTTCATCAAAAGTCATATAAATTTATTTCATGAAGTCTAAATAATTTAAAGTAATTTCCCCCATTTTTTCCCAATTTATAACTCATTCTTTTTATAACCCAATTTCATTAATACACACTTCCAAAAAAAACAATTTTTTTTTAAAGTCAAAGCCCCATCCGGCCTCAAACCCACAGCCAGCACCCAAAACACAGCGCCCAAGACCGTTGTGCCAACCCACTAGAGCGATAGATATTGGGTTTTAATTCTTTTATATTCAGTCTCAGCAATTTTGGTTATATATTTTTTTTCAAAATAAAAACATGGGGCCCCTACTCAGGATCGAACCCGAGACCAGAGACCAAGCCCCCCTCGCTGCTGTAGCGACTGAGACCAACCTGACCAACTGGTCTAAGTGACCATATCGTTTCAAAGTGAATTAGAATCCTTTTGATCCGATTTTCTGTTCATTACTAGTTTTCAAAATTTCCAAAAACGTTTTTAATTCTTTTTGTTCTCTTTTTGAACTCAAAATTTTCAGAATGTAAGTTAATTGAAAATACATTAAACAAGTATCTTTATAGTCATTATTTGCTTTATAAAAACATATATTTGAGTCATATTTTGTGTTTTATGTCCATAATTTCGACATGGAGAACACTTTCCATTTCTACATAATTTATAAATCTAGTTTCCCAAAATTCACTTTATGTCTCTAGTTAATACTTCATTAACCCATTACCATGATTAGATTACTAGATCTTGTTCTCTACAATTGAGTTGTTCTAATTCTACAAGATGCATTTAGTCAATTTGTGTCTCATAAGTACAAATTTGTCTCACATAGCACAATTTATAAACATAAAGCATGATGATACGATAGATTCTAGCATTTCAATTTCGCATCTTTATCCAATAACAATCATCTTAACAATCATTCTTTAAACTACTATTTTACCTCTAATCAACCGACCATGGGACTACAATTTATCAATTTCTTCTCAACTATTTTATCAAACATCCCTAGCATGGCAACTATATCTAGAAGCATGAGAAACACCCACCTATTGGAGAGAAAAAAAACGGATTGGAAGCTCCTAGAATGCAAGAAAAGTGGCATTCTCCTCCTAGATTGTGTAGCAAGTTGTCTCCTCCTCCTTGTGTTTGATGGAACCCGAACTCCTTGCTTCCTTGGATAGTTGGCCGGCCTCCTCTTGTTGGAACACACACAAATGTTTCACCCTATAATCTTTTACTCACTATTTCTACTCAATCTTTTCCCTCTCTTATCTTTTCTTTTAATAAAAGTCTAGTGCACTGATGAGAAGAATAGTTAGGGGTATTTATACATATTTAGGATAAGAATAGAAGGCTAGGATTCAATCAAGGAGTTATAGATTAAGGACCAAGATGAATTGGGAAGTTGTAGTAACTTCCATGATCACATAACCACTCCACTCAACTCCATCCACTCTCCCTCTCTCTTTGCTCAAAACCGGCCACCTCTAGGGTGTGCATTGCACACTCTAGTGTGTGCACGTGCCCCCTCTAGTACCCCCTATTAAAAGTTGTACAAATTTAATTAATCAATTGTACACTAATTGTGTCTACATGACAAGTTGTGTCAATTAAAAGATTAATTAAGTTGTGGTTTTCAAAAATAGTGGGCTTTAGGCTTATGGGCTATTTAATAAAATATTTAATTTATTAGGGTGGGCTTAAAAATAAGAAAACAAGTTTAGGCTTTATAAAATAGGCTTTTTAGAAAAATAAATAGAAAGAAAAAAATAATTGTCTATGTTATAAAAGATAATTTTATAAGAAAATATGTAAACAAAATTTGTACACGCACAACACATAAAAATCAACAATTCTCATTAAATGAAAATTCAGGATATTACAACACTCCCTCCTTAGAATAGTTCCGTCCCCGGAACTACAATCAAAGAGTGAGAAACAAAACACAACAACAAAAGAAAAGAAAAAAAATACAAATCAAGCAAAAAGCTCAGGATGATCCTTCAACATCCTCTCCTCAGATTCTCAAGTAGCCTCTTCAACCCAATGGTTTCTCCAGACTACCTTGACCATCGGTATCGCCTTATTCCTCAAGACTTTCTCCCGACGACCGACAATGTCAACTGGGAGCTCAATGTAATTCAGATCCAACTGCAAACCTTCCGGCACTTCGGGCAAATGATGACTGGGATCTGGTATGTAACCTCTCAGCATAGACACATGAAAGACATTGTGCACCTGAGACAACTCTTCCGGTAACTCAAGCCGGTAAGCAGTTTTCCCGATCCTTTTCAATATCTTATACAGGCCTATAAACCTCGGGGCTAACTTCTCGCCTTTGCCAAATCGGATCACACCTTTACTGGGCGATACTTTTAGAAAGACAAAGTCACCTTCCTCAAACTCAAGGTCCCTTCTCCGGTTGTCTACATAGCTTTTCTGCCTACTCTGAGCATCCACCAACCTCTTCCTGATCAGATCAATCTTTTCAGAGGTTTTCTGCACAATCTCAAACCCAAACATTTGTCGTTCCCCAACTTCGAACCAACAAACAGGCGTTCTGCACATCCTGCCATACAGAGCTTCGTATGGCTCCATCCCAATACTAGTCTGAAAACTGTTGTTGTAGGCAAACTCTACCAAAGCTAAATGCCTTTCCCAACTACCTCCAAAGTCTAGCACACAACACCGAAGCATATCCTCAAGAATACGGTTGACTCTCACTGTCTGCCTATCGGTTTGTAGATGAAAAGCAGTGCTGAAATCCGTCTTGGTAGCCAAAGCTGTCTAAAGACTCCTCCAGAAATGTGAAGTAAACCGCGCATCTCGATCAGACACAATGGTTAACGGAACACCATGAAACCTGACGATCTCACCAACATATAGCTCAG
Source organism: Hemerocallis citrina (assembly GCA_017893485.1). NCBI lineage: Eukaryota > Viridiplantae > Streptophyta > Magnoliopsida > Asparagales > Asphodelaceae > Hemerocallis > Hemerocallis citrina. Next base: position 445,016,211 of record CM030358.1, on the reverse strand, counting down.
CTAAGTTTTCCAACGAAGCAGTGAGTTTCATCGCCAAGAAGTGAGCGGACTTGGTCAGTCGATCGACTATGACCTAAATCGCATCATTGCCCTTTGAACTCTTGGGAAAACCCGTGATGAAATCCATACTGATGTTATCCCACTTCCATTTCGGAATAGGTAACGGTTGCAATAGACCTCCGAGTTTCTGATTCTCGGCTTTGACTTGTTGACAAATCTCACACTTCGCCGCAAATTCAGCCACGTCCCGTTTCAAACCTGACCACCAGAAATGTTGTTTAATGTCCTTGTACATCTTAGTACTCCTAGGATGTACCGACAAAAGAGTAGCATGTGCCTCCTGAAGAATACTTTCTTTCAAGTCTGACTGATCCGAAACACCCAGTCTCTCTCCAAACCACAGCACTTCACCTCTGATTTGAAATCCAGGCAACTTGCCTGCATCAGCGTGCTTCTTCATCTTCAGAATATCAGCATCTTCCTGCTGACTTGCAATAACCCTTTCATTCAGCGTGGCTAAAGCCTCAACTGAGCTAAGGATGCTCCCAATCCTTGCAAGACAACTTCAATACCAGCCCGATCCAATTGCCTTTGACAGATGCCTCTGAGTTGTAATCAAACTTGCCAAACTGCTCTTGCGGCTAAGTGTATCAGCAACAACATTAGCCTTCCCAGGATGATACTTGATCTCAGGATGTATGTCCTCAAGCACTTCCAACCATCTCCGCTGCCTCAGATTCAGATCCTTCTACTGATAGATGTACTTCATGCTATTGTGGTCAGTGTACATGTTCAATTTCTTACCGTACACATAGTTTCTCCATTGCTTTAAGGCGAAAATAATCGCAGCCAACTCCAAATCATGAGTCGGATAATTCTTCTCATGTGGTCGTAGTTTTCTCGACCCATAAGCGATCACTTTCCCTTCTTGCATTAAGACACAACCAAGCCCACGATGTGAAGCATCGCTGTAAACATCATACTCAACACCTGCTCTAGGCAACGCAAAATTAGGTGCAGTAGTCAGCTTCTCTTTCAACTCCTGAAAGCTTGCCTCGCACTGCTCGCTGCACTTGAAATTCACATTCTTCTTGGTCAGACCAGTGAGCGGCATGGCTATCTGAGCATAGCCCTGAATGAACCTCCGGTAGTATCCAGTTAACCCAAGAAAGCTCCTGATTTCCTTCACTGTGGTAGGCCTTGCCCAATCGTTCACTGACTCTATCTTCTGCGGATCAGTTGCCACTCCCTCCTTAGAAAGGATGTGACCTAGGAATGCCACCTCAGATTTCCAGAAATTGCACTTAGATAACTTGGCATACAATTCCTGCTCTTCCAGCTTCTTCAAAACTGCTGCCAGATGCTCTGTGTGCTCCTCCTCCGACTTGGAGTACACAAGAATATTGTCGATAAACACCACGAGGAAAGAATCAATGAACGACCTTAAACTCTGTTCATCATGTCCATGAAGATTGCATGTGCATTCGTCACTCCAAATGGTATAACTAAGAATTCGTAATGCCCATGTCGAGTTCTAAATGCAGTCTTGTGCACATCTTTAGCTTTCACTCGAACTTGATGATATCCTAATCGAAGATCTATTTGGAAGAAAACAGCAGCTTCTTGTAAACGATCGAACAAGTCATCAATTCGGGGAATAGGATACTTGTTCTGAACAGTGACCTTATTTAGCTATCGGTAATCGATACACATCCTTATCGATCCATCCTTCTTCTTTAACAAAAGCACCAGCGCTCCCCAAGGTGACGCACTAGGTTGAATAAAGCCATTCTCCAACAGTTCCTCAATCTGCCGTTTCACCTCATCCTGCTCCACAGGCACCATCCTATACGGTGCCTTAGAAATGGGTGCACTCTCCGGTTGAATAGTGATGCTGAACTTTACATCACGTTGCGGAGGTAACCTAGGAAAATCATCCAAAAATACAGTCGGATAGTCCCGAACCACTGGAATTCGCTGCACCTCTACAGGAATCCCTTTCTTCTGGCTGATAGCAGCCACCAAATCTGAACATCTCCTCTTCTCTTGGAAAGTGACTTCAGGTTCACCTAGAGCCTTAACTGTTACTGTCTTGGTCTTACACTCGATGCTCACACTGTACACCGACATCCAATCAATGCCAATGATAACATGGATTCCCAAGACATTCAGCTCGATCAGTTCAATCCCGAAAATTCTATCTCCAAACACAATCTCGCAGTCCGCATAATACCGATCAGCGGTTAAAGTCTCCCCTGACAGAGTAGCTACTGCTAAGACCTTGCCTGGAAATGTCTTCGGTTCTACTCCCAGAACTTTAGCAAACTTAGGTGATATAAAAGTATGAGAGGATCCAGTATCGAACAAAACAGCAACATTCTTTCCATTCAAATAAAGTTCTCCTGTTACATACCACAGACTCGTTACATAACAGTTTACTAAATAAATGGGAAAAGAGACAATAGAAAAACACTCCTAAACACCCTCACTCGTACCAGTGATGACGTGATCCACCTCATCAGCATCAGCTTCAGTTAAGGCAAATACTCACTCCTGCTGGTACGGCTTCTTCCCAACTTGCTACGTTGGTCCACTACGGTTTACACTCTACGGCTTGGGGCATTGAGATTTGTAATGTCCCGTCTCACCATGGTTGAAGCAAGTCACCATAGGAGGTCTCACAAAACCATTCCCGGGTCTTCCAGCCACGTTAAAAGCTTTTGCCCCTGTCGGTTTGAACCTTTAAGCCGGTGGTTGTCCCCTGACATTGCCAGAAAATAGCGGGCCTCTTCCCCACATTCCAGTTGTTCCTCCGATTCAGAACAGTATGAAACTGCTCCATGTTCGCCTTCGTGGCTGCCGCTCGTTTGACCAGCTTGTCAAACCTTCTGATACTGAGGGGTATCATCCTGGATCTCAGACTTGGCCTCAACCCATGCTTGAACTTTTGAGCCTTCTTTGCCTCGTCCATCACCAGTTTGGGTGCATACCTTAGAGAGAATCTTGTCTCATACTCCCTAACCGACATGCCGCCCTGCTGTAGCGCCTTCTTCTCCTGGACATCTGATGGAAAATAATGACTGCGGAACTCATCCAAGAATTCCTCCCAGCCTAGAAAAACATTTCCCATCGTCCGCTTCATTGACTGCCACCTAAACAGCCGCATCCTTCTCGAACTGCAGTGCAGCTAGCTTCACCTTGCTGACCTCCGGAGTCTCCAAGACTTCGAAGATGGTCTTGACATGTCGGATCCAATTATCAGCCATGTCAGGGTCTGACTTCCCCTCAAACACCGATGGTTTCATCTGCTTGAATGATTCCACGAGTTTGATTGCTTTGGGTACTGGATTCGCAGGCACCTTTCCCTGATTCTGATTCATGGCAACGACATTGAGTGTCTGATAGACCCTCGCTAGTTCCGTTTCCAAGTCCATACCTTCTCCATTTCAAGCTCTTCTTCTAGCCATGTTCTGATGCAAAAGATCCATTAAATTCGAAGTATAGAACATGAATTTTAAATCAACTTGTCATTTTATTAAATTTCAAACTTTATACATTCGAATTTAAAACATTTCTGACATCAAACGAAAGCAGTAAGAAGATACAATAGTCTAGTTCCTACGGTTCCTCTTGGCATCTCGAAGCTCTTCTCGTAGTTCTGCCACCTCTTCCTTCATTACATCGTACATGTTTTCCTCTTCTCGAGTTCTCAAACACGATGACTGAGAGTTGCGATGCTCTCCTTGCACTTCACACACTGCGCCTGCAATAGATCTTCTCTATCCATCTGAGTCTCTACCTGCCTCTGAAGAGACACAATGAGACTTCTCGGAACTGGTTCTTCCTCGTCGGATGAATCATCAGATGAATCCGGAGGTGGAGAGATCTCTCTTGACTCAGGCCATTCCTCTTCAAATTCTTAAGGATCCTCTTCGTCTGAATCAGCTTGCCCGGGGTAGTAATCCTCTTCAATTATGTGCCAATCGTCAGCTCCAACTGGGTCGAAGTGGTCTGCCATCTTAAAGAAAGGAGAAGAAGAAGCATAAATCATAGAGCAACACAAATGTAAGTGACTTACATTTAAATCTCTAGACTCAACACACGCTCTAATGTCCACTTCTAGCGTGTCGTTCCTTATAAATTTGTACTACTTGGAAGCGTGGCTCTGATACAACCCTGTAACACCCCGAATTCCAAATACAACTGAATTCGAGTTCACATGATCTTTTCACTTCACTTCATATAATTTTACAAGGAAAATTAAACTTTACTTTACATCAGAGTCACATTTACATTTAGACCTTGAAAATAGCGGAAGCAATGTTACAATTATTACATGAATGAAATACAATAACACTTGAATAATCTTTAAGCATCAATTCCTCTTTAGTCTTTTTCATGTACTTTTAACCTACATAAGAACTGTGGGCATGTCAGTTCATTCAACTGACGAAATATTATACGCGGCCATCCTCTCTATGCCAGAAACAGTATAACGATTCTCAAAACTTAAGCAATCACAAACTTGTTCACAAACAAAGCTAAAGGGGCTATCCTATTGATGTCGTGTTGTGAATGTACACTTAGTCCTTAATGCAATTATTTATCTTATATGACTCTAATGCGCACTTGTTCGGACTCTATGCATCCCTATACTACATAGGTCCGAGGGCAAGCCCTTATTCGTTCTTCATCTTGTAGGGTTCAATCCCTCGTTATGACTTAATCTACTTCTGTAACTACGGTAAGTATCCTAGATGTTCTACGCACTACGAACACATGTCGAGGCGCCCTGGAGAGAATCCCAATGCACTGACACATGACTCATCATGCAGGCATCCTGTGGTAATTCACCTTCTACCATAGACATGACACCACCCGCAGTCGCCAAACACCCCACGAGCGTCGTCACTGGGATGGTACTCTGGAACAGTATCCACGTCCTACTCATGACTCATCATGGGACATCCTGTGGATACTCTCACGCCGCCAATCCAATGGCCCTCATACTCAAAGTTTTTCTCTTATTTTCATCACATCTTCACTATGTAACTAGTCCTTAATTTAATTGAATCATGAAAAAAATCAATTCATTAGGGTTAGCACTACCACTATACCGGTCTTATTCATTTATTTCACGTTGACCCAAACTTGGTCTTTTTCATTTCATATATCATCTCAATATTTCTTTTATTGCCGGTATGAAGCTTAGCTACACCCTAGTTATTAATTTCACTCATAGTAATAACGTCGAGTTTCCATACTCATAAAGCCTTTTTCATGATTAATCATAATTCACATTTCATGTTCATAGTATTCATGTATTCATATTCGCATTTCTTCATAACTCATCATGTCAATTAATTCAATTTCATACACAATATCACGCATAAACAATTAATTCAATCCTTCTAACATATCACAATTAATAGTTGATATCTCCTACATAATGCTCTTAATCTCTTTTTATCAATACCAAATTCACAATCACAATTTCATTTGATTTCACACATTCATACTAAATTTTATCTTTACAAAAATCCCATTTTAAACTCCCAAAATGATCCATTTTTTTTTCTTTCACTAAAAGAGACAATTTAATTTAATAATTAAACACAAGTTCATTCTTGAAATTTAGTCTCAAATTCTCTTTTACTTTTCATCAAAAGTCATATAAATTTATTTCATGAAGACTAAATAATTTAAAGTAATTTCCCCCATTTTTTCCCAATTTATAACTCATTCTTTTTATAACCCAATTTCATTAATACACTCTTCCAAAAAAACCTTTTTTTTTAAGACAAAGCCCACACCCGGCCTCGAACCCACAACCAGTGCCCAAGACCGCAGCGCCAACCCGCTAGAGCGATAGAGATTGGTATTTAATTCTTTTATATTCAGTATCGGCAATTTGGGTTATATATTTTTTTTTCAAAATAAAAACAAGGTGCCCCTACTCAGGATCAAACCCAGACCAGAGACCAGAGTCCAAGCCCCCCTCGCTACTTTAGCGACTGAGACTAACCTGACCAACTGGTCTAAGTGACCATCTCGTTTCAAAGTGAATAAGAATCCTTTTGATCCAATTTTCTGTTCATTACTAGTTTTCAAAATTTCCAAAAACGTTTTTAATTCTTTTTGTTCTCTTTTTGAAATCAAAATTTCCAGAATGTAAGTTATATGAAAGTACAGTAAACCAGTATTTTTATAGTCATTATTTGCTTTATAAAAACATATATTTGAGTCATATTTTGTGTTTTATGTCCATAATTTCGATATTGAGAACACTTTCCATTTCTACATAATTTATAAATCTAGTTTCCCAAAATTCACTTTATGTCGCTAGTTAATACTTCATTAACCCATTACCATGATTAGATCACTAGATCTTATTCTCTACAATTGAGTTGTTCTAATTCTACAAGATGCATTTAGTCAATTTGTGTCTCATAAGTACAAATTTGTCTCACATAGCACAATTTATAAACATAAAGCATGATGATACGATAGATTCTAGCATTTCAATTTCGCATCTTTATCCAGTAACAATCATCTTAACAATCATTCTTTAAACTACTATTTTATCTCTAATCAACCGACCATGGGACTACAATTGATCAATTTCTTCTCAACTATTTTATCAAACATCCCTAGCATGGCATCTATATCTAGAAGCATGAGAAACACCCACTTATTGGAGAAAAAAAAACGAAATGAAAGCTCCTAGAATGCAAGAAAAGTGGCCTTCTCCTCCTAGATTGTGTAGCAAGTTGTCTCCTCCTCCTTGTGTTTGATGGAACCCAAACTCCTTGCTTCCTTGGATAGTTGGCCGGCCTCCTCTTGTTCGAACACACAAAAAAGTTTCACCCTCTAATCTTTTACTCACTATCTCTACTCAATCTTTTCCCTCTCTTATCTTTTCTTTTAATAAAAGTTTAGTGCACTAATGAGAAGAATAGTTAGGGGTATTTATACATATTTTGGATAAGAATAGAAGGCTAGGATTCAATCAAGGAGTTATAGATTAAGGACCAAGATGAAGGGAAGTTGTAGTAACTTCCATGATCACATAACCACTCCCCTCAACTCCATCCACTCTCCCTCTCTCTTTGCCCAAAACCGGCCACCTCTAGGGTGTGCATTACACACTCTAGTGTGAGCACGTGCCCCTTCTAGTACCCCCTATTAAAAGTTGTACAAATTTAACTAATCAATTATCAACTAATTGTGTCTACATGACAAGTTGTGACAATTAAAAGATTAATTAAGTTGTGGGTTTCAAAAATAGTGGGCTTTAGGCTCATTGGCTATCTAATAAAATATTTAATTTATTAGGGTGGGCCTAAAAATAAAAAACCAAGTTTAGGCTTTATAAAATAGGCTTTTTAGAAAAATAAAGAGAAAGAAAGAAATAATTGTCCATGTTATAAAAGATAATTTTATAAGAAAATATGCATACAAAATTTGTACGTGCACAACACGTAAAAATCAACATTTCTCATTAAATGAAAATTCAGGATATTACAACACTCCCTCCTTAGAATAGTTCTGTCCCCGGAACTACAATCAAAGAGTAAGAAACAAAACACAACAACAAAAGAAAAGAAAAAAAATACAAATCAAGCAAAAAGCTCAGGATAATCCTTCAACATCCTTTCCTCAGATTCCAAAGTAGCCTCTTCAACCAAATGGTTTCTCCAGACTATCTTGACTATCGGTATCGTCTTATTCCTCAAGACTTTCTCCCGACGATCAACAATCTCAACTGGGAGCTCAATGTAATTCAGATCCAACTGCAAACCTATTGGCACTTCGGGAAAATGAGGACTGGGATCTGGTATGTAACCTCTCAGCATCAACACAGGAAAGACATTGTGCACCTGAGACAACTCAGCATAGACTCATTTTCTTCAAATTACTTCTCTTTCAAACATTTATACTCTTTCACATTAATCAATATTACAAACCAAACTCATTCTCAATTTTCGTTCTTCTTTAAAAATCATCCCCAAAATTATCTAATTCTGTTTCCACTTTATCTCACTTTTTAAAGAAAATCAATCTTTATAATCTTCAATTATATGCATTTTCAATTTGAAATCCATCTCAACACATTAACAAAACATACCCATTTAGGTTCTAAAATTTTCTTTTAGAATAGTTTATAAAAATCTCAAATTTATTTTAATAATATTCTACTAATTTTTCTCTTAATTTTTCCCAAAAATATAACTCAAATCCAAAGAGAAACAAATTAAAAAAAGTTTAAATCCGAACGCCCTGCATGGCTCGAACCAGCTCCAGCAGAGAGCCAGCCCAAACGCCAACCACTAGGCCACATGCAGACCCAGTATTATGAGGTGTTGCATGCATTAAATACCAGAAACCCCACTCATTTAAAAATCCTAAAGATTTTGGAACAACAATAGAGTACACCCCCTGCTAGAACCCGTGCCAACAGAGAGGTGACGCAATGCCTACCGACTGAGCCGTAGCTCAGATCACACCATATAAGAGGTCTAATCAATAAGTATTTGATCTCGGTCTATTTCCCACTTTTCAAAATACAACATACAACTTCTACCGTTCATCACAATAATTTAATTCGATCACACTTCACATTCTAAATATTCAGAGGCCAACTTATACTGAGCTGTTTTGCCATAACAATAATTCTACACAAATTAAAATTTCTAACACATGAAGAATGTCTCAAATACCACATGAATTTGTGAAATATTAATCTACATCAAATATATAAATATATTCCCTGTTCTGTTTTCCATGTAATTAATATTAAGATAATTTTTTCTTCAAAAATCAATTAAATTCATACTCAATCTTTTTTTCACGAATTATTTATAAAAACCTACTCACTCTAAAAATAATCACACTATGATATTTCATATGTCAACTTGCACAACTTCTAAATTTTTATTTTGTAAATCTACTACAAATAACATGCACTTCAGTCAAAATTAATGAATTTCTCCTACAACATGCATCACAATCAATGAGAAAAATTTAAACAATTCTACATCTACAATTGAACTTTAGAACACCTACACATGCAATTATTCTACAATTTAGAGAGTATAAAGAAACACCCACCTCTAAATAGCAATTTTCCTTCTCCAAAGCAAAAGCAACCACACAAACAACCCACCGAAATCCCCAAAATTCAAGCACAATCAAGCTCCAAAATCAACAATAAGCCCCACATGAAATCACCCGAACTCTCTGCCTCTCATTCTTGTTTAATAAAAAAAATTTTTTGATTAGGATTAGAGTAAATGACTTTAGGCTTAGGAGTTTATTTATAAAATTATTAGGTAGTTATAAAACTAACCCCCACTATCTCTCTCCACTACCTCATACTTCATGACTTGGTCAAGAAGCCTCCAACGTTCCCAACGTCAGCCTTCCCTTGTGTGCACAAATGCACGTGTGCACGTTCACGTGCTTGTGCACACCACCTCCTTTTTTTTTAAAAATATAGTTTTACAAATGGGCTCAATTAAAAAATGGGTTTCTTTTGAAAAATTATTTTCTTAGGCCCATGAGCTTCAAAAAATATAAATTAATAATAATGTAGAGTGTATTAATTTAAAATGAGAAGTACATGAATATAAAAAAAATTCCCACGTGCATTACACGTGCAAAATGTGAACATTAAATTATATATATATATATATATATATATATATATATATATATATATATATATATATATATATATTCTGGGATGTTACACATGGTCTACCAAGTTGTTCGTCTAACAGCTCATCCACTTGAAGACCCGGGAGGGCAAGGATATGACAGCAGGGACTCGGAATGAGCAACACCATACAAAGTACAATGAGAGAGTCTGAAAAGCCATCTCCTAATAGCATAATTTTTAAATTTTGTAATAAAGGCCAGCCACTTGAGCAGCCATTTAGTTTTTCCTTTCAATAAAGACCGTTTTCACTAACGGTCGCACATGTAATAAGGGCCAGCCTTTAGAGCAGCCCCTGAGTTTATTTCTCAATAAAATTAGTTATTTCATTTCATTGCATCTCACTCAATTTATTAAAGAAAACAATGACCTAAAATGCCCAACTTATACCTAGAGTGGTGCTAAACACTCGTTACAAGCTTTCCATGAAACGGGGTCGGAGTCCATACCCATGGCTCGAAGATACTCTAGCGACTTGCACAGAAGCAAGTTCAGAATGCGCTTCGCCATTTGACCTGCTCCTGCAACCTGCTAATACTTAAACCAACAAGTTCGGAACCTAGATGCATGAATCTAAGTTACTCCCGCAACCTGCAATCCCGCACATTCAAATCACAATTCACTGTTCAATCTGTTCCTGAAACTAGTTATATTTCCATGAAGACTTATACAAAAAGTTGAGTGCCAAACTTATACACATAAACTACACCAAAAACTCGTTACAAGTCTTCTCGTAAGATGGGTTCGGAGTCCATACCCACAGCTCGAAGGTACTCTAACAATTTGCAATGAAGCAAATTCAGAATGCGCTTCACCATTCGATCTGCTCCTGCAATCCGTTAGCACCTCGACGACCGATTCGGAGTCCACACCCATGGCTCGAAAGAGACTCTATCAATTTGCCAAGAAGCAAGTTCAGAGTTTGCTTTGCCATTCGATCTACTCCTGCAAGCTGTTAATACTCAAACTAATAAGTTCGGAATCCATACCCATGTCCCAGAGTTACTCTTGCAACTGCAATTACACACGTTCAGAGTTCAAATTGCCATTCGATATGTTCCTGAAACTAGTTAAATTTTCTTAAAAACAGATTAAGAGGTCCAAAATCATGGATCGCAGTTACTCTAGTAACACTTGTAAAAAGCAGCACTCAGAGTACAACTCTCCACTCGATGTGACTTACAATTTGTCAGAGGGCCCATACAGCAAGTTTGGAAAACAACTCCCATTCAGAGTTGTCCCCACAACTAGATGAGTTTAAGATGGAGAAATTACAAACTCCGTTAAACACCGTCGGCAGTTCGTTAGCTATATGCAACAGACTTAGGCCCGGTTATTTAGCTACAAAGAACCCACCCTAATGGCACCTTAATCTCGACAGCAAGGATCGGGCACACAGAGAGTTCATCAAATCACAGAACTATCACAAACCCACATGTTTGGATTCAGTAGTACTACAAATATTTACAAGTACAAAATCATCAATCATACAACTCGATCTACAAGCCGTCCTTCCAACTTAGTGGGCGAGGAATGTTGTTCCTAAGATATACAAGCCTCCTTGTGAGTCGCCTGATGCCCACCACTTTTTCTGAGCCGCCAGCATCTTTGGCAGAAAACATCGATCCCATGGGTTGAGATTACTGGCCGGCACACGTGGTGCGTGACTCTCCACCAACCAAAGTCAAACTCAACAAAGCCGAAGTGTCACTCAGGGCATCGTCGGGATGCCGACGGGGCACCAACGCTATTGGCACCGTTCCCCAACAACCGACCCGACTCCTCCAACCGTTGCACTCTCTTTCGCATTATTCGTGGCGCCTTCCTTCACTACAACCGTTGATTCTTTTTCTCACTAACGACATGCGAGGTGCTTGCCGTCCGTAACCCACCAAGTCTCGCTTGAAGACGATACAACTCCAAGTCTTTCTCGACGACTATTTCTCTGAGTAGAGCACACTTTCCAATACTGTCTTTCGTCACATTCGGAGGCAGTGGCAAGTTGACCAGACGATCGGAATACAAGAGTGCTAACTTGCAATCACTCTCAACGAGCGTCGACTTAAGGCCAACGGACTCCAACCATTCATCCTCTGACTGAACACGCAAATGGTCAACTATTAATTCCGTTATGCGCGCTTGCGAAGGCGCTCAACCTCGTTACTATGGGGATTCTCCTAAGATCCAACGATCATCTGTCAACAATTCCAAAAGCATGGTCAAATAAAGAAACAAAAATACTAGGTTTCATGGGAAAGCATTGCTTCAAAGCACACAAACCCAATACAACAAGTGATAGCAAGACTGGAAGATAGTTTTTCAAACACTAAAGCAAATATACAAGAATGCGGTGACCAGTCCGCAATTAGGCATCACAGAAAGGAAAGTACAAGTTCCAAACAAACACTAGGTCGAAGGGTCATTTGGTAGCCTTTCCCTTCAAAACCGGGAACACGCTCCACCACGTGTGAAATCGTTGTGGCATAAGACTTCAACATCACCCCTTGCAGCTTGGATTTGCACTCAGCATGAACCTTGGTCGCCTCGACCTTCAGCTCCGAGGCTGCATCAGTGCGAGCCTTCTCCAAATCCTGTAGAAGATCGGCGTTCTTCTTCTCTAACACCTTCTCTCTCTCCTTGGATGCCTCCAGCTCAAGGCGCATCTCCTCCTTACCCACTGCCAACACCTTTAACTCATGGCACATCTCCTCCTTACTCACTACCAATGCCTCCAACTTAAGGCATGCCTCCTTTTTCTTCTTCTTTAGCCTTTCCAACTCCGCCTTGGACTCCTTGATGGCCTTTTTCTTGTCCTTCTCGGCGCGAGAGATACAGGCCCTCATGTTCTTCTCCTTATCCACATAAAATTCCACCAAATGCCCAAAGTGGCTCATCGCCTGAGACAAGGAGAAAATGGTTAAAATGTAATGATACAGGAAGGAAAGCGCAAGCTAAGCAATAAAGGGGACTAGATCATACTGTCACATGTGCCCTCGCAATATCCAAGACTAATCTCTCTGGGGCTCCATCTTCAACCTCTCTCTGTCAGCAGGAGTAGGAATGTGGCGACAGGCCTCAAGGCAAGCAGCGAAATTCCCCAAGAAGTTCTTTTGAGGTTTCACATTCCAATCAGGAGTATAGACCACGTCCCCACGATTAGCAAGTACCGCAGAAGCCATAGCAGTCAATAGGGCTGACGCGGCACTCGCCACGACCGCAGCTAAGGAAGAGCCTGCCTCAGTAGCAGGCGGTATCTCTGCAGGATGCCCAGTCTGCATAGCAGGGGCCCGAGGCAGCAAGTCCTGGGAAGCAGAAGGATCCGCAGCCAATTTCGTCCGCTTCTTCGGCTCATCTTCCCTCTTGGTACGCAGCGCGTCCAAATCTGCCAGAAGATTTTCGTAATCCATGTCTTTCCTTGCTGCAAGATGAAACACGAAAGAGTTAAAAATCGTAAGATTAAATAAAAACAACAAAGGCATGGATAAAACAACTAAAAAGCAACAAAAGCATGGATAAATGGCATGAAGGAAACAATAGAAAGATAGTACTAGGTTAAACCGGTCCAAGACCTGCCTGGTGGACATGATGGGGTGAGAAATTTCATAAACACTTGGTGGACATGATGGGGCGAGCAATTTCACAAACACTTGGTAGGGCACCATGTTCACCACCAAGAGAACAAAACCCATCACCACTCAAGCTTCCTTGTGACAAGGCCTACTAGCCCCGCGGAGTCTCCAAGTCCGTTCAAACTCTCTCGAACAAAATCAACTCAAACTCCGAATAGACGATTAAATCAAAAAACCCAAGCACACTAGTGTTCCTACCTCGATGTGAGAAAGAACTCCGCCGAAGACGACTCAACTTCGAAAAAGGCAAGCTTCTTGAGAGATCAAGACTTCAAAAATCTCCACAAAAGATCCAAAGATTTGCAAAAACCGAGAATCTCAAAATAAAAATAAAGGCTCAAAACAACAGCAAGTGAATGACAGGGCCGAAAACGGGCCGGGTCGTGAATTTTGGACCCGCATACTCAAAAACCCAAGTGAGTAAAACACTTAATGGGTCTGCAGGTACAGGTATCAGATCCGCAAACCCGCTAGCCCTTTCCGTCTCTCCTTTCTCTTCCTCCGATGAAAAGTTTTCCTGCCAAAAAATTCGAAAATGGAGCTCGACTAAACACTCCAACTCCCAAACTCCTGCTATCAAGGCCTCTGCCCCGACTCCAACTCGACGAGGGGATTTCACAGCTTGACCACTTCGAAGCTCGAGCGAGGGAAGACGAGACCCTTAAGATGTCCAAGCTCCGAAAACCCAGGAGAAAATCCTAAGTTCGTAGCTCGGCGAGATGACCATCTCCATAGCTCAGCGAAATCCCTCCATAGCTTGGCGAAGCTAAAATAGCTCGGCGAAAACCTCAACAGTCATAGCTCGGAAAAAGTATCAAAAGCCTTAGCTCGGCAAAACTCAACAATCACAGCTCGGCGAGATCAAAGGCCATAGGTCGGCCAAATTACGTTCTCATAGCTCGACCGAAAATAGAGCCCCATAGCTCAACGAATGGGATGAGTCGACGAGGAGACGGTTCGACATCGTGGTAGCTCGACAAAGACAAAAACTCGTAGCACTGCGAAGAAACAGACTCCTCGTAGCTCAGCAAAGTCCAAAAAATTGAAAAAAATGGTCATAGCTTGGCCAAACGGTCGTTCGAGCTAGGGGGTCCTTGCATCAATTCCTGGCCGTTGAATTCCTCCAAAATTTGAACTCAAGTGTGATGAGTGGCTCAGATGCATCCACGTCGCTCTTCGTCTTCTCCAATGCTCCATTCTCTCCTCAGCCGTCTGATCGCACTCAGCGGATGTCACATCCTGCTGACCAAAAATACGAAACACAAGAATGTGACATTGGCCCAGCAAATAACTTGCGTCATCCATAAGTTGTTTACCCATTCAACTCATAATCATGACAAACAATTGCACAGGCAATAATAATAACCATTTGAACAATAATATTTGGAATAAACAATATGAAATATCCAAATACAATAATCCAACGTCTGGAAACAAATAATAATATCCGGGTCATAAGCCGAATACAATAATAAATCTAATCACAATAATAATAAGTCTCAATACAATAAGTTCAATAAAATAATAATCAACTAGAAAGTAATAAATCTTTAGAAAGCTTGTTTTCCAATTCCAGTAGGTAATTCTCCTTCAAAACCTGTGAACATTTCATCTAAAAAAAGGTGAAAATTGTCCTTAGATTAAGTCATGGACATCAAGTAGAGAAAGCAAGGAAACAATGGAATAATGATATAACAAAGAATTCAATGGATCAATAGAAATCAATAACATGGGACGATAGCAATAATCAATATCATGGTAATCGATACAGTAGTTATAAACAATGATTCAATATTCGATAACAATGTTCAATGGTCGATGTCAATAACACTTAGACAATATTCAATATCAATAGAAAAAATGACGTACAATTTGCAATGTTGATGTTTAATCCTAACTAATGCACGTACTATTGCATCCCATAACTACAGGTTCGATGCATACAATCAATTTCGTTTAGACTTAAGTGGAATATTCTATAGATCATGTACACGGCACGATAACATTATTCGCAGCATTGGTGCACACTGGTTGGCACAATAACAATAAAATAATACACGATGAATTGGAATACTGTAGTCAGTAATCTAACAATAAATCGATAACAATAACACTAGCCGACGCACATTATTTTGGGAAACATGGTCCACACTTCTGAGTACAGTCACTATATCATCAACTACTCCAGTCAATCCTTTAAATCCCGGATTGTTAATTATTTTATCAATGCAACAATACATTAGAAAATTTAACTCAAAAAAAAAACAATACATTAGAAAATTTAGAGGCATTAGATGAATAATATTAACAATAGATGAACAATAGGATGATAACATTGGATAAACGAATAGAAAGATGACATTAGCACATTAGGATCATGCAATACAACAAATACACTTCAATTCATGCAATACAATGACATATATATAATTATATTAAGAACATCTGGAAAATGAATTTCTGAACAGCAAGAGGTCACTTTACAAAAATCAGTTTTTCCAATGTTACAGAAATCGAAAACTGAAACCGTCAGAAATTCTGAAAACTAGACTTCCACACGATTCCAACGCATATTTAAAATAAAAAATCCGGCAACAGTAGCTAGGTCAAATACAACATTTTTTACAGGTTATATATTCTGATAGAAAATTGACATCAAGTTGTTATATATTTAGAATCAGCGAAAACTCAATTATGAAATCATTAAAAATATTCTTTAGACTCCTAAACATGTTAACTAACATTCTGAAAATTATCAGAGCACTATACTAACATTAACTTAGCATTTTAATAGTTTAAATATGAAAACATACATGAATCTGAAATTCTGGAAATAAAACACAGCAGTAGTAAAATAATCACAACTTTTGCAATACAACTCGGAATTCAGCGATTCAAGATGTTTTGAAAACTAGAGACATCGGAATACAACTCTTATTCAGAAAGTTATTTATTTTGAGAATAAATACTACATCAAAAACTACATACAAAATCCAGACAGCAAGCAACATACAGATTTTTGATGTATTTGATAAAATAAAGTGATTTAACCATGAGGGGTATCAATACCATAGTCGATAAATCTTATAATCAGCATGATGGGTGTGATGGCATGATAAACACGATTAAGAATACACACATACACTATTGTAACAATAACCAAATATCAATTGATCAAACAACATATCATCTAGCAATTAATTCTACAATAGATTAATTGTGTTGTGATTATATGAATAACCCTATTATGAATACAACATGAATACACGAAAGATTTGATCTTTAGAGTCAATAAAGGCACGAAGTCGCAGATATTTGGGTTAGCTCATGTAAACTCTCAAAATACTCAACGAAAAGAGAAGAACAATATACGATACGATGAACAATTGGATCTACTTGCAAGAATTTCAATAAAACTTGAATTTGATACAGTGTTCAATTCAAGAGGAAAAGTGAATTGCCTTATGGATGATTAATTCGAATACCAAAGAACAACGGGATGAGAATCCTGGAGCAACGAACACGAACCGCAATGATATGTGCACACTACATGCACAAGAAACCAAAGCAACAACAGTAACAGCGAAAACAGCAAAGAGTAACGACAACAATAGTAGGTTGTTGTCGATGGTTTCGAGGACGGCACGGTGACTGGCTGACGGTGGCAACATCGTTGGTCGGAGGCAAGCAGCATCGAGGCTGGTTGCTATTGCTCGTCGGTCAGAAATAGGAGCAGAGCGGGGGGGTCGGGCATCGACTAGGCAGTGTGACTGGGCATCGCAGGCAGAGGGCGGCGCTCGGGAGAGGTGCCGATGTCAGGGATCGCCTAAGAGGAGGATGGTTCGGGCAAGAAGTCGAAGAGGCAGATGGCATTCGGCTGATGGGTTTAGACGGGGAGAGAGAAAATCATGGAGTGAGAGAGAGACGGCTAGATTTAGGGTTTGTATTTTGTATTTTTAGGGTTTGCAATAGGATTGTATTTATATAGTGCAATTATGTTGTTGGGTTAATGGATTAAGATCCAATAATAATGGGTTTGGGTCTAGAAATAATTGCAATTGAGTTTTGGGTTCAATAAGAGATATATTTAAAAACAATAGGGTTCAAATAAAATACACATAATCAAATAAAAATGGGATCAACATGAAAATAGTTCAACAAGAAGAACAAGCGTAATTCATGAACAAAATTTAATTAAGATGCTCAAGGAAAAGTAAAGTATTTTTTTCAAATGCAAATAAAATATTACAATTAAAAGGGGAAAATGAAAAGAACTTAAATGGTAGTTACAATCCTACCCTACCTTATAATAAATTTTCGTCCTCGAAATTTAAGCAAGTGGTACTAGGGTAACCCCAAGAAAAGACAAGAACTACACAAAAAGATGGGAAAACTTCTTCTGAATCTCTTCCTCAGGCTCCCAAGTCTACTCACCCGGTGAGTGAGGATTCCAAGCAATAAGAACCAACTTGATAACCTTATTCTTCAAAATCTTCTCTCGTCGATCCACAATCAAAACCGGACGGATCTCAACGGACAAATATGGTCGAATAGACAATTTCAAGTAGTCAATAACATGATTATCATTCCTGAGATACTTCCTGAGTTGGGAGACATGGAAGAAATCATGCATTCCAGATAGAGAGGCAGCAACACGAGTCTATATATAGGCCACCTTGCCCACTCGCTCCACCACATCGAACGGACCAATGAATCTAGGGCTTAGCTTGCTCCCCTCCTCCAAACCGAATAACACCTTTCCATGATGATACCTTGAAGAACACATGATCCCTCACTTTGAATTCCAACGGCCTCCTGTGAATGTCTGCCCGTTTCTTCTGCCTGTTCTGAGCTGCCTGAAGATACTTCTTGATCTAGGCCACTGCATCAACAGTCATCGTGATCAACTCTGGCCCAAAAAGCTTCCTCTCATCAATGTCATCCTAGCAGACTGGTGATCTACACTTCTGACCATACAAAGCTTCATATGGAGCTGCCATAAGACTTGCTTGGTAGCTATTATTGTATGAAAACTCCACCAAGTGTAGATAATGTTCCCAAGATCCTCCGAACTGAAGAACACAGGACCTCAACATATCCTCCAATGTTTGAATAGTCCTCTCCAATTGTCCATCTGTCTGCAGTTGGAATGCAATATTGAATCTCAGCTTACTCAAAGATTATTCTAAAGACTCTCCTCAAATTGAGATCTGAATCTAGTATCTCTGACAGATATAATGCTAATAGGAACACCATGCAATTTCACAATCTCCTGCATGTACTTCTCTGCTAGGCTCTCCGTAGACTGACCCACTCTGAAGGGAATAAAATGAGTACTCTTTGTCAAGAGATCCATAATCACCCAGATGGCATTGTGATCCTTGGGAATTCTAGGCAAAACAGTCACCAAATCCATAGTAATATTCTCCCACTTCCACTCCGTAATAGAAAGCGGTTGAAGAAGTCTAGCAGTCCTCTGATGTTCTGCTTTCACTTGCTGACAGATCAGACACTGCAAAACAAATCTTGCAACATCTCTCTTTATACCATGCCACCAGAAATGCAACTTCAAATCCCGATACATCATCGTACAACCTGGATGAATAAAATACGGTGAACGGTGAGCTTATTCAAGTAACTTCTGCCTGATTTCCTCCTTGGGGACAAATAGACGGGTCCGAAAGTGGAGAGATCCATCCTCATGAATCACCATATCAATCCTTGAACCAGCTTCGACTTCAGCTCAAAACTTCTGCAACTACACATCACCGGACTGTGCATCCTTAATCTGATCCACCAAAGACGACTGCAACTGAAGCACCATTCAACTCTGCTTGGAACTAGGCAAAACCACTTCCAAATCTAATCTCCTCATCGCTTCCACAAACTCACCGTGCTCAGTTAGAACCATAGCAACAGGTCTTCTGCACAAAGAATCAGGCACCGAATTAATCTTGCCAGGATGATACTGCAAACTGGTATCATAATCCGCCATCAATTCCAACTATCGCCTCTGCCTCATATTCAACTCCTTCTGAGTGAACACATACTTCAGACTTTTGTGGTCAGTAAAGATCTCCACTCGTTCTGCAATTAAGTAATGCCTCCAAAGCTTCAAGGCAAAGATCACAGCTGCATGCTCCAAATCATGTGTAGGATAATTCTTCTCATGGGGCCTCAATTATCTAGATACATATGCGACAACCTTACCACGTTGCAACAAAATAGCACCAAAACATCTTCCTGAAGCATCACAGTGAATTACTGTAACTCCTGATTTTCATTTTGTGTATTTTTGACTATATTTTCATTTTGGTGTATTTTTCCCTTTTGTATTTTTCTGAACAGTATATTGGATTTGTTTTTGATATATACTCGTTTTATTTTATTTTGAGCTCCTTGTGTTTGATTGATTGTCTCTTTTGTTTTGTTCTTCATTAGTTTGGTTCCTTCGTTCATTTTGGTCTCGTCTTTTTATTTTATCCTTTCTTTATTTTATTTTTTTGTGCGGATTTGTAGTGGTGGTGATTTGGTTGTACTATAAATTCCCTATCCTATTTGCAGTCCTATTTTAATTGACCCCAAACCCATTTGTAAACTTACTACTAATTCTTGATACCCATAACCCAATACCCATAAACCCACATCCTAAACCCTATATATAAACACTCACCCTCACAAACCCTAAACCCTAACCCTAATTTCTCTCTCCCTCACATCCGGCCTCCTCTCCCTCTCCTTGCTTGCATCCCGACCGCACACAACCCCACCTCCGGCCTCATCCACCCAGGTCGACACTACCCACCTCCGGCCTACTCTACTCTGGCACACCCCTCAAGGCCGAGCCCCATCTCCCACACCCGATTGACTACTTTCCCTCTCCTTGCACCTCCCACTCACCACCATAACAACCCTCTTGCACCATATATAATCCATCTACTCTCTCGCTGTGTTCTCTTGTGGCCGCATGCCACTTTGCTCATCTTTCGCTCTTGGGAGTTTTGTTCATGTGGAGATTCTTGCTGGAGTTGTTTGGATTTGTGATTAGCAGATTTTCATTCGTGGATTTTGCTCCTATTCTTGATTTGCATCGTTCTTCATCTCGATTAAGGCAAGTAACTTGTACTCCAATTTATTTGTTTGATACAAGTCAAAAAGTTCACCTATAGTGTAGTTGGGTCTAGAGACGACTCTTATTTGTATTTTCCTTGATGAGTTTCGTCTCTATTGTGAAAATTTGACCATAGATGATTCACGACACAATATGGACATGAATTAACCTAGGATTCGCCCGTTCTTGATTTTTGATCGTGTATGTGAGACTTATGTGTGAATTCGTGTTTTGGTTAAAACCCATGTGAAATTCTTGGTGTGGAATATTAGTTACCCTAATTCATGATGTTTAAACACTAGGTATACCCGATTTCATGTTTGGATGCGTTTGGATCAATTTTCTTGAACATATGTTGATTTTGTTTTTAAGGGAAAAATCTGTCTTTTGTTGCTGTTCTGTTTTATTTGCTGTTTTGGACTGTGTTAAAATCAGTATCTTAATTTCGGTATAAAACATGAGTTTTAGAGAATTTCGTCTATTTTCAAACCCCTCTGACCTTGCTTGATTTTGATTTCGTATGACTGAGTTATGGCTGTTTTACTACAGAGGTGTCGATCTTTTCCAGATTTAGTTTTTTGGTAATTTTGATGACAAATCATTTTAAAGAACTATGCGACACATATTATTTTGATCCAAATCTTTGGTCAGTGTTTCCTTATCTAGTTAGGGATTACCCAGAATTTTGGTAAATTTTATTGATGAGTTTTATGTGTTGTTTCATGCTCGTTTATAAAACCTATACTTGCTATTTTTTGCTTGTTGTTCTGTAAAGAACCTTATTTTCACTATGATTCCTTTTACTGTTTAAAAATTGTTTGTGAAATATGAAAGTTATTATATTTTATCTATTTTCATATTCCTTTGGCGGAATCGGATTTCGTTTCACTGGTTGCGATATATCTTAGTTTTCGTATAGCAGTGTTGGGATTTCCAGATTTGCCAAACTATGGTTTCTTTATCTTTCTTATTTTTGATGACTAATCTAATTTTACTGAAAAATTCAGAAACTTTATATTTAGATACTAGACATATAGGGGAATACCCCAGATTTTTCGTGGATTTATTAATGTGTTTTCATTCTATTTTCCTGTTCTTGAATTCGTTTTCAAGATTTCTGGCTGAACCTAATTTCTGTATTCAAATCAGTTTTGAGCTATGTTTTTGTGAACTGATATATGACTTGTTTATATTCGCTGGATTTGTGTGGAATTCTATTTTCCAGATCCTTCGACTGATCCAGATTTAGATGTTTGTAACACTGGGAATCACTGTTTTACTACGGTATGGTCTTGCTGTCCTGAACTTGAGATTTGTCTAATTTATTCTTTTATGAGATATCTTGCACTCGTACATATCTATCTTGCAACTTGCACTTGTCACATGATCATGCCATATTATTCTTGATATATTTTGTGCATATACATGCTTGTTTGATATTAATAATAAATAACCATGCCGGGGTTTATGGGACAGATCTAATAATGGATAATTCAGAAATGTGTACTTGGAAGGGGATCCACTGATCCTACGTGATTACTTGAGACATGATACTTGAGACGTGATTACTTGATACTTGCACGCAAGACACAATACTTGCCACTTGCACAACTTGATACGTGATACATGATACATGATACTTGGAGCTTGGAGCTCGATTACTTGACTTGTCCCCGAGTATACTGCCCTCTATGGTCCACTATGAAATCTAAAGTAAAACTGTTTGTTGTAGCAACCATGTAAGGTGGGCTGCATGAAGAGCTACCTAGATAGTAATTCACTACAAGACTTGATACATGCTACTTGAACATGAAACTTGAATATGATACTTGATTACATGATACATGAGGCTTGATACATGATTACATGACACTTGACACTATATGCATGTTTACATGAAACTTGATTACTTGACACTTGATTTATGCCATTTACACTTGTTCACTTTTACCATGCTAGTTGTTTACTTTGACATCATACTTATACCATGTTGCTAGTTAGTTTCCCCATGTGCTTGTATCCTATATTATAAGTCGCCCGTAACTTGTAATTGACTGGTACTTGTGTTTCCTCTTTTTTCTCTTTCCTGCATTCGTTGAATTGCAGATTTTGGAGGACAGGTTCCAGATGGTATCGGAGACATGAAGTATTAGTGCTTCTTTTCATTATTATTATTTCTTGTAGCTTGCTTGAACAATATTGTATTTTGAGTCTTGGATCTATTCTTGTATTTGGGCAATGTGACCCAAGATATTTGTTTTATTCAGATCATGACTATTTGAGATTTATGTATTTGGTTTCACGTATTCTTGTTGGTATTTTGACTCATTATGTGCATGTGGTTGATTCTTTTGCTTCCGACTCTGATGATTCTTGTGAATGTTTTAAAGATTTTCTTGAACAGCTTATGGATGATGAAAATTATTCGCTGGACTTTTGTTACGTATCCGTATTCCATATTCTTTTGGGAAGTGGGGCGTGACAGGGTTTTTAGTGGTATCAGAGCACTAGGTTTGGCTAATATATCAGGCAACTAATATATTAGACAAGCTTGGCTCGAACTGGAATCTGATCAACATTTCACCAACCATGTATGCATAAATGAATCAAATATTATCAACATTGATCTGGATACTAGTCTTATTCCATTCTTTTTGGTCCCTTCTTATTCCATTCTTTGATTCCTTGATACTTTTGTCTTTTCTGTCTTCCTCTTTGATTGATCTCTTCTTGGGTATGAATTCATTCTTCTCGTACCTATATCTTTTTTATTATGGTGTCAACCAATTCTTTTCTTTGTCTCTTTTGCGTTCTGTCTTAGGTATTTTGCTTGTGTGCTATTTCCCTGCTCATGTTTTGTTTGATTCTGGGGCAACCCATTCTTTTTTCTCCTCTCGATTTGTCGCTCGCCATCAGTTGGAGTGCAGTAACATGTCAGAGGCTTGGAACATTGTGACAGGTGGTGGAGTTGTC
This sequence comes from Hemerocallis citrina, assembly GCA_017893485.1. Taxonomy (NCBI): domain Eukaryota; kingdom Viridiplantae; phylum Streptophyta; class Magnoliopsida; order Asparagales; family Asphodelaceae; genus Hemerocallis; species Hemerocallis citrina. The sequence continues at coordinate 444,992,780 of CM030358.1, read as the reverse complement.
ATTTGTTTCTGTGAGTGCAGAAAATGTCCCGTTGTTATTGGGGATGCCGATTTCAAAGCCAATCTGATTGTAATTGGGAATTCGGGGTTCGATGTTATTCTGGGTATGGATTGGTTGGGTGAAACCCATGCCATTATTGATTGCCGTGCTGAGAAATATGTGTTCTAGATTTCAGATCGCACAGAATTTGAGTTCCATGCTGGGGATTCTTCCCTTGGCAGAGTTGTAGTTGATCGGAAGATTTATGCGATGGAGTTGCATTCAGGCTGTAAGGCAGTGCCTCTAGTAGTTCGGGATTTCTTTGATGTTTTTCCAGATGAGTTACCTGGCTTACCTCCTGATAGGGAAGTAGAATTCGGTATTGATGTTTAGCTTGGAACAGTGCCGATATTGAAGAGTCCCTACAGGATGGCACCGGTTGAGCTAGCAGAGCTTAAGGTGCAGAATCAGCAGATGCTTGATTTGGGTTTCATCATACCTAGTGTTTCGCCTTGGGGTGCTCCGGTCCTTTTTGTTGACAAGAAAGATGGTGGTCGTCGACTGTGCATGGATTATCGAGAACTTAACAGAACAGAGTTACTGTGAAGAATCGGTATTCGTTGCCCAGGATCGATAATTTGTTTGACCAGTTGAATGGGGCTGCTATTTTCTCGAAGTTGGATCTTCGTTCTGGGTATCATCAAGTCAAGGTGAAGGCTGCGAATATACAGAAGACTGCATTCAGTACTAGATACGGGCACTATGAGTATCTTGTAATGCCATTCGGAGTTACGAATGCACCGGCTATATTTATGAGTCTTATGAACCGGGTTTTCTCTCAGTTCTTGGATAGATTCGTGGTGGTCTTCATTGATGATATTTTGGTTTATTCTTAGAATCGGAAGATCATGCTGAGCATCTTAGAGTGGTTCTGCAGACTTTGAGAGAGAATCAGCTCTATGGAAAACTTAGCAAGTATGAGTTTTGGCTCAACAGGATTTCTTTCTTAGGGAACATTATCTCAGGTGATGGTATTTCTTTGGATCCGGCCAAGGTTGAAGCTTTGAAGGATTGGCCTATTCCTAAATCAGTTTCGGAAGTCAGGAGTTTTCTCGGTTTGGCTGGCTATTATCGAAAGTTCATCCAATACTTTTCGAAGATAGCAGAACCATTGACTAAGTTGACTGGGAAGGATCATAAGTTCTGTTGTTCTGATAAGTGTGATGAAGCTTTTATTGAGTTGAAGAATAAATTGACGTCAGCACCTGTGTTGACTATTCCCTGATGGTTCAGGCAAATTTGTAATTCACTGTGATGCTTCTGGTAAGCGTCTTGGAGCAGTTTTGATGCAGAAAAGGGCCAAGTAGTTGCATATGCATCGAGGTAGTTGAGGCTGCATGAGAAGAACTATCCGACTTATGACTTGTAGTTAGCGGCAGTGATTTTAGGCTCTGAAGCTATGGAGTCATTATTTACTTGGGGACCGAGGGAGATCTTTACAGACCATAAAAGCCTCAAGCACGTCTTCACTCAGAAGGAGTTAAATATGAGGCAAAGGCATTGGTTGGAGCTTATGGCCGATTATGACATCAGTTTGTAATACCATCCTGATAAAGTAAACTTGGTGCCATATGCTTTAAGCAGGAGATCGACAGTTGTGTTCTTGACTCTGCAGAGGGATTTGATTGAGCAGATGAGGAGGTTGGAGTTGGAAGTTTTGTTGTCGAGTTCTGATTGGAGTTGTTTGGTGCTTCAGCTACAGTCGTCCCTTATTGATCAGATTAAAGAGGCGCAAGCTAGTGATGCACAGTTGCAGAGATTTCGAGTTAAGGTTGAGTATAGGTTTAGGACGGACGTGGTTATTCATTCGGATGGATCGCTTCATTTTGGATCCAGATTATGTGTCCCGGAAGGTGATGTTCGTTAGAGGTTGCTTGAGGAAGCCCATCAGTCTTCGTATTCTATCCATCCTGGCGGTACTAAGATGTATCGAGATTTGAAGCTTCATTTCTGGTGGCAGGGTATGAAAAGGGTTGTGGCTCAGTTTGTTTCTCAGTGTTTGATATGCCAGCAAGTTAAGGCAGAGTATCAGAGAACCGCTGGACTTCTTCAACCGCTTCTTATTTCAGAATGGAAGTGGGAACATATCACTATGGATTTTGTGACTGTTTTGCCGAGGAGTCCTAAGGGTCATAATGCCATTTGGGTGATTATTGACCGTTTGAAGAAGAGTGCTCACTTCATTCCTTTTCGTGTCATTCAGTCTACTGAAAGCCTAACTCATGCAAAAGATTGTTAGACTTCATGGGGTTCCAGTCAGTATCGTGTCCGATAGGGATACGAGATTCAGATCTCAGTTCTAGGAGTCTTCAGAACAATTTGGGGAGTAAATTAAAGTACAGTACAGCTTTTCATCCCCAGACTGATGGACAGTCAGAGTGGACTATTCAGATTCTTAAGGACATGTTGAGGTCCTGTATGCTTCGGTTTGGTGGTTCTTAGGAGGATCATTTGCATCTCGTACAGTTCTCGTACAATAACAGCTTTCAAGCTAGTATTAAAGCTGCTCCGTTCGAGGCACTCTATGGGTGGAAGTGCAGGTCACCAGTGTGCTGGGATGACATTGGTGAGAGGAAGTTGTTGGGTCCGGAGTTGATCACCAAGACAGTGGATGCGGTGGTTCAGATCAGAAGCACTTGCAGGCAGCTTAGGACAGGTAGAAGCGATGGGCTGATGTCCATCGGAGAGCTTTGGAGTTTGGTGTTGGTGACCATGTTTTCCTAAACGTATCGCCGTGGCGCGGTGTCATTCAGTTCGGTGGTGGGGGCAAGCTTAGCCCTAGGTTTATTGGACCGTTTGAGATTTGGGAGCGAGTAGGCAAGGTGGCCTATCATCTTGCTTTGCAGCTAGCTTTATCAGGAGTGCATGATTTTTTTCATGTCTCACAACTCAGGAGATATATCCGAGATGAGAGCCACGTGATCGACTATTCAGAGTTGACCATTCGGCCGGATTTGACTTGGAAGATTCCTGCCAGTTGCTATTGTGGATCGGCAGGAGAAAGTGCTTAAGAACAAGGTCATCAAGTTGGTTCGTGTTGCTTGGGATCCTCATTCGCCTGGTGAGTCGACTTGGGAGCTGGAGGAGGAGATTCAGCAGAAGTTTCCTCATTTTTTTTGAGTAGTTTTTTGTTTTGTTCTTTTGGATATTTTGGGATTGCTCTATGTATCTTCTTTTTGAATTTTGAGGACGAAATTCTTCTTGTTAGGTGGGTAGGATTGTAACCCCTGTTTTTTATTTTTTGTATTTTTGACTGTATTTTCCTTTTGGGGTATTTTTCTCTTTTGTATTTTTCTGAACCGTATATTGGATTTATTTTCGATATATACTCGTTTTATTTCATTTTGAGCGCCTTGTGTTTGATTGATTGTCTCTTTTGTTTTGTTCTTCATTAGTTTGGTTCCTTCGTTCATTTTGATCTGGTCTTTTTATTTTATCCTTTCTTTATTTTTTTTGTGGGCGTTTGTAGTGGTCGTGATTTGGTTGTCCTATAAATTCTCTATCCTATTTGCATTCCTATTTTTAATTGACCCCAAACCCATTTGTAAACCTACCACTAATTCTTGATACCCACAACCCAATACCCATAAACCAACATCCTAAACCCTATATATAAACACTTACCCTCACAAACCCTAAACCCTAACCCTAATTTCTCTCTCCCTCACATCCGGCCTCCTCTCCCTCTCCTTGCTTGCATCCCGACCGCACACAACCCCACCTCCGACCTCATCCACCCAGGCCGACACCACCCACCTCCGGCCTACACCACTCGGCACACCCCTCAAGGCCGAGCCCCATCTCCCACACCCGATCGACTACTTCCCCTCTCCTTGCACCTACTACTCACCACCATAACAACCCTCTTGCACCATATATAATCCCTCTACTCTCTCGTTGTGTTCTCTTGTGGCCGCAAGCCTTGATCATCTTTCGCTCTTGGGAGTTTCGTTCGTATGGAGATTCTTGCTGGAGTTGTTTGGATTCGTGGATTAGCGGATTTTCTTTCGTGGGTTTTGCTCCTATTCTTGATTTGCATCGTTCTTCATCTCAATTATGGCAAGTAACTTGAACTCCAATTCATTTGTTTGATACAAGTCAAAAAGTTCACCTATAGTGTAGTTGGGTCTAGAGACGACTCTTGTTTGTGTTTTCCGTGATGGGTTTCATCTCTATTGTGAAAATTTGACCATAGATGACTCACGATACAATATGGACATGAATTAACCTATGATTCTCCAGTTCTTGATTTTTGATCGTGTATGTGAGACTTATGTGTGAAATCATGTTTTGGTTAAGACCCATGTGAAATTCTTGGCGTGGACATATTAGGTACTCTAATTCATGGTTTTTAGACACTGGGTAGACTCGATTTCATGTTTGGATGTGTTTGGATCAATTTTCTTGAACCTATGTTGATTTTGTCGCTGTTCTGTTTTGTTTGCTGTTTTGGACTGTGTTAAAGTCAGTATCTTAATTTCGGTATAAAATATGAGTTTTAGAAAATTTCGTCTATTTTCAAACCCCTCTAACCTTGCTTGATTTTAATTTTGTATGACTGAGTTATGGCTGTTTTACTACAGAAGTGTCGATCTTTTCCGGATTTTGTTTTTCGGTAATTTTGATGACAAATCATTTTAAAGAACTATGCTACACATATTACTTTGATCCAAAACTTTGGTCAGCGTTTCTTTATCAAGTTAGGATTACCCAGAATTTTGGTGAATTTTATTGATGAGTTTTATGTGTTGTTTCATGCTCGTTTATGAAACCTATACTTGCTGTATTTTGCTTGTTGTTCTGTAAAGAACCTTATTTTCACTATGATTCCTTTTACTGTATGAAAAGTTTTTATGAAATATGAAAGTTAGTATATTTTATCTATTTTCATATCCCTTTGGCAGAATCGGATTTCGTTTCACTGGTTGCGAGATATCCTAGTTTTCGTACAGCAGTGTTGGGATTTCCAGATTTGCCAAACTATGGTTTTTTGATGCTTTCTTATTTTTGATGACTAATCTAATTTTACTGAAAAATTCTGAAACTTTATATTTAGATACTGGACATATAGGGAAATATCCCAGATTTTTCGTGGATTTATTAATGTGTTTTCATGCTATTTTCCTGTTCTTGAATTCGTTTTTCTGATTTCTGGCTGAACCTAATTTCTGTATTCAAATCAGTTTTGAGTTATGTTTTTTTTTGTGAACTAATATATGACTTATTTATATTCGCTGGATTCATGTGGAAGTCTATTTTCCAGATCCTTTGACGGATCTAGATTTAGATGTTCGTAACACTGGGAATCACTGTTTTACTACGGTATGGTCTTGCTGTCCTGAACTTGAGATTTGTCTAATTTATTCTTTTATGAGATATCTTGCACTCGTACATGTCTATCTTGCAACTTGCACTTGTCACATGATCATGCCATATTATTCTTGATATATTTTGTGCATATACATGCTTGTTTGATATTAATAATAAATAACCATGCCGGGGTTTATGGGACAGATCTAATAATGGATAATTCAGAAATGTGTACTTGGAAGGGGATCCACTGATCCTACGTGATTACTTGAGACATGATACTTGAGACGTGATTACTTGATACTTGCACGCAAGACACAATACTTGCCACTTGCACAACTTGATACGTGATACATGATACATGATACTTGGAGCTTGGAGCTCGATTACTTGACTTGTCCCCGAGTATACTGCCCTCTATGGTCCACTATGAAATCTAAAGTAAAACTGTTTGCTGTAGCAACCATGTAAGGTGGGCTGCATGAAGAGCTACCTAGATAGTAATTCACTACAAGACTTGATACATGCTACTTGAACATGAAACTTGAATATGATACTTGATTGCATGATACATGAGGCTTGATACATGATTACATGACACTTGACACTATATGCATGTTTACATGAAACTTGATTACTTGACACTTGATTTATGCCATTTACACTTGTTCACTTTTACCATGCTAGTTGTTTACTTTGACATCATACTTATACCATGTTGCTAGTTAGTTTCTCCATGTGCTTGTATCCTACATTATAAGTAGCCCGTAATTTGCAATTGATGGGTACTTGTGTTTCCTCTTTTTTCTCTTTCCTGCATTCATTGAATTGCAGATTTTGGAGGACAGGTTCCAGATGGTATCGGAGACATGAAGTATTAGTGCTTCTTTTCATTATTATTATTTCTTGTAGCTTGCTTGAACAATATTGTATTTTGAGTCTTGGATCTATTCTTGTATTTGGGCAATATGACCCAAGATATTTGTTTTATTCAGATCATGACTATTTGAGAATTATGTATTTGGTTTCAAGTATTCTTGTTGGTATTTTGACTCATTATGTGCATGTGGTTGATTCTTTTGCTTCCGACTCTGATGATTCTTGTGAATGTTTTAAAGATTTTCTTGAACAGCTTATGGATGATGAAAATCATTCGTTGGGCTTTTGTTAAGTTTCCGTATTCCATATTCTTTTGGGAAGTGGGGCATGACAATTACGTAACCTCTAGATCCATCCGGTATAGTCAACACAGGTGTTGATGTCAACCTGATTCTTCAATTTAGCGAAGCTTCACCACATGACTCATCCCACACAAACTTCTGATCCTTCCCAGTCAACTTGGTCAACGGCCCAGTAATCTTCGTGAAATCCTAAACATAATTCCTGTAGTACCCCGCTAAACTAAGGAAACTCCGAACTTCAGATACTTACGTCAGCATCGTCCAATCCTTAACTGTAGAAATCTTGGACGGATCGAATGAAACTCCATCACCAGAAATGATATGCCCCAAGAATGACACACTATCCAGCAAAAACTCACACATGCGAAGCTTCCCATACAGAAGATTCTCCCTTAATGTTTGCAAAACAACCTTCAAGTGCTCAGCATGCTCATTACGATTCCGAGAATATACGAGAATATCATCAATGAACACAACAACAAACTTGTCCAGAAAGGGAGAGAAAACCTGATTCATCAAGCTCATGAACACAGCTGGAGCATTAGTAACTCCGAAAGGCATTACCAAGAATTCATAGTGCCCATATCTCGTACGAAAGGCAGTATCCTGCACATCTTCGGCTTTCACCTTAACCTGATGGTAACTAGAACGTAGATCCAGCTTCGAAAATACAGAAGTGCCTCCCAATTGATCAAATAGGTCATCAATCCTTGGCAACGGATACCGTTTCTTCGTTGTGACATTATTCAGCTCACAGTAGTCAATACACAACCTGCGACTACCATCCTTCTTATTAACGAACAGTACCGGAGCTCCCCAAGGCGAGACACTCGGTCTGATAAAACCTCTATCCAGCAACTCCTGAATCTTCTCCTTCTACTCAGCCAACTCAACCGAAGCCAATCCATACTGAATACCAATACTGAACATCAATACTGAACATCACTTCATGATCTGGCGGTAATCCCGGCAATTCCTCAGAAGAAAAAATCCAGAAAGTCTTGCACAACCAACGGTGCACAATCACCATCAGCTCACACTTCTTCCATCACTCCAACTTCTTGACTTGCCAACTTCTCAACACAAGCAAGTGGTGTTTCACCGGCACAGAATTCAAATTTCTGATGTCCCGGCATTCGGAACACCAACTTCTTCACACGGCAATCAATTACAGCATGAGTGACACCAAGCTAATCCATCCCCAAGATAGCATCAAGACCAGAATTGTTGATGAAAATAAGATCGGCAACAAAATCAACACCACCAATAACCAAAGGACTCTGCTCACATATTTGAGAACACACGACAACACATCCACCTGTAGTAATATTCCATGCTGCTGGCATAGCGCTACTAGCCAAGTGATGCAGGTCAACGAATCGGAAAGAAACAAAAGAATGAGTAGCACCAGAGTCAAAAAGAACATAATCGGAAATGAGTGAACAAGGATAATGCCTACCAAGAAGTCAAAGATGAAAACACAATATGCAGAAGCAAAATGCAAGAAACAGGCATGAATGGAAGGAAAACATGATAAGGCAACAGAAATAGAACAATAAGATAGCAAAGAAGAATGAAAATAAAATTCATATAAACACTACTAAAGATATACCTGCAACAATGCCCAAAGCGGTTTCAGCATCCTGCGTAGTTAGATTGTAAGCCTGGCCATGACCTGCAGGAAGATTACCCCTAGGAGCGGCTCTCCTCTGATCAAAAATCTGCCTCTAAGGTGGGAGTGATGGTCCACCATTACCACGAGCAAGTACTCCCTGCGGAGAGAAACCTCCAACTGGTGCAAGAGATCTGGACCTTGGGCAATCACGAACCATATGATCATTGCATCCACATAGAAGGCATAGGCGATTTTCTATCCTGCAATCTTGACACAAATGCCCAGTCTTCCGATAGTGCAGACAGATCAAATCCGACCTCTGAACAGCAGGTGGGTACAGCAATGACCTAGCAGGATGGGCTGAAACAGGCCTCCTAATAGGCCCTCCAGAAGGCCTGGCAACAATAGGGTACAGAACAGACCGCTGAATGGCACGCTTTCTCATACTAGTCTAGTCCTGAACTCTAGCAGCATCCAAGATATCAACATAAGAACGAATTCGCAAGGCAACAAGACGATCCTGAATCTCAATATCCAAGCCCAATAAGAAACGATGGCCTCTATCTTCATCATTCGCCACCATAAAAGTAGCGAAATGACTTAGTCAGGTGAATTCCATAACGTACTCGGCCACGGTCTGACTCCCCTGAGTTAATGAGACAAACTGACGTTCCATTTCATTCTTGGTGGCATTAGGAAAGAACTTCGTAAGGAAGCTCTCAGTGAAAATGGCCCAGTGGATGGGCCGGCCCAATCATTCAGTCCCAGTTTACCACCTGATGTGGGCAAGATCAACAAGTTGGATACTCACAATATCCACACGATCCACATCCGCTATCTATGTTGCAGTCAACAGCTGCTCAGTTTTGATAAGCCATTACTCGGCTTTAAGTGGACCATCAGTGCTCGAGAACTTATCTGGATGAAGCCTCATGAAATCTTCCACATTACCAGGTCTCGGTGGTGCCAATCTAGGTGTAGGTACAACGGGTTCCCTGTTAGCAGCTTTAAAAGCCACCCTCATCAGTTCATTTCATTCCTGCTTCATCCGCATCATCAGTTTGTCGTGCTCACACTGCATTTGCATCATCTGTGCCATAGTGGGCTCATCAGACTGATTATCCCCAGCTCGGAAAGATGAAGCACATTTTCTAGCCATGGTCTGCAATAAAAATCAATTGGTTAGGATCCAGATCATAAGTTGGTTATCAATTATTCATGTGATTCCTGTATTGCACATATGTTGAGTCAAACCGGTAACACCCAAATCTGACTAATATATCAGTCAAAGCTAAACCTCCATACATTAGTCACATTTGACTAATATATTATCCAAACCTTGGGCTATGATACCATTAAAAATCTTGTCACGCCTCGCTTCCCAAAAATACGGAACACAAGCACGTGACATTGGCCCAGCAAATGACTTGCATCATGCATAAGCTGTTTTCCCATTCAACTTAACAATATAATTAATACAAAACAATTGCGTAGGCAATAATAATAACCACATGAAGAATAATACTTGGAATAAAAAATATGAAATATCCAAATATAATAATCTAACATCTGGGAAAAAATAATAATATCTAGGTTATGAGCCCAATACAATAATAAATCCAATCACAATAATAATAAGTCTCAATAAAATAAGTTCAATAAAATAATAATCAACTAGAGAGCAATAAATCTTTAGAAAACTTGTTTTCCAATTGCAACAGGTAATTATCCTTCAGAACCTGTGAATACTTCATCTAGAAAGAGGAGAAAATTTTCCTTAGTGCATGTAGCGCCCCAGATCCCCGTATCGGACATCCGTGACACTCACCAGAATTTTTACCTTCAAATGCATCTCAACACAGTAATAACATGAAAATCTAAAAACTTTTTATTGCCAAATAAGGTCATTACATCATTGATTACAACAGATACCTTTTTCTTGGACAAGGAGTACAAATTACATCCGCTCATTACAACTTATTACAATAATTTACAGACTCCAATTGTAAAGCTATCAGCTGCCTCCTGGAAAGGTAATCGACTGATTACTGCTGAACTTCGCTGAGTGGTCCCTCGGCTCCCCTGGGACTTGCTGCTCAGCTTCAGGCTTCTGTTGCGCAACTCTGATATCTCTGCACCTGCTCGAAAGGTAGGAGTCGATACCTAAAAGGTGGGAAACGTCAGTACTTCGACTGACGCAAAGCTAGAGATAACAGCGATCCTCTAAAATTCAATCACTCTTCCGGTAATTCAAGCCGGTAATGTAATGCCCTGATTTTTCATTTAATGAAAAATTATTTATTTTGCACGTAGTGTGCACGTGCAATATTTTGGTTGAATTAAATGTTATGATTATTTCCATCATGATGAGTATGGATATTTAAATATGTGCCTTTAATTATTTTTCTATAAAGCCTTCTTTCAATTAGACAAAAAAGCCTTTTTCCTAAAGCCCAAAAATTTAGTTTATTTATTTTATTTTAAAATAATTATTTGGCCCAAAAACTAAAGCCCATGAACTATTTTTATACAACTTGTCATGTAGAATACAATTTAAAGACTATTTTATTTTTATACAAAAATTTAATGTACAATTTTTGGACCTAGTTGCATGCACGTGCACTAGACGTACACGTGTAATATGCATTCCTATGATGGCCGGTTGTGATCTTTTTGGAGGGAAACCAAAATTTGAGTGGGATCATGGTGTAGGTGGTTACTTGGTTGTGGGTAGTTAATGCAACTCCTACTTTCATCTTAGCCCTCCATCTTATAACCAATTACTTGATCCTAGCCATCCATTCTCCTTGATTTTTAGTATAAATACCCTCCTCCATGGCTAGTTATTCTTGTGCTTATTACTTCCTACAAACCTATAGTCTAAATTATATGATCTAGTAGTGATTGTGTGAGTTAAAAGATTGAGAGTGTGTGGGATTTTTGCTTGCAATAAGGAGAGGAGGCCGGCTACCACTAGAAGGAGGAGCTCGGTTTACTTGGATGTGCTTGGGAGGCTTGTGTGCACGTGTTCAAGGAGGAGCATTTTCATTGCAAGGACATTTGTCTAGGGATTGCTAGTGAATTTTTCTCTCCATACAGGGTGGGTAAATTTTCTATATTTCTAAATAGGGATATATGCTAGATTGGAATGGAAAAATGATGCATGAAAAAGGCTAATAAGAGTACACATTTTAATTGGAAAATTGAGCTATAAATTGATTGGAATGTGGGTGTGCAATTGTATGTGATTTGATTAGTAAAAATCTAATTTTTATGTGAATTAATTATGGCCATGGATTGTTGAAGAAAATTTCATTATCTACATCACAAACTATGTATACAAAAGTTAGTAGATTGTTAATGCTATTTCATGTGTTAAATAGATCTTTTGTGCTAATGTGGGAATGGATAAATTCAAATATAGATTTTTATGTTAGGTAAAAGATTAAAAACAGAGAATTAGGGGAAGTTTTGTTAATAAAGAGATTAGAATATTAATTGCTAAGAAATGTCAAAAAAAAAGGAGAAATATGGTAGTTACAATGTAGAATTCGAATTAATTGTATGAAAATATGTTTTAATTGCTACAAAAATTATTTTGTTCATATTGGTATATAAATTATGTGAAAAATAATCAATCTGGAATTTTACAGTAATTTTTATTAAAAAAAAAAACAAAGTGAAAGGAGGTCTAGTTGAACATTGAAATGTTTTGATAACAGAGAAGATCGATTTAAGTGAACTTAGAATTATACTATAGACAACCCGAGCGCATAGCTCAAGTGGTTAGGTCGGTTTTAATCGCTACAGTGGTCTGAGATCGCTGGTTCGAATCCCTGCGGAACTATACTTTTTAAAAAATAATAATAATAACATAAGCAGCAGCCGAGAGCATTTAAGGCTCTCAGCGCCTCTTATACCGCCAGTAGCCTTCGGCCTAGTGGTTTGTGCTTTGGGTTGGGTTCTCTGTGGTGCTGGGTTCGAATCTTGCCCTCAGCAAGTTGGGAAAAAATATATTTTTTTGTGTTTTTAGTGATCGAAAAATTATGAGAAAAATATGGTTATTCCTCTAAAAATATATGGGACTTATTAAAAATAATTTGGGAATGATTTAAATAAAGTAAGGTATAATTTGTGACTAAATAAGTAAATAGAACTATAGTCTACATTGATATTCTTTATGAAATTGTATCTTGCAAAAATGATTTAAAATGAAGGGTTAGAAAATTAATGTGGCAAGAAGAAATTATATTGTGTGATGTGATGCAAATTATTCTCATTTGAGAATAGTGTGAAAAATGTGAATTGTGAATATTCGTTAGTGATGTGAATTTCAAAGTCAAATTGATAATTGATAAAGCATATGAATTTCATGTATAGTTATGGACTATTTGAACAAATTAGAAATCATGATTGGAAAAGAGAAATACTTTTGAGTATGACAAATCAACAAATGAATGTATGAGTTGGAAATGCTCGTTTTGGAAATTGTGAATTGAAAATTGAAACAAAAAGAGTAGCTAAGTCTCCCCCGGCATTTGGAAAAAAATGAAATGAAAATTGAAAAGAAAGACCAAGGTTGGTCATGTTTGAATGAATGAATAAGTCCGGTTTAGTGGAGATTCTAACTCTAGAGCCTTGATTTTTGTTCATGATTTTGATAAAAACTAAGGATTAGTACATAGTGGAGATGTGATGAAAGTAAGAGAAAAACACGAGTATTAGGGGCATCGGATTGGCGGTGTGAGAGTGATCCACAGGCTGCCTGCTTGATGCGTCAAGACATGGCGTGGGCACTACTCCAGAATTATCGTCCCGGCGGCGACGCTTGTGGGGTGTTTGAGTGGCTACGAATGGTGCCATTGTTCCATGGCGGAGGCTGAATTGTCCATAGGTTGCCTGCTCGATGCATCGTGTCAGTGCATGGGATTCCCCTCCAGGCTGCCTGGACATGGGCTCGTAGATCATAGAACATCTAGGATACTTACCGTAATTACAGTAGTAGACTAAGTCATAACGAGGGATTGAACCCTACAAAGATGAAGAACGATTAAGGGCTTGCCCTCGGACCTGTGTAGTATGGGATGCATAGAATCCGAACAAGTGCGCATTAGTGTCATGTAACATAATTAACTGCATTAAGGACTAAGTGCACAATCACAACACGACAACAATAGGGTAGTCCCTTTAGTTTGATATGTGACAAGTTTGTGTTTGCCAAATATGAAAAATAAGTTATACTATTTCCGGCATAGAGAGGATGGCCGTGTATAATGATCGTCGGTTGAATAAACTGACGTACCCACAGTCTTATATGCAGGTAAATGGCTTGATAAAGATTAAAGAGGAACAAATGCTTAAAGATTACTCAATGTTGTTGTATATTTGTTTTCATTGTTGTAAAATTTTACTTCCGCTGTGCAATATAAAGTGTAATATTGATGTAAACTCTGATGTAAAGAGAAAAGTTTAAATTTCCTTGTAAAATTGTACTAAAGGGAGCGGAAAGATCCTGTAGAACATCTCGAATTCAATGTATTTGGGATTCGGGGCGTTACAGGTAAGTAGTTTACCCGATCCTTTTCAATATCTTGTACGGGCCTATAAACCTCGGGGCTAACTTCCTGCCTTTGCCAAATCGAACCACACTTTTACTGGGTGATACTTTCAGAAAGACGAAGTCACCAACCTCAAACTCAAGGTCCCTTCTCCGGTTGTCTGCATAGCTTTTCTGCCTGCTCTGAGCTTCTACCAACCTTTTCCTGATCAGATCAATCTTCTCAGAGGTTTGCTGCACCAGCTCAGGACCAAACAACTGACGCTCCCCAACTTCAAACCAACAAACAAGTGTCCTGCACTTCCTGCCATACAAAGCTTCGTACGGCGCCATCCCGATGCTAGTCTGAAAACTGTTGTTGTAGGCAAACTCTACCAAAGGTAAATGCCTTTCCCAACTGCCTCCAAAGTCTAGTATACAACACCGAAGCATATCCTCAAGAATACGGTTGACTCTCTCGGTCTGCACATCGGTTTGCGGATGAAAAGCGGTGCTGAAATCCGTCTTGGTACCCAAAGTTGTCTGAAGACTCCTCCAGAAATGCAAAGTAAACCGCGCATCTCGATCAGACACAATAGTTGACGGAACACCATGAAGCCGGACGATCTCGCCAACATACAACTCAGCTAACTTGTCCATCGAAGCCGTGAGTTTCATTGCCAAAAAGTGAGCGGACTTGGTTAGTCGATCGACTATAACCCAAATCGCATCATTTCCTTTAGGACTCTTAGGCAATTCCGTAATGAAATCCATACTGATGTTATCCCACTTCCCTTCCGGAATAGGTAACGGCTGTAATAGACCTCCGGGTCTCTGAGTTTCGGCTTTGACTTGCTGATAAACCTCACACTTCGCCACAAATTCAGCCACATCCCGCTTCAAACCTGACCACCAGAAATGCTGTTTGATGTCCTTGTACATCTTAGTACACCCAGGATGTACCGAAAAAAGAGTAGCATGTGCCTCCTGAAGAATACTTTCTTTCAGGTCTGCCTGATTTGGAACACACAGCCTCTCTCCAAACCACAGCACTCCATCCCTGATTTGAAATCCGGGCAACCTGCCAGCACCAACCTGCTCCTTCATCTCCAAAATATCAGCATCAACCTCCTGACTTGCAATGATCCTTCCATTCAATGTAGGCTGAAGCTTCAACTGAGCTAAAGATGCTTCCAATCCTTGCAAGACAACTTCAATACCTGCTCGGTCCAATACCTCAATCAGATGCTTCTGAGTTGTAATCAAACTGGCTAAACTGCTCTTGCGACTAAGTGCATCAGCAACAACATTAGCTTTCCCAGGATGATATTTGATCTCAGGTCACATGCCCTCAAGCACTTCCAACCATCTCCGCTGCCTCAAATTCAGATCCCTCTGCTGATATATGTACTTCAAACTCTTGTGGTCCGTGTACATGTTTAATTTCTCACCGTACACGTAGTGCCTCCATTGCTTCAGGGAAAAGATAATCGCAGCCAACTCCAGATCTTGAGTCGGGTAATTCTTCTCATGCGGTCGTAGTTCCCTAGACCCATAAGCGATTACTCTTCCTTCTTGCATTAAGACACAACTAAGCCTACGATGTGAATCATCGCTATAAACATCATACTCAACACCTGCTCTAGGCAAAGCTAAAATAGGTGCAGTAGTCAGCTTCTCTTTCAACTCCTGAAAGCTTGCCTCACATTGCTCAGTCCACTTGAAGTTCACATTCTTCTTGGTCAGTCCAGTAAGCGGCACGGCTATCTGAGCATAACCTTGAATGAATCTCCTGTAGTATCCAGTCATTCCAAGAAAACTTCTGACTTCCTTCACTGTAGTAGGCCTAGCCCAATCTCTCACCGCCTCTATCTTCTGAGGGTCAGTTGCCACTCCCTCCTTAGAAAGGATGTGACCTAGGAATGTCACTTCAGATTTCCAGAAATCACACTTGGATAACTTGGCATACAACTTCTGCTCTTCCAACTTCTTCAAAACTGCTACCAGATGCTCGGTGCGCTCCTCTTCTGACTTGGAGTACACGAGAATATCGTCGATAAATACCACGACAAAAGAATCAATGAACGGTCTCAGAACTCTATTCATCAAATCCATGAAGATTGCGGGTGCATTCGTCACTCCAAATGGCATAACTAAGAATTCGTAATGCCTATGTCGAGCTCTAAATGCAGTTTTGTGCACATCTTCAGCTTTCACTCGAACTTGGTGATATCCTGATCGAAGATCTATTTTGGAGAAAACAGCTGCTCCTTGTAGACGATCGAACAAATCATCAATTCGGGGAATAGGATACTTGTTCTGAACAGTGACCTTATTCAGCTCCCGGTAATCGATACACATTCTCATCGATCCATCCTTCTTCTTTACCAAAAGCACTGGTGCTCCCCAAGGTGACGCACTAGGTTGAATAAAGCCTTTCTCCAACAGTTCCTTAATCTGCCGTTTCACCTCATCATGTTCCACTGGAGCCATCCTATACGGTGCCTTAGAAATGGGTGCACTTTCCGGTTGAACAGTGATGCTGAACTCTACATCACGATGTGGGGGTAACCCAGGAAAATCATCCAAGAACACAGTTGGATAGTCCCGAACCACAGGAATCCCTTACACTTCCACAGGAGTCTCTTCCTTGCAAATAGTTGCCACCAGCTTAAAACACTTCTTCTTCCCTTGGAAAGTAACTTCAGGTCCACCTGGAGCCTTCACTGTTACCGTCTTGGTCTTACACTCGATACTTGCACTGTACACCGACATCCAATCAATGCCAATGATAACATTGACTCCCAAGATAGTCAGCTCGATTAGATCAATCCCAAAGATTCGATCTCCAATCACAATCTCACAATCAGCATAATACCGATTAGTGGATAAGTTTTCCCCTGATTGAGTAGCTACTGCCAAGATCTTGCCTGGAAAAATCTTTGGTTCAACTCCCAACACTTTAGCAGATTTAGGAGACACAAAAGTATGAGAGGATCCAGTATCGAACAACACAACAGCTTCCATTCCATATTCTGATGTAAAAGGTCCATCAAATTCGAAGTATGAAACATGATCTTTCAAGTCAATATTTCCATTTCATTGAATTCCAAACTTTATACATTCGAATTGAAAAACATTTCTTGACATCAGAATGAAAACAGTAGAAGCTACGACAGTCTAACTCCTACGGTTCCTCTTCGCTTCTCGAAGTTCTCCCCGTAGTTCATCAACTTCATCCTTCAGCACATCTGTCAAATTCTTCCTCTTCTCGAGTTCCCATATACGATGACTGAGAACTGAAAAGTCGTCCTTTCGCTTTGCCAGCTGAGCCTCCAATAATCCAACTCTCTCTCGCAGAGTTTCTACCTGCCTCTGAAGAGAAGTCACAAGACTATTTGGAACTGGTTCTTCTTCTTCGTCAGAAGAGTCATCAGATGAATCCGGAGGTGGGGTGATCTCTCGGGATTCAGGCCATTCTTCTCCGTCAGAATCTGCTTGCCCTGGGTAGTACTCGTCCTCGGAATCTGCCTGTCCAGGATGGTACTCTTCCTCGATGATATGCCAGTCGTCGTCTCCAGCAGGGTCGAAGTGATCAGCCATCTTAGAAATAGGGAGGAAGAAGCATAAGTCATAGAGCAACACAAATGTAAGTCACTTATATTTAAATCTCTAGACTCAAACACACACTATAATGTCCACTTCTAGGGTGTCATTCCTTATAAATTTGTACAAGTGTGGAAGCATGGCTCGATACCACTCTGTAATGCCCCGAATCCCAAATACAACTGAATTCGAGATGTTTTACAGGATCTTTCCACTTCCTTTAGTACGATTTTACAAGGAAATTTGTACTTTTCACTTTACATAGAGTTTACATAAAACTTTACACTTTACATTGCACAGCGGAAGTAAAATTTACAACAATTGAATAAATGTACAACAACATTGGATAATCTTTAAGCATCCTTTCCTCTTTAATCTTTATCATGTCATTTACCTGCATATAAGACTGTGGGTACGTCAGTTTATTCAACCGACGAACATTATACACGGTCATCCTCTCTATGCCGGAAATAGTATAACTTATTTTCCATATTTAGCAAACACAAACTTGTCACATATTAAACTACAGGGAATACCCTATTGATGTCGTGTTGTGATTGTGCACTTAGTCCTTAATGCAGTTATTTATGTTACATGACACTAATGCGCACTTGTTCGGATTCTATGCATCCCATACTACATAGGTCCGAGGGCAAGCCTCTTAATCGTTCTTCATCTTTGTAGGGTTCAATCCCTCACCATGACTTAATCTACTACAATAATTACGGTAGGTATCTTAGATGATCTATGAGTACAAGCACATGTACTAAAAACCTGGAGGGGAATCCCACGTCATGTCACGACGCATCGTGAAGACAGTCTGTGGCAATTCAGCCTCCTTCATGGCACACGATCCTCTTGCATTCACCAAACATCCCATAAGTGTTGCCACCGGGACGGTACCCTGGAGTAGTATCCACGTCATGTCACGACGCATCGTGAAGACAGCCTGTGAATACTCTCACGCCGCCAATCCAATGGCCCTCAACTCATGTTTTTCTCCTACTTTCATCACGTCTCCACTATGTACTAATCCTTAGTTTTTATCAAAATCATGAACAAAAATCAAAGCTCTAGAGTTAGCCTCTCCACTAAACCGGACTTATTCATTCATTCAAACATGACCAACCTTGGTCTTTCTTTTCAATTTTCATTTCATTTATTTCCAAGTGTCAGGGGGAGACTTAGCTACTCTTTTTGTTTCAATTTTCAAATCACAATTTCCAATTTGAGCATTTCCAACTCATAAATTCCCATGTTGAGTTATCATACTCAAAAGTGTTTCTCTTTTCCAATCATGATTTCTAATTCGTTCAAATAGTCCATAACTATACATGGAATTCAATTATTCATCATGTAACTCATAAAATGTTATTTTCACATAAAATCCCACATCACTAATTATTCAATCAAAGGTGAACATTTACACTTCATAATTTCCACACTATTCTCAAATGAGAATAATTTGCATCACATCACACAATATAATTTCTTTTTGCCACATTAATTTTCTAATCCTTCATTTCAAGTCATTTTTGCAAGATATAATTTCACAAGGAATATCAATGTGGAACCATAGTTCTATTTATTCATTTAGTCACAAATTATACTTTACTTTATGTAAATCATTTCCAAATTATTTTTAATAAGTCCCATATATTTTTAGAAGAATAACCATATTTTTTCATAATTTTTGGATCACCAAAACACCCAAAAAAAATATTTTTTCTAAACTGCCGAAGCCAAGGATCGAACCCAGGACCACAGAGAACATAGCCGAAGGCACAGGCCACTAGGCCACTTGCACCAACAGTATAAAGAGGCGCTGAGAATATTAAATACTCTCGGCCGCTGATTCTTATACTTTTAAAAATTTATGAAACAAAATATGGTGCCACAGGGATTCAAACTGGCCACCACAGGGAACCCAACCGCAAGTTCTGACCACTTGAGCTACGTGTTCAGGTTGTCAAGGTACAACTTAAATTCTTTTTACTACAATGCTCTCTGTTATTAAGACAATTCGATATTCAACAAGTCCTCATTTCATTTTGTTTTTATAAAAACTAATGAAAAATTCCAGATTGACTAACATTATCATAAGTTATATTCCAGTATAATAAAATATTTTTTTTCAATAATCAAAACACATTTTTCATACATTTAATTGAAATGGTGGACTATTACTACCACACTTCTTCTTTTTCGACATTTCTCAACAACTAACGCCACTAATCTCTTTATTAGCAAACTACACATTCATTCTCTATTTTTAACCTTTTATCATACATAACAATCTATAACTTAATTCATTTATTTCAATATGACACAACGATCCATTTAATCACATGAAGTAGCATTGTCAATCTACTACCTTTGTGTATATAATTTGTGGTGTAGAAACTGAAACTTTCTTCAACAATCCATGGTTATAATTACTCCATACAAACTTAGATTTTTACTAATCAAATCACATAGAATTGCACACCCACATTCCAATTAATTCATAGTTCAATTTTCCAATTAAAAGCGTGCTCTTATTAATATTTTTCATGCTTTATTCATTCAATTTAATCTAGCATGCATCCCTAATTTAGAAATATAGAAAATTTACCCACCTTGTATGGAGAGAAAAATACAACTAGCAACCTCCTAGACGAATGTCCTTACGACGAATTGCTCCTCCTCCTAGATGCGTGCACACTAGCAAAAATCCGAGCACCTCCACAAGCCAACCGAGCACTCCAAGCCGGCCCCTCTTCTCCTTGATGTTGCAAGCACAAACCCACACACTCTCAATCTTTTAACTCACACAATCACTACTAGATAGAGTATTTTAGACTATAGATTTGTAGAAAGTAATAAGCACAAGAATAACTAGCCATGGAGGGGGTATTTATACTAAAATCTTGATGGAATGGAGGGCTAGGATCAAGTAATTGGTTATAAGATGGAGGGCTAAGATGAAAGTAGGAGTTACATTAACTACCCACAATCAAGTAACCACCAAGTATGATCTCCACTCAAATTTTCCCATTCCCTCCAAAAAGAAGCAATCTGGCCTACAATAGGAAGTGCATATTGCACGGGTACGTGCAATACACGTGCATGCAACTAGGTCCAAAAATTGTACATTAAATTTTGTATAAAAATAATCTTTAAGTTTTATCCCACATTACAAGTTGTAAAAAAAATAATTAATTCATGGGCTTTAGTTTATGGGCCAAAATACTTATTATAAAAAATAATGAATTAAATTAACTTTGGGCTCTTAAAAAGAAAAGGCCTTTTATCTAATTGAAAGAAGGTTTTATAAAAATAATTACAAGCACTTATTTAAAAATCTATACCCATCATAATGAAAATAATCATAACACTTCAACCAAAAATATTGCACGTGCACACTACGTGCAAAATAAATAATTTTTCATTAAATAAAAAATCGGGGCATTACAATTACTGTTGATGCATTATGACATGTTAGTTTCCCCATATACTTGCATCCTACATTATTTGTGACCCGAGTGTCACGCCCCGCTTCCTAAAAATACGGAATACGAGTACGTAACAAAAGCCTATCGAATGATTTTCATCATCTTTAAGCTGTTTCCGAATCTTTACAATACATCACAGATATAATCAGAGTCGGAAGCCAGAAAAGTCAACGACATGCACATATGAACCAAATACCAACAAGAATACTTGAAATAAAATATATTAATCTCAAATAGTCATGGTCTGAAATACACAAATAATCCTAGGTCACATTGCCCAAAATACAAGAATAAATCCAAGTACATGAATACAATTATTGTTCAGAATAAGTAACAAGAATAATAATAGCAAAATTCCAGCATCCAGTACATCATGTCACCAATACCGTCTGGAACCTGTCCTTCAAAATCTGCAATACAACGAATGCAGAAAGAGGAAATGAGAAAACACAAGTACCCATCAATTGGAGGTCGCAGGTCACAAACAGAGTAGGATACAAGCACATAAAATAGGGAAACTAACTAGTATCTGGTATAAGTATGATGTCAACCTAGACAAACTAGCATGGTAAAAGTGTCAAGTGTACACGTCATACTCAAGTGTCAAGTAAACATGTATCTTATAAACATGCATCAAGTGTCAAGTGTCATGTGTTCATGTATCAAGTATCAAGTTTCATGTTTTATGTAATCATGTCTCATGTATCATGTAGTCAAGTATCAAGCAAACAAGTATCATGTTCAAGTATCATATTCAAGTATCATGTTCAAGTATTATGTTCAAGTCTTGTGTGATTACTATCTAGGTAGCACGACATGCCGCCCACACCACATGGTTGCTACAACACCACAGTTTCGCTTTAGATTTCATAGTGGACCAGAGAGAGCAGTGTACTCAGGAACTAGTCTAGTAACCAGTATCAAGCATGAGTCACGTAATCGTGAACAAGTGACAGCAAGTATCAAGCACGAGTCATGTATTCATGATCACGTGGCAACAAGTAGTATCAAGCACGAGTCATGTACTCATGATCACGTGGCAACAAGTAATATCTAGCATGAATCATGTAGTCATGAAATATGGCAATAAGTAATATCAAGCATGAATCATATAGTCATGAAACATGGCACAGGTAATATCAAGCATAAATTATGTAATCATGAGACATGGCAACAAGTAATGGGAAACACGGGCCCCCTTTCGAGTACACGTTTCTGAATTATCCACTATTCGATCTTTCCCATAAATCCCGGCTTGGTTACTTTTATTATGGTTATCAAACAGACATGAATGTGTATGGAATAGTGTCAAACTAACATGGTATAATCAGGTTTAGGTTCAGGGAAACAGATCAGCATGCATGGATGATATATATTCACATACACGAGCAAAATAGTATAGGTTCATAATCAGGACAGTAAGACCAATCAGTACTAAAACAGGGATTCTGGTCTCTACAGAAATGCAAACATGGATCCGTCAAAGTATCTGAAAACTAGACATCCACACGCATCCAACTCATATAAATAAGTCACATACTAGTTCACAACAACACAGCTTAAAACTGATTTGAATACAGAATTTGGGTTCAGCCAGAAATCAGGAAAACGAATACAAAAGCATGAAAACAGCATGAAAACACATTAAATAAATCCACGAAAAATCTGGAGTAATCTCCTATATGTCTAGACTCAAAATAACAAGTTTCATAATATTCCAGTAAGTATAGATCAGCCTTCAAAAATACCAAAGCATCGAGAAAACATAGTTTAACGAATCTGGAAATCTCAACACTTCTGTACGAAAACTAAGATATCTCGCAATCAGTGAAGCGAAATCCAATTCTGCCAAAACGATATGAAAATAGATAGATTTTACTAACTTTCATATTTCACAAATAATTTTCATACAGTATAAGAAATTGTAGTGAAAATAGAGTTCTTTACTGAGCATCGCGCAATTTACAGCATGAGTAGATTTCAGAAAAGAATATGAAATACCACACAAAACTTGTCTTTAAAATTCATCAAAAATCTGGATAGTCCCTAATATCATAAAGAAACACTGAGCAAAATATTGTATCAAGATATTATGTATAGAATAGTTCTTGAAAATAATTTGTGAACAAAATTTGACTCAAAACAGAATCTGGAATTGTTCGACACGTCTGTACCAAAACACACATAACTCAGTCATACGAAATCCAAATCAAGTAAAACCAGTGGGGTTTGAAAATAGAAAAAATTATCTAAAATCCATCTATTATTTTGGAATTCAAATACTGACTGTAGCATGGACGAAAATAGCAATCAAAACAGAACACCCAGTAAATACAGATTTCACACTTCTAATCTAGAACATCATAACTTAAAGAATATTGATCCAAACACATCCAAACTTGAAATACAACCTACCAAACATCTAAACATCATTATTTAGGGTTATCAACATGTCTACACCTATTATTTTCACATGGGCATTCAATCAAAAACAATTCATACAAACAATCACATACATGCATAAAAATCAAGTTTGGGCAAAACCCAGGTCATTATCCCATCAAGATTGGTGTCATAAGTCATCTATGGCTAATTTATCACAATAGAGACAAAACACATCAAGGAAAACACAATTTTTGGTTGTCTCTAGACCCAACTACATTTGATGTGAACTTTTTGACTTGTATCAACCTAATGAATTGTAGTACAAGTTACTTGCCTTATTATGGAGTGAATACGATGCAAATAGCCCTAGGAGCAAAACCCAGGAGAGAATTCTTTTCGAAGCACGAATCCAAGCAAACCCACGAACAAAACTCCTATGAACGAACTCCTTGATGCAACGAACCAAAGTGGAGAATACCCACTTTGAGAAACCCAAAGAGAAGAGGTGGATGATGGTGCTTGGTGTTGATGGTGATGCAAGGTGGTTGCCGGTTATGCAAGGAGGGGAAAGGTTTGGATGGATGGTTGTTCTAATGGTGGTTGGATTGCAAGGAGGGAGGGGGCCCAGATGTTGGGTTGTGAGGGTGGTCGGTTTGGGGGAGAGGCAAGGCCGGGAGCAAGTTCTCAAGGGGAGGCCGGATTACTTAGGAGAGAGAGAGAAATTAATTAGGTTTAGGGTTAGGGTTTGTGAAATTAGGGATTTAAATATAGGATTAAAGTGGGCTAATAGGTTGTGGGTATGGGTATGTACTAATAGGTATACAAATGGGTA
Source organism: Hemerocallis citrina (assembly GCA_017893485.1). NCBI lineage: Eukaryota > Viridiplantae > Streptophyta > Magnoliopsida > Asparagales > Asphodelaceae > Hemerocallis > Hemerocallis citrina. The sequence continues at coordinate 444,968,782 of CM030358.1, read as the reverse complement.
ATGGGTATTGGGTAGATTTCAAATAGGGATACAATTTAGTGTGAAATCTATGGCTCCTAAAAATCTCATTAGGGGTCAAAAATTATAGGTTTGGAAAATCACCACCAAAATACCATCACAACACCATGGAAAAATAAAATAAAGATAACGAGTCCAAAAATGAAGAAAATGATCAAAATGACGAAAACGAACAAAAGAGACGATCAAAAAACCCAAGGAGCTCAAAATGAAATAAAATGAATATATATTGAAAACAGATTCAATATACGGTTCCGAAAAATACAAGAGAGATAAAACACACAAAAATAAAAAAAAATACACTCTAAAATACATAAAATGAAAAAAAAACAGGGGTTACACCGCGACTTGCAATTGACTGGTACTTGTTTTTCTCTTTTCCTCTTTCCTGCATTTGTTGAATTGCAGATTTTGGAGAACAGGTTTCAGATGGTATCGATGACATGAAGTATTAGTGCTGGATCTTGTTATTATTATTTATTGTAGTTTGCTTGAACAATAATTGTATTCATATATTTAGATTTATTCTGGTATTTGGGCAATGTGACCCAGGATTATTTGTGTATTTTAGATCATGACTATTTGAGATTAATATATTTTATTTCAAGTATTCTTGTTGGTATTTGGTTCATATGTGCATGTGGTTAACTTTTCTAGCTTCCGACTCTGATTATATTGTGATATGTTGTAAAGAATTTCTGAACAGCTTATGGATGATGAAAATCATTCGCTGGGCTTTTGTTACGTGCTCGCGTTCCGTATTTTTGGGAAGCGGGGCGTGACAATCATGCAATGCAATATATACACTCCAATTCATGCAATACAATGACATATATATAATTATATTAAGAAAATATAGAAAACGAATTTATGGACAGCAAGAGGTCACTGTACAAAAATCAATTTTTCCACTGCTACAGAAATCGAAAACTAAAACCGTCATAAATTCTGAAAACTAGACTTCCACACGAATCCAACGCATATTTAAAATACCAAATCCGACAATAGTAGCTAGGTCAAATACAACATTCTTTACAGGTTGTTACATGTTCAGACTGAAAATTGACATCAAGTTGTTATATATTTAGAATCAACGAAAACTCAATTATGAAATCATCAAAAATATTCTTTAGAATTCTAAACATGTTAACTAACATTCTGAAAATTATCAGAGCATTATACTAACATTAGCTTAGCCTTTTAATAGTTTAAACATGAAAACATACATGAATCTGAAATTCTAGAAATAAAATACAGCAGTAGTGAAATAATCATAACTTTTGCAATACAAATCAAAATTCATAGATTCAAGATGTTCTGGAAACTATAGACATATGACTACAATTCTTATTCAGAAAGTTATTTATTTAATATCAAATATTGTGTCAAAAACAACAGGAAAAATCCAGACAGCAAAAAACATACAGATTTTTGATGTATTTGATAAAATAAAGTGATTTAACCATGAGGGGTATCAATACCATAGTCGATAAATCTTATAATAAGCATGATGAGTGTGATGGCATAATAAACACGATTAAGAATACTCACATACACTATTGTAACAATAATCAAACATCAATCGATCAGACAACATACCACCTAGCAATTATTTCTACAATAGATCAAATGTGTTGTGATTGTATGAATAACCCTATTATGAATACTAGATGAACACATGAAAATTCGATCTTTAGAGTCAATAAAGGCACGAAGTCGATGATATTTGGGTTAGCTTGTGTAAACCCTCAATATACTCAATGAAAAGAGAAGAACAATATACGATACGATGAACAATTGGATCCACTTGCAAAAACTTCAATAAAACTTGAATTTGTTACAATGTTCAATTCAAGAGGAAAAGTGACTTGCCTTATGGACGATTGATTCGAATACCAATGAATAACGGGATGAGAATTCCGAAGCAACGAACACGAACTGCAATAATACATGCACATTACGTGCACAAGAAACCAAAGCAACAATAGTAACCAGCGGCAATAGCAAAGAGCAATGACACCAATAGTAGGTTGCTGTCGATGGCTTCAAGGACGGCATGGCAACTGGCTGACGGTGGCAACGTCGTTGGTCAGAGGCAAGCGGTGTCGGGGCTAGCTGCTGCTGCTCGTCGATCGGAAATAGGAGCAGAGCAGGGAGGGTGGTCTACCGTCGACTGGGCGTCACAGGCGGAGGGCGACGCTCAGGAGAGGTGGCGGCACCGGGGATCACTGGAGAGGAGGATGGTTTGGGCGGGAAGTCGTAGAGTTAGATGGAAGTCAGCTGATGGGTTTAGACGGGGAGAGTGAAAATCAAGGAGAGAGAGAGACGGCTAGATTTAGGGTTTGTATTTTGCATTTTTAGAATTTACAATAGATTATATTTATAGAGTGCAATTAAGTTGTTTGGTTAATGGATTTGGATCTTGAAATAATTATAATTGGGCTTTGAGTTCAATAAGAGATGGATTTAAAGACAATAAGGTTCAAATAAAATACTCATAATCAAATAAAAATGGGATCAACAAGAAAATAGTTCAACAAGAAGAACAAGAGAAATTCATGAATAAAATTTAATTAAGATGCTCAAGGAAAAATAAAATATTTTATTCAAATACAAATAAAATATTACAATAAAAGTGAAAAATGAAAAGAACGAAAACGGTAGTTACAACAGACGAGCAGGTGTGTGATGGATGTCCCTTGATGCCGCCACGTCGCCTCCCTAGAAGATCCTCGCTTCTCCACCGCTTGATTTCACTCAACGGGCGAGCCAATCTCTGATGGACGCGCCTGATTTGTCCATGTCGCTGTCTATCACAGTGGACGAATCACGACTGTTTGATCTCCCTCAGCACGCGAGCTCTTCCTAATCAACGAGCCAGATTGCTTCAAAAATCGTGCTCAGATATGAATATTTACGAAAATCTTCTCCACTGTCAGATCTCCTTCATCGCGCGAGATCTCCATGATCAACGCCTGAGATCGCGCCAACGTCTGATTATTCACAAAAAAGTCCCAAAAAATCATTAAAAATTTGAAAAGTATTCAAAAATCCAAAATAGTTATTTAAATTCATAAAAATCATTAATAATTTCCAAAAAATAATTAAAATTGGATTTATTAATTATAAAATTTGAAAAAGTGATTTTAAAATTGGAAAAATTCAAGAAAATTCAGAAAATTCGGAAAAATCTAAGAAAATATTCACTACATTCGGAAGCCACTGATTAGTTCCAGGTATCTCCGAACACCCTGACTGCTAAGATTATACTCCAAGGTTAAAAAGTAAGACGTACTACTCCCTGAAAGCCAAGTAAATTTCCTTTCGGGACTGGGGGACTTATGATAATGGTAAAAATCACAGCAAATCAGGGTCGTGCATTTTTTGTACTAATCTCAAAGCTTTCACAGGCAGATCAACCATCACATGCCTCTTTAACAGATCTGGTTCTTCTCCAAGACATGGACGTCTTTCATGTCCATATAAAGTGACAGACTAGGCCCACTGGGAGAGACATCCGGACCATGCAGGCGAGGAGTCAAATCTCTTATCCCCTAACAAAAGATCTTATCTCTTGAGGAGGGGAAACATGAAAGAGATAAGGAATTCAAATCGATCCAACATACACAAATCTATCTCTTGATATGTCCCCCAGGCCTATAAATACCCCTCCCCCTCTACAATCAGAAGGTAATCAATAATTTGTCAGTTTTCTCTCTCATAATCTCTTTGTCTTTCTGAGTCTAACTTGAGTGTCAGAGGGTCTGTTGCCGGGGCCACCCCCGGGTCTTTCGGATTTTTTGCAAGTCCAACGGCCGCATCAGCAACCATCGAATTCAGATCACGGTGGTCAATCAACGGTCCAGATTCAATCCCATGAGCTCTAACCGCTTTTTACGGCCAATGTCAAAGGTAAGACTTTTATTAGTTTCCATCAATTATTAACTCACTATCTGTTTGCTCCCACACCGAAATAAGCAGCAACGGCAAGAATAATAGCCAACTTGGAGGTGTTGGTTAGCGAAGACTCCATATAATTTTAGCACTTTTTACCAAACTGACCCACTTTTTGAAAGTTTTTTTCAAACTGACCCACTTTTTTAAAAAAATCCTAAACTGACCCACTCGCTTTCTCAAATAGCGAGTTTAGTCAAAATCCACTCGCTATCTAAGAAAGCGAGTGTTGGTTTTGGATTTTTTTAATTTCTTCTTTGGCCAAGACTTGTTGTCTCAAAAAACGAGCTTGTTTTAATCAAACTTGCTTTTTAAGACAGAAAGTATCGATTGGATTGTGTTAGTCATCCATTAATCATCCCATTATAATATTAGAATTATTATTTTATACCCCCCCCCCAACTGTTTCTCTCTCTTCCTCCCTCCCCCTCTGTTTCTTCTGAAACCCGAACCCAACCCATCGACCCCCCCCCCCCACTACAAAATGCAAAGGCTTTAGCGGTGCTTTTACACGGCTATAGCGGCATTTTTTGGCGCTGTTAGCGCTTATGAAATCGCTGCCGAAAGTGCCGCTGCAGCGTGCGTCGTTATAGCAATATGGGCTATCGCGGCGTTTAGTGATGCCGCCGCTACAGGGGGTCAACCTATAACGGCATTTTCCCAATGCCGTTATAGGTGGATTTTCATTTTATTTTTTAAAAATAAATGAGCTATAGCGGCGCTTCAAAAATGCCAGGATAGCCTGTACTGAAATATTGACATACCCTACAACGGTGTTTTTCCAGTGCCACAATAGAGTGAATTATTCATAGATTCTATACCTATGCCGGTGTTTTCTATTAAACACCGGGATAGGTCTACTTTTTTTTGCATTTTATTATAAAATTTCGAATTGAAAAAACCTGTAATTAATCGCATATTACAAATACATGTAAGCATATTAAATTTAAATGCTTAAATCTTAAAATCAATAATAACATCATAATCAACAACCAAAAGCCACATCACATATCACAAAACAATAACTCAATAGAAAATAAAATATCTAACACATATAAACTAACATACAACGAGTGTCAAATGTATAAGTTGTACAACACTTAGTTATTACAAAACATAGATATAATTTCTGGAAAACATTTTTACAAAAAAAAGTCCAAATCCAACAAACTAGGATGGGGGAGTCTCCTTGTGTGGCCTTGGTGTTGCTTCCAATTCCAACGTTATTTTGCCCTAGTATATGTGCGTGACTGAAAACTGATGGAATCCGCTGGCCCTGTAGAAAAATATAAATGTTTTATCTTCAATTTGTCAAACAAAAGAAGAAAAAGAGCACAAATCCAACTGACTATGACTCCGATGGATGCATCAGTAGGTCTTAAATAGCAACATATCATGGCATATTTGTAGAGTTCACCAAATCTTGATTTCCAAATTGCAAATTATTTATGAAATTTTCCACTCTTGTGAATAATGAACCTTAAATTTGTCACTACAATTTAGGTGTCAGTTAAGATATTGATTAAAAAGAATCTGTAGGGAAGGGGTAAAAACAAAGATAACTTGTCCAAGCTATATAAAATTTTAGGGGAAAAAATATTTTTGCAACTAGTTTAGTCGTGTCAAATAACATGCAAGAGATAAAAGTCTGACATTAACTCGTACCTTTTAAAAATACCAGAGCTAGGACCTCAAACAGAAATGATACAATCATAGAGAACAATATAAAAACCTACAAAGTAGAGCCCAATAAGTTCAAATTTTCTTGCTTATAACAATTTTAAAAAACAATCCAAAATTCCATAGTTTTAAAAGTATACAATCTTATGCTGTCCTTCACTTAATCAGAATATATTATAAAGAGTGATGCACATTGATTGAGTGATGACATAAGAAAGAAAGAAAGAAAGAAAGAAAGAAAGAAAGAAATCCTGTATCTGAAGGAGGAGCAGCAACACCTACCCACTATTATCCTTATCAAAAAACTGAAATGCAGTGTACAGATGTTCTTCTCTGTCTATTCTGTTCAAGTGTATTGTTGCTATAATGAACTCGTCATAGTCTATCAACCCATTTCCATCTGCATCAGCCTGTTATGAAGTTGTACATATAAAATAAATAAGCGAATTAGACAAAGTTCCACATCTCATCGATTTTGAATATGGAGGTACACGGTGATAACTGAAATTTTACAAAGATATCTAAACTTCATTTCAATTTCACGCATTTCTTACCTGCACATACCTCCATATCTACATACAAATCTTATTATTATATGTAATGAAGCAATGCTACTTACAGATTCCATTAGTTGTTTAACTTCAATCTCAGTTAGATTGGTTCCTTGCTTAGCGAGGCCTTGTTTCAACTCTTCTAGAGTTATGGTTCCACTATTGTCAGTGTCCATACTCTTGAACATCTCTTTAAGTCCTCGTATCTCTTCTTCCAACTGACACCCAGCTATTACCTGCCAAATTATTTGAGAATTTTAAAGTTATTAGAGTTAGATAATATAGTTGCAGGCACATAACTTAGCAGAAAGTTCTTTAAAGTCGAGTTTGGTGAGAAAGAGTGGGGAACATACTCTCAAAGCAGCTTTTTTGAGTTTGTTCATAGCACTGAACTGCTTCAACCTGTTGAGAACAGCATTGTCCACAGGTGTATCAGGTGCTTCGCCATCTTCTTTTACCCATGGATGGTCTGTCATTTGTAACAAACACATCATAAGTTTAGATAAATAATCTTCTCGAAGCAAGCAAATATTTTTTTCCCTTTCTTCTTTTTAGTAACTTAGTTACATAATGAGATTAGTTACATAATGAGAATTGACTTGAGAATCAGAGACTCGGATCCTTATTTATTGAAATATTCAAAATAACAAAACTCATAAAGTCACACTTACTGAGGACTTGGAATGTTGTTAATCTTTGATTGGGGTCAGGATTGAGCATCTTCTTGACCAGATCCTTTGCCCCAGCTGAAATATTTGGCCATGGGTCACTTGTGAAATCTATATGACTTCGAAGGATTGCATTGAATATCCCCTGTTCTGATTCTGTTGCTCCGGAAAAAAAATGGAAATAAAAAAGAAATCTGGTTAGCTTAAATCGATTCCTTTTCTCTAAGATGTATAAAAATAACACAAACTTTTTTTCATCACCCAGAAAACTATGAAGTTGATTCACTATGACTTCCATATAATATCTACTCGGTGCTAGAATCCAAAATTGACCCATCATTTAACAGAGTATTGTAAGTATTGTATACAAAATCCTAATTCAATACTACTGGTGAGTCCTAGTACCAGCCACTACCTCATAATTGTTTCACTTAATATTTCAAAAAGTTACATTTCATGACAGAGTTGTCCAACATGATCTGAAAGAATGTATATTTAAAAGGGGAATGGACATTTCACATCTGTCATCAACGCGGCGTGCGAATTATGTTAAAAATTCAAGATCATTCAGACGAAATTGTGCATATAAGCTTATCCAAAATTCCATAGTTTTAAAAGTATACAATCTTATGATGTCCTTCACTTAATCAGAATATATTATAAAGAGTGATGACATTATAAATATAAAAAAAAAAAAAAAAAAAAAAAAAACACCACTCGATCTATGTGGATTGATCTTTCTTACTTATTTTCGAATTATCTTATTGATGTCAAAGTTCATCTCAGGGTTCACGGTCTCAAGCTTCATGGACAAAAACTGCAGAACTGAATATCATTAACATCACAATTAGATGAGTCTCCTTGAAATTTACAGGAAAATTTTATAAAATACCTCCACATGTCTTTATGATCGTTGTAGCAATAGTTCTGCAATGTCATTTTTTTAGTATAAAACCAAATTGAATTTCACATTTGTTTCTTTTCTTAAAAATTCTTGACCAAATGTTTGCTTAAATTTCCTTGAATTTGAGCCACTAAGAATATTAACAAATTAGTTGAATAAGTTGATTATGATACTCTGCCTGTATTCTTAAGCTTCATTTATACCATTTCTTTCCAAAAAAAATTGTATGTAATGGAACCTTGGAGATATTTGGCTTAGATAGGCTCATAAATTTCTTCACCAAGTGTTTGCTTAAATTCCTTTAATTCCAGCAATCAAGAATATTAAAAACTGTAGATAGATAAGTTGATTATGAAACTCTTCCTGTATTCTTAAGTTTCAGTGACAACATTATGTTTCCAATAAAATGTGTGAAATGGGAAACCTTTAAGTACATATCAAAATGGTGGATAATTTATTTTTTTCCCCAAATTTGTCACTTTGGACAAAACTATGTTAGTCTCACTTCTTATTTTTACCTAGCAAAGTGTATCAAAGTTAGAAACAAGTTTGGAAACCTACTTCGACTAGCCAATTACAGTAACTGATGCAGAAAATGAAGCATTAGAGTTGAATATACCATTATACCCATGTTTCTGAAGGAAAAATCACCTCTGAATTATGCATGTTATCTATAAATAGTTCATTGCATAAAATAAATATGTTGGCACAATGCACTACATTCATCTGGAACACAAAATTTTCATTCCATAAATATTTCTATAATTATAATTGATCCAGTTTTTCATATCTTCTATCTGCAATTTGGCTTTAGTTGAATAATCAGAAATTTCTACTATCTTTATATTACTTTCAATATTTCATTTTTCACAATTCCAGTAAAAAGTTAATTTTCTCTGTCCAGGCCCTTGGCTGAAACACCAAAATATGAAGAGACTTGTACTTCCATATTTCAGCTTGATGAAGCAAACACACAGGATCACCGCTACATCGCAAACTAGCGATTCACGGAAAACAACTCAACATTCAAACTGTAATTGTATACGATAGCAATATTGTAATACAGCAATTTTACGCTAGAACAGTGAAGGATAACATATCCTCGAAACTATACTAAACCAGATATGTCTAAAAGCACGAGACACCATCCTAGATATGTTAAAGGGTCAAAAATCTAAAGAAGGAACTAGGACTAAGTGTGCATTGTAATAGTAAATATATAACAGTGATCATGTATCAGCAATAACGGAGGTTCCAGGACATTCTAATGCATGTGAGCGAAATGATGCCTACCGATGGAAAATATTTGGATGCCACTACCACAAGCACCGGTCTACCATTGATGTCAAGGAAGTCGTGCACATAGGCTTTACCTGCTCCGTATATGCTCTTTAAAGATTCTTCGGACAATCCTGATACACCAAAGTCTTGACGCCCATAATTTGAAATGAAATAACAAGTCCATTTGCTTAGAAAGTGAGGGAATGTGTTCATGTATTGACTTGTTCATATATACTACCCATAATTTGATTTTCCTTTCTTCCTATTCCCTACGTGACTGATGTTTTCCATGTTTGAGTAATGACCCATTCATTTCTACCATAAGTTAATATTAATTAGCACCCCCAAGATGATATACATAGTCATTAATCATACGAATTTCCAACGAGCTTGAAGAAGAGCAACTTCAGGATTGTGTATGAAGTAGGGGATGGTTTAATGCAGGAAATCAGATTCGGGTTGGTGATCTGCATCAAATATTGCGACATAATCACAGTTATGCACATAACTGCACTTCATCCCTTCTCTCATTGCTCCTGCTTTGTATCCCTTGTCTCCAAATTTATACTTAATCCTTTCTCTAACCATTTCTGGCATTCAGTTCTTACTAGCTCCTAGATTACTGAGAACCATTAAATGCCTCCTTTTTAAATAAAGATGATCACTTTTACCCATTTTATTCTTTTATTTTGTATTTTCTTTTTACTATGTTTTTTTTCCTTTCAAAAAACTCATGAAACACTCATGTATATAAAAATCTAGTTAGGTTTGATACATCTATATTGAAGTAGGAGGAACCTTAGTTTGTACACCTTTTTAGGATTTCATTGGAAAAGCTTCACGTAGAGGCACACTAAGACCATGAAGAGCTTGTCCACCAACAACATCACCGGCACACACCATGATGGCAACCTGTAGAACCGGTAGAGTCACCACTGCCCCGGCCCACTGGGATGCCAACAACAATCTCTCCCAGTCATAAACCAAAGGAAGGATTGATAAGGAGACTTCCTGATAGAAAAAATCAACGACAGACAACAATAAAATGGATGATAGATCCATAGAGACTGTATATCAAACACTTACCTTGCACCTAAACCAATGCCTAACCATTTTTGGGTAAATCCAAAAACATGAATTAAAGAGAAGGCGAAAACTTACCATAAATTAAATTGATGGAGAAAAGGGGTTAGGGTTCAAGAATGAGAGGGAGGATTTGGAATGGAGGTCAGAGCTGGCGATGGAGGTGAGGATGATGGAGTTTGAGTTGGGTTTCGGTGAAAGGGGGAGAAGACGATGGTGATGATGGTGATGATGGGTGGTCCGGCTCGGGAATCAAAGAGCAAGGGAGGCGTGCGGCTGGAGGCGGGGGGGCGACGACAGAGGGGGGCACGACGACGGCCAGGAATTTGCGAGAAATTTGAGATCGGGTTTTGTGTGTGGGTCTGTGTGTGTGTGTGTGAGAGAGAGAGAGAGAGAGAGCGAGAGAGAGTAAATTAAAGGGGGAAATAAAAATTGGGGGGGGGGGGGGAGCGTAGGTTGGAAATTTTTAGGCATATTGCGGCGTTTATGTAACAAACACTATTATAGCCTATTTCTATCTCGACATTTTCTACGAACGCCGGTATAGAAGGGGGTATATTTTTTTTGCTTTATTTCTAAATGTCTACCCCAGCACTGCTACCAAATGTCGGGATATAATCGCCGGGATAGACATTTTATTTTGTAGTGCCCCCCCCCCCCCCCCCCCCCCCCCCCCCGGCCCGCCCCGCGCGCGCCGCTAATCAACTTTCTTCCTCCGCTGTCCTCGTCGACAGCCTCGCCTCACCGCACCCCGACTCGCTGCTCCTCCCGCCATCGCCCTCAACGCTGCCTCGCGACCCTGACTCCCCTCGCTACCGTCGACCTGCCATTGTTGACGATGATGATAAGGAGATGAGATCGACCTCTCCCTCAATCTGATTGAGTGAGAGAGAGAGAGGGGGGGGAGGAGGATCTGAACAATTTCGAAGGAGTTCCCTCTTCGCTTTCAAATGAAGAACTATAAATATTACTACATAATTAAGAACAAGAATATGACAATCGAGGCGCCTTGCTTACTGTTTGGTGTATTTGTTTTTGTGGTGAGTACAATCCGCTGCTCCTGCCACCTTCGATCCCCGGTGTACTGCTCGCCACTGCATCCCGATCACCACCACTGCACCTCCACAACCGTCGACCCTCCTCGCTGTCTCAAACTGGTCTGGAAATCTACATTCGTTGTCTCAAAAAATGAGTTTGGCTAAAACAAGCTCGTTTTTTAAGACAGTGAGTCTTGGTCAAGGAAGAAACCAAAAAATTCAAAACTAACACTCGCTTTCTCAGATAGCAAGTTGATTTTAACTAAACTCGCTATCTGAGAAAGCGAGTGGGTATTTTTTAAAAAAAGTGGATCAGTTTGGGAAAAACTTTCAAATAGTGGGTCAGTGTAATACCCCGTATTTCTGAAATATATATTTATGATTTGAAATATATAATAAAAAGGGAATTTGAGATTGGTCCTATAGAATTGTTCTATAGGAAGGATTTATAAAAAATCCGGTATTCGAAAACCTGATACCCACGGTTGTATGCTGTGGTATTAGTTGGTTTGTTTGAGTATTGGATGATGATGACGTCATCATCCTATGACCCATTGGTTATTTGAAGACTTGGTCTTCAGGTTGATAATGTGTTGTGTATTCTTAGGAAAGATCCCATATCGGGAATGAAAAAGAGAATATAATACTATAAATAATAAATGCCAAGGATCAAGAGTCACCAATTCGGTTAACCACCTTTTGAGAGGCAGCCTGTGGTGGGCAGTTGTACTATATAGTATCTAATTTGTCTTATAAATTGTATAGATTGTCCAAGCTCGGGGCAGGGGTGTTACAAATGGTATCAGAGCCGACTTTCGACACCGAGTGTAGGAGAGCAGTGAGTTATGGACTCCAGGATGATCGGCGGCTAGATTGTGCATGCCCCGTACTCAGCGAGGATGCTTATTTCTGAAGGGGGGTGTATGTAATACCCCGTATTTCTGAAATATATATATATGATTTGAAATATATAATAAAAAGGGAATTTGAGATTGGTCTTATAGAATTGTTCTATAGGAAGGATTTATAAAAAATCCGGTATTTGAAAACCTGATACCCACGGTTGTATGCTGTGGTATTAGTTGGTTTGTTTGAGTATTGGATGATGATGACGCCATCATCCTATGACCCATTGGTTATTTGAGTATCAAGAGTTACCAATTCGGTTAACTATCTTTTGAGAGTCGGCCTGTGGTGGGCAGTTGCTACATAGTATCTAATTTGTCTTATAAATTGTATAAATTGTCCGAGTTCGGGACAGGGGTGTTACAGTCAGTTTGGAAAAAAATCTATAATTTTATAAGTGGAAATGAATTCGATAGGAAAAAAATCTATAATTTTATAAGTGGAAATGAATTCGATAGGATGAGCTAGTAGAATCTCTCGCGTGTCACAATTTTATAAGTGGAAATGAATTGGATAGAATGGGCTAGTAGAATCAATCTCATGCATGCTGACGACTGCACTGATAGCGACACCAATATACTTAGATTTGTCAACCACTGATTCTCTTAATTGGTGCATTCAGGAGAGTTTAATTGGTGCATTCAGGAGAGTTTGAGAAGCTTATTAGGAGTGGCTATAGGATATGAGCGAACCTTTTTTTTGAAATTTTTTTTATACGCCACTTTTAAAAATTATATGCAAAAAAAAAAAAACAGTTACCAAAGTAGTTGCACTCTAGACTTAATAACTGAACTAGTCATTTTTAATTGCGAGTTTAGTTATTTCATGCTCGCTGTTGGAACACGGCGAGTGTAGTTTTTTTTTTTTTGAAACTCGTCGTTCTCAACTGCGAGTTTATTTCAAAATTTTCAAAGAAAACTCACTGTTCCGAGCGGCGAAGACATTTACACTAGAGTCGTTGTTGGGAACGACGAGTTTAGTTCTTTTTTTTAAGGCTCGCCGTTCCTAACAGCGAAAACATTTACACTAGACTTGTTGGGAACGGCGAGTTTTTTTTTTTTTTTTTTTTTTTTTTTGAATCGTCATTCCCAAAGGCGATGACATTTACACTAGACTCGCTGTTAGAAACGGCGAGTTTAGTTCAAAAAAAAATCTATAGAGTTTTTTTTCAAAAATTCACCAAGTCCAACGGATTGTTTCACTCTCTGTGAAAATTCCTATAGCCTCGCTGTTTCTAACAGCGAGTCTAGTATAAATATCCTCGCCGTTGGAAACGACAATCTTTATTGAAAATTTTGAACTAAACTCGTTATTCACAACAACGAGTCTAGTATAAATGTCATCGCCATTGGAAACGATGAGTCTTCATTGAAAATTTTGAATTGAACTCGTCATAGGAAACTGCGAGTTTCTCCAAAAATTTGCACTAAACTTACTGTTCCCAACAACGAGCATGCAAGTTTAGTTGTTGATTTCACGAGTGCAAATATTTTAGCAACTGTTCTCCTTCTGCTTCAAAAGGTGGCATATTAAAAAAATCCCTTTTTTTTAAAGTATGGGGGCAAAGATTAGCTAATTATTGGGCTGGGAATATTTGGGAGACAGCCCAAAAAAGTGATTTTGAGAGTTTGCTTATGTACTTTAATTTGGAAGAAACTCTCATTCATAACAACATAGTTTTAAAATGTCATATTACCCGATTACCTAAATTTTATTATACCGTTACCCTGAAAAACTAAAATAAATTCATTTAAATGGATAATTAGCTAAAGGTTGTTCATTTGTCTTAAAATGGGTAAAACTAAATCAAATTAAAATACTAAATCAACAAATTTGAAATTAAATAAGTGGGTATAAACACAAATCTATACTATTATTAAGTAAAGTCCCATTTTGATGGCTTTTTACTATCATGTCCTCATAAACATAAAAAAAGCTATAAAAAAAAAAGGCAGGGTTAAGTCTGTCAAATTTTACCCCTAGTCCCTACACAATCAAAGGGCACAAGCGTAATTTGCACTTCACATTTACTTCAATCTCTCCATAAAATTCTATTCCCTACAAAATCAAAACCGTCTCTTCCTCTCCCTCCATCGAATCCGCACTCCTAAAAAATTGACATCGAACAGCAATAGAGACCCAATCCTTCTCTTCTCTGTTCTTCTTCTCAAACGCGATTACGCGACACAGAGAAAGAGAGAGATGGCGGGAGTGGACGGCGACTGCGGCGAGGAGAGGGTGGTCGAGGAGCGACGGGGTGCAGTCGGTGGTGGTTGAGGCGACGGAGTTCCAGAAACATAGGTGGTCGAGATGGAGGGGATTCGAAGCGACGGGAGAGAGAAGCAGTGACGGGAATGGGTTCTGAAGGCAGGGGAGAAGGCGATGAGGGAGGGGCTTTGCTGTGCGACGCGGTCGGGAAGCGACGGCGGCGCAAGGCGGAGGCGAATCGGTGGCTCGAGCGGAGGCACTCGAAGGTGGGGTTCTTCAGTCGGCGGCGGTAATGGCGGAGTTGAAGGTGGATGTGGCAAATTGGGATTGAGGTTAGGCTTCAACTGAGATCCACCCCCAAATTCGATTTTCACCCAAATCCTAGCCTGACTTCCACCCCCAAATTTGCGGGTACCTCCCCTTTCCTCTAACAAAGCCCCGCCCCACTCGCGACATGAAGCAGGCGAATTCAAACCTCCTCGACCCTCCTTAAGTTCGCGACACGGAACCTCCCAAATCGCAACCCTAACCTCAATCGCAGCTCCACCGTCGACTCCTCTTTGAAATCCCACCTTCCTCCATCTTTAGGAGCGTTGATGCAACCCCTCTGCACCCTCTCCATCTCTCCACCATACCCCTCTCTAGGAGCCCAGATGCAGGCCTAGATGGCTTTTACATGGAGAAGTATTTTTTTAGTTGCAAATTCAAATGGTCACAAGTAACAAATTATGGCTCAGGTACCTACATGCATCAATGTTTCTGTTTAAGATTTATCAAGATGACATACTATAATAGATAATTTTTTTTTTAAAATGATTTTCTTAACGATTTTTGTTTTTGTTTTTCTACAAAAGCATTGCACGAGCGATAGGAGAAAACTCGATGTGTAATTATTTATTTATTTCTCTAGGATCAGATATCATTCTTTTGGAAATTGGGTGTAGACTGGATTTGTTTAATTTGTCTCAATTGATGTGTTTATATCATTCTTTGAACTCATTGAAGAGTTCCAAATGCAAACTTGGCTATGGAATTTGCAGCCAATATGGAATAACACTGTGTAATCAATTGACAACCTGCCTGCGGAATAAAGCTTTTCTTTTGTCATTTGATTTTTTTCAAGCTCTCTTTTTTATTTTGAATCTTTGACTCTCTAAATGGATGGAAACTGATCTTTTAGTTGCAGAACTTGGTGCTGCTTGGTGTTCGGCAAGGTGGAGAGTTGTGATGGCCAGAGGCTAGGGGTGTTCGGGTTGATGGTGGTGGGGGGAGTGGGGAGTGGGAGGAAGTGGGGGTGGTCGATGAGTTGATGGTGGATACAGAGTAGAAGGAGGTGGCCGGGGATTTGATCACCGATGCGGTGATTGACCAGGTATATAATCTATGTTTATAGTTTTGGTTTTGCTAATTTGACTTATGTAGGATTTGGAATGGCATGTTGGTTTATAGTGTAACAATTAGGGGTCTTGAAATGAATCTAAATGTCTAGAAGAACCACCTTCACATGTAAGTAAATGCAAGAAATGTATAGTGTTGAACTAATGTTACTTTAATAATTTTCGGGATGAAGACAGCGAACAAGCTTGGGTTTAGAGGGAGCTCGAGTTGTGTGAGGGGAGGAGCTCGACTGTGAGGGTAAACGGATGTCTCAGGTTCGATGACAAATTACATATTATTATTTACTCTATAAAAAATAAAAAATTAATTTTTTAATTAAAACGTACATCGCACATGCATGTTACTAGTTCAGATTAAAATAGGGGCACAGAAGCAAGTAAATTTTTCCCTTAATTTGATGTTGACAATATTGAAAAACGCCCCTTAATTATCCTGAAGGATATGGTCTGAATCTCCTTTTTAGCTATATTTCGATGGGTGGAAGGTGCATTTAGAATCCCCCTTTTCCCTCAGTAACATACATTTATATGTGCTCCTATGTTACTTTACCACTTGGGGGGAACATTCATCAAGAGTGCCTCGAGTTTTTTTTCTCTACTGACCCACCTTTTGAAAATATTGATCAAACTGATCTACTTTTGAAATATTTATCCAACTGACTCACTTTTGAATACGTCAGCATAAAACATTATGGATAACAACAATATACGCTATTTTTATATCGTCGTTGCCAATAGCAACATCTGTAAAAAAAAAAAAGTTTCCGTTGTTGACAGTAACGACAATAGTACATCTCGCATTATATCATAACCTCTCTGACTTTAAAAAATAATTATAAGCATGGAATATCAAATAACTGATGCCGCTATTTTCAATAATGACATCCTTAAATAGCGGCCCAGTTTACTACAATAATTGAGAGAATGAAGAATGGAAAGGAAAAAATGAATGAATGATGTGTGCGACTCCCAACATACATGTCTTTATCTCTTTCCTTCTCGAGCCATGTGCAGGCCAGAGTTGACTCTTTTCTTGTGAAAGAAAAAAATTCAAAAAAGAAAAAGAAAAACAAATCATCCATTCATTAGGGGCGGCTGCACAGGGGGAGAGAGAAATAAATCATGCATTCACTAGCTTTTTTTTTATAACACGGATAGAGTCGAGTGACTCCAGCTAGATATATTAATAAAAAGTATGGTACAACGTACAATTTTACAAGGGGTAAAATAACAAGAGCAACAAAAGCTAAAGAACCACAGAAAAGAATAAACCACCAGACAAAGGAGAGCTTTGCTGATGCGAAAGCGCAAACATAAAAACAAAGAACTGATCCAAACGCCCCTCACACAACAACAACATAGACAGCACTACGCTCAATCTGCGGCTGGCAATCAACAACAACCAGGAACGCTCACAATAGTTTGCTCTGCGATGCACCCCAACAGAGATGACGATCATCAAGAAACCATCCCAATCGAAAAAACAGGGAGACCGAATCTCAGCTAGGCCCAGGGGTAGGGGACAAAGGAAAAAGAAACCACCTGCATAAAACAGAGCAGACCAACCGGAGAAACAGAAACACCCCAAGACAGGAGCTGGGATAACTCAAACCACACCAAAAAATATAGAACGAGGTCACAACAATCCTGAACATGAGATCCACACAAAAAACAACACCGAAGCGTAGAGCTGTTCCGCAAAAAAATGAAACAGGTAAACGCATACCGTAGCAAAAGATGCAACAACAGAATAAACTAAAGTAAAGAACAAAATAAGTTAACGAACATATTGAGCAAGCAGAAAAGAAAATCATACACACGGTAAGATCAAAAACACAAAAGATGATACGCACCAAAAATGCCCCGCCTAAACAACAAACAGCAAAGGAGAAGAGAGCTGCAACGCCTTAAGGTCACAGTGAATGCCGCAGTCCGCAGCAAAAGTGGCAACATCATAGTAAGTAAAAGAACAAAATAGGTAAAAGAACATATACACCAAGCAGTAAGGAGCATCATGCACAGCCAAAAAGAACAGAGACCTAGAAGGAGATAGGCACAAAGGTGCCCAGTCTCAAAAACAAACAAACCCACAGCTGATCACAGCAAGCCAATGCACAAAAGAAAGAGACAAACCTCCCTAATGGAACAGTCTCAAAACAAAAGGATCGAGACATAAACGTCTCAGAAATTCAGCCCTGCAAAGAAAAGCAAAAGACCATACCAATTACGGCATAAGAACAGTAGATTGAATAACATTAGAAGTAATAGAACGTAAATAAAGAAAGGCCTCATCTAGTCGATGAAGACTGTAATTGTGCACTTTGTGAATAGGGAGATAAGAGGTCCAATGCTTAGCGAAAAAAATAAACTCATCAATAATCGTGTTAATAGATTTAGGAGAGTGATTAAAAATGCAGTTATTCCTTTCTTTCCAGATGACCCAAATAATAGCCATCGTCGAAAGAAACCAAGAATTACGAAATTCCTTGCAGACTGACAGATTACTTCAGATATCTAGAAAGAAGAAGGGAGAAAGGGGACCTGCCATGCCAACAGATTGATTTGCCATAATTTTCTTGTAAAAGCGCAGTGAAGGAATAGATGATTGATGTCTTCAAAACTATGGTGACACAAAGAACAAAACTGACCTATTGCTAGGTTCCTCTTATTAAGAACCTCAACAATAAGGAGTCTGTTTTTAATAACAAGCCAAGCCAGGATTTTAGCCTTCAATGGCGCATAGTAGCTCCAAATGTGATTAGCAAACGGGGAGTTTACGCAACCATGGTTGATGAAGTTATAAAAGAATTTAACCGTGAAAGTGGAAGAGCTGGTCCAATGCCAAATGAAGTCTTCTTTGGGATGCCAAGCGTAATTATTTAAGAGAGAAATAAGGTGATGGTAATGTTGCACGAGAGGGTGGGAGGATGGAAGAGAAAGGAATAGTCTAATTTCTGATATTGTTATGTGTCAATAGGTAATCCGACACAGTGGCAGCCGGATCAAGAGCAATTAGAAAGAGATCCAGGTAAGCCGATGCCAGTTTCTGGTTGCCTATCCATAGGTCACTTCAGAACTTGGTCTTTGAACCGTCAGCACAAACATGTAGGATACTGCAACGAAAGGGCTCAATTACCTTCCAAACACTTTTCCAGAATGAGGAAGCTCTAGACGAGATAAAAGGGCGAAATTCCCAAATCCTCTGTCGTCGGAAGCATTTATCCATTCACTAGCTAAAAGAGAGAAATAAATCAAGAAAGAAAAAGAGAGAGAAACAGTTTCAAAAAAGAGTAAGCTCCTTAAGGGCTGCACAGGGCTCGAGAAGGAGAGAGATAGAGACATGTCTTTTGGGAATCGCACACATCATTAATAATTTCCTTTCCTTTCTTCATACTGTCAATTATACAATAGTGACATCAATTATAACATATTTTTTATTTGCAAATATTTTTTCAAATCAGAGATCTCTTATTTGGATGCAAAATATACTGATGTCGTTGTTGTCAATAGCGACAAGATTATTATTATTTTTTTCTACAGATTTTTAATAAGAACAACATAGAATTAACCTATGTTGTTTTTACCAAGAGCATTTTATACTGACATATTCATAACTGGGTTAGTGGGGTAAATATTTTTTATAGTGGATCAGTTTGGTCAATATTTTAAAGTGGGTCAGTACGGAAAAAAGAGTGACTCATGGTTGGCTGAATTTTTTGCCGTACTAGCCTACTTTTTGAAAATATTTGGTACTCTGACTCACTTTCGAAAATAATTAGCGAACTCACCCAGTTTTGAACACGTTAGCAAAAACCATTATTGGGAAAAACAGCATAGGTTATTTACGTGCCGCTTTTCCCAATAACGGCATTTATATTTAAAAAAAGTGTCATGCCGTTATTTGGAGTAACGACATAGGTTATTTTTTTTAACAGCTTGTAGTATCCATTTAGAGAAAAAATTACAAGCGTGAAAACCTTACAACAGATGCCGTTATTTCAAATAACAGCATTCTCAACACTGATGCCGTTATTTGGAATAACGACATCAGTTATAAATTTTTTTAATAAAAAATTAACTTATTCATAATAAGTTAATTTTTTATAAAAAAATTTATAACTGATGCCGTTATTTGGAATAGCGGCATCAGTTATAATTTTTTTTTAAAATTAACTTATTCGTCAAAGATGATTGTTGCCGCTAAATTCGGTGTGGGGGCAAACAGACAGTATTTGTGAGTTCGTGGAAAACCTGAATAGCAAACACCTAACCTGTTCCGCCGGAGCTTGACCGTTGACTCCCGCCGTTCACCTGCAAGGAAGTGCGATACACCGGGATTGATCCCGGCGACGCACCCTCCGACGCTCAAGTCAGTAATCAAAAATGATTAAGAAAGAGCGTTTAACTAGAAAAAGATTGATTACCTCTTAATAGAGATGGGTGGGGGGTATTTATAGTCGCCGTTGGGATCAGATAAGGAATGTGATTCCCGTGATCTGATAAGGCATAAAATCCTCGTAATCAGATTAGGAATGTAATCCCTTAATTCCCGGTGAAAAGATAGACGTGAATCAGAGCTGTTGATTTGGATTAATCAGAAACCCTAATTCTATCTTTTCTGGACTGGGTGTGTTTCGGGTTAGGACCCGTACCCAGTTGAGGTGGATCTGTTCGCGGGTTATTGGATCTGTGAGAAGGAGACCCAGTACCCGTTTCGGACCCATTTGTATGTGGAATTACCGTTTTACCCCAGAGCTTTAAGATTCGTGTCCGATGTGAACGGTCCCGATTTAATCCTATTTTTAGCCATATCACAAGCCCCCCACTCCCGAAGACTGAGTTTGATCAGCCTTTGAGGAGTAGTTTTACTGTTTTAATGGCGTACGGGATTTTATCGGTGTTCTTAAGGGAGTTTGGAATCTTGCTCGGGGTGTAACAGTGTTATTATGGGCTTGTAAAATGCCCAAAAATATTCTCAGAATTTTCTGGATTTTTGGTGATTTTTCCAGATTTTTCTGAATTTTTTCTCATTTTTTTGAATTTTTTATTCATTCTCCGAATTAAATAATTAATTATCAAAAATATTAATTAATTATTCTAATTTAATAATTATTTTTTCAAAATTTAAAAATAATTTTTTCTGAATTAATAATTATTTTTAGAATTTTTAATTAATTTTTTCGATTTTTTAATTATTTTTTTGGATTTTTTAAATAAAAAAAACAATTAAATAAATAAATAAATAATTTAAATATTACCTGGACACGTGGCAGATTTCTGGCCGTCCATCATGACCAGATGAGCACGCATCGTGAGGCAGATCACGATCTGGACACGTGGCACGTTTCTGGCCGTCCATCATGATCAGATCTGCGCGCATCGTGAGGCAGATCACGATCGGGACACGTGGCGCGTTCCTGAGCGTCGATCGTGTCGCGACGCGAATTTTGAGACGATCGGACGGATCGTGTTGGTCGGTCCCTTTTTTTCTCAATTTACAGCATCGGTACTTCAGCACTTCGGTTCGGCACCTCGGATCACTGAGATGATGCCACGTGGCTTTTTTTTTTTTTTTTTTTTTTTCGCGCTGCTGCTTCACTTCTTCTTCTACTTCGTTGCTGCTTCTTCTTCTTCTTTGCTTCTCTGCTTCGCTTCTTCTTTGCTTTTTCTTTTCTCCTCCGACCGTCTACATCCTCGTCTTCTTCTCTCTACTTCGACCGCGAACTCGAAGACGGAGCGGAGATTCATGATGGAGCTCGTCTGAGGCGAGGGGCTCGAAGCTTTGGAGTTTGAAGACAGTGGAGGCGGTGAAGGAGTTCGGCGTGGTGATGGAGCTCGGCATGAAGAGCCGACGCTTCGGCACTCGACGAAGAGGAGAGGCAAGCTCGGAGGTGGTCGTCGAGTGAGGAGAGCTCGACCGCGAGCGGCGTTGAGGAAGTAGGGAGACGGAGGTCGAAGGAGGAGTGGGTTCTTCGGTTCGATGGGTTCGGCTCGGCATGGAGGCCGACGCTTCGGCGCTCGACGAAGAGAAGAGGCGAGCTCGGAGGTGGTCGTCAGTAATGGGTTTGAAGTTGGAAGGGAGCTCAATGGAGTTCGGCAACGGAGCTCGACTGTTGGGAGAGCTCGAAAGCTGTGAAGGATTTGGAGCTCGTCGACGCGTTGGGACTTGGAGCTCGATGGCGGAGGCGAGCTCGTCGTTGGAGCTCGGTGCAGGGAGAACTCGGCGTTTGGAGTTTGACGAAGGTGGCTTCGGCGGTTGTGGGGAGCTCCGATGGTGAGCTCGGCATGGTCGAGGAGTTGGGTTCTGAAGAAGATGGGTTCTTCTTCTTTTTTTTTTGGCGGGAGAGTGTAGGGGAGAAGGAGGAAGGGTTCGGGTTGGGACCCTAATGGGTCCGACCCGACCCTTCTTTCAATTTTTTTTTTCTCTCTCTCTCTCTCTCTCTCTCTCTCTCTCTCTCTTCTTCCTTGTTGCTCGGCTAATGCACCCGGTTCGGCAGATCCGAGCACGAAATTTGAGGAGAATTTTTTTTTTCACTTTGCTGTTCGGTAGGTCGGTAGCTCGGATTTGAGATCCGAGCTACGTGGCTCAATCTG
Organism: Hemerocallis citrina; assembly: GCA_017893485.1. NCBI lineage: Eukaryota > Viridiplantae > Streptophyta > Magnoliopsida > Asparagales > Asphodelaceae > Hemerocallis > Hemerocallis citrina. Next base: position 444,946,501 of record CM030358.1, on the reverse strand, counting down.
GACGGTTGATCACGATCGTGGCACGAATCACGAGACAAGAGGCACGAGTTTCGAGAAAACGTTATCTTGTCGTTTTGTGGTGACGTGGCGAGATCTGAGCCGTTCATCATGTTTTAGTGCGAATTTTGAGACGATCCGACGGTGAGATGGGATCGGCCGAATTTTTCTCCATATACGAGGGTCGGTACCCCGGTACCTCGGCTCGGATCGGCACCTCGGATCGGATCGGCAGCACCTCTGAGGAGAAAGAGGAAGAGGAGGAGAGGCATTTGGGTTCTCTCCTCTGCCTTGTTCTTTCGCACAGTGGAGAAGAGGAGAAGTGCTGGGTACTTTTTGGAGAGGTGAAGAGGAGAAGAGGAAGGGGAGGAGAGGCAACTGGGTTCTCTCCTCTGCCTTGTTCTTCCGCTCGATGGAGAAGAGGAGAAGAGGAAGGGGAGGAGAGGCAACTGGGTTCTCTCCTCTGCCTTGTTCTTCCACTCGGTGGAGAAGAGGAGAAGAGGAAGGGGAGGAGAGGCAACTGGGTTCTCTCCCCTGTCTTGTTCTTCCGCTCGGTGGAGAAGAGGAGAAGAGGAAGGGGAGGAGAGGCAATTGGGTTCTCTCCTCTGCCTTGTTCTTCCGCTCGGTGGAGAAGAGGAGAAGTGTTGGGGAAGAAGGAGAAGAATGAAGGAGCTAAGAAGGGTAGGGGTCGGACCGTAGGTATCGGATCCGACCCCGACCGTTAGCCTCTTTTTCTTTCTTCCTCTTCATCTGCTTGCTTTGTTCGGCGAATCCGAGCCCGGATTTCGAGGTACATTTTTTGCCGCTCCGCAGTTGGGTAGATTGGCAGATCCGAGCTGCACGGCTCAATCTGGACGGTTGATCACGATCGTAGCGCGAATCACAAGACAAGAGGCACGAGTTTCGAGAAAACGTTATCTTGTCGTTTTGTGGTGACGTGGCGCGATCTGATCCGTCCATCACGCTTGAGTGCGAATTTGGAGATGATCTAACGGTGAGATCGCCTCGGGACGATTTTTTGCCATATACGAGGGTCGGTACCCCGGTTCCTCGGCTCGGCGCATCAGGGCTGTTTGGCCGAGGTGCTCAATTGTCTGTTTTGAATTAAGTGTTCCTTGAAGATTCCGCCCCTTCGTGCTTAGTGGCTCGGCCGTTCGGCTGAGCTGTTCGGTAGCTCGGCTGTTCGGACGGCTCGAGCGTGAGGAGAAGCTCGGTGAGTTGATGAGGGGGATGGGTCGATGAAGCTCTACTCCTCGGCTCGGGAGGATGGGTCGGCATATGGGAGAGGTGAGGGGCTCTGAAGCTCTGCCTCTATTCTGTTTGGTTTTAGAGATTTTTGAAGAGGAGCTCCATTCCTAGGAGAAGAGGTGCTAGGAAGAGGCGCTGGGAAGACCCGTTCTCTGAAGTAGCGTTGTGAGCTTCGAACTCGTAGAGAAGAGGTCCGCTTCGGAAGCGATCGGAGTGAAGAGCTCGGCTCTGGAAGAGAGCCATCTGTGAGATGAGTGTGAGGAGCAACTCTAAGGGAGAGCTGTAGCTCCGAACTCGCTGCTTATGTGAGAGAATCAACGGTTGTGGGAGCAATTCCGAATGGCGAACCACTTCTAACCTGCTGAAGAGCAGGTTATTTGAAGAGGAATTGAGCCAAGTTTTGGACTCCGGAACCATCGTTTGAGTTGTTCAACGGCTGTGGGAGCAATTCCGAATGGCGAACCACTTCTAACCTGCTTAAGAGCAAGTTATTCGAAGCAGAATCGAACCAAGTGTTGGACTCCGGAACCATCATTAGAGTTATTCAACGGCTGTGGGAGCAATTCCGAATGGTGAACCACTTCTAATCCGCTTAAGAGCAAGTTATTCGAAGCAGAATCGAACCAAGTGTTGGACTCCGGAACCATCGTTAAAATTCAACGGCTGTAGGAGCAATTCCGAATGGTGAACCACTTCTAACCCGCTTAAGAGCAAGTTATTCGAAGCGGAATCGAACCAAGTGTTGGACTCCGGAACCATCGGTGTTAAGGGTTAGTAAGTTGCGGGAGCAGCCATGTAGAAGAAGCTGGACTCCGAACTCACCATTTAAGAGAGTCGTGACTCGGAGAGATAGAGGAGCAAGAGCAATAATTTTCAATGAAAAGACGTAAAGTTTTATTGAAATAAACTAAGTGGCTGCTCCAATAGGGCGAGCCATTATTACATGCTGTTGGCCGAGTTACAAGCATCGGCCTTATTGAAAATCAGAATCCTACTTCTACAATAAGGTGAAGACTTCTTGGGAGGAGATGAGTCTTGAAGCTCGGCGGGTCTTTCTGTTCGTTTGGGAGAGGTGATGATCAGGGGAGGAGCTCGGCCCCTTCTTTTTGGACGAACTTGATCAGGTGCCCTCGTTGTATGAGTTCTTCGATCTCCTGCTTGAGAGCCCGGCAATCATCCGTGTCGTGGCCGTGGTCCCTGTGAAAGCGGCACCACTTATCCTTGTTCCTCTTCTTGCCGGGTGTATTCATTCTCGGGGGAGCGCGGAGTAGTCCTTCCTTGTCCACCTCCATAAGAACTTCTGATATGTTGGCAATGAGGGGGGTGAACTTCTCAAACCGGGGAGTCGGGCGACGCTGTCCATTGCCGTCCTTCTGAAGCTTCTTAGCCTCTTCTTCTTCGGTCAACTTTCGTTTTGTCCCTGAGGTAGACCCTTCGAAGCTTGGAAGGTAGGCGGCCTCTTCGGCACGAATGTACTTGTCACACCTGAGAAGGAGGTCGGCAAAGTTCTGTGGAGGCTTCTTAGCAAGAGAGGAGCGGAGGCTGGAATTGAAGACATTGGATTGGAAGGCGGCCGTTGCGACAGATTGGTCGAGGGAAGCTATAGACCTGGCCTCAGCTTTGAACTTCTTCACATAGTCTCTTAACTTCTCACCTTTCTCTTGCCTGAGCTGGAGGAGTGAGATGCTGGTCTTCTCCGTGCGCCTGCTACTCACGAAGTGGGTGATGAAGAGTGTTTCGAACTGCTCGAAGGAGAATATGGAAGACAGGGCGAGGCGGGAGTACCATTCCCGAGCCGGGCCCTTGAGAGTAGCAGGGAATGTCTTGCACAGCAGGGCATCGGAAGCTTGGTGGATGAGCATGAGAGTCTTGAAGCTCTCAATGTGGTCAACGGGGTCAGTTTCCCCGGTGTAAGTCTCAAATTGGGGAGGTTTGAAGCCGAACGGCACAGATGCATCCACAATGGTTCGGGAGAAAGGGGGTTGAGTAGGACGTAGGGTCCTCCCCCTAAGCTCTTCTTCTCGACCTATCTGACCCAGGCGCCTCTCTACCTCATGGAGACGGCGATACATGGTGTCGTCCCTCCGACGGTAATCAGCCGAGCCTCTAGACTCATCTTCGTAGGAGGGAGAGCGAGGGCTGCGGCGATGGTAACTTCAGGAGCGACGAGGACTTGGGGTACGCCGGGAGTTGGTAGGAGCGGGACGAGGAGATGGGGACCGTCGGCGAGGGCTTCGGACTGGAGGAGGGGACGGGGCCTTCGGCTCATTAGGGTTTTGACGGAGGTTGAGTGCCTGTTGTACCATTGCTTGGAACTGCTGGAACTCGGCACGGGTGATTGGTGCCTCATTGTTCCTGGGCTGTTGCCGATCTACGGGGGAGTACCTCCTTCTGTAATGCTCGGGGGACTCCCTCCTTCCCCTTCGGACAGGGGATCTTCTGTAGTCTCGGTGGTGAGGGGACCGCTCACCCGGACGTTGTTGGCGGGAGGCTCCCTTTCGGGCCCGCTTCTCGTCCAGACGGTGGCGTAGGTCCTCTTCCTTCTTCTGATTTTGGGGATTGTGAGAGGCCATGGAATCCGTAGAGGCGTTGTGTATGGAGACGCGGTCTTGGTGGAGCGGTTGCTTCATGCGGGAGCCCCCCGCACCGGCATTCTGTGGACCGGTAGGACCCTTGGGGGGTTGCCGATTCTGAAGAGGAGGCTGATCTTGTTGAAGAGGGTCCTCCACTTGAAGCGGGGGTTGTCCCTGCTGCGGAGCGAGTTGGACGGGGACTACCTCTTGCTGATCAGCGGGGTTGGGTCCACGGTTGGACCCTCTAGATCTGACTTTTCTGGGAGGCATGGCTGGAGAAGAGCTAGTCGACGAGGAAGAGGCGGAGGCTATTCGTATGGTGTTCCCACAGACGGCGCCAATCTGTTGCCGCTAAATTCGGTGTGGGGGCAAACAGACAGTATTTGTGAGTTCGTGGAAAACCTGAATAGCAAACAACTAACCTGTTCCGCCGGAGCTTGACCGTTGACTCCCGCCGTTCACCTGCAAGGAAGTGCGATACACCGGGGTTGATCCCGGCGACGCACCCTCCGACGCTCAAGTCAGTAATCAGAAATGATTAAGAAAGAGCGTTTAACTAGAAAAAGATTGATTACCTCTTAATAGAGATTGGTGGGGGGTATTTATAGTCGCCGTTGGGATCAGATAAGGAATGTGATTCCCGTGATCTAATAAGGCATAAAATCCTCGTAATCAGATTAGGAATGTAATCCCTTAATTCCCGGTGAAAAGATAGACGTGAATCAGAGCCGTTGATTTGGATTAATCAGAAACCCTAATTCTATCTTTTCTGGACTGGGTGTGTTTCGGGTTAGGACCCGTACCCAGTTGAGGTGGATCTGTTCGCGGGTTATTGGATCTGTGAGAAGGAGACCCAGTACCCGTTTCGGACCCATTTGTATGTGGAATTACCGTTTTACCCCTGAGCTTTAAGATTCGTGTCCGATGTGAACGGTCCCGATTTAATCCTATTTTTAGCCATATCAATGATGAATAATAAGTTACTTTTTTATATATAAAAAAATTATAACTGATGCTGTTATTCCAAATAACGGCATCAGTATTGAGAATGTCGTTATTTGAAATAACCGCATCTGTTATAAAGTTTTCACACTTACAATTTTTTCTCTAAATGGAGACTACAAGATGTCGAAAAAAAAACCTATGTCGTTACCCTAAATAACGGCATGACACTTTTTTTAAATATAGATGCCGTTATTGAAAAAAAGGCATGTAAATAACCTATGCCTTTTTTTCAATAACGATTTTTGCTGACGTGTCCAAAATTAGGTTAGTTCGCTAATTATTTTCAAAAGTGGATTAGACCGCCAAATATTTTCAAAAAATGGGTCTGTACGGCAAAATTTTCTGGTTGGCTCCACATAAAAAGGTGATAGGTTGTCTTGTTATGCTGGCGAGTATCTTACTTTGCTTTCAAATTTTTTCTTTTGTTTTATTTATTTCCATAAAGTCTTTTAATTATCTTCAAGTTTTTTTTTATATTTTATAAAGTGGATAGAGTCAGCCGGCTCCAGCCAAGCAATAAAATAAATAGAATAGTAAAGTACAACAGTCAGTCGAATTTTACACGGAGTAAAATTAGAACAAAAGGAGAAAAAACAACCACAACAACCTATTTACAAAGCAATGAAAGAATTGCACAAAACAACCTAAACACTCGCAGAAAAACTGCCAACCCTAATCAAATAATGAGCAAGCAGTAGCCGACGACCAAGTGCCACAGACCGCACCCCACCCCTCTACGAGGAGGGAACCACGACAGCAAAAACGGGGACGCGCGGATGGATCTACCACTCACCGCAGAGAAACAGAAGCGCAGCCTCAATGGAGCCAACGAGACTAGGTTGCTCGGGCGCAAAGAAGCAAAGCTAGATGAAGACGCTGAGAGGGTCAGGACGGAGGAAAGCCTCGGCAAGAGAAATGGCACACATGCTGATAGTAAACCAAAGTTCACCGCAACAGTCAACTCACACAACCATCGCAAAAGCGGCAAAGAAAAGAAAAGATGAGAAATGAAATACAGCCACAGACTTGCAAAAGGTGACAACCAACCAGATCAGTCAGGAAATGAACACCACGACGAAAAAAGGGGGTGAAATAGCTGAAATAGGAGAAAATCGAAATAGCCACAAAAAAAACAAGGTACCGCATTAACTAGAAAGAGAGCAGCAAAAGAGGCAGCAGTAGCAAATGAATAGTAGTTTAATAAATACCACTAAAAACCAGGAATGACCTGTAGTGAAGAGAGTGCAGCATCATAACACACAAAAAAAACCCACAGTAACTGAGAGGAGGAAGTCGGGGTCATCCACCGAACCCAGACCGAAACCATAATGGACGGGACCTCCATAGAGAGCTAAAATATCAAACAAACCAAGCAGTGATTCCCCAAGGAGCACTGGACCTACAAATGAGCTCGAAAAGTATAACAAGCAGAGAGTTAAGCATAGATACAAAAGGTCCAAGGCAGACAAGCCTGAGCGGTAACAGAAAATACAACCACATCCGATAAAACAGGAAGCACAGAGCCAACAACAAAATTCCAGAGCAAACAAAGCTCAGCCAAAAACCCACCACCACAAGGAAGAAACTAATCATAGTGCCGGGAGTGACCCATCATCAAACAGGCAGATAGTCCCAAAGCTAAAGACCACACCAAAGAAAAGTATTAGAAGTTAGTTTTAGAAGCTAGTTTAGGAAGACAACGAAAAGTATTTTGAGTATATTTAGAATTGAATGGTTAAATTAGGAGACTTTTTATATATCAATTTATGTTGAATTGTATGGCGTAGACATGTGGATATGGGCAACAATCTTCATATCAAATTGTATATGAATACAGCTAGGATTTCGATCGTCTCATAATATGATTGAATTTCAGTAAGTATTGTAATTTTTTTTAATATTGTATATATTAGTTGAACTATAGTTATATAAAACCAAATTAGTTGGAATGGAACCAATATGATTGCTTAATTTGAAGATTTGTATGGAATAGTCGGTGTACTAGTGATTTCCTTTGAATAAATCTGAAGTATGGATAATATATAGAAAATAATGATTACTCTCAGTTGCACATGCATCTCCTGTTACCAACAACCACTAGGGCTAGAATTTTATTCCATAAATCCTTTTGCATATATATGAACGACATTGAATCACCCAAGTTGGTGACGGCCATTCCTTAGGGCTAGCTATCTCTTCCACGAAGTGGACTTCCATGGCCTTTTCAAGCCCATAGAATTTCCCTTTTTTTCTCGAAAACTCGGAATTTGATTCATGTGTAATTCTAGGAACAAGTATTCTAGCTAGATTGATCTATTCTTGTGTTCTTTTTCCTATTTGAAAATTGGTAGGATATTTTCATGATAATTACCATGTAAACTACCTCCTCATGGCATCCAAGGGTTAGCGTACTTTGGGAGTACACCTCTCTTTTCTCATACACTGGGCGAAGTGAAGAGGTGCAGTAGACCTAATTACTTAATCATTAATTGGGAATATATATATGCATGAGGATATGCATGGATGCATGAATTAAGTGTGGCAACTATTTGGATTGTTGACGTACAAACATTATATAGGACATGGTTGGTGTGCCCTCATGCATAAAAAATATTAGATAATTTTAGATCTAAAATTGTGTGTGTATATCTTATGAGAAGAATATGATCACCTCCAATTTTGTTAGGTCATGCGGTTTTATATCCTTGAGTAGCAATAGTAAGACAGAAATGGCAATGTAAGTTTACTTTCGCAGAAATATGTTCGTAAAAACTGTTACATATGTATGTAACTTCCCTATGACGAACTAATACGGTAGAGTTTATTAGATAACTAATACGGAAAATAAAAGCCCTGAAAATTTTGTATAAACTAATATGAAATTGGAATTTTTCCAAACTGTCCCATTTTTTGAAAGTTTTTTCCAAACTGCCCTACTTTTTTTTAATTCCCAAACCATCTCATTCGGTCTTTGAAAAACCGAGTTAGTTTTAACTAAATTCGGTCTTTCAAAGACCGAGTGTTAGTCTTGAATTTTTTGAATTCTAACACTCGGTTTTTGAAAAACCGAGTTATTTTTAACTAAATTCGGTCTTTCAAAAATCACGTGGTCATTTTGGAAAATACTTTTGAAAGTGGTTCAGTTTGGTAAATACTTTCAAAAAGTGGGTCAGTTTGGTAACCAGATCGGTTTGTAGAAGGAAAAAACATCAATTAAGAATCAGAGACCATTTACTTATGTAACAAGTGTTACATAATACTAGCAAACCACAAGCACCAATTTGATTATTTGGAAACTATGTCTAATATTAAACTATTTTAAACTATTATTGTATAATCAAATTAAACTTTATCGGAACCTAACTAATAGTAATGACACTTTAACACTAGTTAAAACACAATATGAATAGAGAAATATGAAATAAATGAAAATAGTGAATATTATAGTTAACTATGAATGCCAATAATAATTACTTAACAACCACATTTTAATATTAAACATAGAAAAGGAAGTTCCTGACCTAGGCCACCATTTTTTTTCAGAAAGTACTCTTTTCCTTCCATAGACTTTGCATCTTAAATTTTATGAACCTAAAAAAATATTGTAATTTGTTTAGTGTTTGCACCTTTAACTTTAATACTGCAACCATTTATAGTATGTTTCCCTTCAAAATTTAAATTCCTTTAGTGTTGCACAGTCAGTAGAAAAATTCTGGACCAAAAGATGGAAGCTACTTATATCGAAACTTTGGCAAATTGTCCTCCTGAAAATCAATTTGGAGCAACCACAATAATCGAGACAAGGAATGCTATACGGTTCCAGATTCTACTTCTCGGGGTGGACATAAATGATTGTAAGTACTCACACGACGTAACAATGTCAATCTTCTTTTTTTTTCTTCCTTTTTTACCTTAAAGAATCTTGAAAATTCTCAGTAAAGAATATGCATCACTTTTTTGTTACCAAATATGCAGAGATCATGAAATTAGTTTAAGTTAGTTTCTTTAAATTACTTAATTAAGGAATTTAGTAAAATTTGCAGCTACCTACTTATGCATACATGTTTTGATCATAAACATATATGTGAGTTGATTCCACTGACATATATGTTTATGGAACATCAAAACATGTATGCACAAGTAGGTAGCTGCAAATTTTACTAAATTAATTAATTAAGTAATTTAAAAGAAACTAACTTAAACTAATTTCATGATCTCTGCATATTTGGTAACAAAAAAGTGATGCATATTCTTTACTGAGAATTTCCAAGATTTTTTAAGGTAAAAAAGGAAAAAGAAGAAAACTGACATTGTTACGTCGTGTGAGTACTTACAATCATTCATGTCCACCCCGAGAAGTAGAATCTGGAACCGTATAGCATTCCTTGTCTCGATTATTGTGGTTGCTCCAAATTGATTTTCAAGAAGACAATTTGTCAAAGTTCCGGTATAAGTAGCTTCTATCTTTTGGCTGAGAATTTTTCTACTGACTGTGCAACACTAAAGGAATTTAAATTTTGAAGGGAAACATATTATAAATGGTTGCAGTACTAAAGTTAAAGGTGCAAGCACTAAACAAATTACAATATTTTTTTAGGTTCATAAAATTTAAGACACAAAGTCTATTGAAGGAAAAGAGTACTTTCCGAAAAAGATGGTGGGTTAGGTCAAGAACTCCCTTTTCTATGTTTAATATTAAAATGTGGTTGTTAAGTAATTATTATTGACATTCATAGTTAACTATAATATTCACTATTTTCATTTATTTCATATTTCTTTGTTCATATTGTGTTTTAACTAGTGTTAAAGTGTTATTACTATTAGTTAGGTTCCGATAAAGTTTAATTTAATTATACAATAGTAGTTTAAAATAGTTTAATATTAGACATAGTTTCCAAATAATCAAGTTGGTGCTTGTGATTTGCTAGTATTATGTAACACTTGTTACATAATTAAATGGTCTATAGTTCTTAATTGGTGTTTTTTCCTTCTACAAACCGAACTTATTATCAAAAAGACCCACTTTTTGAAAGTATTTACCAAACTGACCCACTTTCGAAAGGATTAACCAAAATAACCACGCGGTCTTTGAAAGACCGAGTTTAGTTAAAAATAACTCGGTTTTTCAAAGACCGGGTGTTAGAATTTGAAAAATCCAAGACTAACACTCGGTCTTTGAAAAACCGAGTTAGTTTTAACTAAACTCTGTCTTTCAAAGACCGAGTGGGATGGTTTGGGAATTAAAAAAAAAGTAGGGCAGTTTGGGAAAAACTTTCAAAAAGTGGGGCAGTTTGGGAAAAAATTCATGAAATTGCTACTCAACTTCCATTAAAAAGGCTAGTATAATTTGGAAAATTTTGCCGAAATGCCCTCTTTTTTGAAAATAATTAGCGACATACCCTAGTTTCGAAAACATTTAGCGATTTGTCCTTGTCTGTGACACGTCAGCAACAAACGTTATTGGAAAAAACGGCATCAGCTATTTGTATGCCGTTATTCCCAATAACGGCATCTTCATTTGAAAAAATTGTCGTGCCGTTATTCCCAATAATGACATTGCTTATTTTTAGTATAGATCTCTACTGTATCAACATTGACTCGAGATTGAAATCCAAATAGGAAAAGAATTGATGCCGTTATTCTGGAGAACGACATCGTTTATACTGATGCCGTGTTTCAGAATAACGGCATCAGTTCTTTTCTTTTTGCACAACTCCCTATAATCGAAAACCCCCTCTTCTTCCCCTTCTTCACTTCGATTCGTTCCTTCAGAGTTTCCACACCGAAAACCCTAAACGCTCTAAAAAAAAATCCACAAGATCTTCGGTGTGTAATTGACTTCTATTTGGGAGTCTACTCTTCAATCCTTCATTCAGAGTTCCTTATCATTCCGAATCCGAAATCTTTGTAAGTAACCAAAAACCCTAATTTGTATTTTGTATAGTTGATTTTGATAGTATGATATGTAGTATAGTATAAGTATTGTAGATTAGTGTTATTGAAGTAATAATTTTGGAAGTATTGTTAGTGAAGTAGGGTTTACTAAATGTTGAATTTTTGAGATGCACATTCATTGTTAGTGAAGTAGGGTTTACTTCAAAATCTTAAATATTGAAGTACTTTATTTTGAAAATTTTTCTACTGAAAATGTTGTTGATTAGTGTTTGTTAATGTGTACAGGCCAATGGATCCTGCACAACCTTCTTCTTCGCATGGTGTTGGTGCTTCTTCTACTTCTTCATTTGGACCACGGGGACATCCGGGTCCATTAGATCCTACAGTTCTATTTCTGCAAGAAGACCACAAATCACAGGCCGTTTGGACCAGGGATGTAGAGAAGATGAGTTTCCGAATGCACAAGATCATGCCTGTGATCCCCCGCTGTATTGCTATGGAAAATTATTTGGTTAGCAGTGAATTTTATGGGATGTCAAAGCTGGCCAAAATAAAGTGTGATCACGCCCTACTTACCGCACTTGTAGAGCAATGGAGGCCGGAGACACACACCTTTCACTTACCGTGCGGTGAGATGACGGTCATCCTACAAGATGTAGCGGTGATTTCAGGTCTTCCAATTGACGGGGTGGCCATCATGGCCGTCACCAGCAATTTGATGTTTAACAAGGTTGCACTGGTGCGAGATTATTTGGGCTTGATGGTGCCTGAAGAGGACCACGGCATATGGGTTGGAGAATCCATTAGACGTTCATTCCTTGACGATAGTTTCACTCATCGAATGGCAGAAGTGCCGACGGACATCGAAATCCAGAACTATACGCGCGCATACCTACTATCGATGATTGGAGGGATTCTATTCCCTAACTCTTCAGGTGACGTAGTCCACCTCATGTACCTTCCACTGATAGCTGACCTGCAGACAGCCGGTCGGTATAGTTGGGGTAGTGCGGCTCTAGCCTCCCTTTACCGTGCACTCTGCAACTGTTCGATGGGGTCGATTCAAATGACCTGGCCGATGTCCATCTTGCAAATATGGTGTTGGGAAAGAATACACCTCGGCCGACCCCGTGTCACGGTACTATCAGAGAGTTGGAGAGTTCTCCAGGATAATCCCGTGCTGAGAGCTCCTCTCGGTGCCTACTGGGTGGGGAAGCGTACATGGAGGGATAACCCACGTGGTGTCCTAACCTATTATAGGGACGAACTAGATCAATTGAGGGAAGAGCTCGTCAATTGGACCCCGTACACAGATGATCGGCTGCAACGTCTACCATCCATTTGCACTGCCAATGCATAGTTGTGGTTGACCCTAGCTCCACTAGTGAACTTCTCAGTTGTGGATTTTTACTATCCCGGCCGTGTTCTTCGCCAATTCAATGCACAACAACCCGTCCCCGTGAACTCATTATACGATCGTAGACTACACAACATCACGGGCCAAGGTCATTTACCGAACATGGATTGGGCCGATCACCACCGCACTTATGTAGGATCATGGAATGAGCGGAGGTATGAGTTGGTAGTTGAGGGTATTGAACGTCCGTATGACGGATCAATACACACAGCTTATATGGCCTGGTATCGTCGCATAACTAGACTGTATATCGCGCCAAAAACGGATTTTCCAGCGGGTATCCAACAACCGATACCCGCGCCTCAGGTTGAACCACCACCGGCATTTTCATCATCACAACCGATGTATCAACCGAAAGCTTCATCATTCCGTATAATGGTAAATTAGTTTGTTTGTTGAATTTCAATTATTTCGATTAATTTTACTTATGCATCTTTACTTACAACATATATGGTTTACTATTATAGATCGAAAGCACATGAGATATGGCTAGAAAATGTGCGAATGTCTTGAAGAGCAATGCCAATAAGGCATGCAAAGAATTGGCATGAGACCTTCTGTGCAATTGTCGTACCTCTCTTGAAGAGGTTGAAGACGGTCCTCGTTTCAATGAACTAGTGCGGTCAACCGAAGTGCAACACCAACAAGAATGGCCTACCGCTAGCCCAGCTACACCTCCACCACAACAAGCATTGGAATTGGGAAATCCATCACGTCATCAAAGATCCAAGACCGTTCGTGACCCTCTACCGCAAAGCGGATTGGCAAATCCGGAGATTGAAGAAGGAGGAGGTGACGAAGAAGAAGGAATTGGTCCAAGTGGACCCCCAACGCAAGAGCAACGGGAACATAGACGAAAAGTCCCGGTTCGAAGGAGAAGAGCACCCCAACATTTCACACCGAGTTAATTGGAGGCAATATTTATGTTTTAATGGTTTTTTTTGTAATACAACACTTTCTTTAGCTTCAACAACTGGAGCTTCAAGGGCGATCTCCTCATCATCATCCTCGAGACCGCGTACCTCATCGTCTTCCTCTTTTACCAAGTCGTTATTTACAACGGCGTTGTCAAAGTCTTCCAAAGCAATGCCAGCGACCAAAAAATTTTGTGGCAATGGGGTCGGATGTACCTGCTCGTATTCGGAGGAAACAGGTACCGTTGGAGATGTGTTAGTATCTCCAATAGTATTTGAAATCCTTGCGTGTGACTCTTCAGATGGTCTCAAAATCCTAGTGGGCCTTGGACCTTCGATAACAACTCTTGTAGTATTTGGAACCCTCGTTTGATCAATATATAACTCAACTATATTCCAACCACAACTTGGATGTAGTGTCCTAAGCAAGACAGACCTCAGAGAACTGTCACTGTCTATGTGTACCAACATGAAGTACTGCCCATCCCCTTTACCAGCAGAATAACGGGCTCTCAGTTTCAGACTCTTCCTCACTTCTGTCCCAATTGGTTACTTCATATATCTTATCTATTAATTCTGGGTAACCAAAATTGGGGGTAGCCCAAATAATTACCGGATCAACATCACTATAAGAATATCCAATTTTTGGATCCTTAATTACTTCACCCCCATAATATAACCAAATAGGGATATCAAATTCCATACCCATGCATAAAAATTAAAACATATTCAAGTCATTCACTACTCAAAATAAACAAAACATTGAAATAAAAATCAAACATAAGGTTAAGATGATAATACCTTTCAAATTATACCAAAAAAACCACCGGCAAAAATTTCGTTGTTGAGGAAGACTAAAAATGAGAGTGGGAGTGAGGAGGTAGGATGTATGGAATTTTATAGGACTCAAATGGTTGAAATTTTTTGATTATGAGATCTAGGGTTTGTGGGTAAAAGGGGTGATGCGAGGGAGATGCGTTTTACGAATCAGAAGGGGAAGAAAAGGGGTTTTGAAGGGGTTTTTCGATTATAGGGAGTTGTGCAAACAGATAATAACTGATGCCGTTATTCTGAAACACGGCATCAGTATAAATGATGTCGTTGTCCAGAATAACGGCATCAGTTATTTTCTTTTTTGCTTTCCAATCTCGAGTCAATGTTGATACAGTAGAGATCTATACTAAAAATAAGCAATGCCGTTATTGGGAATAACGGCACGGCAATTTTTTCAAATGAAGATGCCGTTATTGGGAATAACGGCATACAAATAGCTGATGCCGTTTTTCCCAATAACGTTTATTGCTGACGTGTCACAGTTAAGGACAAATCGCTAAATGTTTTCGAAACTAGGGTAGGTCGCTAATTATTTTCAAAAAAGAGGGCATTTCGGCAAAATTTTCTATAATTTGCTGGATCTATGGCACAATTTCTTTAATTAATACTGCATTTAGTTTCAAATTGCTGCAATTGAACCACTGAAAATAACTGAGCTACATGACGTCACATAAATCATTGAACATCAGAATTCACATTATTCAACTATATACATCTATCAACTTCATTATAACCAATACTAAATTTTAATTTCTAACTTGCATGTTGTAACTCTTGCAACCAACATCTTACCTACATTAGGCAAGAATGTATATTAAGATTGGAAATACTTTAGCTAACTGTACTTTCTAGATCATCGAATCAATTATATTGACATATTGTAAACTGAATAAGATTTCAGCTGTCTTTTGAGAGGAAGAGGAATGTCCAACTTTAGTTCCAGATTACAAAAAGTGCACCAAAATGAAAGTCACAATTAATGCATGGTCAGTTCTCCACATCTCGGAAGAGAGAATAAGATCATCTCTTTCTCTCAAGCTGACATTGGTTTCTGTTAGCCGTTTCCATTTGCTTTTAGAGACACCCACAGAAGAAAAGAAAGCAGAAAGAAAGAAAAGAAAAAAAGCTAAAAAACCCAAGACAGATAAAGATAAAGCAACAAATTAAAGCTGCAGAATAAGTGAATTTTAGGTGTGGGCCTAATTTATACGTGTTAGCCATTACTACTGCAAGTGACATAGAATTGAAACTATTTAGGGTATCATAATGTTAATCTGAATAACATTCAGATTCTGCATTCTGTACATGTACAAATGGGCATCCCCGTACAATGGGCTTGATTTTGTTCTTGCAGCACACACTAGCTAGGTACAGTAGTAGTGCCTAGATGCCCCGCTATTTTCACGCTTTAGTTCTCCGCTTTTTGAAGGGCGGTTTCGTTAGCGCTGCATGCATCGGTGACCACAAGACAGAGATAAGATAAAGCAAAAATTAAAGCTGCAGAATAAGTGAATTTTAGGTGTGGGCCTAATTTACTACGTGTTTGCTATTGCTACTGCAAGTGACATAGAATTGAAACTATTGACGGTATCATAATGTTAATCTGAATTAGATTCAGATTCTGCATTCTGTACATGTACAAATGGGCATCCCCATACAGTAGACTTGATTTTGTTCCTGCAGCACACACTAGATACAGTAGTAGTGTCTGGATGCCCCGCTATCCATGAGAACACGCGTTAACTTTTCGCTTTTTGAAGGGCGGTTTCGTTAGCGCTGCATGTGTCGGTGTTTTTGAAGTTATCTGAGATTCTTCTTATATCGATCTCCAGGATGAGCTACGTGGAGATATCTTCAGTCCTAACATTATATCTCATCTTTCTGTCCAAAACTCCAAACTGGTTACTTGACAGCCCAAAAAAGTGAAATTCTAAGGTTTGGTCATTTTTTACGATTTAATGTTCAAATTCACAGCAAATAACCACTCCTACTAGTTGAGAGGTAAGGGAAGTGTTAGGATTTCCTGCCGAGTTTTGTGACGTGATCACTACGAACAAACTGCCAAGCAAATAATAGCTCAAATCAAACACACAAAGCACACAATTTTGTCATGGTTTGGCCATATTTAATCCGCGGGAGAAATATCCGTGATATTATTCAACTAGAGAAGATACAAGAGTTACAACAACTCTCACCACGACCCTAGTTATCTCACAACTCACCAAAAGATACTTCTTGTTTACAATGGAAAACTCTTAAACTCAAACTCTCATATGAAGTACTTTCTCTCTTTGCTCTTACATTTCAAAGAGATCGTTACAATGTATATATAGAGATCTAGAGATACCTTAGTTTTCTATCTTGGTATAACAACTGCTGTATTCTAAAGAGATAACCATACAATGAGAGCCGTACGATCTAACTTAAAGGAGAATTGGGCTATAATTAGATTACATACCCGATACTCATATGTTGCCGCTGCTTAGATGCGTTCGACTGCCTTAAAGGGCAATTAAGGCTAGCGACTGCAATGATCTGAGCCCAAATCAAAGAAGTGCAACAGTCAACTACCCTTTAAAGCAGTTGATTGTTCTGCTGTTGTCTCCTAGCTATTGATGCTCCTTCTTCCTCCATCATATCTTTGAATCTCTTTTCACTTCACCCATCTTCTCTTCTCATCGGATTTAGTATGCAAGACATACACCCAACAATCTCAACCCTGGATTGCAAACTCATGCTTTCATACCTGTGTAATTAAACTTTTATAGACTCTTTCCATCTCCCCTTGCAAATCACCTGGTTCGTGACTTCTTCCGCTAGTTGAATCTACTCCATCTATTTTTCTCCAATCTTATGCTATGCATCACTCTTCATACGAACTCCACCTACCATGAGGCACTCTTCACCGCCCAATGATATACAAACGTCGCAATCTCGCTTTGGTGATTCAAGTGGCAATGAACTAGATAATTCTTTAGAAACACAAGGCTCTAAATCACCTATATAAGATTTTCCGTTTCCACAAATCTAGTAAAGGTTGTGCTGACTCTGTCTAATACCCTTTTTTTCCCTTCATCATCTTACGACGACTTTCCCAAACTGATAGAACTTTATATCGAGCTGTGTACCTATAGCCACATGCTTCCAGAGTTCTCCCTGGTATCAGGCTCTATTTCAGCAAAGGAGTATGCATGACCTTCTCTAGTGAGTACCCCTTTCCGTCTAGCATCTCTGACACTACTGTTCCCTCACCATTCCACCTTCTTACACGACCTGTTATAGAATTGTAAGTAGAAAACATCTCCCGCTCGAAGAAAATATGAGAAGAACTACATGAATCAAAAGACCAACCAATATCACATCTAAAGAACTTGAAACAAGAAAACATTCTAAGTTATCACCGGACTCAGCAGCGCTGGTCACGTTGGCACCCCTCCGATTCAACCACTTGTAATAGTTTCTCTTACTATGCTCAATCCCTATACAACGGTGGCAATAGACCCCACCCTTATGTGCAATTTCCCTCCAATTGAAGTATTATTCACTATCAAGCAACTAACAGAAGTAGACGTTCGATTTCTGACTCTCCTTTGTAGGTGCATCATCCTCCAACCCTTCGCTCATACCTTCTACAGAAAAATTCTCCTTGTCATATTTCCCATATAGCATGGAGGTTATCAAGATAGATAAATTTGGCAATGAATATATCAAGTTGAAAACTTTAAGATCATATGTGTTCATCGCCTTCGGTTCAGATAACTCTGTATTGAACTCCAATATATGATCTTGAAGAGCGATACCTTCCCACATTGAGAAACACCACCATTTTATCTTCCAGTACATCGATCCTATATTAGCAATTTTGAGTAGTCAGTTTTGAATCTCATCCATAGACTCATCGTGCTTCTCTTGCACCTGACGTCGTTTGCCAATTCCATCCAGATTTAACCCAAGGCTTAACTCCTCTCAATTCTCCTGCTTTATGATGATCAGTCTCCCTTTATCTCCTTATAGGTTTAGATCCATGACCGGTTGAACTAATGCATCGCTCATGTCCACCTTCCAAAGATTGTTTGGGATATTGGATTTATGTTCTTAATTAAAGTTGATCTTACCTTCAAAATGTTTGACTTCGTGAACTGATCTGTCATCTCCAAGGAACTCGAGCAAGCCCTTTCTGCAACCTGACGCTCTGGTACCACTTGTTAAGATTTCATGACTAGTTTTGCGACACGATCAATACGAATAAACCACCAATAAAATAATAGATCAAACCACAAAGCACACAATTTGTCCAACTTTAGCCATGCCTAATCCGAGGGAGAAATAACTAAGATATTATTCAAGTAAAAAAGATACAAGTGTTATAACCACTCTCTCCTTGGTCTTATCTATCTCTTAAGCCTCACCAGAAGATACTTGTTATTTACAATAAAAAACTCTCAAACTCAAACTCTCATATGAAGTACTTTCTCTCTTTGCTCTTACTTCTCAAAGGAGTCCGTTACAATGTATATATAGAGATTCAAAGAAATTTTAATTTGCTATTTTGATACAATAACCATTCGATGTATCATGAAGAGATAATCATACGATGAGAACCGTATGATCTAAATTGGATAAGATGTTGGCTTCAATCAGATCACACAAACCCGATAACCCATACTACTGCTGCTACAATTATGGTTGACTACCTTAAAGGGTATTCGACTGCAATGATCTGACCCCAAGGCAGAGAAGCTCAGTGGTAAGGCAGTCGACTATCCTGTTGTTGTTTCCTAGCTGCTGCTGCTCCGTCTTCCTCCACCGTCACTTCAAATCTCTCCTCGCTACACCTGTCTTCAATTCCTATCGGATCGAGTATGCAAGGCATAAACCAAACATAAATTCCATTGCTCTCTTAACTAACCAATTGAAACTAACTACTAATTAAAACACCCTATATAGCTAGATTGCTCTCCCATGTTCATACTAATAGTAATTCAACCAAAGAGAGATTTAACACATGCACCTTCATGCAGTTCCTCTTCATCACTTGCTTGGACTAAACTGGTTTAAGTATCTACAAAATTATGCAAATACCATTCACTCACCTAGGATCATATCAACATAATATGTAGCCTACAAACGTATGATATATGTATATAACACTCCACTTCAAGAAGTAGATGACGGCTAACCAAGTGACCTTTGGTGCAGAAATCTGCAATATGAAGGGTTGTGGATATATGCATCAAGGAAAATGATCTCCTTGTCATATTCTTCTTGGATAAAATGATAATCAACCTCAATTTGCGATGTCCGTTCATGAAAAATAGGATTTCTAGCAATATGAATAGCATTGATGTTGTCACACCCACATTTGAGAGTAAGCATCCTAAACAAACAATTTTTGCAGTAATCAAAGCCACAGCATGATTCTCATACACAGCATTGGAACAAGAAACAACATCATGTTTCTTTGACTTCTAGAAAATTAAAGAATCACCAAGAAAGGCACAATGTCCAGCGGTGGAACAACGACTAGAGACATCTCCAGCCAATTCAACATATTTGTAAGCTTGAAGATGAAAGGAGGACAAGACGAGAAGAACACCAACCTGGTGAAGGTGTCACAAAGATATTGAAGTATGTGAAAAAGATAAGCATAGTGTATGGATGTAATCGCAAAGATGAATTCACTCATAATATGCAGTACACATGAAATATTTAGGTGACTAATAATGAAATAGACAAGTATCCCAATAGCCTGTCGATAGTGTGTAAGATTAGGTAATGAGTCACCATCATCAGGGTCGCAACTCAAGTGGGGCAGGAGAAGAGAGAGTGTCAACTAGAGTAGCACGACTGAGAATCTCCGTAGTAAACTTGCATTGTAGTAGAAAATATCCATGATCTGAAAAATAAACCTAAAGAGAAAGAAAGTAACGAAGATGGGCAAGATCATTCATGCTAAACTACAGATGAAGATGTTGTTTGATGTGAGCAACATGACTCTGGTCATCACCAGTAATTATCATATTATCCACATATAGAAGAATAATAGTACAACACCCATCTAAATTAAAGATAAACATTGTTGGATCATTATCACTAGCTTGAAACCCATCACTTTGAACAACCTAAGTAATTTGAGCAAATCAAGCACAAGGAGCTTGCTTAATGTCATATAGAGTGTGGTGCAATTGACAAACATGACTAGAGGGATAAGAAAGACCAAGTGAAGGAATCATGTACATATCTTCGGAGATTGACCCATGAAGAAAGGCATTCTTGGCATCCATCTAAAATAATAGTCATTGATGAGCAACAACAACAACAATAAGAGTGCAAACATATGTCATCTTGGCAACAGGTGCAAAATTGTCCTCATAACTAATGTCATATTCCTGAGTAAAACCTCGAGCAACTAGGAAAATTTTATGGCATTCAATAAAACCATATGCACAAGTCTTTATTTTATAGATCTACTTTCAATTGATAAACCTATTTCCGAGTTCAAGCATGTTATAAAGCTTGTAATTCATCAACCATAGAAGACTGTCATTCTGGGTGTGTAACTGCCTCACGATAGGTTTGGGACTCCTAATAACTTGGCGTAGCCGTCAGAAAGGATTTAAAAATAATGGTGGTAAAATTTGGGTCTTGATATTTAACAGGTGGACGATGTTATCTAGTAGGATCGCGATAAGTCGGATCCACATGTTAGAGAGGCAGATCAGCATCGGGGATGATATTTCTTTAGACAAGGTTGGGAATCTCTTTGTACCAGATCTGTTCTATGTTATAACCTCAAATGTAGATTAAAGTGTAGGAGCATTAGCGTAGGAGAAGGTATGTGGAACCTCAACAATATCTAGAAACTCAATCTCGGTTGTAGTAGGTAATGGCATGGGAACAGTTGGAGAGGAAAGAGCTTAGTAAGGTAGGTGGTCAAATAAAGTTACATGTGGAGAAATACAAAGACAATGAGCAATGAGATCATGACAATGATAACCTTAATGTTCTAGACTGTGTCCTAAGAAAACAAACGTGGCTGACCGAGGAGGGAGCTTAGCACGTTCCATTGAAGGAATGAGAAAAAAACACGTACAACCAAATACTCTTATATTAGTACAGTCATGAGAAGTATTGTAAAGCCCCTGTTAGGGAGTAAGACCTTGAAGAATAGAAGAAGGGGTACACGATGTAGAACATATATACTACTGAAAACAACATCAGTTAAAAATTGGATAGGAACAGTGATAGATAGAAGCAAAGATCTTGTAGTCTTCTAAAGGCAGTGAATATTTTGCTGAATTTTTTCATATTTCTTTGGATTTTTCCGAACTTTCTAGAATTTTTTGGAATTTTTCTCAATTTTAAAATTACTTTTTCGAATTTTATAATTAATAAATCCAAATTTAATTATGAAGTTTTTAATGATCATTCCGAATTTAAATAATTATTTTTGGATATTTTTAAATATTTTTTGAATTTTAAATGATTTTAAGGGGTTTTTTTAGAATAATCAGACCTTGGCACAAATTTTGATGCGATCTGAGGCTTTGATCAAGGAAATTTCACGCATTGAGGGAGATCTGATGGTGGAGGTCTGATCGCTGTGCTGAGGGGCTACGTGGCTCAATCTACAGTATTGATCAGTTGTCGACTTGCTCGCTGAGTGAGATCAGACGGTGGAGATATGATCGCTGTGATGAGGGGCTACATGGCTCAATCAGGAGCGTTGATCACACTCCGACTCGTTCGCTGAGTGGGATCAAACGGCTGAGGAGAGAGAGGAGCATTGGAGATGAAGGCCGGGCGACGTGGCCCAATCTCGTGCGTCCATCACACGCGAGCTCGAACCTCTGAGCAATCGGACGGCTGACGAATGACGTGAGCAACCCCATAGCTCGACCGACCATTTTTTTGAGTTATGGCCAACTTCTTTGATTTTTAAGGACTTCATTGTGCTACGGAGCTATAAAGCTGTCGTCAAGCAATGGTGAGGGGTCGTCGTTGAACTATTTTTCGTCGAGTGCCCTGTTTTGTTCGAATGAAGCTCGGTTTTTTGTTCGAGCTACGATTTTCGCTCTCCGTCGAGCTTCCTCACCCTCGTCAACCTTGTGGGAGAGTCGAGCTACCTCCTCTTGGTTGAGCTATGGAGATTTGGAGCCTCGTCGAGCTATGGAGATCTCAAATTTGGTCGAGCTATGAGTTCCGGCTGTGGCCGAACTGTGGCGGCATCGAGCTATAGCTCTGGTCGAGCTATGGTGATCCTCCATCGAGCTGCTAGAAAATTCGTCGAGCTATGGGTAGCTTGTCAGTCGAGCTACAGGACTTAATCTTTTCTTTGGGTTCGCTGGAGCTCGGTGAAGGTGGCAGTGTCTTTGTCGAAGGTGGAACTGTTGGAGGCTTTATAGCCATCAGGGCTCGAGCGACGGAGATTAGTGGAACCGTTGGAGCCTCGTAGTCATCGTGTCGCGGAGACAATGTGGAGGGGTTCGGAGCGGAGCTGCGAAGGAAGAGTTTCGACAGAGACGAAGTTGGGCTTCGACTTTTGGCGCTTAGGTTTGAAAGCGTAGAAAAGATGGAAGCGGAGGAGGGTTTCTGGCTTGGATCCCTACCTGCACCCGTTTGTTTAATACCATTTGGATTTTGGGTATGTGGGTTTGGTTGGTGGATCTGAACCCGAATTGAACCCGAACTCTTCTTTTCCTCTCCTTTTGTATCTGTGAGCTTCGTTGGGGATTTTTTTTTAGCTTTGGATTAGCATATACTTGAGGTTTTCGCTGGAGATTATTTTGGGTGTAGATTGAAGCTTCATCTTGACAAGGAGCTTACTTCGTTTGGAGTTGGGTTGTCATTGACTAAGTTCCTCTTTCTTACACCAAGGTAGGAGTGTTAGGATCCTTGGATTTGATCAGTTCTTTGAAGTTTGAGTTGATGTTGGTTGAGAGAGGTTGGACGGACTTGGAGACTTCACGGGGGTAGTAGGCCTTGTCACAAGGAAGCTTGAGTAGTGATGGGTTTTCTTCTCTTGATGGTGAACATAGTGCCCACCAAGTGTTTGTGAAATTGCTCACCCCATCATGTCCATCAAGTATTTGTGAAATTGCTCACCCTATCACGTCTACTAAGTGTTTGTGAAATTTTTCACCCCATCAGACTGCTTTTCCCATCTGCCGAGCACTGGTGCCGTTTGCTCATTTTGCCGGTCGATTGTCCTGTTGATAAGTTACTGTTATTTCTGGACCTAGGGTAGCATGATCTGACCGTCAAATTTTTTGGAGGGCTCAGATCCTGCCACATGGCAATTTGATTTCCGGGGTTCTATAAATAGGGATTGATTCCACCTCCCCATTCTTCATTTACCACCTTCACCTTCTCTCTCTAGATTTTTTTTTGAGAGCTTCTCTCTCTAGAAGTTGCGATGTTTTACCAGGCAGAGCGAGTGGTTCATCTGGTGATCGATGGTGGAGCGCGTTTCGGCTCTTGGTTCAAAGTTTCCATCACTTTGGCTAGGTATCATTCTTACGATCGTCGTTCATTATGTCTAGCATTCCGTCGAGCTGTGCTTCTACTAGATCAGTTGGTGTAGATGGGGAAGAGGATGTTGTATTCAACCATTGTACCGGAGGGGAACATAGTTGTGATGTATTTAGCCATTCCACTGTTGTGGAAACGGTTGTCGAGCCTGAGAGAGATAGAGGATGTGCACTTAAGACTCTGCGGTTCTTAGTTCCAGAACTAATTAGGGAGTATTCCGTAGTCGACCGAGACTTTCTTAGAAGGGGTATGGAGTATGACGAGCCAGATCCCGTTTATACTATGGAGGTCGATTACGCCATCATTATTCTCACACAAGAGGAGCTTGCCATGATTAGAACGGGTTTTAGGATTCCTAATGAGTACAAGTTACTCCTGACGGGTCCTAGAGTTAGGTCCTGTCAAACAATGTCAGAGGAATATTGTTTCTTCCCGTGCAATGCCTTCTTTGCAGGGCTCCGTTTACCCCTTCACCGCTTTGTTATGGAGGTGCTCAACAGGTATTAGCTGTCCGGTGCAGCTGATGCCGAATGTGTGGAAACATGTTGTCGGATTTTTCATACAATGTCATAGGCTCAAAGCCGATCCAAGCCTGGCTGTGTTTAGACAACACTTCAAACTTATCTAACTTAGCAAGGTGGATGAGAGTTGCTACCTTAGCCCTCGTAAGAACCGAGGGTTTATTGATGCTTCCTCGTCGATTAAATGCTGGAAGGAGAAGTTTCTCGTTGTTCGTAGTGCTGAGTAGGTGGGGAATCCCCACCTCATGGAGGATGACAGTCCCTCCGGTAGTGAGAGCGGAGCCAGTGATGACCATATAAGAGAAAAGCAACAGTGATGCCCTTCTTGGATTGAAGGTGTTAGCATGGCAAGACATCACTGACAAAGTACTCTTCGAAGAGGGTCTTGGCCCGGCTGTTTCTAGTAGGATTTTACCGTTGTTGTTTTCTCATCAACTTATTTATGCCTTTATTGCTTTCTTTTGATTTTGTAAGCTTCCCTTAACTCTTTCATGTTTCATCTTGCAGGGAGAACATGTATGGATTTCAAGGACATTTTGGCAGACTTGGATGCACTACAGAATATGAGAAGTGAAGAGCCAAAGAAGCAGAAGAGGTTGGGAATGCATCCTTCTTCTTCCCAGGACTTACTGCCCTGGCTCCTACTGCACGGGGTGAGCCTCCTTTAGAGATGCCACCAGCTGCTGAGGCAGGTTCTTCCTTGTCTTCGATCATGGCGAATGCTGCGTCAGCTCCTTTGACTGCTATGGCTGATGCGGTACTTGCTAATCGGGGGGATGTGGTCTATTCTCCTGATTGGAACGTGAAACCTCAAGAGAAATTTGTAGGGAATTCCATTGCTTGCCTTGAGTCTGTCGTCACATTCCTACTCCTTCTGACAGAGAGAGGTTATAGATGGAGCCCCCCCCCCCCCGAGAGATCGGCCTTAGAGATTGCGAGGGTACATGTGACGATATGATCTAGTTCCCTTTGTTGCTTAGCTTGCACTTTCCTTTCTTGTATCGTTACGTTTTAACCGTTTCCTCCTTGTTTCAGGTGATGAGCCACTTCGAACATTTGGTGAACTTTTATGCAGCCGAGGAGAAGAACATGAAGGCCCGTATCTCTCACACCGAGAAAGATAAGAAAAAGGTCGTCAAGGAGTCCAAGGCGGAGTTGGAAGGGTTGCAGAAGAAGGAAAATGAGGCACGCCTTGAGTTGGAGGCATTGGCAGCAAGTAAGGAGGAGATGCGCCTTGCATTTAAGGTGTTGACAGCGGGTAAGAATGAGATGTGCCTTGAGCTGGAGGAATCCAAGGAGAGAGAGAAGGCATTAGAGAAAAGAATGTCGATCTTCTACTGGAATTGGAGAAGGCTCGCACTGATGCGGTCTCGGAGCTGAAGGTCGAGATGGCCAAGGGTCATGCCGAGTGCAAATTCAAGCTGCAAGGGGGTGATTTTGAAGTCTTATGCCGTAGTGATTTCACATGTGGTGGAATGTGTTCCCGGTTTCGATGGAAAATGCTACCATGTGACCCTTTGACCTGGTGAGCCCCTTGATACGGGCAGAAAGGACGATGGTGGGATGGGCACTTCTGTGAGTGGCTCTGGAAAGAAGGACAAGGGAAAGGATGCAGCTGGCAGTTCCTTGTACATGGTGGCACCGAAGCAGGTGGATGCATGAATCACCTTGATATTTCCTTTTTCTTTCAGGCTATTCTCGATTTGTTTTGTTTGGAACTTGTAGTTTACTTTCTGTGATGCCTAATTGCAGACTGGCTACCGCATTCATGTACCTTTACTTTAGTGTTTGAAAAACTATCTTCCAATCTTGCTATCACTTGCCGTATTACGTTCATGTGCTTTGAAGCGATGCTTGCTCGTGACACCTAGTATTTTGTTCCTTTGTTTGACCATGCTTTGGAATTTTTGACAGATGATCGTTGGATCCAAGGAGAATCCCCGTAGTGATGAGGTTGAGCATCTTTGTAAAAGACTGCGCATAACGGAATTGGTAGTCGACCGTTTGCATGTTCAGTTAGAGGATTAATGGTTGGAGTCCGTTTGCGTGTTAAGTCGGCCGTTTGCGTGTTAAATTGGTGCTCGTTGAGAGGGATTACGAGTTAGCACTCTTGTATTCCGATCGTTTGGTCAACTTGCCACTGCCTCCAAAAGTAATGAAAGACAGTATTGGAGAGTGTGCTTTAGTTAGAGAAATAGTCATCGAAAAAGACTTGGAGTTGTATCGCCTTCAAGCGAGACTTGATGGGTTACGGACGAAAAGCATCTCACACATCGTCAGTGCGAAAAAGGAATCAATGGTTGAAGGGAAGGAATGCACCACGACTAATGCGAAAGAGAGTGCGACGGTTGGAGGATTCGGGTTGGTTGTTGGGGGAACAGTGCCAATGGCGCGGGTTCCCCCTCGACATCCTGGCGACGCCCAGAGTGGCGCATCAGCTTTGTTGAGTTTGACTTTGGTTGGTGGAGAGGCACGCGCCTTCGTGTGCCGGCCAGTAATCTCAATCTACGGGATTGACGTTTTCTGTCAAAAATGCTGTCGGTCAAGGAAAATTGGTGGGCTTCAGGCGACCCTCAAGGAGGCTTGTATCCCTTAGAAACAACGTTCCTCGCCCACTAAGTCGCAAGGATGGCTTGTAGATCAAGTTGTATGATTGATGATTTTGTATTTGTAAATATCTGTAGTACTACTGATTCTGAACATGTGGGTTTGTAATAGTTCTGTGATCCTTAATGAAATCTCTTTGCGTGCTTGGTCCTTGCTATTAAGATGGAGGTGCCATTGAATGGGTTCTTTATAGCTAAATAACAGGGCCTCAAGTCTGTTGTGTATAGCTAACGAACGGTCGACGATGTATGACGAAGTTTGGAATTTCTCTATCTTGAGCTCAGCTAGTTGTTGGGACAACTCTAAAGGAGAGTTGTTTTCCAAACATGTTGTATGGGTCCTCTGAAAAATTGTGAGGGTCACATCGAATGGAGAGTTGAACTCTAAGTGTTGATTTTTATAAGTATTGCTAGAGTAACTTTGATCCTTAATTTTGGACCTCTTAATCTGTCTTTGAAGAATTTCAACTAGTTTTAGGAATAGATCGAATGGAGAGTTGAACTTTGAACGTGTGTAATTGCAGGTTGCGAGAGTAACTCTGAGCCATGAGTATGGATTTCGAACTTGTTGTTTGAGTATTAACAGGTTGCGAGAGAAGATCGAATGGCAAAGCGCACTCTGAACTTGCTTCTTAGAAAATTGACAGCCATGGGTATGGACTCCGAACCGGTCGTCGAGGCACTAACGGATTGCAGAAGCAGATCGAATGGCGAAGTGTACTATGAACTTGCTTCATTGCAAATTGTTAGAGTGTCTTCGAACCATGGATATGGAATTCCGAACCCGTCTTATGTGAAGACTTGTAACGAGTTTTTGGGGCCGTTTATGTGTATAAGTTGGGCACTCAACTCGTTGTATATGTCTCCAAGGAATTTTAACTAGTTTCAAGAATAGATCGAATGGCGAGTTGAACTCTGAACGTGTGTAATTGCAGGTTGTGAGAGTAACTCTGAGCCATGGGAATGGGTTCCAAACTTGTCTTATGGAAAGCTAGTAATGAGTGTTTAGCGCCACTCTAGGTATAAGTTGGGCATTTTAGCTCATTATTTGCTTTAATAAATTGAGTGAGATGCAATGAAATAAACTAGCTAATTTTATTGAGAAATAAACTAAGGGGCTGCTCTAATGGTTGGCCCTTATTACATGCGCGACCGTTAGTGAAAGCGGTCTTTATTGAAAGGAAAAACTAATTGGCTGCTCTAGTGGCTAGCCTTTATTACAAGTTTAAAAAAATTTACTATTCGGAGAGGGTGTTTCAGACGCTCTCGTTATACTTCATGAGGTGTTGCTCATTCCGAGTCCTTGATATGTCATATCATTGCCTCCGGGTCTTCAAGTTGATGAGCTGTCAAGCGAAAAACTTGGTAGGCCTTGTCTGGACTTTCCTGTTTTGGAAGGATCCCCTCATTATTTTGCATAGAGAAAGAGAAATCTTCTGATGCACCAACGTGTTTACGCATGATTATTTGTTTCCGTTGAATGAGAGGAGTGGCTTTGGGTGAAGGATTTAGGTGTGCTGTTAGGTCACTCTGAGGACGTACTCGGAACTGGGAGGAGATAACTTGACAAATATGAAAATTCTCGATTTGACTGCCCGGTGTAGCAACTTCGACCTAGTTTGCAGGCTCTGTGATGCTATGATTGCTTTCTGGTAGTAGCTTTGAGGTGTGGAGGGGGAGAACCGAGCCTCCCATGGTAGCAGTATAGCATACTCGTGCTGCCTGTTGGCTTCCCAGTACCTGGCCTATGCCTGTTGTTATTGAAAATTTTATTTTCATGTGAAACGCAGAGGCGACCGCATGGATAACAGCTAGTCCGGGGCGGCCAAATATGGTATTGTACGCGGATTTGACGTCGACTACTAGGAAGTCTAAAGATTCTGTCCGAGTTGCTGGGGCTTTCCCTGCCATCACATCGATGCGACAATTCCTTCGACTTGGAAAGGTGCATCTAAGAAGCCGTGAAGTGTATAGCTGACTGATTTGAGTCGATCTAGAGAGAGCTTTAGCGCATCAAATGCAGTTATGAAGAGGATGTTTATGGAACTACCGTTGTCTACCGAGGATACGTCGCACCTCATGATTTGATATGCCTAGACTGATAACTAGTACATCACAATGAGGCATTTTGACGCCCTCGAGATCTTTATCAAAGAAGGATACAGAGAGGCCTGAACCCTTTGGGGGTGGAGTGTTATGAACTGATTAAACTTCCTTTACAAAGGCTTTGCAAGAGGACTTAGAATCTCCCCTCATAGGTCCTCCATGGATGGTGTGTAGAATGGCCATGTGCTCGGAGTCTCATGATTCAGAAGGCCTTTCTAGACGCTTATTAGCCCCCCGTGGCGGAGGGTTTTCAGCGTTATTGCTTTGTTGGACAAACTGAGAGAGATAGCCCCGCTGAATCAGGTTTTCAACATCTTGTTTGAGAGCTTTGCAATTGTCAGTAGTATGTCCATGGCCTCTGTGAAATGCGCACCACAGGCCCTTGTCTCTTTTCTTGCCGACCGTTGTCATTCTAGGAGGAGGATGAACTATCCCATATTTTTCAACAGCGATAAGGATGGAAGACACACTTGTGTTCAAAGGAGTAAATTTGTCGAAGAGAGGTGTAGGAGGAGGACGGCGTTGACTTGCACCGTTCTTATGAAACTTCTTAGGTGTTTCCTCATTTGCGTTCTTCCATTTGTTCCCAAAAACTGAATCTTTCTTGACTTATGGATTGAGAGCTTCCTCGACCCTGATATATATTTCACTCCTTTCCAAGAGTTCAGTGAAATCTTGAGGTGGCTTTATGGCAAGGGATGCTTTTAGTTCTTTATGCATGACGTTGTGACGGAAGGCTGCAGCTGCCACTGAAGAGTCCAAGGAGGAAATTGACCTTTCTTCTGCTGTAAAACGTTTGATGAAGCCTTTAGAAGTTCTCCATCCCTCTACTTCAGTTCTAACAGGGAGATACTTATTTTTTTAGCCCTGCGACTAGTAACGAAGTGTGCAATGAAAAGTTCTTCAAGCTGATCGAAAGAAAATATTGATTCTGGAGTCAGACCCGAATACCATTCCTTGCTGATCCTTTCAGTATGGCAGGGCAATGTTCAACACATGAGCGCATCAGAGGCGTTATAGACCATCATGAGTGTTTTGAAGCTCTCGATATGGTCACTCGGGTTTGATTCCCCATTGTAGGATTCGAATTGAGGAGCCTTGAAGCCCCTTGGGATGGGTGCATCGAGAATGGCTTTGCTGAAAGGATGTCGACTAAGGCGGTAGGCCCTGTTGGAGCGGTTTTTTTCATTCTTCATCTGTTGTAGACGATTCTCTACTTCTTGGATATGGCGAAGGACTTGGTTGTTCTTCTTTTAGGATCCAATTGAGTCGGCGGATTCTTTTTTTGGGGCAGGCCCAGATCATGACTTTTTGGATAGCGTGGAGGATGTCGAGCTTGAACTTATCCAATTCGACCTTAGTGACTGGGGCGTTTTGCCCTCTGTTCTTCATAGGAAGCCTTCGACTCTCATGAGTAGGGCTCCTCATTATTGGGCACCCTCTGTGAGAGGATGATTGCCGTGATCTCTGTCTAGAAAAATGGGTTCTCTGGTTCACTTGATGTCCCGAGCGGTGGGCCTCAGACCGGGCACACCTCTAGTCCAATTGGATTCACAGGTCAGTTTCTTGTTGCCTGTTATAGATGATCTTGTAGAGATCTCTAGACCCCCGAGGGCCTTGCGAGGCCATTGAATCAGTTGAAGCATTATGAACTGAGATGTGGTCGTGCTGAGGATGTTGTTCATGTTGGTTTTGTCGGGAGCGCCCGGTGCCTTTCCGTTGGAAGGAGCGTGATTAGGCTGTCAGGGTGAATGTTGAGGAGGAATTGATCTTCCATAGAAGGATTTGGTTGATGAAGAGAGTTGGCGCGATGGTTTGAGGCCGCTCCTTTACCTCTTAGTCTTGGTGGTATAGCGGCAAGTCTGACTTGTGCATTTTCCCATAGACGGCGTCAATCTGTTGCTGCTTATTTTGGTGTGGGAGCAAACTGATAGTGAGTTAATAATTGATGGAAACTACTAAAAATCTGACCTTTGACCTTGGCCGTTAAAAGCGGTTAGAGCTCTAGAGATTGAATCTGGATCGTTTATTAACTACCGTGATCTGAATCCGACGGTTGCTGATGCGGCTGATGGACTTGCATGAGGCCTGAAACACGGGGCCCGGGTGATAAGACCCTCTGATGCTCAAGTCAGAACCAGAAAGAGAAAGAGAGTATGAGAGAGATAACTGGCAAATTGTTGATTACCTTCTGGCTGTAGAGGGGGAGAGGTATTTATAAGCCTGAGGAATATATCAAGAGATCGATCTGGAACCGTTGCATCGATATGAATTCCTGATCTCTTTTATGTTCCTCCCCCTTAAGAGATAAGATATTCTTGTTAAGGGATAAGAGATTTGACTCCTAGCCTTTATAGGCTGGGTGTCTCTCTTAGTGGGCCTAGTGTGTCACTTTTTATGGGATTGAAAGAAGCTCATGTCTTGGAGAAGGCTCAGGCCTGTGATTGTTAATCTGTCTATAGAAGCTTTGAGATTAGTGCACGAATCGCACGACTCTGATTTTCTGTGATTTTTACCAT
The DNA here is from genome assembly GCA_017893485.1 of Hemerocallis citrina. NCBI lineage: Eukaryota > Viridiplantae > Streptophyta > Magnoliopsida > Asparagales > Asphodelaceae > Hemerocallis > Hemerocallis citrina. The sequence continues at coordinate 444,915,335 of CM030358.1, read as the reverse complement.
CATCAGTTATGGATGAGTTTCTTTCACATTAGGGTGCACTATTAATATACACGTGCGATGCATGTATTAATTTTTTTAAAAAAATTAAAGTAAACTTTGATTTACTGTGCGATGCATGTCTTAATAAATAAGATTATATATTTTTAAAAGTAAATGTAAAGACTATAATGAAAGAGTTGGAGTTGCACGTCCGTTGCATGTAAGTAGGTAGATTTACAACTCCAGCTCTTCCATTATAATAATTTATATATTATATTATTGATAGATAGATATAGATAGATAATAATTTACACGAGTGATGCACATTTAATATTTTTTTTTTAAAATAAAGTAAAATATCTAACGATGTGAGGACTCGAACCTGACACCTTCTTCGTATTAGTTATGTATGTACAATGTATGCGTTGGTAGATTCCCAAATGACACTAAGGCCTTCTCTTTAGAGATAAGAGATTAGCAAATTATCCCACATTAATTTTTTTGGGTTGACTCCAAATTATTCCCACCGGCCCCCATAATTAGCTAATCTTTGCCCATTTCTTAGGAAAAAGGTTCATATACATTAGGGGTGGACAACTATTATCCGAACCGACCAATCCGAACCAATCCAACCCGAACCGATCGGTTTTTAACCGAACCAATTGGGGGTTTGGATTGGATCGGTTCTTGATCTTCAATAACTAATTGGACCGGTTCGGTTGTTGGATGAGGCTTTCAAATAACCGATGAAACCGAACCGACCATACCTCTATGCATAAGTCAATAAAAAATATAGTTCTCCTTTAATTTCTTGAATATACAAATAGTCATTTATCATTTTCCTTCAGATACAAACAACCTTTTTTAATTTATTAATACAAACCGAGCAGCTGATTTACCTATGTTTTGGTTCTCCATAATCCTATGTGTTATGTTGTTGAGAAATGCTTGATTTACAGTGTGACCCAACTTAATAGAATCATAAAGTTTATGTAACATTTAGTAGTTACTTTAATCAAGTCAAGCAGAAATTATTTTCTAAATCTTTTTTTATTGCACCTGAAATTCAATTAACTATGGTTATTGATGTTTCTTTTATGATAATAAACTAAGATTACAGAAGTATGCAAGTGAAAAGCAATTTATCTCACTCATTTAAACGTCATCATCTCAAACAATTAGTGCAAAATTCATTAACAACTTGTGGTTTTATGAATCTTCATTTTAAATTCATTTTTAAATAACAAATAGCAGGTTGTTTCTTAAGTTTGATTGAAGTTGATCTTTTAAATTTTAACAAAATTATGAATGATGTTGAAGGTGACAAGTAGCACGCCAAACCGACCATCCAATCCAATCCAAACCAAGCTTAATCGGCTTGAATGGAAACCGTTCTAATTAAGGTTCGGATTGGTTGCGGATGAGAAAATTAAAAAACCTATCTTCTTTGAATCGGTGGTGGATAGTTCATATTAGGTCGGATACCGACCGATGCCCACCCCTAATATTCATATCCTATAGCCCACGCCTAAGCTTCTCGAACTCTCGTGATTGCACCAATTAAAGGGAATCAATCGTTGACAAATCCGAGCATACTTATGTCACTATCAATGCAATCATCAACATGAGAGAGATTCTACTGGCTCATACTATCCAATTCTTTCCCACTACTTAAATATATATGACATCATAGTAACCAACACCTCCAGATTGGCTATAAATACCCATCATACTTCACCCAACTCTTCTCCAAGTCTTAAGCATTACATTACAGCATTTGCTCACTAGCCAAAACAACTACTTATAAAAACTTCTTTGAGAGAGATATCATGGATAGAGTGATGAAGCTAGCTTCTCAAAGGGCAGTGGTGATCTTCTCTACCAGCTCATGCTGCATGTGCCATACTGTGAAGAGGCTGTTTTGCGAGCTTGGGGTCAACCCGGCGGTCTATGAGATCGACGAGGAGCCCATGGGGAGGGAGATGGAGAAGGCACTAATCAAGATGCTCGGCCGCAAGCCTGCAGTGCCTGCAGTGTTCATTGGAGGGAAGCTGATCGGGTCGACTGAGAAGGTCATGTCCCTTCATCTCGGAGGCAATCTGGTACCCTTATTGAGGGAAGCGGGCGGCCTATGGCTCTGAGTGAACTCTAGTTTCGTACATACCTCTGCTCTAGTACTATATTAGACGTATAGTATGTAAATACATGGTTTATGATATCATGTGTAAGGATCAAAGTAAAAAAGCTGTGTTCAAATAATGAGCATAATAATGTAGTTTCCCTTTTGTTTTGTGAGGAACTAGATGGTGTGACCGTGTGAGGACTAATAAAGAGGTGTATGAGTGTGTCTGTGAGGATAATTAACCAGTTTTTGGTAAATTTATCAGTGAAATGTCTTTTACTTCGTCAATAAATAAAAAAAGTCTTTATATCTGCTTATTCAATAAGGCATGTCCAACATTCGAGGAAAAAATAATTAATTTTTATATTTTGCACGTGTATTGTACGTAAAATTTTATGTACATTTTTATTCTGAATTTTCTAAGAGTCATGCACAATTTTGTTCTCATTTTATTTGTCACACTTGTGTAATTTATTTTAATTAAACCCATTAGGCCTAAATCTATTTTTAGCCCACTAAAATTTAATTATAAAATTATGGCTCATGATAAATTCCACACTTAAATGAACATTTTAAACTCTAGCATACTTGTCATGTAACATACACCTACATTTATTTTAATAACAATTAATAATAGAACATGAGAAGTGTGTGCACATAGGATGCACGTGCAGGTGTTGTGCACTTGAAGGTTGGCCGGCCACATGTGAGAGAAGTGGGAGAGTGGGAGAGTGTGTGTGGAAAAGTAGGTAGTTATTTGAGTAGTGGGAGTCATTTTAACCACACAATACTCCTATAAATATCCCCCTCTTTAAACATGAACAACATACACTAAGAATAAAAAAAAAACCCAAAAAAATAAATTAATTAATTAAAAAATAAAAAAAAAAGGCAAGAGGACTTTCGGTTTTTGCTTAAAGGAGGAGAAGGCCAATTTTGGGAGGAGCTTTGGGGCATTTTTCTAGAAGTTTTCTTACATTTGCATCAAGAAAAAGGTGCGTGTTCTTGTTGCCTTCTAATTTAGTAGAATTTATGCATACTTAATATTTTTATATGAGTAGTTGTTAATTCAATTGGTATGTTGAATGTAGAATGTAGGTTGCACATTATTAGTATAATTATTGTATGACTTTGTGTAGATGATTTTGTGTTCCAATTTGATTACAAATATTCATGTTAGTTAGAAAGAATGTGGGAATAGGAACTAGTATGATATATGAATGGAAATATCTAATTTGGTGCATGCTAGATTAATTATGTGGAGGACAAATTAAAGTATTGTATGTGAATGAAACTTTAATGATTCTATTATGGTGAAATTTTATGAAAAGATTTTAATTTATATCATATGCATTATATTAAGTGTAGATTTTTCCCAAAATATAATTGGATGAGAACAATAGTTTATGCAATTCACAATTATAGAAGTATTGAATGACAATCCTGAGAGTCGAGGCTGTAGGGAGTTCGAACTTCTGACCCTCTTCGCGAGTGACGTTTTGCGCCACTTTTGGAGGTGCCTCGATTGAAAATCCGAGGACCGAAAATGTAGGGGTTCGATTGCCGACCTTCTTTGCTAGTGGCATTTTGCGCCACTTTTGTGGGTGCCATGTGATGGAATAATTTGCAAGCGCAAAGATTACAGCAAATAGTATAGTTTAAGAGAAAAGAGTGTCGAACCCACGAGGACTAATTATTTTTTTGAGTACCGAAATTCACCAGATTAACTACTATTTGAAAATCGAAAATTTGATAAAAATAACAACTAAATTAAATTAATCTAAAGGAGAAAACTAAATAAATCATAAAGAATGAAATCAGAAAATTTTAGGGTTTATTAATAGCAAAACTAAATCGGTTTTGTTGGTATATGCCCTAGAGGCCAGTTGTGTATTGACATTACTAGTTTACAATGCATCATGACATTTATTTCATATATGACAGCATTTTATTTATTGTGTTATTTATTGTGATTATATGAACATAATAAAATTCATAGAATAGTATGTTCAATACCATAGGACATCAAGTGCGTGACTTGATTGTGAGATCCTATTGGTTGTATTCATAACACTATTCTTAAATGTCCATAGTAAAATATTATTGTGAATTACGACAAAAATAATACATAGAGAGTAGTATGTGCGTAGACTGATGACCATATCTCACTGGTCATAGATATGAGATATCAAGTCTTCACATTGGTACATATTATAGTAATAATGTACTCGATAGACCCACCATAATAACGCTACATGGATCGTTACGTGAGTGTCATAAGTGGTTCTTATAGTGACTATGGTGTACGTTGTCCTTTGAATTGAAGGCACTACGGTTCGGTACATGAGAAGTTATATGTTTTAATATCGTCAAACGTTGCCTGTAATAAGGTGATTATTAAGTCAACTATTGGATATACTACAATTCATAAGAGGGATATGAGTGGCTTAGATAGGATTTGTCCCTCTTACATAACATGAGCGATATCTACGGGCCCCTTGATTAAGTGAGACTGTAAAATGCATGACCATGCTCAAATGAGTCAATATGAGATAGTGAGCTCATTTGTTTTAGTAAGTCTACTCGAACATCAAGAAACCAAAGATTGAACTATACAAGGGTGACACGCTCGATGCCTTGTGGTCAATTAAGATATCTGGAAAAATAGACTAGACTACATGGTAACATTGATCACGGATAGGTTATGTCAAATCACTAATATTCCCGTTACTTGAGTAGCAGTGATGTATTACTAGATACCGATCACTGTTTGTAATACTAGAATTTGATTTTAGTATTACTGTCAACGTAATGGAACCTACAGGGTCACACACATAGAATGGATCAAAACTAGAATTTAAATTCATAAGATGAATTTAATTGGGATCCAAGTAAGACTTGACTCCTGACATTGGTTGGACATTTAATTATATTAAATGGGCCGACTAAAGTTCAAAGGCCCACACACGAATCTGAGGCAGGTCAGATTGTGAGCTCAATAGTCTCATTACTCTCTTATAGGTTGATTTTCTGCACCTATATATATGATATGTATCTGTGAAAAAGTGAAGAAGGAGAAAACTTTAACCGTCACAGAAATTGTGACATATAGAGATCGTGAGGAACATCCCCTTCCCGTAGCTAGAACTGCGACGTGAGAGAATGCTTGATTTGATCTGTTTGTGTGGATATCGTTAAGGTACCACAATATTGCAGTGTGGTGATAGGCATACTATGGAGACAGCAGATCCATCTTTAAGTTATAACTCCTAAACACGATTTATGGTTTTTACATAGATCCATGCCTAGGTTTCGATATTTTTGTAATTTTTTTCGCTGTGAATTTAATCTGTAATTTCCTTCGAAACCTGAAAGGTTTCACCTAGCTAATCACACACAATTCATAATTCGATGAAACTCAAAACTCTACTCTTCCAAGTTGTAGACCAAAATCTCACAATTATTCAATGTTTTCTCTCGAATAACACCAAACATATCCCCAACTAATAATTCGTCATATCTCTATGCAATTAATTATTTGAAGATTCATTAAGTTATATGGATTTCTCTACAGTCACATTAATCGCGATAAATTATCTCTAATTTCGCTCAATCAATTGGGTTTAACTCTATAATTCTAAATCACAAGTTAACTTGGGCATTCCCTATGATTCAATAAATCAAACAATAGTTGTCCAGACAATTGTAAGCATTAATAACACAAACTAAACACACAACCATGGAAAAGTTAAAAAAAATAAAATTACATGAAATTCAAATTGTGCTTTGAAAACTATGCTACATCGAAGCCCTAGAAAAAAAATAGTGCATGAAAAATTTGCAACTAATAAACATCTTATTGAATTACATAATAATAAAAAAGAATAGAAGAGAGAAGAAAGAACTCGTTTTTTTGTTGTTGCTTGAAACCACAAATCAAGTCTCGAGCTTCTCCTCCAATGAAATTGTCACGCCCCTGCTTCCCAAAAACATGGAATACGAGCGCGTGACGAAGTCCAGCGAATGATTTTGACATCATCCATAAGCTGTAGGATCGACTCAGCATCACAACAAGAATATCACGAATATATATACAACCAAGCATGCATGAATAATTTATTAAGCAACAGAAAATAATTGAAAACAAATAATAATGTCCACATAGTTTTCAAGTCTGGATCAAATGTAAAACTCGGGAACGTAGCCCGTTACAAGTCTTAAACAGAAGAATAATAATTCAAGAAAAACAAATATTCTAATCAAGTCCTTTCTTCACTTGAAAGCTAGAACCTTTGCCCACCAATTCCAGCGGGTAGCTCGTCACCAAAGTCTGCTTAATAAATATAAAAGGGAAACATAGGAAAAAACAAGAGAAAATATCCTTAGTACAAGTTAGGGCCACAAATAGTAAAAAAGAGTACAAGTAAGGGGGAATAGGAATTGGAATCAAGAATGTAACAGGGATACACAAGTAGTGGAAATCCAAGAACTAGCTAGTAAGGAGGACAACTCAAGTGGACAGACTGAATAACAAATCCTAATAGTGGAGCACGTGACAAGTCTCAAGCCTAGTGTCAAGTAACAAGTGCCAAGTCTAGTGTCAAGTATCAAGTTGTCAAGTATCAGGTAACATGTATCAAGTTCAAGTTTCATATTTCAAGTCTCATGTATCGTGTTTCAAGTATCATATCATCAAGTATCGAGTAACAGGTGTCATGTTCAAGTTTAATGTTCAAGTCTTGTAGTGATTACTATCTAGGTAGCACTTCATGCATCCATACTTTTACTACATGGTTGCTACAGGCAAATCAGTTACGTTTAGACCTAGTAATGGAGTCTATAGGACGACGTACTCAGGTATCAAGTATCAAGCAAGTCATGGTTCATGAATCGAAAAATAAATAACAAGTTCACGAAACAAGTTCGCGAATCCACTAACAAGTTCAAGAACCGCACAATGGGTTCATGAATCAAACAAGTTCATGAGCCAAGTAACTGACTCCATGAATCGATCAAGATACAACAAGTTCATGAACCAAGTATTTGGGAAATACAGGCCCCCTTCCGAGTACACTTACTACTATAGTCTTTCCCTTAAACCCCGGCTTGTTACTTTTATTAATTCTTATCAAGCAAGCATGCAAGTGTGTAAAATTTTGTAAATTAATTCTAGGAAAAATTCGGGTGTCCTATAGGGTGTCCAGCAACCGCATATAAAATTTCAAGTCAAACGTTTGCAGTTAACATAGTTAAGTTAATTCGCAAGGTAAAGGTGTGCAGCAGTCTTGCGAATCTGCGTCTACCGACACATCTGCGGTAAAACTGCCATAACTCCTAGACCGTAACTCCGAATTCAAAAATTTTGGAGGCTATCGATATATAAACAACTAGAGCTATATTTTCTATTCAGAGCTTGGGTTCAGATTCTGATATTAAATGGGTCAAAACAGTATAACAAGATTCAGGACAGCAACATGTGGGAATATCCTACTAGTATAGGTTACATGAAAATTGGTTATTAGGCGTCTAGGTTAATGTGTGATATGAATACAGGATACTGGTTGTCAAACAGCAAGTAATAATTGTTTTTCAAGCCAAATGGTTGCAAGTTCATCAACTACAAGATATAACACATGTCTACGAATCTAGGGCTCCTTAATTTCATATGTCCGTGTGTTCATGGGATAAAATGAATCCAAGTAGTTATAGTATAATACAACGAAATTATTGTGACTCTTAAGATTATGAAATTGATGAGGGTTATTATTTGATCACAACAACGAGTCAAAGAGAAGTCACAATTTCTAACAATTTGTAGTATTTTTCAAGGAATGCTTGTACTAGAACAAAAATGTGTACAAGAGGATTACTTGCCTTGATTGACGACGAATAGATCCGTTAGTTGAAGAAATCGGGATCGAAAAACTCCGGGCACAATCTCCCAAAAGCACGGGTGAAGCACGTGCGAAAATCCAATAGTAAATCGAAATTTCCCCACACCAGATTGCCAAAACAGCAAACGGCGAGACGGGATTCGCTGCGCCCAGAACACGAAACACCGGATCCGTCCAATCAGAACTCTCCGGCGCAGCGGATCAAGCCAGAACACGGGACAGAGGATCGGATTTGCTGTGGGCGAAACACGGAACGGCAATTAGGGGGCACGAATCTTTGCGCGATCCTACGGTCGAGATCAAATCCCGCCTTAATCCTCCTTTCTTCTCCTTCGTTCTCTTCTTCGACGAATCAGCGAGCGTGAGAGAGGGAAGGTGCGATGGCGGGGTTCTTCGACGGTGACCAGGCGACGGCGTAACAGCGACGACAGCGGCGCGACTGGTCGGGAAGCGACAGGTGGCGCGACAGCGGTGATGCCCTGTTTTTTTTTTGGGTTCGAACAGGGGAGGAGTCGGAGGATGGGGATTGGGTTCGGGGTGTTGGCAGTAAACGGAGATCGAGGAGGATGAGGGGGAGATGAGGCGATGGAGGGTGAGGGGATGGCGAGGCGATGGGGTGGTTTTCGAGAGCTCGGGAAATGGCGGAGTTGGGTTCGGAGTGCGATGATGGTGGAGACGATGGTGGATGGTGGTTGGTGCTGTGGTGGTGATGTTGACGAGGAGACGGCAGGTGAGGATGAGGCCAGGGATGGTCGAAGAGATGGGCGGAATTGGGTTCTGGGCGTGCTTCGCGAAAAGAGCGGACGAAGAAGAAAGAGAGAGAGCGGCGGGGGATTTAGGTTACAACAGTAAATGGGTAGGGGTTAGGGTTAGGGTTAGGAGATAGGGTTTATATAGTGTGGGTTTGGGTTTTGGGTATTAGGGTATCCGGATTGAATGGGATCCAACAGGAGAATTGGTCAGAATGCAATAAAATGGGCAATAAAGAGACAAATGAGAATAAATAGTCGATTCTTCATGAAGAACGACACAAAGCACATACAATTGAATTAGATAAAAGGACCAAAAGTTGAGTCGAAAACAAATTGATGATTTTATTCGAACAGAAACAAAATACTGGATCACAAATTGATAAAAGAGTACAAGGGGGCAAAATACAGTATAAAAATACAAATGCGGGGAAACAGGAGTTACAGAAATAAATTCTCGGTAGAAAATACCAAGCCTCTTACAGCAAAAATAAAGTCTCGTAAAGTCTAGACAAGAAATCAAGTTTCGGCAGCCAATCCTATTCTCTGGTTCCGGAGGTTTTCTTTTATAGGGAGGAGGAGATGTTATTTAAATTGGATTATGATAAATTTAAATAGTTAATTAGTTAAAACTAAAAGATTAAGATTAATCTTATAGATTCTACAACCAATTAACCACTAATCCTGATCCACTCACAATTCAATCATGCCTTTCTTTATTTTTAATTTTTTTTATTACAAAATTTCATTCCACCCCCTAGTTGACCATGGTACTTTCATTGGTTCTTTAAATTCCAATTTCTTAAAAAAATGTGCATTTGAGTGCTGGAAATTTTTTAGAAATTTTGACATTGAATTTATTTGAATTTTGAAATCTTTGTCCTTGTTTTCTTCCTTGATTTTTACCAAAACACCCACCTTTGCACTTATCCATCTCATTCCTTCAAGAATAAACAAATAAATAAAAATAAGATGAAAGAAGATAAAATAGAAAGAAATAAATGAGAACTTGCAACTTTAATACGTAACAACAGTATTAAAAGTAAGTAAAAATTACACTAATCAAATACCCTCAACTTAAGATTTTGCATGTCCTCGAGCAAAAGGAAAAATATAAATTAAAGGATAGCAATCATAATTAGGCTTAACTCATTGCACCCAAAGGATTTATCATGCAAGCATCAAATCTTTAACTTATACATATACAATAGAAAAAAAAAGCATACTCACTTTCTCTACTTCAATTATTCATACATAGTTCCAAACCCAATCGAATTTTTCATGCAATTATGCAACTGAATCATGTAACAACTCAATCTGCGACCACCCATTCTCACTACTACAAAAATAGTAGTAAACTAGAGATTTATTTCCTTTTTCTCTCTCTATTTTTGTCCTTTTTCTTCTCTCTAAGTTGTAGGGGTGGGCATCGGTCGGTATCCGACCAAATATGGACCATCCACCACCGATCTAAAGAAGATCGGTTTTTTAAATTTCTCATCCGCAACCAATCTAAACCTTAATTGGATCGGTTTCCATCCAAGCCGATTCAGCTCGATTTGGATTGGATTGGATGGTCGGTTGGCGTGCTACTTTTCATCTTCAACATCATTCATAATTTTGTTGAAATTTAAAAGATCAACTTCAATCAAACTTAAGAAACAACCTGCTATTTGTTATCCATAAATGAATTTAAAATGAAGATTCATAAAACACAAGTTGTTAATGAATTTTGCACTAATTCTTTGAGATGATGATGTTTAAATAGGTGAGATAAACTGTTTTTTCACTTGCATACTTCTGTAATCTTAGTTTTTTGTCATAAAAGAAACATCAATAACCATAAGTAACTGAATTTCAAGTACAATAAAAAAAGATTTAGAAAACAATTTCTGCTTGACTTGATTAAAGTAACTACTAAATGTTACATCAACTTCATGATTCTATTAAGTTGGGCCACATTGTAAATCAAGCAATTCTCAACAATATAACACACAGGATTATGGAGAATCAAAACATAGGTAGAACAATTGCTCGGTTTGTATTAAAGAAATTAAAGAAGACTGTTTGTATCTCCAAGAAAATAAAAAATGACTATTTGTATATTCAAGAAATTAAAGGAGAACTATATTTTTTATGGACTTATGCATAAAGGTACGGTCGGTTCGGTTTCATCGGTTATTTGAAAGCCCCATCCAACAACCGAACCGGTCCAGTTGGTTATTGTAGATCAAGAACCGGGCCAATCCAAACCCCCAATTGGTTCGGTTAAAAATCGGTCGGTTCGGATTGGATTGGTTCGGTTCGGATTGGTCGGTTCGGATAATAGTGTGCACCCCTACTAAGTTGTCACTTGCCTTTGGACGTGAATGCAAATATTTGTGATGGTTGCACCAGTTACTCAGCAAGTCAAGCAATTAGAGTTCTTTTGCATACTCATATTTGAAGTTGTCGTTTGACGTAAAAGTAAACTTTGGTGATGCTTACCCCAGTTAATAAGAAACTCAAAACTTTGAAGTAAATAAAAATTTATTCAATTGTTTAATCATTACTGCTCTATTTACTTAAACCTTATTTAGGACTAGACCAAAAGGGATAATCACAAGAAAATCATCACACTCATGTTTTATGAACAATCACATGACTCTCAGAATTTTATTAAAAAAAAATTGAACTTCAATAATCCTAAAAAAAATAAGTATGCTTAATCTTGCTTTATAAGATACTGCCTATCCGAAATATATAAAAATTGTAATGCTTTAGGACAATAAAGAATCCAACAGTGTAATGGTAATCCTAATTAAAGACTTTTTTTATTAATACAAAAATATAACCCCTTCCCCAAACCTAAATGTCACATTTTCATCAATGCAAGAAGAAAAAAAAGGAAAAAGAATAAGAATGAGAAAATTTTAGAATTTTTCCTCTGATTCAAGCTGAAATTATTAATGAGTGACGTTCATTGTTTCGGTGATATCTGGAGTTATAGATATCAAAATCCCTTATTCTTATTTAATTTGAAAGCTAAGAAAATTTCCTTTGATCGGTATTTGACACATTTTTCCAGATTCTGAATCCATCCTTCACAAAATGACCAATTAAGATAGATCTAGAAAACAACTCTGCCCAAAAACCCCCAAACTAATGCAATCCTATAAAATAGAATCAAAAATTGAAATTAAAGTAAACAAAAAGAAAAAAAAATCTAAAAAAAGAAAAAAAAACATGGGTTGCCTCCCAATAAGCTCTAAGTTTTAAGTCTTCAGCTGGACGTGGTAACTCAGATGGTTAGGTGATGCCAACATCCAACAACATAAGAACCTCATTTCTAACAGCTTGCTTCATGTGTGGATTAGGTTTTCTCTGTGCATCCCTCGAACTAGATGGCAACTGTTTAAGCTCGAGTTTAAGTGGTTTCTTTCTTGAAGAAAACGTCTTTGATATCCCCACATCTTTGAATTTCAGCTGAGAAGAAAGATGAATATATGGTGCAGCTTTCAAATACCAAATATATTTCAAAACCTTTTCTTTCTCGGATTCAAGAATTGCTGGATTATTTAGACACACATCTACCGGTAACTTTTCAACTCCAGCCCTATGTGTTAATTCCACAACTAAATCAATTTCACGAACTTGAAAACACGAGTGAACTCCGGCAGGAAACACCATGAATTTAAAGACATCAAACGTTACTTACTCATCCACAATGCTCAAAATAATGTTTCCTTGTTGGACATCAATCAATGCTCTCCATGTAGCTAGAAAAGGTTGCCCCAAAATCAACGGATTTTTTTCATCTTCCTCCATATCAAGCACTATGAAATCAGCTGGAAATATGAACTTGTCTACCTTCACTAAAACATATTCAATTATAACTCTTGGTTACTTAATAGATCTGTCTGCCAATTGCAAAGAAATTGTAGTGGGCTTTGCTTCTCCAATACCAAGTTTCCTGAAAACTGAAAAAGGCATAAGATTAATATTTACCCCTAAATCACACAAAGCTTTATCAAAAGAAATTTCTAATAGTGCAAGAAATTGTAAAACTCTCTGGATCTTTAAGTTTATGGGGAAACTTCTTTGGTAAAATTATGCTACTCTCTTCAGTTAGCATAACCATCTCATGCTCCTCCAACTTCCGCTTGTTTGATAAAATGTCCTCAAATATTAAGCATATTCAGGCATTTATTTTAAAGCTTCAATAAGAGAATATTAATATAAATTTCTTTAAATTACTTAAAAATTTAGAGAATTGATTATCAAGCTTATTCTTTTTAAGTCTTCGGGAAAAAGAGATTGGTGGAACATAAGGAGATTTAGATTTATTTTCAGAATTAAATTCTCTGTAAACAGTGGAATTTGAAAATCTCCCTTAATCTCCTTAGAGTTCTCAACATGATGGTTGGCCACTTACTGCATTTTTTCTTCCAAATTTGGTTCAGACTCATCTTGCTTTTCAACCACATTTTGCTCGGTAGTTTGTGCTTGTTGCTATTCAACTATTTTCCCGTTTCTCAGTGCTACTGCTTTAACATGATCATCAGGATTGGTCATGGTGTTATTGAGTAAGGTTCCTGCTGTCCTTTCTGTAAGAATATTTGAAAACAGTCCAATCTGAGCCTCAAGATTGTGAATTTAAGCCGCGGTTGAAGTTGTATTTTTTTGTCAAAATCTGTCTTTTGCATGTATTGCATGAACATCTCCTCAAGTGTCGACGTCTTTTCTTGCTATGGAAATTTTTGAGGTGGTCTAATTGCCGCTTGATTGTTGTTCCGAGAAAATTTGAGGTGATTTTTCCATCATGGATTATACGAGTTTGAATAAGGATTGTTTTGTCTCTGAAAGTTGAACATGTAATTTGCTTGATCGGCATTTGGTTGAGCTTTCTCACTTGGCAATCGATACTTAGTTATTTCCTACACAATGGTCCTAAATAATATTAGTTTGAATAGTATTAACATTCATATTACCTAGTTGTTTCGATAAAACAGCAATTTGTGCCGCCAATGTAGTAATAGGATCAAGCTAAAAAATTCCAGCCGCTTTTCTTGGCTTTGCTTTCTTCGAAGACCATTGATAATTGTTACACGCCATCACCTCCAAAAACTCATAGGCCGCTTCATGTGTTTTGCTCACAAGAGATCCTCCAGCTGCAGTATCTACCATAAACCTGATTTGTAATTCCCATCACCTCCAAAAACTCATAGGCCGCTTCATGAGTTTTGCTCATAAGAGATCCTCCAGCTGCTGTATCTACCATAAACCAATTTCTAATTCCCAAACCTTTATAGAATGTTTGTACTTACAGCCATTCCAGAAGTTCATGATGATGACACTTTCTCAATTAATCTTTATAACTCTCTCATGCATTATACAAAGACACATTCTCTAATTGAGTGAATGGGGTATTGACATTCCTTAGCTTCCTTGTCTTTGTTGGAGGAAAATACTTGGCCGTAATTTTTTTGTGCTAATCCCTCTCAAATTGTGATGATACCTGGTGGTAGAGAATTTAGCCAAGCCAAGCCTTATCTCTGAGAGAAAAAGGAAAGTGTCTCAAACAACTAACATCATCGGACACTTCATTGTGCTTGAATGTGTCACAAATTTCCAAAAAGTTTGCAATGTGAATATTAGGATCCTCGTGCGACAGTCCCCCAAACTAAATAATTTGTTGAATCATTTGAATGATCGCCTGTTTAATCACATAATTGTTTGCTTGTATAGCCGGCCTCTTTATACTTGTTGTTGCTCCCTTAATCGAGGGCATAACATAGTCTCTCAAAGCCTTAATTTCTACTCCATTACCGTCGTTGGCCATTATGATGCACTTCTATGTCCTGAAATATAGCTATTAAATAACAGAAATACAAATCAAACACATCTTTCAAAACAAAATAAAATCCAAATTAGTAACAATCTAGCTATTATCAATATCAATAAAAGAATAAATAGTCCCCGCAACACTGCCAAAAACTTGATGGCATAATTTGCAAACGCAGAAAATCGCAACAAGTAGTATAGTTTAAAAGAAAAGAGTGTCGAACCCACTAGGGCTAATTACTTTATTGAGTACCAAAATTTATTAGATTAACTACTATTTGGATAATCAAAATTTTGATAAAAAACTGTAACTAAGTTAAATTAAACTAAAGGAAAAACTAAATTAATTAAAAGGAACAAAATATGAAAATTTTAGGGTTTATTAATAGCAGAACTAATTCTAGGGCTTTCGGTTTCACCTATCCAATCCCACATAATTCATAATTCTATGAAACTCAAAACTGCACTCTTCCAAGTTGTAGACAAAAATCCCTTAATTATTCAATGCGATCTCTCGAATAACACCATACATATCCCCAACTAATAATTATTTATATCTCTATGCAAATTTAATTCTTTGAAGATACATTAAGTTTTATGGATTTCTCTATATTCACATTAATTTTGGTAAATTATCTGTAATTTCGCTGAATTGGTTAATTCCATAATTCTGATTCACAATGTAACCCCTATTTTTCTATTTGGGATTTTATTGTATTTAATTTTTTTCTTAATTATTGTATCTTTTTCTTTTTAATAATAAGTTTTTTATTTTATTGGGTTCATTTATTCTCTTTTGATCATTCCGTACTTTTTTCTGCTGTTTTTGGCTCATTGCAAATTTTGCTCTTCGTGTTTTAAGCTTGAATTGTTCTGCTATATGTTCATCACATTAATTTCTATGTATTTTTCTCTTTTTGGAGCCTAAACCTGTACCCTAAACTCATTAACCTGCAACCCAAAATCCTAACTTCACAATTCCCTATATAAAAACCCCATTAAAACCCTAATATAATAACCCTATTAACTATCTCTCTCTCTCCCCTCTTACTCGCCGCTCATCTCTCTCTGTTTACTTCGAACCCATTCGAAGCCCGTCTGTCGCTTCGATCCCACCCTCCGACCACCTCGACCGTCCCTTTCACCCTCTCCTCGTTATCGCCCTTGCTCCGCTCTCACCCCATCCCGTCGCCTGCCTCTCATCTAACTCCCCCACGAACCCATCACCTCGGCGACCTCCATTGCCATTTTTTTCTCCTCGACAACCACCCTTGCCACCACCGTCTTCATCCCTCTGCTATCCCCCCGCAACTACCGCAGAACCCCCTCTCCCTCATCGTCGTCCAGAGCCCCGAGCACCCCACCTTCTTCTCCTCTGTTTCATCAAGAAACAGACGATCCTTCGAGCCGCTGATTCTTGCCGCTGCCATCGCTTCTAGACCGCGAGCGCACCTGCCATCAACCACCCTCGCCGTGGGTGTTGCAGTCACCACCGCAGTTGCCGTCCCCCGCCGTCGAGCCAGTCGCCGACCACCACTGTCTCCCTTCTCCTTCTTGGCTGTTCGGTGTTCGGAGAAGGTGGGAAAGTAGTTGCTGTTTGCTGTTGTAGGAGATAGGGGATCGAATTGTGGTGTTTGCTGTTTTGTGAAGAGGATTCTCCATTTTGCTATTTTGTACGTGGCTCGCACGTACTTTCGTGTTCTTAGTTCGTTGCCCGGGATTCTTATCCCGTTATTCTAAATATTCGAATCTCTCATATAAAAGGCAAGTCTCTTCTTGAACGAGTTTATTGTTTTGTTCAAGATTCTTTGATCTCTACAGGTAGATCCAAATCCTTTTTATCGTATTGCTATTTGAAATTCCGTTAAGTTTATTGAGAGTTTACACGAGCTAACCCGATATATTCTTAACATCGTGCCTATATCTTTGATCTAAAACATAGTCCCTCATGTACATTGCATATGCACGTTTACATGGAAAATAACTAGATCCATGTTAGAATTGGTTGATGAATTGAATATGTTAGATTGATTTGATTTGATGAATTGATTACCATGCCTGTGAACTGAGAACCTGGAATTATGCATGTTAAACATCTAGCATCACTTTGGTCATTAATTAGCATGAATTATATGGTTGTATGATGAAGTTATTGCCTATTCATATCAAACTATTTTCTGGACTGATGTTCGTGCCTTTTTGTTCAGATTTTTGACCCTGTTACTTTCGTAATTTGAAATAAATTTCTGAATATTATTTATAACCCCGCGAATCTATTTTCCAAAAATTTTAACGGATCTGAATTCTGAGTTATAATCTTTTAGATATCTTATTTTTAGTACAACTGTGTCAGAATTTCCAGATTCATAAATTCATGCGTCTCTTTCTGTTATATAATTAAATTGAACATGTTAAGGTAAAATAAAAATATGAAATAAATTTGGCTGAGACTAGAAATGCGTAGGAATCACCCTCAACTTTTTTAGATTTAATTGATGAGTTTTCTGATCTGCTTCACATGTATTTATATAATTTACAACTTACTGCCTAAACCTAAAATCTGAAAAGAATAGAGTTTTCAACCTAGTTTCTGTAACTTTTATATGTCGTATATATATTCTCTGAAACCAGTAGAGAGTCTATTTTCTAGGATTTCTGATGGATCCAGATTTGTTTTTCTGTAGTAGCAGTAATCTGTGTTTTTGTACAGCAACGCCATACTGTCCAGTGTGTAATTGGTGTGTAATTAATATGTATGCTTCTTGCTTTATCTGTAATGAGTAGAATTAGTCACACTTAGCATAATACAACCTTGACACCTTCTTGCATGCTCACATAGGATGAAAATAAACTATTAACAAGCTAGGGTATCATGGGTTGATTTGGTAGTGAACGATTGGAAAATGTACTCGGTAAAGTCCTTCTTGCTTGCCTGATTTATTACATGGAAGGTGGACAATTGATTGTCATTGCGTGATCACGCTATCATGATATCTTTTCATCTTGTTACCGAGTACATAATCCTTGAATTCACCATCAGTCTAAAACATTCACAGTGTGCTTACACCAAACCTATGGTATGGAACATTGGGACGCAGTATAGAACAATAAAATGATTAATAACCTGTATTTGATATTCCATGGTTGATCCTGTATATTGTCATCAAGATAGAATTTAAATTGACATCATTCATTACATGCATTACTAAATATAGACCTTTGATAGTATTGCCTATCTTTGATTTTGTTATTGACTTTGATCCCGTCCCTTCTCTTTGATATACATGCTTCCTATTATTTTCTGTTTCCCTCTACTTGCTATCCACGACTTGCTCTAAGGAAATTATTTCTTTTTTTTTAGATCAAGAATTTACAGGTACTGGAGGATCTATACCAGTAGGAATTGGTGAGCAACAATTCTAGAAGATGGAACTAAAGATTGAGCTGCTTAGTTTATTTTGTTGCTAGTTTTATTTCTTTGAACATTGTCTGGATATTATACTTTGTTTTGGGCTTATGTTCCCGTCGTTTATTTTTATTCCCGATATTGGACTTTGTGTTGGATATTATTTGGATTATTTCATTATTATTAAAGTTTATCTTTGATTCGTGTGATTATATCTTTCTTGCGTGGCTGTGTTTATTGTTCATATTGCTGAGTTAGTCTGGTACAGCTTATGGATGGTATTTATATCATTCGCTAGGCCTACGTTACGTACTCGTATTCCGTATTTTGGAAAGCGGGGCATGATATACAAGTTACCTCGTGGCATTCCCTAAGATTCAATAAATCAAACATTAGTTGGTCAGAAAATTGCAAGCATTAATAACAAAAATTATACACACAACCATGGAAAAGTAGAAAAATAAAACAACATAAAATTCAAATTGTGCTTTAAAAACTAAGCTATATCGAAGCCCAATAAGAATAAAATTAGTTCATGAAAAAATTGCAACTAATAAACATCTTATTGCATTGCATAATAATAACATTGCATAATAATAATAATAATAATAATAATAATAATAATAATAATAATAATAATAATAAAATAGAAGAGAGAAGAAAGAACTCATTTTGTTGTTGTTGCTCGAAGCCGCAATTCAAGTCTCGAGCTTCTCCTCCAAAAAATTAAATTCTCTGCAGCAAATACCAAGTCTCTGGCAGCAAAAATAAAGTCTCGGCAAGCAATCCAAGTTCTGGTAGCCAATCCTATTCTCTGGTCCCGAGAGCTTGCTTTTATAGGGAGGAGGAGATGTTATTAAAATTGGATTATGACCAGTTTAATAGTTAATTAGATAAACTAAAAGATTAAGATTAATTTTATAGATTTTACAACCAATTAACCACTAATCCTTATCCACTCACAATTCAATCCGGCCTTTCTTTTTTTTCTTTTTTATTACTAAATTTTGATTCCACCCATTAGTTGACCATGATACTTTTATTGGTTCTTTAAAGGCCAATTTGTAAAAATGTGCATTTGCGTACTCAAATTTTTCAGAAATTTTCACATAGAATCAATTTGAATTTTGAAATCTTGGTCCTTGTTTTCTTCCTTGATTTTACCAAAATGCCCACTTTTTGTATTTATCAATCCCATTGCTTAAAAACAAACAAATATATAAAAATAAGTTGAAATAAGATTAAATAGAAAGAAATAAATCAAAACTTGCAACTTTAATATGTAAAAACAGTAATAGAAATTATGTAAAAATTACAATCACAACCTCGAATTTTAATCCGAGGATCGAAGCTATGGGAGATTCCGAGCATCTTTCTAAATGGCGTTTTGCACCACTTTTGTGCTGCCTCAAATGACAACCTAAGGGCCGCGACAGTAGGATATTCCAAACGTCTTTGTAAATGATGTTTTTGCGCCACTTTTGTGAGTGTCTTGAATGAAAATCTGAGGGCTGAGGCTATAGGAGTTTCTAAACCTCTTTGTACATGGCAGTCTTGCACCACTTTTGAGGGTGCTTCGAATTAAAATCCGAGGAACAAAGATGTAGGGGGTTCGATGTCTCTTTCCTCTTCACGGGTGGCATTTTGCGCCACTTGTGAGGGTGCCTCGAATTATAATCAGAGGACCTGAGGCTATATTAAAATAAAGGACACTTTATAAATGGTGTTCTGCACCACTTTTTTTAGTACCTCAAAAGAAAATCCAAGGGACTAGACTGTAGGAAGCTCATATGAAATTGGTGATGATGAGTGTAATTTATACCTAATTTTATTACTCTTTTTACGCATAAAAATTGTGAGTTCGCGTTTATTTATTTGAATTTCATCTTCTTTCTATTTAATTTTTTTTTTTTTTTTTTTTGAAGGAATGAGATGATTTTTAGGATTATGCACTCGAATACACAAAGTCACGAAGCTTGGAGTTGAAGAAAAAGAAGATACAAAGTAATGCGAAAAAGCTGCAACAACATCACCTAGAATTTGTACGACTGTTTTGAACATGAAATGGATAAATCTAAACTTTTGTTCTAAGAAAAAGATGTTGGTTGTCGATTCTTCTTCGAAATGAGTACTCATATGTAAAAGAAAGAGTTTTACAGCTCCGGAAAAATCATTTTTTTTCTATAGCATACATGCAGAAAATAGCAAGTGGGCAGTCGACCGCACACCCAACCGAATGACCGTTCGACCGCGCAGTCGACCTTCCCTCTCGCTGTCAAAATCCCTCTACAGTTGAAGGGCAATAAGGTCGACCGTCCGAAGTTGCAATCGACTGCGTCGGCACTGATGTTATATTTTGAATGCTGGTTTTGGGTTCAATGGCCTGTATTTTCATACATTTTTTAGGGATTTGTTGGGGGTGTTATATATAGATGCTGATGTGAATTCTAAGGCAATAAAAAAAAATCTTAGAGGCTAAAAGAGTTAGAGGAGACGAATCATCACTCTATTGGAGAGCAAGAGCCATAGCTTTCGTCAATATCGTTTAGAGTTCTTTCTTCTCTTGTACTTTTCATTATGCAATCCAATACTATGTTTGTTAGTTGCAGATTTATCATTAACTAATTTTATTTTTCTAGGGCTCCGATGTAGCCTTATTTTGATAACACAATTTCAATTCCATGTTATTTTATTCTTTTATTTTTTCATGGTTGTGTGTTTAAATTTTGTTCTTAATCCATGCATTTGTTTGGCCAACTACTATTTGATTTATTGAATCGTGGGGAGACTGAGCGGTAACTTGTGATTTAGAATTATAGAATTAACACCATTGATTTAGCGAAAATTAGAGATAATTTACCGCGATTAATGTGACTGTGAAAAAATCTATAGAACTTAATGAATCTTCAATTAATAAAATGCGCATAGAAATATGACAAAGTGTCAGTTGGAGATATATTTGATGTTGTTCGAGAGAGAACATTGAATAAATAAAGGATTTTGGTTTACAACTTAGAAAAGTGTTGTTTTTAATTTCTTGGAATTATTGTCACGCCCCACTTTCCAAAAAGAGAATACGGAATATGACTACGTAACTAAGTCCATAGAATGATTTTCATCATCCATAAGCTGTCAGGATCTTTACAACATTTCACAGGAATATCAGAGTAGGAAGAAAGTGAAGTCAACCAAGCATGCATAACTGAATAAATATACCAACAAGAATTTACTTGAAAATAAACCAGATCTGAACATGTCAATAATTCTGGGTTACATTGCCCAATACAAAATAATCCAAGTAACAGATACATTTATTCAAAGTAAGCAACTGGAAATAATAATAATAATAGCAAGAACTCCGGGACTAGAATCTCATATCACCTACTCCATCGGGCAGCTGATCACCACAATATGCAATTTAGTAAATTGCAGAAAAGGAAAAAAGAAAACAAAATGCCGGTCAATGCAAGTTACAGGCCGCTTGTAGTGCAGACACAAGTACAGAAAACGAATAAACTACATAGAGTAACAGCGGGAGCAAACATAGCATGGAATAGACATGATAACAAGATAGAACAACTAGCATGAATCATGAACAAAATTAAGTAATACAATGTGTTAATAAGGTACCGGGTAACATGTATCAGGTATCAAGTATCATGCAAGCAGGTAACATATAACAGGTGTCAGGTAGCATGTACAGGTAATCATGTATCAGGTAAGCATGTAACAGGTATTATTTCATGTCAAGCCTTGTATTTATTACTATCTATGTAGCACTTCAAGCGTCTCAGATTTTTACCACCTAGTAGCTACATACATCCAATTTTGTTTAGGCCAAGTGGTGGGTTTCTATAGGACCGTGTACTCAGCCATCATGTAACAGGTAACAAGCACGAATCAAGTAGTCGTGATATCGCGGCAGCAGGAACATGCATGAATCATTTATTCATGAAATATGGCAATATATAATAATAACATGCATGAATCATGTAATCATGAAGCATGGCAACATATAGTAATAATAGGCATGAATCATCACGAATCATGGCAACATATAATCAGATAATAATATCAGGCATGAATCACGTAATAATGAGACGTGGTGTCACGCCCCGCTTGCCAAAAGAGAATACAGAATACGAATACGCGACAAAAGCCCATCGAATGATTTTCATCATCCATAAGCTGTTCAAGAATTTTTACAACATTCAGAAGAATAATCAGAGTCGGAAGCAAAATAATCAACCAAGTATGCACATATGAACCAAAGTACCAACAAGAATACTTGAAACCAAAATATATTAATCTCAAATAATCATGATCTGAATAAGTCAAATATCCTAGATCACATTGCCCCAAATACAAAATAAATCTAAGTATCAAAATACAATTGTTCAAGCAAGCTACAAAAAATAATAATAATGAAATCCAGCACTAGTACTTCATACCACCAATATCATCTGGAACCTGTTCTTCAAATTTACAATTTAACAATTGTAGTAATAGGAAAAAGAAAACAAACTCTCGTCAATGCAAGTTACGGGCCGCTTGTAATGCAGGATACAAGTACATGGGGGAAAAACTAACTAATAACATGAAATATGCATGATAACAAAACAGAATACTAGCATGGTAAGAAGAACAAGTACAAGTGGCATGTGTCAAATGACAAGTGAAACAAAAACAAGCAGCAAGTATTAAGTATCATGTAAGTATCGAGTATCAAGAATCAAGTGTCACGAAATCAAGTAACTAGTAAACAAGTGTCAAGTAGTCAAGTACAAGTAGCAAGTAGCAAGTGTCAAGCATTATGTTCAAGCATCATGTCTCATGTATCATGTAATCAAGTATCAAGTGTCATGTATCAAGTCTCATGTTCAAGTCTTGTATTATTACTATCTAAGTAGCACTTCATGTGCCATCCTTTTATCACATGGTTGCTACAGTCAATGCAATTTCGTTTTAGATTTTATAGTGGACCATATAGGGCAGCGTACTCAGGGACAAGTCTCAAGTAATCAAGTATCAAGCCTCAAGTATCAAGCCAAGTCTCAAGTATTGAGCCAAGTATCAAGTATCAAGTAACAAGCCTCAACTGGTGAAATATCAAGCCTCAAGTATCACATAGAATCAATAGATTCTCTTCTGAGTACACGTTTCTGAATTATCCACTATTAGATCTGTCCCTTTAAAATCCCGACTTGGTTAATTTTATTATTAATGTCAAACAAGCATGTGAGTTTCACGAACAAGCAATTATATCATGGTAAAATCAAGTGACAAGTTCAAGTTACAAGATAAACATGTACGGGTGCAAGATAACTCATAAAGGGATAAAATAACCAAATGTCTACTTCAGAACAGCAAGACCATACTTTAGTAAAACAGTGATTCCCAGTGTTACAGATATGCAAATCTGAATCCATCGAAAGATATAGAAAATAGAATTCCGGCCGAATCCAGCGAATATAAATAAGTCACATAGTATTTCACAGAAACATAACTCAAAACTGATTTGAATCCAGAAAATACGTTCAGCTAGATATCAGTAAATTGAATTCAATGTCAGGAAATCAGCATCAAAACACCTCAAATAAATCCAGGAAAAATCTGGAGTATTCCCCTATATGTCTAGTATTAAAATATAATGTTTTATAATTTTCCAGTAAGATTAGTTTAGTCAAAAAAAAATCAGAAAATATCGAGAAACGATAGTTTGGTGAATCTGAATTTCCAACACTGCTGTATGAAAACTGTGATATCTCGCAAACCGTGAAACAAAATCCAAATCCGCCAAAGGGAGAAGAAAATAGACAAAATAATATAACTTTCATATTTCATAAATATTTTTCATAAAGGAAAAGGAATTAAGGTGAAAATAAAAATCTTTACAGAACAGCGAGCAAAATCCACCAAGTATAGTCTTTATAAACAAGCATGAAACGGTATGAAAATCTTATCAAATAAATCCACCAAAATTCTGGGTAATCCCTAATCAAGTATAGGAAATACTTTCCAAAATTTCATATCAAAATAATATATTTAGCACTAGTATCAAAATAGTTTAGTCATCGAAATCATCAAGAAACAAAATCTGGAAATGAAATACATCTCTGTAGTAAAATAATCATATCTCACACATACAAAAACGAAATCGATCAAGATCAGAGATTTTGGAAAGAAGACAGATTTCTCTAAAAATCATGTTTAATACTGAAGTTAAGATACTGACCTTAATATTGTCTAAAATACCAATCAAAACTGATCATTGACAAAATACAGATTTTCCTCTTAATAACAAATCAACATACAATATACGAAACTCGTTCCAAATACAACCAAACATGTTATAGAGTCTACTAAGTGTCCAAATAACATAAAATAGGGTATATAGCATGTCCACAATAAGTATATCACATGGATCTAAAAAAATACACGATTTCTCATAATTATCTCACAAATATAATCACATCAAGAACGGTTAAAACCTAAGTAGTTTCATGTCAAATTTGTGTCGTGAGTTAACTATGGTCAATAGCACTATAGAGAAAATACTCATCAAAAATATATCACACGCGAGTTGTCTCTAGAATCCAACTAGACTACAAGCGGAATTTATGATTTGTATCATACAAAAGAATTGAGTACAAGTTACTTACCTTAACCGAAGACGAAACGAACAACAAGAATAACGGGAACGGATTCCCGGGCAACGAACAAAAACCCACGAACGAAAATCACGAACCAAAGCAACCCACGTGCAAACTATGTGCACGTGCAAAGCTCCAAGAACCAAAAGAGAGAGAGCATCGGGGTAGCGACGGCTGGCCCCTACTGGCTGTCGCTGCTCCTGTGGTTGCTACTGCTGATCGGCACCAGAGGACGGAGGGAGAGAGATATGGGGTGATAGAGATGGTGCTCGGGTTTCGTGTTGGTCGGTTATGGGGATGATCGGGATCGGGATATGGCAGCAGATAGGGGTGTGCTGGTCGGTGGGGAAAACAGGTCAGGCTGGGGTGTTGACGGCGCAAAAGGGGAAGGGAGGCCGGGGGGTAGGGTTAGGGTTTAGGGTTTAGTAGAGAGGGAGAGAGAGCTTATATATATAGGGTTTAGTTATGGGTATGGGTATGTGGGTTAATTGGTTTCATGGGTCCAATAGGAGGAGTAGTAGGATTAGTCTAATTATGATTTGATTAGGATAAATTTTTACAGGTTTCAAATAGGATTGTAGGTTAATTTAGATTTGGTAATCAATTAGCGATCAAAAGCAATAGGATTAGCAATAGGGTAAACAACCAAAATAGCACGAGCACCCAAGAATAAAATAGAGAGAACGAGAACCAATTGAAGGGTGAAAAATGTCACGCCCCGCTTCCCAGAATACGGGAACACAGGCACGTAATTGAGGCCCAGTAAATGATGCGGATACATCATTCATAAGCTGTATATTTAAATCAACAACAAGATAACAATATCAACCACGCAAGCATATAAAATCACAATAGGATAACAAATTACATGACATATTACATGACATGATACAGGAAATAACCAACAACTAGAAAAGAAACATAGTTACGGGTCAAACATGCCCGGATTACAATAAAGATTACATGAATAAAACATGAACTAAAATAACATGAAATTAAACAAGACTAGTATCTCTGTTCAGCAACACCTTCGGGTAATTCTCCATCTGGGCCTGCAAGTATATTATTACAAGAGGAAGAAACAAAGAGGTACCCGTTATTACAAGTCACGGGCCGCAAGTGGTACAAGCTAACAGGACAATTATAAAACAAAACAAAAGCAGGAAAAGAATAAGGAATCAAGAATCATATAATAAGAGAAATACAACATGCAACAGAAGCAAGAACAAGACATCGTGGAACAAATAGCATGCATGTAAACAATTAAATAATCCATAGGAACATGTAACATGTAAACCGGGTAAGCAAGTAAACGTGTCAACATGAACGAGTAATATGTAAACAAGTAAACAAGTCATCATAAACATGTAACATGTAAACAGATCATGAAAGTGTACGTCTTAATGTCATATCTTTTATTAATCTAACTAGGTAGCACTTCATGCGTCCCATACCACATGGTTGCTACTCGAAATCAAGTTAATGTTTAGACTAGTGGTGGATTCTATAGGTCACGTACTCGGAAAAAATTGTATCTTGTTCGAGATACATGCAATGTGGAACATGTAGTGTAACCGGTAGCGTGAAACATGTCAAGTATATCTTGTATCAAGATACGTGCAATGTGGAACATGTAGTGTGTCTTGTAACGTGCACATGTAAACCTGTAATTTAGCAAACTTGCAACTTGTAACTTGCAATTTGCAACAAGGAACCACGAGCCACCGTCCGAGTACGCTCTTCTATATTGCCCACTACTAAATCTTTTTCCTTTATACCCCAGCTTGTTATCTTTTTATTACAATTAAACATGAACAAAAACTATATACAACAATAAGGACGGGTAACATGGCAAGATCAAGTATCAAGACTTATGCAATGCAGAAAAATATATTTCAGGGTTTATAAAACATATTGATGTGACTAATGGCATGCATAAAACTTAATCAAGAATAAAAGATATTATAACAACATGCAACCTAGTAACAAGCAATTCATGCACAATATCATGAATAATTATAAGAGTATATATGTGTGTCGTGTTTATACAATGCATAGGGTGACAAGGTATTCGCGATCATGTACGAATACGGGATCAATGGATTATATTCAATACGAATAAATTCAAAAATATACTTGCGGTATTTTACAAAGGAGCTTGTACTAGACCAGCGAATTTGTACAAGGGGATACTTGCCTGTTAGTTGACGACGATTAAATTGAACAAGAATAACGGGATCAGTATCCTGGGTAGCAGAACACGTGCGAGATATTTGGCAACCACACCAAAACAGCAACAACAACTCCACAATGCAAAGTCCAAAATAGCAGTCAACTCCTTCACAAATTCCAAGACAGCAAACACCTCCAATCACAACTTCAACACAACAGTAAACCCCAACACACTAGCACACCAAACAGCAAACTAATAACCCCAACTTCACTTCACAAACACCAACTCCAATACACCACAACTACACCAGTACGCGATAGCAACAATCCCAATACTCCTCCTTCTTCTTCTTCACAGTGAGACAGAGAGAGGGAAAGAGAGAGCGCCCGCGGGATAAAGAGGGCAGTGACTGAAGGGAGAGTGGCAAGGACTATGAGAGGTCTGGCGATGGCAGAGCGGCTTTGGTGGGTCGTCGAGGCTCTGGTGATGCTAGCGGTTAGGCGACGGGATGAGTGGCGGCAGGAGGAGATAGGGAAGAAGGCGACATTGGGTTGCAGGCGGAGGTGACAGGAGCGAGGCGAGCGATCGAGGGAGGAAGACAATGCAGGGACTTCGAGCAGAGGCAATGGTGATGGAGGAGATGGCTGGCAGAGGATTCTCGGAGGGCTGCAGCGAGGAACAGGAGCAAGGGTGTTGCGGAGATGCTGCGAGGAGCTTGCAGAGTCGTCGAGGTCGGGGCTGGCGACGAGCAGAAGTGGAAGGAGGAAGAAGGCGAGCAGCGGGAGGAGAGGTCGACTGTGGGAGCTGCGACGGGGAGTAGAGGATGCGGTGCTCGAGCGAGAAGCACTCAAGGGCAGAAGACGAGGCGGGGCAGAGGTGAGGTCGGGGGTTTTCGGCGGAGGTTGGAGGCGAGGTGCGGTGTGGGGCTGAGCGGGAGGCGCTGGCGATGGAGCTTGTGGCGGTGCGATGGGGTCGCAAGTTCGATGGAGGAAGAAGGAGGGGAAGAGTGGTGTTCTGATTTGTTTGGTTTTGGAAATTAGAGGATGAGGGAGAAGAAAGGAAATGGGGAACGGGATTTTATATAATTATAATAAGAGTAGAGTAATGGGGTAGAAGGTGGGGTTAGTTACCAGGGTCATGGGGGAAAGTGCAGTTACTGGAATTGAAGAGTGGGAAGTTGGAGTACGGGACAGAAAATTGGGGGTGAGAAAAATATAGTATATGGGTAAGGGTCTGTACAATTATATGAGTTCTGGATTATTGGATTTGGGCTTGGGCTTCAAAAAAATTTAAATGAAATAATTAGGGTATTGGCCTAATCAATTGGGCTCAGATTAAACATAATAATAAAATAAATCAGATTATGGAATTGGGCTTATAAAATAATCAAAATACAAACTTGGGTTTTAATAGACAATTGGGTTTCATAAAATAGTTTACTTAATAAAATCAATTAGGGAAAAATAGTTATAAGATACCGAGAATTTAAATACAGAAAAATACTTTTAAAAATATGTATTAATGAAAACAGAGGTTACAAAAAAGAATAACAATAACGATCAAGAACAAATCAAGAGATAGTAAAATCAATCACAAGAAGATCAAAAATGCGCGAAATGAATATATTGAAAACAACTCTAATATACGGCCGAAAAAAAATACAAGAGGGAAACAAAGAGAGGGGAAAATACACCAAAATGAAAAATACACTCCAAAAATACACAAAATAAAAAAAAGAGGGGTTACAATCCTACCTACCTAACAAGAAGAATTTCGTCTTCGAAATTCCAACAAGAAGATATATAGGGTAACCCCAAAACAACCAAAAAGAACAAAACAAAAACTACTCAAACAAATGAGGAGACTTCTGCTGAATCTCCTCCTCCAGCTCCCAAGTCGAATCACCAGGCGAGTGAGGATTCCAAGCAACACGAACCAGCTTGATGACCTTCTTATTAAGCACTTTCTCCCGACGATCCACAATAGCAACTAGCAGAATCTCACAAGTCAAATCCGGCCGAACTGTCAACTCAGAGTAGTCGATCACGTGGCTCTCATCTCGGATATATCTCCTGAGTTGTGAGACATGGAAAACATCGTGCACTCCTGATAAAGCTGTCGGCAATGCGAGACGATAGGCCACCTTGCCTACTCGCTAAAAAATCTCAAACGGTCCAATAAACCTAGGGCTAAGTTTGCCCCCACCACCAAACCGAATGACACCGTGCCACGGCATTACCTTTAGAAAAACATGGTCATCAACCTCAAACACCAAAGCCCTCTGATGGACATCAGCCCATAGCCTCTGTCGATCTTGAGTTGCCTACAAATGCTTCCTGATCTGAACCACAACATCAACTGTCCTGGTGATCAACTCCTGACCCAACAACTTCCTCTCACCAATGTCATCCCAGCACACTGGTGATCTGCACTTCTGTCCGTAGAGTGCCTCGAACGGAGCAGCTATAATACTGGCAAATGGTCCTCCCATGATCCACCAAACTGAAGCATACATGACCTCAACATGTCCTCAAAAATCTGCATAGTCTGCTCTGACTGTCCATCAGTCTGGGGATGAAAAGCTATATTGTACTTTAATTTTATTCCCCAAACTATTCTGAAGACTCACCCAGAACTGATATCTGAATCTCGTATCCCTGTCGGATACAATATAACACCCTGAATTCTAAAATACAACTGAATTCAAAGTTTCACAGGATCTTTACACTTTTTTCATACAATTTTACAAGGAAATAAAAATATTTCTTATATCAGAGTTACATTACACCTTTACATTATTACAGCGGAAGCAATTATACAGTAATTACATAAAACAACAATTGAATCAACCCTTGAGCAGCATGTAAACTTCAATTTGTCAAGCATATTTACCATGTATGTAAAACTGTGGGCGCGTCAGTTCATTCAACCGATGAAATATTATACACAGCCATTCTCTCTATGCCGGAAACAGTATAACGATTCTCAATACTTAGCAAACCATAAACTTGTTCACAAACAAAGCTAAAGGGACTATCCTATTGATGTCATGTTGTGAAAGTGCACTTAATCCATAATGCAGTTATTTGTATTACATGACACTAATGCGCATTTGTTCAGAGTCTATCCAACCCATACTACTTAGGTCCGAGGGCAAACCCTTAACCGTTCTTCATCTTGTAGGGTTCAATCCATCGTCATGACTTAATCTACTACTGTAACTACGGTAAGTATCCTAGATGTTTTATGACTTACGAACTCATGTCTAGGCGCCCTGGAGGGAATCCCAACACACTGACTGATGACTCATCATGCAGGCATCCTATGGTGATTCAGCTCCTACCATAAACATGACACTATCCGCAGTCGTGAAACACCCCACAAGCATCGCCACCGGAACGGTACTGTGGAGCGAAATCCATGCTATATCATGACACATCATGGGACATCCTGTGAATACTCTCACGCCACCAATCCAATGGCCCTCATACTCAATGTTTTTCTCTTATTTTCATCACATCTTCACTATGTATCTAATCCTTAGTTTAATTGAATCATGAATAAAATCAATCCCTTAGGGTTAGCACTCCCACTATACCGATCTTATTCATTTATTTTACATGACCCAAACCTTGGTCTTTTCATCTCAAATATCATTTCCACATTTCTTTTACTGCCGGTACAAGGCTTAGCTACACCCTAGTTCTCAATTTCAACTCATAATTACAACATCGAGATTTTCATACTCATAAGGTCTTAATTAATCACAATTCACATTTCATAAGCATCGTACTCATGTATCCACATCTTTCATAACTCATAACATTCGATATTTCAATTCCATACACAATTTATGCGAAAAAAATATAAGTTTCAACTAGTAGTATTCAATAGTTCATTTACTCGTCGAATCTCTTATTCTCATTTCAATCCGTACTAAAATCACGATTTATAAGTTCTATTTATCACAAAAATCAAAGATTTCAAAATTCCTCATTACTAATTCTCATTTTAAAACTCTTTTAAAAAAGTAACTCATTTATTTTTCCTTTGTTTCAAAAGACAATTTAATTTAAAAAAGAAGTCCTTTGTTGCAAATAGTCTCAATTTCTCAATTACGCTTTATCAAAAGTTACACAAATTTTTCTCATAAAGTCCAAATAATTTCAGTAATTTCTTCCATATTTTTCTTGAATTTTAAACTATTTTAAAACTCAAAATAATATTAAATTTCCAAAAAAAAACATTTTTTAAACCCAAAACCCCATCCGGATTCGAACCCACAACCAACAGCCCAAACAACAGCACCCAAGACCACTGCGCCAAGTCACCGAAGCGATATGAAAGGGGTTATTATCCCTATGTATCAACTCCCAGTACTTCGGATTTTAACCAAAAAAATAAAAAACGAAAGCTCCATTCTCAGTATCGAACCCGAGACCAATGATTAGGCCCCTGCTACTATAGCGATTAGAACTCTCCGACCAACTGGTCTAAGTGACCATATCATCTTGAAAGGGATTAAGTTAGGTTTGAACTAGCTCTCTGTTCATATCTATATTTCATGAATTCTCACAACAATTTGTCTCTTTTTTTTTCTCTCTCTTTTGAAAGCAATTTTTTTCCAGAATCTATTATACATAAATCTACAGTAAACCAGTAATTTTATAAATATTATTTGCTTTATAAAATATGTATTTTATTCCAAATTTGTGTTCCATGTCCATAATTTCGACATTGGGAACAATAGCACCTTTCTTCAAAATTTAGAGTTAGGCTTCCACAAATCACTACATTTTTTGTTCTCTTTCTTATTGACATCCTACCATATTTTTAGAACACAAAAATCTCATCTTTCTACAAAATAAAAATCTATTTTTTGTCAACTAATCACAAATGATGAATTCAATCAATTATTTGCAAATACAATCTCTTTTTTTCTTTATTATTATTTACCATAGCATTCATGTAGCACAACAACATGGAGATTTCTAACACATTAATTAACAATTATTCATTAGCAATCAATCAATCAACTATTCTCTAAATTACCACTCTACTTTTCATTTAAACAAGCACGGTTCCCATTTCTCACAAGTTGATTCATATAATTTCATTAAAATCATACCTAGTATGATGTCTACTTCTAGAAGTACGAGAAACATCCACTTCCATTCATAATTAATCAATCTAGCAACTATTTTAACACACATCTACTAGATTATCAATTCCTCTCTAATTAGGCAAACATAAATTTAATTTCAACTAGTTGTTCTTTAATAATTGCTCAATTCATTCCTCGCATGATTTCTAATTTAGAAGCATGAGAAACACCCACCTCTTTGGAGAAAAACGAAATAAAAGCTCCTAGAGTCTCCTAGAATGCAAGAGAGTTGTCATCTCCTCCTAGATTGTGTTGCAAAAGCTCTCCTTCTTGTTCCTTGGTGCAAACCCAATGCTTTCCTTGTGCTTGATGATGGGCCGGCCTCCTTGCTTGGGACACACAATCTCACACTCACTCTTACACTCCCTAATGTATTTCTCTCCTATATAATTTCTTCCTTTCAATTAATTTTTGTGTAGTATACATGAAGGTAGGGGGTATTTATACTAGTTCTAGGATGGATTGGAGGGCTAGGATTTTATTAGATGGTTGGAGATGGATGGCTAGGATAGGATGGGAAGTTGTAGCAACCACCCATAAACAAGTAACCACCCATGCACACACACCCACTCTCCCATCTTCTTATGCATAACTCGGCCTCCAAGGTGTGCAAAGCACACTACGTGCATGCACGTGCCCTTCTAGTACCCCCCCTATTTGAAATTTGTGCAAATTTAATTAATCAATTGTTCACCATTTGTGCCTACATGACAAGTTGTGACAATTTAACGGATTAATTAAGTTTGTGGGCTTCACAAAATAGTGGGCTTAGGCTTATGGGCTAAATAATAAAATATTTAATTATTAAAGTGGGCTCAAAATAAGAAAACAATATTTTAGGCTTTACAAAATAGGC
Source organism: Hemerocallis citrina (assembly GCA_017893485.1). Taxonomy (NCBI): domain Eukaryota; kingdom Viridiplantae; phylum Streptophyta; class Magnoliopsida; order Asparagales; family Asphodelaceae; genus Hemerocallis; species Hemerocallis citrina. The sequence goes on along the minus strand of CM030358.1, from coordinate 444,882,516 downwards.
TTTTTAGGAAAAGAAGGAAATAATTGTTCATACTACAAAAATGAAATTTTTATAAAAAAATAAATATACATACGAAATTTTGCACGTGCACAATATCTGAAAATAAACATTTTTATTAAAATGAAAGTTTAGGGTATTACAACACTCCCTTCTTAGAATAGTTCCGTCCTCGGAACTACAATTAAAGAGCGAGAAAACAAAACACAATAAGAAAATACAATCAAACAAAGAGCTCAGGATGATCCTTCATCATCCTCTCCTCAGATTCCCAAGTAGCCTCTGCAACCAACTGTTTTCTGCAGACTACCGTGACCATCGGTATCGTCTTATTACTCAAGACTTTCTCCCGACGATCAACAATCTCAACTGGAAGCTCAATGTAACTCAGATCCAACTGTAAACCCTCTGGCACTTGGAATGTAACCTCTTAGCATAGACACATGAAAGACATTGTGCACTTGAGACAACTCTTCCGGTAACTCAAGTCGGTAAGCAGTTTTCTCGATCCTTTTCAAAATCTTATACGGGCCTATGAACCTCGGGGCTAACTTTCCACCCTTGCCGAATCGGATCACGCCTTTGCTGGGTGATACCTTCATAAATACAAAGTCACAAACCTCAAACTCAAGGTCCCCCCTCCGGTTGTCTGCATAGCTCTTCTGCCTACTCTGAGCATCTACCAACCTCTTCCTGATCAGATCAACCTTTTTAGAGGTCTGCTGCACGATCTCAGGTCCAAACATCTGACGCTCCCCAACTTCGAACCAACAGACAGGCGTCCTGCACTTCCTGCCAAACAAATCTTCGTACGGTGCCATCCCAATACTGGTCTGAAAACTGTTGTTGTAGGCAAACTTCACCAAAGCTAAATACCTTTTCCAACTGCCTCCAAAGTCTAGTACGCAACACCGAAGCATGTCCTCAAGAATACGGTTGACTCTCTCGTCTGCCCATCGGTCTGGAGATGAAAAGCAGTGCTGAAATCCGTCTTGGTACCCAAAGCCGTCAGAAGAATCCTCCAGAAATGCAAAGTAAACCACGCATCTTGATCAGACACAATGGTTAGCAGAACACCATGAAGCCTGACGATCTCACCAACATACATCTCAGCTAACTTGTCCATCGAAGCAGTGAGTTTTATTGCCAAAAAGTGGGCGAATTTGGTTAGTCGATCGACTATGATCCAAATCACATCATTGCCTATATGACTCTTAGTCCAACCCGTGATAAAATCCATACTGATGTTATCCCACTTCCATTCCGGAATAGGTAACGGCTGAAATAGACATCCGGGTTTCTGATTCTCAGCTTTGACTTGCTGACAAATCTCACACAGCCACACTCCGCTTCAAACTTGACCACCAGAAATGCTGTTTAATGTCCTTGTACATCTTGGTACTCCCGGGATGTACTGACAAAAGAGTAGCATGTGCCTCCTGAAGGATACTCTCTTTCAAGTCCGACTGATCCGGAACACACAGCCTCTCGCCAAACTACAGCACTTCATCCATGATCTGGAATCCGGGCAACTTGCCAGCACCAAACTGCTCCTTCATCTTCTGAATCTCTGCATCTTCCTTTTGACTTGCAATAATCCTTTCGTTCAGCATCGATTGAAGCCTCAACTGACCTAAAGATGATCCCAAGCCTTGCAGAACAACTTCAGTACCAGCCCAATCCAACTCCTTTGCCAGCTGCCTCTGAGTCATAATCAAACTTGCCAGACTGCTCTTGCGGCTAAGTGCATCAGCAACGACGTTAGCCATCCCAGAATGATACTTAATCTCTGGACGAATGTCCTTAAGTACCTCCAGCTATCTCCTTTGCCACAGGTTCAGATCCTTCTACTGATAGATGTACTTCAAGCTTCTATGGTCTGTGTACATGTTCAGCTTCTCACCATACACATAATGTCTCCATTGCTTCAAGGCGAAGATAATCGCAGCCAACTCCAGATCATGAGTCGGATAATTCTTCTCATGCGGTCTTAGTTGCCTAGACCCATAAGCGATTACTTTCCCTTCTTGCATTAAGACACAACCAAGCCTACGATGTGAAGCATCGCTGTAAACATCATACTCAACACCAGCTCTAGGCAAAGCCAAAATGGGTGCAGTAGTCAGCCTCTCTTTCAATTCCTGAAAGCTTGCCTCGCACTGCTTGGTCCACTTGAAGTTCACATTCTTCTTAGTCAGACCAGTGAGCGGCACGGTTATCTGAGTGTAGCTCTGGATAAATCTCCTGTAATATCCAGTTAGCCCAAGGAAACTCCTGATTTCCTTCACTGTAGTAAGCCTTGCCCAATCTCTTACTACCTCTATCTTCTGAGGATCAGTTGCCACTTCCTCATTAGAAAGGATGTGACCTAGGAATGCCACTTTAGTTTTCCAGAAATCGCACTTGTACAACTTGGCATATAACTCATGCTCCTGAAGCTTCCTCAAAACTGCTGCCAGATGCATATCGTCGATAAACACCACGATGAAAGAATCAGTGAACGGTCTCAGAACTCTGTTCATCATGTCCATGAAGATTGCAGGCGCATTCGTCACCACAAACGGCATAACTAAGAATTCGTAATGCTCGTGTCGAGTTCTGAGCGCAGTCTTATGCACATAATCAGCTTTCATTCGAACTTGATGATATCCTGATCGGTGATCTATCTTGGAGAAAACAACTGCTCCTTGTAGACGATCGAACAAGTCATCAATTCGTAGAATCGGATATTTATTCTGAACAGTGACCTTATTTAGATCTCGGTTATCGATGCACATCCTCATCGAACCATCCTTCTTCTTTACCAAAAGTACCGGCGCTCCCCAAGGTGACGCACTCGGTTGAATAAAGCCTTTCTCCAACAGTTCCTCAATCTGCCGTTTGATCTCATCCTGCTCCACAGGCGCCATCCTATACGGTGCATTGGAAATAGGTGCACTCCCTGGCTGAATAGTAATGCTGAACTCTACCTCACGATGCGAGGGTAACCCAGGCAAATCTTCCAAGAACACAGTCGGATAATTCCGAACCAGAGGAATTTGCTGCACCTCTATAGGAACATCCTTCTTGCAGATAGCTACCACTAGACCAGACCATCTCCTCTTCCCTTGGAAAGTGACTTCAGGTCCACCTGGAGCCTTTACAGTTACTGTCTTGGTCTTGCACTTGATGCTCGCACTGTACAACGATATCCAATCAATGTCAATGATAACATCGACTCCCAAAACATTCAACTCAATTAGATCGATCCCAAAAATTCTATCCCCCAATTACGATCTCACAATCAGCATAGTGCCGATCAGTGGTTAGAGTCTCCCCTAACGGATTAGCTACTGCTAAAACCTTGCCTGGAAATATCTTCGGTTCGACTCCCAGAACTTTAGCAAATTTAGGTGATACAAAAGTGTGAGAGGATCCAGTATCGAACAAAACAACAGCTTTCTTTCCATTCAAATAAAGTTCTCCTGTTACATAATACACACTCGTTATATAACAGTGTACTAATTAACGGGAAAAAGAGACAACAGAAAATGAGAAGAACACTCCTAAACATCCTCACTCATACCAGTGATGACGTGATCCACCTCATCATGGTCAGCTTCAGTCAAGGCAAATACTCGCCCATGCTGATACGACTTCTTCCCGGTCTGCTGAGTTGGCCCATTACGGACGACATCCTGCAATTTGGGGCAATGAGACTTGTAGTGGCCTGTCTCTCCACAGTTGAAACAAGTCACTGGAGGTCTCGCTCAGAATTGAGATCTGAATCTCGTATCCTTGTGGGATACAATACTGACTGGAACCCCACGAAGTCTAAAAATCTCTTGCATATACCTCTCAGCTAGGCTCTCAGTAGACAGCCCAACACGAAAAGGAATGAAGTGAGCACTCTTCGTCAAACGGTCGACAATCACCCAAATGACATTATGACCCTTAGGACTCCTCGGGAAAGCAGTCACAAAATCCATATAGTGATATGTTCCCACTTCCATTCTGGAATAGGAAGCGGTTGAAGAAGTCCAGCGGTTCTCTGATGCTCTGCCTTAACCTACTGGCAGATCAAACACTGAGCAAAAAACTGAATCACTGCCCTTTTCATACCCTGCCACTAGAAATGAAGCTTCAAATCCCGATACATCTTAGTACTGCTAGGATGGATAGAATACGAAGACTGATGGGCTTCCTCAGGCAACCTCTGACGAACATCACCTTCCGGGACACATAATCTGGACCCAAAACGAAGCGATCCATCAGAATGAGTAACCATGTCCGTCCTGGACCCAGAATCAACCTCAGCTCAAAATCTCTGCAACTGTGCATCACTGCTTGCACCTCCTTAATCGATCAACAAGAGACGACTACAGCTGAAGTACCAAACAACTCCGATCAGAACCTGCCAACAAAACCTCCCACTCCAACCTCCTCATCTGCGCAATCAGATCCCTTTGTTGAGTCAAGAACATAACTGCCGGCCTCCTGCTCAAAGCATCTGGCACCAAATTTACTTTACCAGGATGGTATTGCAAACTGATGTCATAATCGTCCATAAGCTCCAACCAAAGCCTTTGCCTTATGTTTAACTCCTTCTGGGTGAAGACGTACTTGAGAATTTTGTGGTCTGTAAAGATCTCCACTCGGTCCCCAAGTAAATAATGTCTCCACAGCTTCAAAGCATAAATCACTAACGCTAACTCCAAGTCATGAGTCGGATAGTTCTTTTCATGCGGCCTCAACTGCCTCGATGCATACGCAACGACTCAGCCCTTCTGCATCAAAACTGCTCCAAGACCCTTACCAGAAGCATCACAATGAATTACAAATCTGCCTGAATCATCGGAAATGCAAATCTACGAATCAACGAATCCAAGCAACCAGAGCAAAAATCTCTACACGAACCAAAAACTCCAAAAGCGAGAGAAATATAGTGGCTTGCGGCCACAAGGGAACACCACGAAAGAGTCGAGGGATTGAGTGGTGTGAGGTGGTCGGGATGGCCAAGGGATGAGCCTAGGCCGGTCGGGAGTAGGGGAGAAGTGGGGTTCGGTTGTCGGGGTTTGCACACAGGCCGGGTATGAAGGTCGGCCTGGAGGTAGGGTGGCTCGGCCTGGGGAAGGCCGGGCTGGCTGCTCAGGTTGGAGGCAGGCCGGAGGGGGTGGTCGGGTGCAGTGGGCGGCGCAAGTAAGGAGAGGAGGTCGGGATAGGAGAGGGATGAGTATTAGGGTTAGGGTTTAGATGAGGGAGATTAGAGAGTATATATATAAGGGGATTAGGGTTGAGAAACACAAGTTGGGTTAATGGGTAATTGGGTTGTGGGTAATTAGGAGTAGTAATAGGGTTTGTTTAGTTGGGCTTCAAAATAGGATACAATTTTATAGGATATCAAATAGGATTGGGGATAAATAGGACAACCAAATCACCACCACAACAAACACCCAAAAATAAATAAAAATAAAATAAAGAGAACGAGACCAAAATGAAGAAAGAATACAATAATGGAGAACGAAACAAAAGAGACAATCATTCAAACACAAAGAGCTTAAAATGAAATAAAAACGAATATATATTGAAAATAACTCTAATATACGGTCCCGAAAAAATACAAGAGAGAAAATATACCAAAACAAAAAATACACTCCAACAATACACAAAAATAAAAAATGGGGTTACAATCCTACCCACCTAACAAGAAGAATTTCGTCATCGAAATTTAAAAATAAGATATATAGGGTAACCCCAAAACAATCAAAAGAACAAAACAAAAACTACCCAAACAAATGTCACGCCCCGCTTCCCAAAAAAATACAGAATACGGATACGTAACAAAACCCAGCGAATGATTTTCATCATCCATAAGCTGTTCAAGAATCTTGAAAATAATTCACAAGATAGTCAGAGTCGGAAGCGAAAGATACCACCAAACATGCATAATTAAAACAAGATACCAACAAAAATTACTTGAAACCAAATACAATAATCTCAAATAATCAAGTTCTGAACAAGTCAAATATTCTGGGTCACATCGCCCAAATACAAGATAATATCCAAGTAATCAAGTACATTTTATTTCAAGTTCAAGCAACAGATAATAATAATAATAAAGCATAAACTCCAATACTAATACATCATCTCGCCAATACCATCTGGCAGCCGTCCATCCTGATCTGCAATTAGTAAATTTGCAGGAGAAGAAAAGAGAAAAAAAAGTATCCGTCAATTACAAGTTATGGGTCACATATATTGTAGGATACAAGTACATAGAATGGGTAAACACTACAAAAGAAACTCGATTTACCGGCGAATTTTTCCCGGCGTTTTACTAGTAGCGCCGGGGTAGGTAGCGATTAGGAATGGGGCACCAGATGGGATGGTTATCTACCGGCGGCCGAATTAAAAAGCCAGTGAATCCGCGTATTCACCGGCGTTTTATTTAAAAACGCCGGTGAAGTGTATGATTCACCGGCGTGTCTAATTAAAATGCCGGTGAAAAGCTGAGATAAATCCCATCTACCCTAACCTTTCGCTCGCCATTTCCCCAAACCCCAAAAAAATAAGAAACAAGGCGCTTCGTTTTCCCTCCTTCCTCGCTCTACTTCTAGCGCGTTTGCCTCCGCCGCTTCGTCCTATTCGACAGCCTTCGAACATTCATCATCGTCCCTTCTTCCCTTCGCCATTTTCGATTTCCCTCCTCCCTATCCCGATTTGGTGGTGAATCGGCGAACGGAAACGACCGTGTCGCCCCGCTCTCTCTCTATCTCCCCCCCCCCCCCCGCGCTCGTCGCCCCGCTCTCTCTCTCTCTTCGGTATCATCTGTTGATTCCCCTAATTTTTGAAACTTAGCATGTTTTTTTCTGATAGATGCATGTTGATTTCCTTAACATGAATGGTTTAGTTGGGATGAAGAATTAATAGAAAAATATATGATTAGGTAATGGAAATTTTCATGTTCTTATACTGTTAATGAAGCTGATTTCATGCATCTGATTGTCTTCTTGGCATGTTTTTTTGATATAAAATGGGTTCACTGTGAACTGACGATGCTATAGCTACGTATGCCTAAATGGTCCGGATATGCACAACAATTGGGTTTTAGATTTAGTTGGGCACAACCATTAGTGGAGCAACATATATGCTCAGATAATGTAAATTTTCATTTCAAGAAACTGTTAAAGTTACCTGCAGATTGCCCTCTTTGGCATGATTTTTTAACCAAAAATGGGTTCACTTCCAAACTAAGTATGCTGCTAGAAATTTCATCTTCTTTTATTGTTAAAGAAGCTTATTCCATGCATCTGATAGTCATCTTGGCATGTTTTTTTAACCAAAATGGGTTCACTGTGAACTGAGGATGTTATAGCTACGTATGCCAAAATCCTCCGGATATGCTGAACAATTGGGTTTTAGATTTAGTTGGGCTAAAGAATTAGTAGAGCAACATATATGCTCAGATAATGAAAATGTTCATTTCAAGATACTGTTAAAGTAACCTGTTTGCCATCTTTGGCATGATTTTTTAACAAAAAATGGGTTCACTTCCTAACTAAGTATGCTGCTAGAATTTTCATCTTCTTTTACTGTTAATGAAGCTTATTTCATGCATCTGATTGCCTTCTTGGCATGTTTTTTTGATATTAAATGGGTTCACTGTGAACTGAGGATGCTATAGCTGTATGCCAAAATCCTCCGGATATGCACAACAATTGGGTTTTAGATTTAGTTGGGCTCAAGAATTAGTAGAGCAACATATAAGCTCGGATAATGGAATTTTTCATTTTAAGATACTGTTAAAGTAACCTGATTGCCCTCTTTGGCATGATTTTTTAACCAAAAATGTGTTCACTTCCAAACTAAGTATGCTGCTAGCATAGGCCTCATCTTCTTTCACTGTTAATGAAGCTGATTTCATGCATCTGATTGTCTTCTTGGCATGTGTGTATTTGAATCCTTGACAGGTACAACATGCCGAGGCATGGAAAGAGGTTAAATATAAATGATGGTAACGAGAGCCATGGGGATGAGCAGCCACTACATAATAGTGGCAGTCAAACAGAAGAGGGTGAAGGTAGCACGCCGCCCACTGTCAAAAAACATCGTGGGCGGACTAAGATGACGAATATTTGGAGGCTTCAGAATGACGAAAGGATCGAGGTGGAGGCGAACGGTGTTGGGCAACCGGTTGGCGATAACGCCAGCAAATTTTCTTCCTTCATTGGGGTTATAGCAAGGAACCCCCGGATACTTCCTTTGTCATACGAGAGTTGGCCGAAGGTGCCAACCACCACAAAGGCCACTGCTATTACGACAATCAAGGTATTTCTCATCTAAAATACATAATTGGTCGACGAAAAATTATTATTGAAATATGTATTTTTAGTGATGGGTAATAAATTTTGCAGCAATACTTCTCGTTCGCCGACTCCCTTACGCCTTGGGTTGAAAAGTCACTCTCCAAGAAGTGGAGGGACCACAAGAGTGAATTGAAATCGAAGTTTTATGACAAAGACCTTTCAGAGGAGGAGAATGCAATGAATGTGCCAGAAAATGTGGAGCCTTCAGATTGGCAATTTCTTGTGCACTACTGGAGTTCGGCGATCGGTTAGGTATTTACATTAAACACACAAAAATCTAATGAGTATGTGGTTGTATGGCTACTGTAATGAATTTTTCTGCTAACTTCATTGTGCCATGTACAGAAAAGGACGGAGGTGGGAGCTGCCAGTCGGTTAAAGAAGCTAGTGCTGCACACCGCTGGTACACAGAGCTTCGCTCTGGTTCGGGAAGAATTGGTAGGCGCAATAGTATTGAACATTTTTTACTTACAGTTATTTGTTTATAACCATTTCATCTTACTAATATATAGGCAGAAGATTTGGGGGGGCCTACGGAGTTTGGGGACATTGACTTTTTTGATGCCACCCACAAATCAAAGGATGGGACGTATGCGAGCCCTAACGCAGCACGGATTCTGGTAATTTGTGAACTAATATCTAATGAGTAGTCGAAATCTCATCTGCTGTTAACTCTGATTGTTATGTCCTTTTACAGACTAACGCTCGGAAAAGGTATGATGAAATCTCCTCTGCTTCAGATTCGGACCCTACGGCGGCACGCCCAGATTGGCGTACCCAGCAGAGAGTTGCCTTGACCGATGTTAGGGGAAAAGAGAGGCATGGACGTGTCCGTGGTATGGGCCTAGGACCAACCCCCTCGCGGCTATTTGGACGGAGTGAATCTAGTTCAAGTGGCATTCGGGACGAGGAGATGACTGCCTTAAAGGCACAAGTTGCACTCCTCCAAGAACAAATGGCCAATTTAATAGGGCAGCAGTCCCAAGTCCCACCCAGGGTAAGTATTTAAATTGGTTTTTTTAAAGAGATTATGGTCTTGAATGCATGAAAGACACGTACTAGTGTTTGTGAGTGTGCATTGTGGCTGTCGTCTATAAGTATTTCGTCTATGTTTCTTAAGTGGGCTGTGATTAGAAAGAAAGGGCTGGAGTGGAGATCTGGAAACCCAAATAGAGACATCTCGTTTATTATAATCTATACTTTTTGTTGGACCAATCCCCTCTTGTTGTTGTTGCTGATGTCTCTATGTGTCCGTGTGTTGAAGGGAAAGAAGGGATGAGGGGAGAGATGAGGAAAATGCCGCTATGTTAGCCTGGTGTATCCTCATTCTCTACCATCCCTCTTTTTGGCTCCATATATGGCTTATATATTAAATGGGTTTCCTTCCACGATGACAGTCCGTAATACTACACTTGATATGAGCCCTGTTCATAGCTGCACCCTATTGCATACTCACAAACAACTAATACGTGTCGTTCATGCATTGTATTACCAATCCCACTTTGGCACATAACATGCTTAGATGACATTGTATGACCTGCTGATAAGGTTTGTTCAGCCGCGTTGTTGTACTGATTTGGAGGATTTTGGTATGCTAGCAGCATACTTAGTTTCACAGTGAACCCATTTTTTGTTACAAAATCATGCCAAAGATGGCAATCTGCAGGTTACTTTAACAGTACCTGAGCTTATATGTTGCTCTACTAATTCTTGAGCCCAACTAAATCTAATTTTCTTAAGTGGGCTATGATTAGAAAGAAAGGGCTGGAGTGGAGATCTGGAAACCCAAATAGAGACATCTCGTTTATTATAATCTATACTTTTTGTTGGACCAATCCCCTCTTGTTGTTGTTGCTGATGTCTCTATGTGTCCGTGTGTTGAAGGGAAAGAAGGGATGAGAGAGAGATGAGGAAAATGCCGCTATGTTAGCCTGGTGTATCCTCATTCTCTACCATCCCTCTTTTTGGCTCCATATATGGCTTATATATTAAATGGGTTTCCTTCCACGATGACAGTCCGTAATATTATACTTGATATGAGCCCTATTGTAGCACCCCGAATTTCTAATATGAGAACTTAGAAAATACGTGGCACATTCCCAGCGATCCACTTCAATGTAACAATATGCATAGCCCAAAAACTCAAATCATTTTATTCCAAATTCTTATTACAACATTCTTTTACAATGGCAGCGGAAATACAAAACACCTTAAAATACATTTAACTGTTACAACCCTTTTTCTTTACAAATTTACCCAAGGCTCTATTATATCACTCTCTAAAATCCAAAGCTAATCCAAGCCTCCAACTCTAAGCAGTCTGCATCACATGAGGCTAGAGTTGAACCCTAACCCCCAAAACTACGGGGTCAGCCATAAATGGTGTGAGTGATATAAACAACAAACATAAACAAAACAACTAAACATAAGCAACATGTACTGAACAAAAATACATAAACTGAACATGTAATCTGAAACAAGAACGATTGGCCAGTACATGAGTGAAGCCGAGTCAAGAAACAATACCAACGATCAAGTATCAATCAATCAATCTCTCTCAAAATATGTACAGCTTAACTGTACGGTACAGTCGACTGTCTTATGAACCAGTCGACTGTTCTGAACAAACAGTAATCCTCACAACTCAGAATATGTCCAACTGTCAACAATTCTCAGTACCACAATGTATGTCCAACAATCGATCACCAATAATGCCATAGATCGGATAACAATATATCCATCTACAAGACCAAAGATAATATAGATCGAATACGAACCCGGTATGCCAAGACACCGACGAACATATCCATCTACAAACAAACTAAGAAGGTATAGATCGAATACGAACCCGGTATGCCAAGACACCGACGAACATATCCATCTACAAACAAACTAAGAAGGGATAGATCGAATACGAACCCGGTATGCCAAGACACCGACGAACATATCCATCTACAAACAAACTAAGAAGGTATAGATCGAATACGAACCCGGTATGCCAAGACACCGACGAATATATTCATCTACAAACAAACTAAAGACTGAAAGAACACTCAAGATTATGAAAACTCATCAGAACCAGTCGACTTATGCGACAGTAAGTCGACTGCCCCGAGAACCAATATCCAAGATTATAACAAGTGCAGTAAGTCGACTCAAGAAAACCATCAGTCGACTTACCCGAGACAATTATCAATAATTCTCAAGAAACATTCCAAGTGCTAACAGTATAAGATGACTTATAAAAACGTAAGTTGACTTATCAACAATATAAGATGACTTATAGAAATCATAAGTAGACTTATCAAAACATAAGATGACTTATAAAAATCATAAGTAGACTTATCAAAACATAAGATGACTTATAAAAATCATAAGTAGACTTATCAAAACATAAGATGACTTATAAAAATCATAAGTAGACTTACCAGATCATAAGTCGACTTATAGAAAACATAAGTCGACTTAAAGGAGACATAAGTCGACTCATAAGAACATAAGTCGACTTATAAAAACATAAGTCGACTTACCCGAGAGAAATTCTACGATAACTTTAAAAAATAAATTCTAAGTGTACCAGTCGACTGAGAAGGGTCTAAATCGACTGTCCAGAACGGATTTTCGAGAAAAACTAAAGATACAGCAGCTGGGTTGTACCAGTCGACTGAATAGTAGACCAGTCGACTGTCGGCCTACAGTTTGCATAAGTTAGGTCTGAATACAAAGATCAAAACTGGAGTTTTCTAAAGGTTCTTGTTCATGAAAATAATTCTTAATCATGTAAAATGACAATCTCGATTACTTCTTCATTGCAGATCCATTATTCAATCATTCAATAACTCAAAACTCAATTCTCTTGTTCTCAAATTCCTAAATCTTACATTAGGGTTTCCTTAATACTTAATTCTTCCACCAATAATAACCGAGATCTGATTATAAACACAAGATCCAGATGTTCATACATCCGATCAAACCATACTTGAATCTTAACATGTTTTCGATCAATAAAGAATTTGTTAAACAAGATCTACTAAACATTCGTGGATTTCTCATGCATAATACGAATAACGACTATTGCATCGATCACATACAAGATACGGATACATCAAACAAAACAGCACACCATCATACACACTAACAAAACTAAGTTCATATCACTCACCTTTAGAAGCAAGAAGAATCCACAAAAGCCTTCCTTTGCTAGATCCAAACTCCTTCTCCAATCACCAAGAAAATAATATAATGAAATCTGAGTTATGCAGCGAATGATGGCTGCAACTCTCTTTATATAGGCCGGGAATTAGGTTCTAGGGTTTCCAAATACATTTGCAAAACAATCCCTTCAAAATACAATTTTATATATATCTATCTACTCTTGGAAACTCATCCAAAATTCATTAAAATTAGGATTTAATAGAAAATATACTTCTAAATCTTAACCAATACTGTTTAAAATGTCCAGAATGCCAATTTTGCACTTTAGCCCTTAAAAATGTCAATTTTACAAAAAGGTCCTTCTTTTCTTAAAATTTGCAAATAGTACTAATTAAATTCAGAAAAATCCGGAAAAATACTACATAATTCCAAAATAATAAATAATGATTTTTCATAAAGAAATCTTATTTTTTCAAACATCTCAAAAGTCATTTGCACGTGTTTTGCACGTGTACAAAAGATAAACCTTCTAGGAAAATATCAATTAAATCCTCAAAACTCATTTAAATTCATTTTCAAATAATTAAAATAATATTTGAAAATACGGGGTTCTACACCTATTCATCGCTGCACTAAATCTAATACCCAATTGTTGTACATATCCGGAGGATTTTGGCATACGTACCTATAGCATCCTCAATTCACAGTGAACCCATTTTGTTAAAAAAAACATGCCAAGATGACAATCAGATGCATGAGATAAGCTTCATTAACAGTAAAAGAAGATGAGGATGGTAATCATGCCAAAGATGGCAATCAGGTTACTTTAAAAGTATCTTAAAATGAAAATTTCCATTATCTGAGCATATATGTTTCTTTAAAAGTGACTGTGACCAATTGTTCTTAATTGGGCTGTGATTACAAAGAGACGAGTTGGAGTGGAGATCTGGAAACCCATATAGAGACATCTCGTTCATAATAATTTATTATTATTGTTGTTCTTGTCGATCTTGCTGTTGTTGCTGATGTCTCTATGTGTCCGTGTGTTGAAGGGAAAGAAGGGATGAGAGAGAGATGAGGAAAATGCCGCTATGTTAGCCTGGTGTATCCTCATTCTCTACCATTCCTCTTTCTGGCTTCTATATTTGGTTTCTTTCCACGATGACAATTCCATAAAACTACACTTGATATGAGCCATATTCGTCATTTTCGATTTCCCTCCTCCGCTCTCTCTCTCTCGCTCTCTTCGGTATCATTTCTTGATTTCCCTTATTTTACAAACTTAGCATATTTTTCAGATAGATGCATCTTGATTTCCTTAACTTGAATGGTTTAGTTGGGATGAAGAATTAATAGAAAAATAAATGCTTAAATACTGGAAATTTTCATGGTCTTTTACTATTAATGAAGCTCATTTCATGCATCTGATTGTCTTCTTGGCATGTTTTTTTGATACTAAATGGGTTTAGTGTGAACTGAGGATGCTATACCGACGTACTCCAAAATGGTCTGTGATTTGGACAACAAGTTGGTTTTAGATTCAGTTGGGCACAACAATTAGTGGAGCAACATATAATTAAGATCAGTTAATGGAAATTTTCATTTTAAGGTACTGTTAAGGTATCCTGCAGATTGCCCTATTTTGCATGATTTTTTGATCAAATAATGGGTTCACCACCAAACTGAGTATGCTGCTAGCATCCCCATCCTCTTTCACTGTTGATGAAGCTCATTTCATGCTTCTGCTTGTCTTCTTGGCATGTTTTTTTGATAATAAATGGGTTTAGTGTGAACTGAGGATGCTATAGCTACGTACGCCAAAATGGTCTGTGATTTGCACAACAAGTTGGTTTTAGATTTAGTTGGGCACAACAATTAGTGGAGCAACATATAATTAAGCTCAGTTAATGGAAATTTTCATTTTAAGGTACTGTTCAGGTATCCTGCAGATTGCCCTCTTTTGCATGATTTTTTGATCAAATAATGGGTTCACCACCAAACTGAGTATGCTGCTAGCATCCCCATCCGCTTTCACTGTTAATGAAGCTCATTTCATGCATCTGATTGTCTTCTTGGCATGTTTCGTTCATAAAAAATGGGTTTACTGTGAACTGAGGATGCTATAGCTACGTACGCCAAAATGGTCTGTGATTTGCACAACAAGTTGGTTTTAGATTTAGTTGGGCACAACAATTAGTGGAGGAACATATAATTAAGCTCAGTTAATGGAAATTTTCATTTTAAGGTACTGTTAAGGTATCCTGCAGATTGCCCTCTTTTGCATGATTTTTTGATCAAATAATGGGTTCACCACCAAACTGAGTATGCTGCTAGCATTCCCATCCTCTTTCACTGTTAATGAAGCTCATTTCATGCATCTGATTGTCTTCTTGGCATGTTTCGTTCATAAAAAATGGGTTTACTGTGAACTGAGGATGCTATAGCTACGTACGCCAAAATGGTCTGTGATTTGCACAACAAGTTGGTTTTAGATTTAGTTGGGCACAACAATTAGTGGAGCAACATATAATTAAGCTCAGTTAATGGAAATTTTCATTTTAAGGTACTGTTCAGGTATCCTGCAGATTGCCCTCTTTTGCATGATTTTTTGATCAAATAATGGGTTCACCACCAAACTGAGTATGCTGCTAGCATCCCCATCCGCTTTCACTGTTAATGAAGCTCATTTCATGCATCTGATTGTCTTCTTGGCATGTTTCGTTCATAAAAAATGGGTTTACTGTGAACTGAGGATGCTATAGCTACGTACGCCAAAATGGTCTGTGATTTGCACAACAAGTTGGTTTTAGATTTAGTTGGGCACAACAATTAGTGGAGGAACATATAATTAAGCTCAGTTAATGGAAATTTTCATTTTAAGGTACTGTTAAGGTATCCTGCAGATTGCCCTCTTTTGCATGATTTTTTGATCAAATAATGGGTTCACCACCAAACTGAGTATGCTGCTAGCATCCCCATCCTCTTTCACTGTTAATGAAGCTCATTTCATGCATCTAATTGTCTTCTTGGCATGTTTCGTTCATAAAAAATGGGTTTACTGTGAACTGAGGATGCTATAGCTACGTACGCGAAAATGGTCTGTGATTTGCACAACAAGTTGGTTTTAGATTTAGTTGGGCACAACAATTAGTGGAGCAACATATAATTAAGCTCAGTTAATGGAAATTTTCATTTTAAGGTACTGTTAAGGTATCCTGCAGATTGCCCTATTTTGCATGATTTTTTGATCATATAATGGGTTCACCACCAAACTGAGTATGCTGCTAGCATCCCCATCCTCTTTCACTGTTAATGAAGCTCATTTCATGCTTCTGCTTGTCTTCTTGGCATGTTTTTTTGATAATAAATGGGTTTAGTGTGAACTGAGGATGCTATAGCTACGTACGCCAAAATGGTCTGTGATTTGCACAACAAGTTGGTTTTAAATTTAGTTGGGCACAACAATTAGTGGAGCAACATATAATTAAGCTTAGTTAATGGAAATTTTCATTTTAAGGTACTGTTAAGGTATCCTGCAGATTGCCCTCTTTTGCATGATTTTTTGATCAAATAATGGGTTCACCACCAAACTGAGTATGCTGCTAGCATCCCCATCCTCTTTCACTGTTAATGAAGCTCATTTCATGCATCTGCTTGTCTTCTTGGCATGTTTTTTTGATAATAAATGGGTTTAGTGTGAACTGAGGATGCTATACCTACGTACGCCAAAATGGTCTGTGATTTGGACAACAAGTTGGTTTTAGATTTAGTTGGGCACAACAATTGGTGGAGCAACATATAATTAAGCTCAGTTAATGGAAATTTTCATTTTAAGGTACTGTTAAGGTATCCTGCAGATTGCCCTATTTTGCATGATTTTTTGATCAAATAATGGGTTCACCACCAAACTGAGTATGCTGCTAGCATCCCCATCCTCTTTCACTGTTAATGAAGCTCATTTCATGCATCTGCTTGTCTTCTTGGCATGTTTTTTTGATACTAAATGGGTTTACTGTGAACTGAGGATGCTATAGCTACGTACGCCAAAATGGTCTGTGATTTGCACAACAAGTTGGTTTTAGATTTAGTTGGGCACAACAATTAGTGGAGCAACATATAATTAAGCTCAGTTAATGGAAATTTTCATTTGAAGGTACTGTTAAGGTATCCTGCAGATTGCCCTCTTTTGCATGATTTTTTGATCAAATAATGGGTTCACCACCAAAATGAGTATGCTGCTAGCATCCCCATCCTCTTTCACTGTTAATGAAGCTCATTTCATGCATCTGCTTGTCTTCTTGGCATGTTTTTTTGATACTAAATGGGTTTAGTGTGAACTGAGGATGCTATACCTACGTATGCCAAAATGGTCTGTGATTTGGACAACAAGTTGGTTTTAGATTTAGTTGGGCACAACAATTAGTGGAGCAACATATAATTAAGCTCAGTTAATGGAAATTTTCATTTTAAGGTACTGTTAAGGTATCCTGCAGATTGCCCTCTTTTGCATGATTTTTTGATCAAATAATGGGTTCACCACCAAACTGAGTATGCTGCTAGCATCCCCATCCTCTTTCACTGTTAATGAAGCTCATTTCATGCATCTGCTTGTCTTCTTGGCATGTTTTTTTGATACTAAATGGGTTTACTGTGAACTGAGGCATCTTTGGAAATTTTCATTTCAAGATACTGTTAAAGTAACCTGTTTGCCATCTTTGGCATGATTTTTTAACCAAAAAAGGGTTCACTTCCAAACTGAGTTTGCTGCTAGCATCCCCATCTTCTTTTACTACTGAAGCTTATTTCATTAAGATTCAGGATGGCAAATTTTGATTGGGCTGTGATTGGATTGTTCAGTGGCTGTTGTCTATGTTCTTAGTTGGGCTGTGATTAGAACGAGAGGGCTCGAGTGGAGATCTGGAAACCCATATAGAGACATCTTCTTCATAATGATTTATTATTAATGTTGTTCTTGTCGCTCTTGTTGTTGTTGCTGATGTCTCTTTGTGTTCGTGTGTTGAAGGGAAAGAAGGGATGAGAGAGATGAGGAAAATGCCGCTATGTTAGCCTGGTGTATCCAAAGTCTCTACCATTCTTCTTTCTGTTTTCATTTCTGGCTTCTATATTTGGTTTCCTTCCACGATGACAGTTCCCTAAAAATACACTTGATATGAGCCCTATCTTATTTTTCTTATTTTTCTTATATTTGGTTTCCGTCCACGATGACAATTTCATGGATTGTCTGAACAATCCATGAAAGAGATGCTTAGATACTGAATTTTTATTTGTTTTACTGTTTTAGGTAGTGGATATTCCCAATCAAGGGAGAGAATATAGAGTTTTCAAGTTAGATACTGAATTTTCATTTGTTTTGTTATTTTAGATATATTTAAAAAACAAAATTAAGTACTGGATTTTTAGCATTGCAATGTAATTATTTTACCTCTCTATATATCATCAACAATTCCATTTGCAATTGGCACTTTGATCTTATAATTTAAGATACAGTTAGATTTTTTTGCAAGTTCAAAAAATATGTATATTCTGTATTGTGGTATACTGTTGAACTAAACTATTGTTTTTTTTTGTTCACAGAGCGGTCGCCCAGATGAAGAAAATTCTGATGATCAGAACTGAAGCTCCTCGAGGGTATGAATCCGTGGTCCTCCTTGCTGTTCTTGTGTCCTTGCTGTATGATTGTTCTTATGTCCTCCTTGCTGTTATGTCAGACTGTTTTTTTTGGATGAGAGTTATGTCAGACGGTTTAGTTGGGATATTTGTCAGACTTGAGATATTTGGGATGTTGAGATATTTGGGATGTTCGTCGGTCTATTAATTTGGTTGCGATTATGACTGTTAATTTTGCGGTGAATTTGGTTGTGATTATGACACTGTTAATTAGTTTGTTGAGATATTTGGGATATGACACGTGTTAAACTTTATTATTCTTGTGTTTGGTTGTCATTTGCGCATTAATATGAAATGAAATTGGTTGAATCAGTTATGAATTAGTTTACAGGTTTTGTAAAAGAAACTGTGAATTGAAATCAAACGGAAAACGGAGAAAGGAATACAAACGGGCATAGCTAGACCGGATTTTTATAAAACGCCGGTCTATCTATTGAATTAGTTGCAGTGTGCGATAGACCGGCGGTCACACAAATGCCGGTGTATGCCGCTAGACGCCGGTGAATACCGTCAGATGTAACGACAAAAAGGAACACCGGCGTTTGATAAAACGCCGGTGTAGTTGGGTTTACCGGCGTTTTTGATCACGCTGGTGCTTGTGAGTAGGGAAAAGCGGGCAGTCATAAATGCACATACACCGGCGGTCACAGACCGCCGGTGTACGTTCATTCTACACCGGCGTTTCTATAAACGCCGGTAAATTGATGAACACCGGCGGTTTATAGCCGCCGGTGAATGTATATTGGGGGGTAAAAGACGGCACTCAGAGGACCCCATACACCGGCGTTTTTAGGCCGCCGGTGTAGGTGTCACATTTACCGGCGCCCAGCAAAACCGCCGGTGTAGACCCCTTCCTTTCAGCGATGCTCGTTTCGGCGGCATTTGGACCGGCGCTATTATAAACGCCGGGGAAAGTTTTACCGGCGTAAAAAAAACGCCGGTAAAGACGTAAAAAAATGTCGGGAAAGCGAGTTTCTTTTGTAGTGAAATCTAAGTATTAAACCTAGCATGGTATAATCATGATGTCCAAAATAAACAACTAGCATGGCAAAAGTGAACAAGTGTAAATGGCATAAATCAAGTGTCAAGAAAATCAAGTATCTTATAAACATGTATCAAATATCAAGTGTCATGTAATCATGTATCAAGTGTCAAGTTTCAAGTGTTAGGCAAACAAATCTCATGTATCATGTAGTCAAGTATCAAGCAAGCATGTATCATGTTCAAGTAGCATGTATCAAGTCTTGTAGTGGTTTACTATCTAGGTAGCACATCATGCATCCCGATTTTTACTACATGGTTGCTACAAAAAATAGTTTTGCTTTAGATTTTGTAGGGGACCATACAGGGCAGTGTACTCAGGGACAAGCTCCAAGTATCATGTAATCATGTATCATGTAAACAAGCTCCAAAACCCAAACAAGCTCCAGTGTCATGTGTGTCCGTCTCATGTATATCGTGTCAAGCTCCACATGTAAACAAGCTCCAATAACCACTAGGTTCTTTCGAGTACACGTTTCTGCACTATCCACTACTAGATCATTCCCTTAACCCCGGCTTGGTTATTTTATTATTAATGTCAAACAAGTATGTAGATGTGCAAAACATATCAAGAATAACATGACATGATCATGTGACAAGTGCAAGTTTCAAGATAAACATGTACGTGTGCAAGATAGTTCATAAAGAATAAAAAATGTCAAATCTCAAGTTCAGGACAGCAAGACCATATTGTAGTAAAACAGTAATTCCCAGTACTACAAACAAGAAAATCTAGATCCGTCGAAGGATCTAGAAAATAGACTTCCACATGAATCCAGCGAATATAAATAATTCATATACTAATTCACAAAATCATAACTCAAAACTGGTTTTAATACAGAAAATAGGTTCAGCCAAAAATAAGGAAAAGGAATTCAAGAACAGGAAAACAATATGAAAACACATTAAATAAATTCACGAAAAATCTGGGATATTTCTCTATATGTCCAGAATCAAAATATAAAGTTTCAGATTTTTCCAGTAAAGTTAGATCAGTCATCAAAAATACGAAAGCATCAATAAAACATAGTTTGGCAAATCTAGAATTCCCAACACTACTGTACAAAAACGAAGATATCTCGCAGCCAATGAAATGAAATCCAATTCGGCCAAAGGGATATGAAAATAGATAAAATACACTAACTTTCATGTTTCAAAAATATTTTTCATACAGTAAAAGGAATAATAGTGAAATTAAGATTCTTTACCGAACAGCGAGCAAAATACAGCATATATATATTTTAGAAACGAGCATGGAACATCACATAAAACTTATCAATAAAATTCACCAAAATTCTGGGTAATCCCTAACTTAATAAAGAAACACTGACCAAAGTTTCAAATCGAAATAATATGTATAGCCTGGTTCTTGAAAATAGTTTGTTATCAAAATTACTGAAAAACAAAATCTGGAAAAGATCAACACCTCTGTACTAAAACAGTCATAACTCAGTCATACGAAATCCAAATCAAGCAAGGTCAGAGGAGTTTGAAAATAGAAGAAATTATCTAAAACTCATATTTTATACCGAAATCAAGATACTAACTTTAAACCAGTCGAAAACAGCAAATGAAACAGAACAGTGACATAATACAGATTTTTCCCTTCTATACAAAAACAATATAGATTCAAGAAAATTAATCCAAACACATCCAAGCATGAAATCGAGTCTACCAAGTGTCTAAATATCATGAATTAGGGTATCTAACATGTTCCCGTCAAGAATTTCACATGGGTCTTAACCAAAACACGAGTTTACACACAAGTCTCACATATATGTTCAAAAATCAAGAATCGGGCGAATCCTAGGTTATTGATGTCCATTTGGTGTCATGAGTCATCTATGGCCAAAATCACAATAGAGACAAAACCCATCAAGGAAAACACAATCAAGAGTTGTCTCTAGACCCAACTACATTATAGGTGAACTTTGGGACTTGTATCAAACAAATGAATCGGAGTACAAGTTACTTGCCTTAATTTGGGGATGAAGAACGATGCAAACGAGAATAGAAGTAAAGCCCACGAACGAAAATTCGCTAATCCACGAATCCAAGCAATCACGAACAAAAATCTCCACAGGAAAGGAAACTCCTACGAGGGCACGATGAGAACACCACGAAGAGAACTAGGGATTAATGGTGCAAGAGTTGATGATGGTGGTGTGGTGAGTGGTCGGCAATGGAGGAAAAGAAGGGGCTCAGGTTTTGTGGGTGTGCCAGAGTTAGGGGAGATGGCCAGATTGGGAGGCCGGCTAGGGGGTTCTGTCGGCCTGGGGGGTAGGCCGGCCTGGGTGCTGGTCGAGTTGGGGATGGGGTAGCCGCAAGGAGAGGAATAGAGTATAGGAGCCGATTTTGGAGAGGGAGAATTAGGGTTAGGGTTAGGGTTTGTGAGGGTTAGGTGTATATATAGGGTTTAGATGTGGGTTAATGGGTTGTGGGTATTAGGAACTTGTAGTAGGTTTACAATTGGGTTTTGGATTTTGGGTCAAATACAAATATGAATGCAAAGAGGAATGGGATTTTTGGCTTTGAAAATCTTACTAGGGATCAAAATAAAAGGAGTGGGAGAAAGACAAATCAAAACTCCACCACAACACCACGAAAGAATAAAAATAAAGATAACGAGACCAAAAAAATGAGGAAAATATCAAAATAATGAAAAACGCGATAAAAGAGACAGTCAATCAAACACAAGGAGCTCAAAATGAAATAAAACGAATATATATATTGAAACAAACTCCAATATACGGTTCAGAAAAATACAAGAGAGAAAAATACACCAAAACGAAAAATACAGTCAAAAATACACAAAAATGAAAAATAGGGGTTACAATCCTACCCACCTAACAAGAAGAATTTTGTCCTTAAAATTCAAAAGAAGATATATAGGGTAACCCCAAAACAACCAAAAGAACAAAACAAAAATTACTCAAACAAATGAGGAAACTTCTGCTGAATCTCCTCCTCCAGCTTCCAAGTCGACTCACCAGGCAAGTAAGGATTCTAAGCAACACGAACCAACTTGATGACCTTGTTCTTAAGCACTTTCTCCCGCCGATCCACAATAGCAACTGGCAGAATCTCACAAGTCAAATCCGGCCAAATGGTCAACTCTGAATAGTCGATCAGGTGGCTCTCATCTCGGATATATCTCCGGAGTTGTGAGACATGAAAAATATCGTGCACTCCTGATAAAGCTGGCGGCAATGCAAGACGATAGGCCACCTTGCCTACTCGCTCCAAAATCTCAAACAATCCAATAAACCTCGGGCTAAGCTTACCCCCGCCACCGAACCGAAAGACATCGCGCCACGGCGATACCTTTAGGAAAACATGGTCACCAAAAACAAACTCCAAAACCCTATGATGGACATTAGCCCACCGCCTCTGCCTGTCCTGAGCTGCCTACAAATGCTTCCTGATCTGGACCACAACATCCACTGTCTTGGTGATCAATTCTGGACCCAACAACTTCCTCTCACCAATGTCATTCCACCTCATTGGTGATCTGCACTTCCATCCATAGAGTGCCTCGAACGAAGCAGCTTTAATACTGGCTTGAAAGCTATTATTGTACGAGAACTCTACAAGATGCAAATGATCCTCCCAAGACCCACCAAACTGAAGCATACAGGACCTCAACATGTCCTCAAGAATCTGAATAGTCCTCTCTGGCTGTCCATCAGTCTGGGGATGAAAAGCTGTACTGTACATTAATTTGCTCCCCAAAATGTTCTGAAGACTCTTCCAAAACTGAGATCTGAATCTCGTATCCCTATCGAATACAATACTGACTGGAACCCCATGAAGTCTAACAATCTCTTGCATGTACCTCTCAGTAGACTGACCGACACAAAAATGACTGAAGTGAGTACTCTTCATCAAATGGTCGACAATCACCCAGATAGCATTATGACCCTTAGGACTCCTCGACAAAGCAGTCACAAAATCCATAGTGATATGTTCCCACTTCCACTCCGGAATAGGAAGCGGTTGAAGAAGTCCAGTGGTTCTCTGATGTTCTGCCTTAACCTGCTGGCAGACCAAACACTGAGAAACAAACCGAGCAACAGCCCTCTTCATACCATGCCACCAGAAATGAAGCTTCAAATCCCGATACATCTTAGTACTGCCAGGATGGATAAAATACGAAGACTGATGAGCTTCCTCAAGCAACCTCTGGAGAACTTCACCCTTAGGGACACATAACCGAGAACCAAAACGATGCGAACCATCGGCATGAATAACTATGTCCGTCCTGGACCCAGACTCAACCTCAGCTCGAAAACTCTGCAACTGCACATCACCAACCTGCACCTCTTTAATCTACTCAACAAGAGACGACTGTAGCTGGAGTGCCCAACAACTCTGACTAGAACTCGGCAAGACAACATCCAGCTCCAACCTCCTCATCTGCTCAATGAGATCACTCTGCTGAGTAAGAAACATAACTGCTGGTCTCCTGCTCAAAGCATCTGGCACCAAGTTTACTTTACCAGGATGGTATTGCAAACTGATGTCATAATCGGCCATAAGTTCCAACCAACACCTTTGCCTCATGTTCAACTCCTTCTGGGTGAAGACGTACTTGGGACTTTTGTGGTCCGTAAAGATCTCTACTCGGTACCCAAGTAAATAATGTCTCAACAGCTTCAAAGCAAAGATCATTGCCGCTAACTCCAAATCATGAGTAGGATAGTTCTTCTCATGCGGTCTCAACTGCCTCGATGCAAATGCAATGACTCGACCCTTCTGCATCAAAACTGTTCCAAGACCCTTACCAGAAGTATCACAGTGAATTACAAATCCGTCTGAACCATCGGGAATAGTCAACACAGGCACTGATGTCAATCTGTTCTTCCACTCAACAAAAGCCTCATTGCACTCATCAGACCAATAAAACTTCTGATCCTTCCCCGTTAATTTAGTCAATGGTCCTGCTATCTTTGAAAAGTCTTGGACGAACTTCCGATAATAGCCAGCCAAACCAAGAAAACTCCTGACTTCAGAAACTGACTTGGGCATAGGCCAATCCTTCAAAGCCTCAATCTTGGCCGGATCCACAGAAACACCATTGCCAGAAATAATGTGCCCTAAGAAAGAAATCCAGTTGAGCCAAAACTCACACTTGCTAAGTTTCCCATAGAGCTGATTCTCTCTCAAAGTCTGCAGAACCACTCTAAGATGCTCAGCATGATCTTCCTGAAACCGAGAATACACCAATATATCATCAACAGAGACCACCAGAAATCTACCCAAGAACTGAGAGAAGACCCGGTTCATAAGACTCATGAATACAGCTGGCGCATTCATGACCCTGAACAGCATCACAAGATACTCATAGTGCCCGTATCTAGTCCTGAAAGCAGTCTTCTGTATATCTGCAGCCTTCACCTTGACTTGGTGATATCCAGAACGAAGATCCAACTTTGAGAAAACAGCAGTCCCACACAACTGATCAAACAAATCATCGATCCTAGGCAACGGATACCGATTCTTCACAGTAGCTCGGTTCAGTTCTTGATAATCCATGCACAATTGACGACTACCATCCTTCTTGTCAACAAATAAGATCGGAGCACCCCAAGGCAAAACACTAGGTCTGATGAAACCAAAATCAAGCAACTGCTGAATCTGCACCTTAAGCTCTGCTAGCTCAACCGGTGCCATCCTGTAGGGACACTTCGATATCGGTGCTGTTCCAGGTTGAATATCAATACTGAATTCCACTTTCCTATCAGGGGACAAGCCAAGCAACTCATCAGGAAAAACATCGAAGAAATACCAAACTACTAGAGGCACAGCCTCACAGCCTGAGTGCAATTTCATCGCACAATCCATCTATTCAACTGTAGTCTTTGCTTGACCAAGGAAAGACTCCCCGTCATGGAACTAAAATTCTACTCGATCTGGAATTCTGAAGATAACTTTCTTGGTACGGCAATCAATAATGGCATGGGCTTCACCCAACCAATCCATACCCAGAATAACGTCGAATCCCAAATTTCCAATTATAATCAGGTTGGCTTTGAAATCTATGTCCCCAATAATAACGGAACATTGTCTGCAATCACGGGAACATATGACAACTCCACCACTTGTCACAATGTTCCAAGCCTCTAACATGTTGCTGCATTCTAGCTGATGGCAAGTGACAAATCGAAAGGAGACAAAAGAATAGATTGCCCCGGAATCAAAAAGAATATAAGCAGGAAAAGAGCACACAAGTACAACACCTAAGACAGAAAGCAAAAGAGATAGAGAAAAGAAGGGTTGAACAGGAGTGGGAAAAAACAAAATGCAGAAGAACAAACAGAAAGAAATAAAGCAAGGAAAATGGAGAAACGAAGAGAAACAACCAATAATAAAATAATAAAACAAAAGATACCTGCAACCACACCCTTAGCTGTCTCAGCATCTGCAACAGTCAAGTTGAAAGCCTGACCTCTCATTGGAACAACGGTCTTCTGACCGACAATTTGATGCTGGGGAGAAAGCAGTGGCCTAACTGGACCATGAGCTGGAACAACCGGCTAGACAGGACCACGGACTGGAAGAGTCGCCCTCTGCTGTGGACAATCTGCAAAGTGTGGTCAGGAGCACCACAAGCAAAACAACGACGATTGGCCCGCCTACAGTCCTTGCGCTCATGCCTGGCAAGTCCGCAAAAGTCGCAAAAACTACCCCTCTGGGAACCAGCAGAAAAGTAAGGAGCTGCCCTGACTGGATGGGCGGAAATAAGCATCCGAATAGGCCCACCAGAAGGCCTAGCAACAGCAGTGGAAACAGTCCACTGAGAAGAAGACGAACCACAACGAGCCTGCTCCTGAGCTTGGGCTGCCTCAAGAGCCTCAGTGTAGGTACGCAAGCGAAGAGAGACAAGATGCCTCTTGATATCCTGCTCAAGCCCATTTGTGAATCTACGAGCCCTATCCTCTTCGGTTGACACAAGAATGGCAGCGAAGCGACTAAGTCTAGTAAACTCAGCTGCGTAATCATCCACTGATCTGGAACCCTGTTGCAAGAAAGTCCAAGTTACAACATTGCATGAACAATTATCTAACAAATCCCAAAATGGAATAATGACTTAACCTGTTTTAGGACCAGGAATTGTTGTTCCATCTCCAAGAATCCCCAAGTAAAAGTAGCCCAAGCAATAGGCCCTAAACTTTCATTTTAATAGAAATATTGAATTTCACGTGTTGTGCACGTGCAATTTCATATGTATATTTATTTATTTATTTATTTTATATAAAATTTCTTTTGAAAGTATGAACAATTATTTTCTTCTTTATTTTTCTAAAAGCATATTTTTGTAAAGCCTAAAACACTATTTTCTTAGTTTTTAGTATTTTATTATTTTGGCCCACAAGTCTAAGCCCACTATTTGTGAAGCCCACAAATTTAATTAATCAATTAAATTGTCACACTTGTCATGTAGACACAAATTGTGAACAATTTTTTTTTTTTGACTGGCAAAAGGTAGGATTAAACCTACCTCACAAAATATATATTAAAGATAATAGAGTCATAACATTACAGGCTGATGTTGATCGTAAGGCCAGGGCGATAAGGTGATGAAGCAAAATAAGATCAGGATTGCATAGGGCTGGGACGTAGAGAGGGCAGCGGACGTCTGTCTTGAACCTCAACTAGCTCAACCCTAGGATCCTATCACTTATTTGCCTCATTACCCATCGCCGGTACAAAACAGCCAGATCAACCACAAAATATAGCACAAAGCAACCTGAGGCAACAGACAAGCCTCCAAAGCATACAACAGTGATAACAGAAAGGGAAATACAATCACACTTGATCGTCTGCGGGACTTGGCTGGGATGGTGTTGCTGCTGCCAGAATCATAAGATCTGTGTCGCCAGTGTCTTGTAGTTCCTTGAGAATCTATCGCTTCTTCTTTGAATCTCGGCTTGCATCTAACCAATGAGAAATACAAAATTTAGTATTAGCAACTAGTGTTTCACTTGTAATAGATTTGGCATGAAAAACAGAAGCATTCCTAGCTTTCCAAATACTCCAACACGATGCAATAACAACCAGGTGCCATGAGGAAGAGAATTTGTGCTTGTGGTGGTCAAAACACCACTGTGAGAAGCATTCCGTGACAGAGGAGGGGAGGTGTGTGATGTCAAATCGCTGCATGAAGTGTCACCATAATTGGCAAGCAGTTGGGCATTCAAAGAATATATGGTATGTGGTTTCCATCGGACATGCGCAAGATGTGCATGCCGGATCACCATTCCATCCTTTGGAGATTAGACGAGCCTTAGAGTTGAGCACTTCCGAACTCAACATCTAAATGAAGATTTTGCACTTGAGTGGCACCAAAGATTCCCAACACGCCTTAAAGAAGGGAGTAATCAAACCTGAGATGCTGAAGAATTGGTAGGCAGACTTGACCGAGAAGATGCCAGCAGTGGAAAAGCGCCAAGAAATGCTATCTGGTGTAGAGGTGGGATGTATGTTTTGGAGTAGATTGAGTAGACAACCTTTTTCATAGATGATACTGGTAGAGGTGGAAGAGTTTAGACCTAGCTTCCAAATCCATCTGCCCTATTGTCTAAATCCCTGGGTAGTCAAGCAGGCATCTGTGTTCCAAGCAGCATTGAATAATGCAGGGAATAGAGTGGTAATACTGTGACCTTCCAGCCATCTTGAGGTCCAAAATTTGATAGTGTGGCCATTGCCAAGAGTCCAGGAGGTGCAAATATCAAACTGTTCCTTAAGTCTGTAAATGCTCTTCCAAAAGTCAGAGGATTTAGTTGGGCAAATGAATGAGTTTTGTGAATTCCGGAAGTAAAGAGACTTGAGGACCTTCGTGCAAAGGGAATGCTCTGTGTGAATCTTCCACCACCACTTCAAGAGAAGAGCGTTATTGAATTGGCTCAGGTTAAGAATTCCTAGTCCACCCTGTAACTTGGGTTGGCACATGCGTTTCCAAGAGCAACAGGCGCCAGATGCCTTCGAGTCCCCTCCGGTCAAGAAGAATCTGCTTCTAATTTGGTCAATCCTAGCGATAACCCATTGGGGGAGTTTAAAGAATGAGGCAAAATAAGTAGGGAGTGCACTAAGGACCGAATTGATAAGAATGAGTCTCCTCCCTCTGGAAAGAAGTCGCCCCTTCCAAGTTGCTAGGTGTCTTTCAATCTTGAGGATTAGAGGTTGCCAATCTCGTCTCTTGAGTTTGCCTTTGGACAGTGGCATACCAAAGTACTTAGTGGGTAGGGTGTCTTGTTTGCAACCAAGTATATGAGCAAATGCCTGTAGTTTTGCATTGGAGTTACCAAACTAAACTAGGGAAGATTTGGAGAGATTGATGTGAAGACCAGAGACATTGGCAAAAATATGAAGAAGAAGCTTGAGGTGCAGAATCTCCTGTTCGTTCCCCTTGCAAAATATGAGAGTGTCATCTGCAAATTGCAGGATGGATAGTTCTAATAGAGCTCCTCGAAGGTTGAGATTTGAAAAGGTGCCATGGGCTCGACCTAGTTTCAACATTTGAGCTAAAACATCCACTCCTAAAATGAAGAGCATGGGAGATAGGGGGTCTCCCTGCTTCAGGCCCCTCTTAGAGCAAATGGTCTTACCTGCTACCCCATTAAGAAGAACAGAGGATTTGGTAGAGTGGAGAATGCTTGTAATCCAATGACGCCATCTGGGCCCAAATCCTCGAGCATTAAGCATCTCTTCAATAAATCCCTAACTAAGGGTATCAAAAGCTTTCTGGAAGTCAATCTTGAGCATGACAGTATCTGATTTTCTAGAGCAACACAGGTTAATAGCTTCATCAGCGTTGAGAAAGCAATCGACTGTCGATTTTCCCTTAAGAAAAGCACTCTGGGAGGAAGAAACAAGGGTGTGGAGAATTGGACAGAGGCGGTTTGCCAGAATTTTGGTGAAGATTTTAACAGAGCAGTTGAGCAGGCTAATAGGGCAAAAATCTGATACTGCACTGGCACCTTCACATTTCGGGATAAGGACAATGTTTGAATAGTTGAGTCTGTTGATAGAAGCCCGCCCCTCTTGAATATCAATGAGCATAGGGAAAACATCGTCTTGGATAACATTCCAGTGTTGCTGATAGAAGTACATAGAAAACCCATCGGGGCCAGGGGCCTTATCGCCATTCATGCCGAATACAGCTTGATGGATCTCCTCCTTAGTGAAGGGTGCCTCAAGTTCTAAGAGATTGTTGGTGGGCTGAGGATAGAGGGCTTCCCAATCAATTTTGAAGTCAGGAGTGGAGGAAGAGCCACAAATATCTAAGAAGTGTTTCTCGAAGCAGGAGTGGATGGATGGTTGATCAGTTATAAGATCTCCATTATGAACAATAGAATAAATGTAGTTTCTATGCCTTCTGCCGTTGGCAATTGCGTGAAAAAACTTTGTGTTAGCATCCCCTTCTTTGATCCAGGTAACTCTAGCTCTTTGCCTCCAGTATAAGGCTTTAGCTTTAATCAGGGCTTGATATTCCTTATGAGTAGAATCTAGATCAGCTACTTGAGAATCATCAAGTGTTTGAGTATCAGCTAGGATGTCTAATCGATGGATATGTTCCAGGAGACTCTTCTTGCGAATAGGGATGTGGCCAAAAACTTCGTTGCGCCACCTTTTGATCCTCGGCTTAAGCAGAGTGAGCTTATGAGCAAATATGTCAACAGAAGATCCTGAGCAAGTAAAAGATCCCCACCAATCCTTGACGTTTGAGAGGAAGCTTGGGTGTGTGGTCCATGCCTTTTCAAATTTGAAAAAATGTGTTCGAGGCCCAATAACTTGACAATCAAGAAGGAGTGGACAATGGTCCGAAGCAATACGAGGGAGAGACAGTTGAAGGCAGTTTGGAAAGAGCTGTTCAAAATTACTGGAGATAAGGAAACGATCCAGTCGAGCAAAGGAGGGATTGGCTCTTAAATTAGACCGTGTGAATTTTCTGCCTGTCAATGGGAGATCAATAAGACGAAGTTGTTGGATCCAATTCCTGAATTCTTTCATATCCCTTGCTGAACCAGCAGCCCCATTACGCTCGGAGTTTGAGATGGTGGTATTGAAGTCTCCGCAGACGACCCAGGCGTCACATAAAAACTGTCTGTGCAGGGAGATTTCGTGGAAGCAGAGCTCTCTATCGTCCAGTTCAAAAGGAGCATATACGGTGGTTAGAGACCACTCAATCCCAGTAGCTCTATTGCGGAAAGAAAGGGAGAGGGAGAAGAAGTCGATAGCACAATAGATGCAGTCAAGGGTGTTGTCATTCCATCCCACCAAGATGCCACCACGGCTTTCAATAGCATCAAGAGATTTCAATTTCGTTAGAAACGAACCTCCAATAGAAGCAAGTTTACGTTCTGAAGGAAGAGTGAGTTTGGATTCTTGGAGGCACACAATCTCAATCTTTGCATTAATAATACCATCTTTGATAAGAGCACATTTATTGGGGTTGCCTAACCCTCTAACATTCCAACAGCCGATCTTCATTTGAGACAATGAGCTCACAACGAAGATGACAAATAGATCAAGAGTGACGGGGGGAGGAAGCAGTCAATTGAGCTACTGCTGCTGATCCGGGGGATCAGCATTAGCTGCCTTAGCCTGCTTGATGTTGTCAACAGAGTGTGGCCCTAAGGCCTCAGCTCCAATAGTCTCTACCACCTCAATAATATCGTCGCAGGATAACAGTGCAAACGTATTTATGCATGCATTATTGACCGAATAAAAAGAGGAGGAAGTACCTTCACTTGAGCGTTGGGAGGCAGATTTGGTGGATGCTCGGAGGTGATGCATGAACGGCCTAGTGGAAGGAATCTTAGTAGCGGAACGGCTCCTCTTCCACCGCTTGTTGCAAGAGTCATCAAAACCAGGTGGGGCAGAGCCAGAGGCAGAGGATGCTAGCAGTCTACGATATCTGGGGATGATGGACTTAGTGCGGAAGCTGGATGCTGCCTTGCCCTTGGTGCCGGCACTGAACATCATAGATGGGGAAGCCACAGTTTTCTCAACGCGCTTAGTTACACAATTCTCAAGTGCATTCTCGACTGCCGGTTTGATCTCTTTGTAGAGGGATAGGGGGAATGTGACCAACTTTCCTTTCCAGATCATTTGTTGTGTTTCTTCTTCATGGGGTACTTCATGAGAATTGGAGGAGCTATCAAGCACTGTACGGGATGTTTCAGAAGTAACTGCCAGGTTGCACTTTGGCGAGTCAGATGGGACTTCAATAACTGGGTGGGCCAGGGGATCAGGGATTGTAGCAGCAAGAGGACGGGTGGGGTCAAGGGCAATCTGTTCATTGGGGGCAAGCTTCGAACCTTCTACTGAAGACTCCGCCAATCCCGAGAAATTGAGGAAATTTGCAATGTGGTTACCATCTTTGGGGGAAGGTGGGATATCCGCAACTGAATTATCGCCAACTGTATTCCGATTCTCCGGGATTGGTTCCATGCCAACTGTATCCCGATTTGGAACCGTGATTTGCGGCGGGATAAGGGTTGCATTATGCTCAGGTCGCCGGTGGGATAGGGTTTGTGAACAATTTGATTAATTAAAATTGTATAAACTTCAATAGGGGGTACTAGGGGGTACGTGCATGCACGTAGTGTGCAATGCACACCATTTCGGGGCCGGGTATGCATGGAGTGATCGTGAGTGGGTGTGTGTGTGCATGGATAGTTATGTGAGTGTGGGTGGTTGCTACAACTTCCCCTCCTATCCTAGCCATCCATCCTTTAACTATCTAATGAATCCTAGCCCTCTAATCCATCCTAAAATTAGTATAAATACCCCATACCTATTTGTATTCTACACTAAGAAACTATTGAAAGAAAGAAAACTATATAGGAGAAATATATTAGAGTGAGTGTGAGTTGTGTGTGTGTTCCCCCATTGGAGGCCGGCCCATTCTTTCCCCACACTAGGAGCTCTTGGTTTTGGCAAGGAAGCAAGGAGGAGGAGCTTTTGCATCGCAATCTAGAAGGAGAAGGCACTCTCTCGCATTCTAGGGGACTCGATGAATTTTTAATTGATTTTTTCTTCAAAGAGCTGGGTGTTTCTCATGACTTCTAAAGTAGAAATCATGCTAGGAATGAAATTGAATTATTATGAAAAAGCAACTAGTTGAAATGAAATGCATGTTTGCCTAATTAGAGGAGAATGGATAAACTATTAGATGTGTGTTAATTTGGTTGCTAGATTTATTAATTATGAGTAAAAGTGAGTGTTCTCATTGCTTATAATGATAGTATGCATGCTAGGTATGTTTTAATTGCAATTATGTGAATTAACTAGTAAAATATTAGAACCATGTTTGTTAGTGAAAGTATTAAAGTAGAATGGCATATTAGAGATGAATTAATGGAATGAATTACTAAGAAATAATTGTAAATTGTTGTAGTAGAATTCTCCATTTTGTATGTCATATGAATGTTAGATTATATGGAAGAAAATGTATTTTGCAAACAAATTATTGAATGCATCATGTGTAAATTTGTGGATAAAAATATAAGTTTTATTCATTAAGAAAGATGATGTTGTGTTCTAAAAACATCATAGTTGTCAATAAATAAGAGAACATTAATGTAGTGAATTTTTGTGGGAAACTATCTTTAATTATGGAGAAGTATGCTTTAGTTTTCGAATGTCGAAATTTTGATTATGAAATACAAACTAAGGCTAAAATATATGTTTTAAAGAGTTAAAAAATACCCTTAAAAATACTGGTTACTGTAGAATTAAATGTATTTTTATTCTGAAAATTTTTGCTTTCAAAAGAGGAGAAAAAGAGACAATTTTGTTTGAGATTTCATGAATTAAAATTATGAACAGAGAGTAGCATTAAAACCCAAATAATTTACTTTCAAAACGAATTGGCCACTTAGACCAACTGGTCGGAAGAACCTTGGGTCGCTACAGTAGTCGGAGGTCTCGGGTTCGAAACTGTGGTTTTGTTTTTATTTTTTTGTTAAAAATCCAAATTGCCGAGAGTCGATACATAGGGATTATAACTCTTAGTTATATCGATTGGCGGCTTTGGCGTGTTGGTCTTGTGCATTGTCTGTTTCACCGCTGGTTGTGGGTTCGAATCCAGTTGGGGGTTTGAGTTTAGAAAAATGGTTTTTTGTGGTTTTTTTTAATTTAATTGAGTTTTTAAAAATAGAATAAAAATTGGAAAATTATGGATTAATTACTGGAAAAAAAATTATTAGAGTTTTATAAGAAAAGTTTATGTAACTTTTGATAAAGTGTAATTAAGAAATTGGTGTTTTTGCAAGAAAGGACTTCTTTTTTAAATCAAATTGTCTTTTTAAATACAGAAAAAATAAATCGGAAATTTTTGAGTTATAAAGATGAAAAAATTAGAAATGAGGAAATTTTGGAAGTGTGATTGGTGTAATTAATTGGACTCCTAATTTGTGCTTGTAGTAAGATTTTGTAGTGTGAATAATAGATTTGTAGAATACATAAATTATTGATTACTATTAGTTGAAATTTATTCTTACACATGAATTGCACGTGTATTGAATTATTGATTGTGATGAGTTATGAAAGATGTGATTACATGAATGCTATGCATATGAAATATGAATTGTGATTAATCATGAAAAGACCATATGAGTATGAAAAGCTCGATATTGTAATTATGAGTTGAAATTGAGAATTAAGGTATAGGCAAGCCTTATACCGGCAATAAAAGAATTGTGAAAATGATATTTGAAATGAGAAGACCAAGGTTTGGGTCATGTGAATTAAATGAATACGATCGGTATAGTGGGAGTGCTACATTCTAAGGGTTGATTTTATTCGTGATTCAATTAAATTAAGGATTAGATACATAGTGAAGATGTGATTAAAGTAAGAGAAAAACATTGAGTATGAGGGCCATTGGATTAGCGGCGTGAGAGTATTCACATGATGTCCCATGATGCGTCATGATAGGGCGTAGATACTGCTCCAGAGTACCATCCCGGTGGCGACGCTCGTGGGGTGTTTGACGACTGCAGGTTGTGTCATGTCTATGGTAGGAGCTGAATTACCACAGGATACTTGCATGATGAGTCATGTGTCAGTACGTTGGGATTCCCTCCAGAGCACCTAGACATGAGTTCGTAGGTCAGAAAGTATCTAGGATACTCAGCGTAGTTACAGTAGTAGATTAAGTCATGGCGAGAGATTGAACCCTACAAGATGAAAAACGGTTAAGGACTTGCCCTCGGACCTATGTAGTATGGGCTGCATAGACTCTGAACAAGTGCGCATTAGTGTCATATAATACAAATAATTGCATTAAGGACTAAGTGCACCTTCATAACATGACATCAATAGGATAGTCCTTTTAGCTTTGTTTCTGACAAGTTTGTGATTTGCTAAGTATTGAGAATCGTTATACTGTTTCTGGCATAGAGAGAATGGCCGTATATAATATTTTGTCAGTTGAATGAACTGACGGGCCCACAGTTTTATATGCAGGGTAAAGGTGCTTGACATAATTAAAGTATATATGCTGCTCAAGAATGATTTAAATGTTGTTTCATATAAATTATTGTAAAATTGCTTCCGCTGTGACAATGTACAAGTGTAATGTAACTCTGATGAAAGAAAAGTTTTTATTTTCTTGTAAAATTGTACGAAAGAAGTGTAAAGATCCTGTGGAACTTCAGATTCAGTTGTATTTTGGAATTCGGGGTGTTACGGAGTGGTATCAGAGCACGCTTCTAAGTAGTATAAATTTATAAGGAATGATACCCTAGAAGTGGACATTAGAGTGTGTGTTGAGTCTAGAGATTTAAATGTAAGTCACTTACATTTGTGTTGCTCTATGATTTATGCTTCTTCCTCTCTATCTTTAAAATGGCGGACCACTTCGACCCAGCTAGAGATGACAATTGGCACATTATTGAGGAAGATTACTATCCCGGGCAAGCTAATTCAGACAAGGAAGATCCCGAAGAAATGGAAGAGGAATGGCCTGAGTCCCGAGAGATCACTCCACCTCCGGATTCATCTGATGATTCTTCTGACGAAGAGGAAACAGTTCCAGGTAATCTCATTGTGTCTCTTCAGGGGCAGGTAGAGACTCTACGGGAGAGAGTGAGGCTCAGTTGGCGAAGCGCAAGGATGATTTTGCAGTTCTCAGTCATCGTGTTTGGGAACTCGAGAAGGGGAAAAACATGACCGATGTACTGAAGGAGGAAGTGAAGGAGCTACGGGGAGAGTTTCGTGAAGCCAAGAGCAACCGTAGGAGTTAGACCGTTGTATCATCTGCTGCTTTCATTTTGATGTCAGAAATGTTTTAAATTCGAATTTATAAAGTTTGAAGTTCAATGAAATGGAAATGTTGACTTAAAAGTTCATGTTTCATACTTCGAATTTAATGGATCTTTTGCATCAGAATATGGCTGGAAGACGAGCTCAAAATGGTGAAGGTCTGGACTTGAAAACGGAGCTAGCGAGGGTCTATCAGACACTCAATGCCATTGCCATGAATCAGAATCAGGGAAGTGTCCCTGCGAATCCAGTACTCGAAGCAATCAAACTCGTGGAATCATTTAAACGGATGAAACCACTGGTGTTTGAGGGAAAGTCAGACCCTGACACGGCTGACAATTGGATCCGACAGGTAGAGACTATCTTCAATGTCTTGGAGACCCCGGAGGGCAGCAAGGTGAAGTTGGCAACTCTGCAATTCGAGAAGGATGCTGCTGTGTGGTGGCAGTCGATGAAGCGGATGATGGGAGACTTGGTTCTTGGCTAGGAGGAATTCTTGGGGGAATTCTGCAGTCATTATTTTCCCTCGGACATCCAGGAGAAGAAGGCCATGGAGTTTCTGTCGCTGTAGCAGGACGGCATGTTGGTTAGGGAGTATGAGACCAGATTCACTCAGCTCTCAAGATATGCTCCCGAATTAGTGATGAATGAGGCGAAGAAGGCTCATAAGTTCGAGCATGGGTTGAGGCCAAGTTTGAGATCCAAGATGATACCCGTCGGTATCAGGAGGTTTGACAAGCTGGTCAAACGAGCGGCAGCCACGGAGGCGAACATGGAGCAGTTCCATGCTGTTCAGAATCGGAGGAACAACTGGAATGCGGGGAAGAGGCCCGCAGTTGCTGGCAATGTCAGGGGACAGCCACCCGCTCAAAGGTTCAAGCCTACGGGTGCGAACACTATTCAGGTGATAGGAAAACCTGGGAATACTTGGGTGAGACCTCCAGTGACTTGTTTCAACTGTGGAGAGACAGGACACTACAAGTCTCATTGTAGCGCCCCGAATTTCTAATATGATATCTTAGAAAATACGTGGCACAATCCCAGCATCAACTTCAATGTAACATTAAACACCACCAACACCAATAAAATTTTCAATTTTTATTACAATAATCTTTTACATAGCACAGCGGAATTAAAAAAAACATCTCAAGCAAAATCTTTTTTTTTTTTACAACACAGTCTTATTACAACACTGTTCTTACAAATTTACACAAACTCCATTAAATTAATTTATCTCAAAACTATCTCAAGCATCCAAACCTCCAAACTCTAAGCAACAACCTGCAACACATGAGGCTAGAGATGATCCCTAACCCCCAAAACTAAAGGGGTCAGCCATAAATGGTGTGAGTGACATAAAACAACAAACAACATAAATGAACATTAGTCATCAATCCTTAAACAACAGGTAGTAAGCATGAATACATAAAATACGATGTAGCAAGGAAAAGTGAACAACAAGTGAGACTAAACCAAGTGTCATGTGTAGAAAACAGGAAATCCACATGCATGAAAACCAAGTCAAGAAAACACAATTTCTATATGCGGACTCTCTAATGCGTACTTGTCGAAGTCTATGCATCCCACTCTACATAGGTTCGGTGCAAGCCCATAACGTCTTCACTTCATAGGGTTCAATCCCCCGATATGCAACTAATCCTAACACGATGACAACTACGAGATAAAGATAAACTGTGAATATTAGCCCATGGCCGATAATTCCGGAGATGAATCCCACACCGCAGGTATTTTACCTAGAAAATTCCGGAGATCATCCCACACCGAAACATTGACACATCATCACACGAATACCACATGTGCGTCGCCTCGACTCCGATAATTCCGGAGATCAATCCCACACCACAAGTAATTACCGTGATAATTCCAGAGATAAATCTCACACCACAAGTAATCTACCGTGATAATTCCGGAGATATATCCCACACCACAAGTAATCTACCATGATAATTCCGAAGATTAAATCCCACACCGAAAGCCATACTGAGGTACTTGACCAATGTTCCCGTTCATCATATCACCACTA
Organism: Hemerocallis citrina; assembly: GCA_017893485.1. Taxonomy (NCBI): domain Eukaryota; kingdom Viridiplantae; phylum Streptophyta; class Magnoliopsida; order Asparagales; family Asphodelaceae; genus Hemerocallis; species Hemerocallis citrina. The sequence goes on along the minus strand of CM030358.1, from coordinate 444,844,971 downwards.
GTGCCTGTCCTTATTATTTTTGGGTTACTTAATTACTCAATGAATCTCCTAGAGTTGGTGTACCCTACCGGACTTAACTCAAAACTAAACAACTGAAATGCCTCAACAGGCCTCAACAACATAACTCAATGCCGGTATACTAGGGTCACACACATCCTCTAGAGACTCGAACTCAAATGTCTAAACCAACTTTCCACCATAAATAGCTCAACTGAATATCTTAAAATCATATGCTTAACAGAAGACAAAGTATAGACTAAAATATTTGAAGACTAATCATTCGGAAGAACACTCAAGTTACGAAAACTCATCAGTACCAGTCGACTTATACTGTAGTAAGTCGACTGTCCAGAGGGAAAATATCCATGGTTTTAAGAAAATAAACTAAGTAACGTAAGTCGACTTAAAAAGCCATCAGTCGACTTACCCGAGACAAATTCCAATAATTGTTGAGAAAATATTCTAAATATTATAAGTCGACTTAAGGGGTCATAGGTCGACTGTCCAGAAAAGGAACTGCAATAACTTTACCAAATAAGTTCTAAGTACACCAGTCGACTGAACAAGGGTCTAATTCGACTGTCCAGAACGGATTTTCAAAAGGCTAAAGACACAGCAGTTGGGTCGTACCAGTCGACTGTCGGCTTACAGTTTGCATAGTTTAGGTCTGTATACAATAATCAAAACTTGAGTTTTTCTAAAGATTCATTGTTTGTGAAAATAATTCATATTCAGGTAAAAATGACAATCTCAAGTATCCTCAGGTTGGATACATTACTCAAATCAATCCATGTCTCAAATCTCAAGTTCTCATATTCTAAATACCTAATTCTTCCATTAGGGTTTCTCAATACTGAATTTCTTTCACAACTCAAAACTAAAATCTGATTTATAAACACAAGATCCAGATGTCCATCCATTCGATCATAATCATACTCAAATCTTGACATGCTTTCTAGCAATACAAATTTATAAACCAAGATCTACTAAACATTCATAGATTCACATACATAATCCAAACAACAACCATTGCATCGCTCACTAAACAAACAACATGTCAAACGAACAACTAAACAATCATTCACATAAATCAACAACAATCTGAATACACATCAGTCACCTAATTCAAACAACAAAACAAATTTCATGTCACTCACCTTGGAATTGAAAAGATCCAACGAAAAAGCCTTCCTTTTTGCGAGATCCAAATCTTCCTCTTGATTCTCCAAAGCAAATCAAAAAAAATTCTATCTTGTGCAGTGAATGACGGCTGCAAAATCCTTTTAAATACCCGGAATAAGAGTTTAGGATTTTACCCACTTTTACAAAATAATCCCTTCAAAATACAACTTTATATACATAGCTCTACTTTTGGAAATTCAATAAAATTCATTTAAATTAGGATTTAAAAGTAAAATATGACCCTAAATCTCAACCGGTACTGTTCAAAACGTCCAGGAAGTACATTTTTCATTTTAACCCCTAAAAATGTCAAATTTGCAAAAAGGTCCTTCTTTTCTCAAAATTTGCAAATAGTTCCAATTAATTTCAGAAAAATATGGAAAAATACTAAATAAATCCAAAATATTAAATAATAATTTTTCATGAAGAAAACTTGACTTTCAAATATCTCAAGAAAGTATTTGCACGTGTTTTGCACGTGTAAAAAGATAAACTTTTCTGAAAATATTCATAAATTCTCCAAAAAATCATTTTAGTCATTTATAAACCTTTAAAAATAATATTTTAAAAAATATGGGGTTCTACATCACTCCCTCCTTAGAAGAGTTCTGTCCTCAGAACTACTACTAATGAGTCCAAACCACATACCAACAAAGGGAACAATATCTCATAAATAGAACATAGTCCAAAAAATTGCATACGACAACACAATCAAAATAGAGGAAATACAACTTAACTCAATCAATGGTACAAACATTCAAAAGAGTCTCAATCACATAAAAGAAATACACTCATACAAAAAGCTCAGGGAAATCCTTTTACATGCGATCCTCTGGCTCCCAAGTAGCCTCCTCGAACTGCTGATTCCTCCACAACACCTTGACCATAGGTATCACCTTGCTTCCAAGAACTTTCTCCCTACGATCAACGATCTCAACAGGCTGTTTTTTGTAACTCAAGTTCACCTGTAGATCTTCAGGAACCTCTACCAACTGATGATTCTGATCTGACACAAACTTCCTCAATAACGACACATGGAACACATCATGCACTTGTGCCAACTCCTCTGGAAGCTTCAATCTATATGATGTCTTGCAAATCCGCTCCACGATCCTGTATGGCCCAATATACCTTGGCGCCAACTTTCCTCCCTTACCAAACCTGATTACTCCTTTGGTCGGAGAAACCTTGAGGAAAACTGCATCCCCAACCTCAAACTCCAAGTCTCTTCGTCGAGTATCAGCATAACTCTTCTGCCGACTCTGAGCCTCGACCAATCTCTTGCGAATCAGCTCAATCTATTCCGATGTCTGCTGCACGATCTCAGGACCATACATCTACCTCTCGCCAACCTCGTACCAACAAATTGGTGTCCTGCACCTCCGCCCGTACAAAGCCTCATACGGTGCCATCCCAATACTCGCATGGTAACTGTTGTTATAAACAAACTCAACCAATGTCAAGTATCTCTCCCAACTACCACCGAAATCCATAACACAAGCCCTCAGCATATCTTCCAGCACTCGATTCACCCTCTCCGTCTGACCATCAGTATGTGGATGAAACGCGGTACTAAAATTAGTTCTGGTGCCTAAAGCTGCTTGTAGGCTCTTCCAAAACCTTGAAGTGAACCTTGTATCCCTGTCGGATACAATCGACACAGGAACTCCATGAAGTCTCATAATTTCACCAATGTACAACTCAGCCAATTTCTCCATCGACCAAGTAATCTTCAAGGCTAGAAAGTGAGCCGGCTTAGTCAAACGGTCCACAATAACCCAAATCGAATCATTGCCCTTCGAACTCCTCGGAAAACCCGTAATGAAATCCATACTGATATTGTCCTATTTCCACTCCGGAATGGGCAACAGCTGCAACAAACCTCCAGATCTCTGGTTTTCTGCTTTGATCTGCTGACAAGTTAGACACCTTGCCACGAAATCTGCCACATCCCTCTTCATACCAGACCACCAAAAGTGTTGTTTGATGTCCCTGTACATCTTCGTGCCTCCTGGATGAACTGACAACAAAGTACTATGTGCTTCCTACAAGATACTATCTCTCAAATCTGCATTATCTGGAACACACAACCTCTCACCCAACCAAAGAATTCCATCTTGGACACGAAACTCTGATAGCTTGCCCTCTGAAAACTGTTGCAACATCTTCTGAATCTTTAAGTCTGATCTCTGACCTTCCATAATCCTCTCTCTCAAGGACGGCTACAGCCTCAACTGAGCCAAAGATGCCCCTAAACCTTGCAGCACCACCTCGATATCTGCCTGATCGATCTCTGCTGCCAACTCACTTCGAGTAGTGATCAAACTTGATAAACTACTCTTCCTGCTAAGTCCATCAACCACCACATTCGCCTTGCCCGGATGATACCTGATCTCAGGACGAATGTCTTCCAATACTTCTAACCACCTTCTCTGTCGAAGATTAAGATCCTTCTGTTGATAAATGTACTTCAGGCTCTTGTGGTCAGTGTACATGTTAACCTTCTCACCATAAACATAATGCCTCTACTGCTTCAAGGCATAAATGATAGTTGTTAGCTCCAAATCATGCATCGGGTAATTCTTCTCATGTAGATGCAATTGCCTCGAACCATAAGCAATAACCTTGCCTTCTTGCATCAAGACACAACCCAAACCTCTGAGAGACGCATCACTGAAGATATCATAATCCTTCCCAGCTTGTGGCAAAGCTAATATAGGTGCAGTGGTCAACCTTTCCTTTAACTCAAGGAAACTCTCCTCGCACTTATCAGTCCATAGAAATGCCACATTCTTCTGGGTCAAACCTGTCAAAGGAACTGCAATCTGAGAATAACCCTGGATGAGTCTCCTGTAGTAACCAGCTAAACCCAAGAAGCTTCTGACTTCCTTCACAGACGTTGGCCTGGGCCAATCCTTCACTGCTTCAACTTTCTGAGGATCAGTGACTACTCCCTCCTTAGAAAGGATATGACCAAGGAAAGCTACCTCAGACTTCCAAAACTCACACTTCGACAACTTGGCATACAAGTTATGCTCCTGCAATTTCTGTAATACCGTTGTTAAGTGCGTAGAATGATCCCCCTCCGACTTCGAATACACCAAGATATCGTTGATGAAAACCACTACGAAGGAGTCAATAAATGGCCTCAAAACCTGATTCATTATATCCATGAACACTGCTGGCGCATTCGTCAACCCGAATGGCAACACCAAAAACTCATAGAGTCCATGACGAGTCCTGAAAGCTGTCTTACTCACATCTTCCTCCTTGACTCGAACCTGATGATACCCTGATCTCAAATCAATCTTCAAAAACACCGCTGCTCCTCGAAGCCTGTCGAATAAATCATCAATCCGCGGCAGTGGATACTTGTTCTGAATAGTCACCCTATTCAACTCCCGATAGTCAATGCACATCCTTATTGACCCATCCTTCTTCTTGACTAACAGCATTGGCGCTCCCCACGGAGAAGAACTCGGCCTAATAAGCCCTTTGCTCAACAGCTCCTCAATCTGCTTCTTCACATCATCTTGCTCTACAGGTGCCATCCTGTACGGAGCCTTGGAAATCGACGCACTCCCCGGCTGAACATTGATGCAAAACTCTACATGTCTCTGCAGCGGTAATCCTGGAAAATCATCCAAGAACACCTTAGGATAATCTCTGACAACCGGAATGCCCTTGACTTCATCTGAAATTGCTATCTTGGATACCATTGCAGCCACCTTCGGAATCTTCTTCTTCCCTTGGAAAGTCACTGCAGGTCCACCTGGTGCTTTCACCAACACCTCCTTCTGCTTGCATTCAATTGTGGCATCATATATTGCCATCCAATCAATGCCCACGATGACATCCACACCCAAGACTTGCAGCTCGATCAAATCAATGCCGAACAACCTCCCACCAATCTCGATATTACAGCCCTCGTAATATCGATCAGCGATCAATTCTTCACCTGACGGCGTTGCCACCGACAATACCTTGCCTGGAAACAACTTAGGCTCCACACCTAAGATCCTTGCAAAATTTGGCGATACAAAAGTATGCGACGAACCAGTATCAAATAAAACCCTTGCCTTTATTCTCTTAATTAAAACAATTTCTGTTACAAGAAGAGTGATACTCAATCTCCAATTGTTCTCAAATAAAGGTTTTACTTATTACATTGATTTAAAATAAAAATCAAAATTCTTGCATACCCTGTATTTCATCTTCCGAGTTACCCGCGTCCTCCTCGGTTAATGCAAATACTCGCCCTTGCCTCTGGAATTTGCTTCCACCCGAACCATCCTTCCTCAGTTGTGGACAATGGGGCTTAGAATCTCCTACCTGCCCACACTGGGAACAAATCTGCTTTGCCAACTTCGGACACGCTGACCTGTAATGTCCTGCCTCCTTACAGTAATAACAAGTCACTCCCTGAGTTACTGGTGCCTTCTGCACTGGATCACTGAACTTGGCTTGTTTCGTTGGGAATCCCTTCCCACTCTGACCTGATGCTGGCCTCTTGTTCTGGTTCCATGTATCTTGCCTCTTCTGGAACTGGTCCATGTCCTCCTCGGTCGTAGCTGTTCTCCTGACCAGCTTGTCGAACCGTCTAACGCCCAACGGGATCATCCTTGACCTCAAGTTTGTCCTCAAGCCCTGCTCAAACTTCTTGGCCTTCTTCGCCTCGTCAACGATCAACTCTGGTGCATACCTCGAAAGTTGAGCAAACTTGGTCTCATACTCCCGCACGGTCATGCTGCCCTGCTGAAGGTTCAAGAACTCGGTCGCCTTCTTCTCCTGAACATCTAAGGGAAAGAAGCGATCCCTGAACTCCTCCAGAAAAGCTTCCCAAGTCATCGGCTGATCTCCCAAAGTCCTCTTCAGCAATTCCCACCAGACACCAGCGTCCTTTTCCAGCTGCATCATAGCCAACTTCACCATGCTGGCTACCAGAGTCTCCGATACCTCGAAGATGGTCTCCATCCTTCTAATCCAATCATCAGCTGCGGTTGGATCAGATTGCCCCTCAAAAAATGGTGGCCTCATCCTCTTAAAGGACTCGATCTGCTTGATAGGATCAGCATTAACCAATCCCTGTCCAGCTCCATGATTTTGCTGCTGATTCTGCTGTTGATTCTGACTTTGCACCAAATTAAATGCCATTAGCGCATTCAGAGTCTGATACACTTTAGCGAATTCAGCCTCAAGATCAATTTTCGTTCCTCGAGAACTACCAGATCCATCCTCATTGTTACCACCATTCATGGGCCTGGGTGCAACCATTCTGAATACTGCAAAACGAGGGAAAGTTAGAGCATCACACACAATTCAAACTCACATCAATATCCTTTGGCAAAACTTCACTTGTATCCCAAAGGTAAAACATCATATTTCAGTTCAATGTGATACTCACTCTTTAATGTCCACACCTAGGTACTCACACTCTAGTGTCCACACCTAGGTTATTTTTATGCCATGTTTATTATTACTATTGAAGCATGTTCTGATACCAATCTCTGTAGCGCCCCGAATTTCTAATATGATATCTTAGAAAATACGTGGCACAATCCCAGCATCAACTTCAATGTAACATTAAACAAAACCAACACCAATAAAATTTTCAACTTTTATTACAATAATCTTTTACATAGCACAGCGGAATTTTAAAAAAAAACATCTCAATCAAAATCTTTTTTTTTTACAACACAGTCTTATTACAACACTGTTCTTACAAATTTACACAAACTCCATTAAATTAATTTATCTCAAAACAATCTCAAGCATCCAAACCTCCAAACTCTAAGCAACAACTTGCAACACATGAGGCTAGAGATGATCCCTAACCCTCAAAACTAAAGGGGTCAGCCATAAATGGTGTGAGTGACATAAAACAACAAACAACATAACGGAACATTAGTCATGAATCCTTAAACAACAGGTAGTAAACATGAATACATAAAATATGATGTAGCAAGGAAAAGTAAACAACAAGTGAGACTAAACCAAGTGTCATGTGTAGAAAACAGGAAATCCACATGCATGAAAACCAAGTCAAGAAAACACAATTTCTATATGCGGACTCTCTAATGCGTACTTGTCGAAGTCTATGCATCCCACTCTACATAGGTTCGGTGCAAGCCCTTAACGTCTTCACTTCATAGGGTTCAATCCCCCGCTATGCAACTAATCCTAACACGATGACTACTACGAGATAAAGATGAACTGTGAATATTAGCCCATGCCCGATAATTCCGGAGATGAATCTCACACCGTAGGTGTTTTACCTGGAAAATTCCGGAGATCATCCCACACCGAAACATTGAAAAATCATCACACGAATACCACATGTGCGTCGTCTCGACTCCGATAATTCCGGAGATCAATCCCACACCACAAGTAATTACCGTGATAATTCTAGAGATAAATCCCACACCACAAGTAATCTACCGTGATAATTACGGAGATATATCCCACACCACAAGTAATCTACCGTGATAATTCCGGAGATTAAATCCCACACCGAAAGCCATACTGAGGTACTTGACCCATGTTCCCGTTCATCATATCACCACTAGTGTCTGTCCTTATTATTTTTGGGTTACTTAATTACTCAACGAATCTCCTAGAGTTGGTGTACCCTACCGGACTTAACTCAAAACTAAACAACTGAAATGCCTCAACAGGCCTCAACAACATAACTCAACGCCGGTATACTAGGGTCACATACATCCTCTAGAGACTCGAACTCAAATGTCTTAACCAACTTTCCACCATAAATAGCTCAACTGAATATCTTAAAATCATATGCTTAACAGAAGACAAAGTATAGACTAAAATATTTGAAGACTAATCATTCGGAAGAACACTCAAGTTACGAAAACTCATCAGTACCAGTCGACTTATACTGTAGTAAGTCGACTGTCCAGAGGGAAAATATCCATGGTTTTAAGAAAATAAACTAAGTAACGTAAGTCGACTTAAAAAGCCATCAGTCGACTTACCCGAGACAAATTCCAATAATTGTTGAGAAAATATTCTAAATATTATAAGTCGACTTAAGGGGTCATAGGTCGACTGTCCAGAAAAGGAACTGCAATAACTTTACCAAATAAGTTCTAAGTACACCAGTCGACTGAACAAGGGTCTAATTCGACTGTCCAGAACGGATTTTCAAAAGGCTAAAGACACAGCAGTTGGGTCGTACCAGTCAACTGTCGGCCTACAGTTTGCATAGTTTAGGTCTGTATACAATAATCAAAACTTGAGTTTTTCTAAAGATTCATTGTTTGTGAAAATAATTCATATTCAGGTAAAAATGACAATCTCAAGTATCCTCAGGTTGGATACATTACTCAAATCAATCCATGTCTCAAATCTCAAGTTCTCATATTCTAAATACCTAATTCTTCCATTAGGGTTTCTCAATACTGAATTTCTTTCACAACTCAAAACCAAAATCTGATTTATAAATACAAGATCCAGATGTCCATCCATTCGATCATAATCATACTCAAATCTTGACATGCTTTCTAGCAATACAAATTTATAAACCAAGATCTACTAAACATTCATAGATTCACATACATAATCCAAACAATAACTATTGCATCGCTCACTAAACAAACAACATGTCAAACGAACAACTAAACAATCATTCACATAAATCAACAACAATCCGAATACACATCAGTCACCTAATTCAAACAACAAAACAAATTTCATGTCACTCACCTTGGAATTGAAAAGATCCAACAAAAAAGCCTTCCTTTTTGCGAGATCCAAATCTTCCTCTTGATTCTCCAAAGAAAATCACAAAAATTCTATCTTTTGCAGCGAATGACGACTGCAAAATCCTTTTAAATACTCGGAATAAGAGTTTAGGGTTTTACCCACTTTTACAAAATAATCCCTTCAAAATACAACTTTATATACATAGCTCTACTCTTGGAAATTCAATAAAATTCATTTAAATTGGGATTTAAAAGTAAAATATAACCCTAAATCTCAACCGGTATTGTTCAAAACATCCAGGAAGTACATTTTACATTTTAACCCCTAAAAATGTCAAATTTGCAAAAAGGTCCTTCTTTTTTCAAAATTTGCAAATAGTTCCAATTAATTTCAGAAAAATCTGAAAAAATACTAAATAAATCCCAAATATTAAATAATGATTTTTCATGAAGAAAGCTTGACTATCAATCTTCTCAAGAAAGTTTTTGTACGTATTTTGCACGTGTAAAAAGATAAATTTTTCTGAAAATATTCATAAATTCTCCAAAAAATCATTTTAGTCATTTATAAACCTTTAAAAAATAACATTTTAAAAAATATCGGGTTCTACACTCATTGCCCCAAACTGCAGGAAGTCGTCCGTAATGGACCAACTCAGCAGACCGGGAAGAAGCCGTACCAGCAGGGGCCAGTATTTGGGTTGACTGAAGCTGATGCTGATCAGGTGGATCACGTCATCACTGGTACGAGGGAGGATGTTTAGGAATATTTTCTGTTGTCGCTTTTTCCCGTTAAATTAGTGAACTGTTATATGACGAGTGTATGTTATATAATAGGAGAACATATTTTGAATGGAAAAAAAGTTGTTTTTTTGTTCGATACTGGGTCCTCTAATACTTTTGTATCAGCTAAATTTGCTAAAGTTCTGAGAGTCGAACCGAAGATATTTCCAGGCAAGGTTTTAGCAATAGCTACTCCGTCAGGGGAGACTCTAACCACTTATCGATACTATGCTGACTGCGAGATCGTGATTGGAGATTGAATTTTCGGGATCGATCTGATCGAGCTGAATATTTTGGGAGTCGATATTATCATTAGCATTGATTGGATGTCACTGTACTGTGCGAACATCGAGTGCAAGACCAAGACGGTAACAGTAAAGACTCCAGGTGGACCTGAAGTCACTTTCCAAGGGAAGAGGAGAGTTCAGATTTGGTTGCTTCTATCAGCCAGAAGAGAGGGATTCCTGTAGAGGTGCAGCAAATTTTTGTGGTTCGGGATTATCCGACTGTGTTCTTAGAAGATTTGCCTGGGTTACCCCCGCATCGTGATCTGGAGTTCAGCATCACTATTCTGCCAGAGAGTGCACCTATTTCCAAGGCACCGTATAGGATGGTGCCTGTGGAGCAGGATGAGATCAAACGGCAGATTCAGGAACTGTTGGAGAAAGGCTTTATTCAACCGAGTGCGTCACCTTGGGGAGCACCGGTACTTTTGGTAAAGAAGAAGGATAGTTCGATGAGGATGTGCATCGATTACCGAGAGCTGAAAAAGGTCACTGTTCAGAATAAATATCCGATTCCACAAATTGATGACTTGTTCGAGCGTCTACAAGGAGCAGCTGTTTTCTCCAAAATAGATCTTCGACCAGGATATCATCAAGTTCGAGTGAAAGCTGAAGATGTGCATAAGATTGCATTCAAAACTCAACACGGGCATTACGAATTCTTAGTTATGCCGTTTGGGGTGACGAATGCGCCAGCAATCTTCATGGACATGATGAACAGTGTTCTGAGGCCGATCATTGATTCTTTCGTCATGGTGTTTATCGACGAATTCTCGTGTACTCCAAGTCGGAGGAGGAACACACGGAGCATCTGGGAGCAGTTTTGAGGAAGCTTCAAGAGAAGGAGTTGTATGCCAAGTTGTCCAAGTGCGATTTCTGGAAATCTGAAGTGGCATTCCTAGGTCACATCCTTTCTAAGGAGGGAGTGGCAACTGATCCTCAGAATATAGAGGCAGTGAGAGATTGGGCAAGGCCTACTACAGTGAAAGAAATCAGGAGTTTCCTTGGGTTAATTGGGTATTACAGGAGGTTCATCCAGGACTATGCTCAGATAGCCGTGCCGCTCACTGGTCTGACAAAGAAGAATGTAAACTTCAAGTGGACCAAACAATACGAGGAAAGCTTTTCGGAGTTGAAAGAGAGGCTGACTACTGCACCCATTTTGGTTTTGCCTAGAGCAGGTGTTGAGTATGATGTCTACAGTGATGCTTCACATCGTGGGCTTGGTTGTCTCTTAATGCAAGAAGGGAAAGTAATCGCTTATGGGTGTAGGCAACTAAGACCGCATGAGAAGAATTATCTGACAGCTTGTTGGATACAAACAACGAGCTCAACGCTATGCTCTCTGCTCGAGCTCCATCAACAGCTCATTGGCTCCAAACAATCAGTTCAATGCTCTGTTCTCCGCTCGAGCTCCATCAAATAACTCGATGGCTCCAAACAACGATTTCAATACCCTTATCACTGCTCAGGCCCCATCAACAACTCATTCGACTCCAAACAATGAGTTCAATACCTCAATCTTTGCTCAAGCTTCGTCAACAGCTTGTTAACTCCAAATGGCAATTTCAACGCCTCACTCTTTGCTCGAGCTTGATCAACAACTCGTTGACTCCAAACAATGATTTCAACACTCTGATCAACCAACAAACATAGCATTGGATTGCACAATGAAAACTAGAAGGGAAGAAAGAACTCGTTTTATTGTTGTTGTTGCTTGAAGTTGCAAAATTCCTCTTCTCCAATCTCTTTCTCTTCCCAAAACTTTCCGATCGCGCTTCCTTCTCTTTCTTTTCTTTTTTATTTTATTTTCTTTCTTTTATTTTATATCAGCCTTTATATATAGCAGCAAAAGAAATCCTCAAAAGATAAACACAATTACAACCAACTTGGACCCGAAACGCGCAACCCGAATTTTCTGTTCTCGAATTTTTGGGCACAGTTGTAGTAAAATGAATTTTTCCAGAGCTACAAAACTTCCTTCACAATGTATGACTACTCGTTTTGAAGAAGACTCGACCACCGGCATCTTTGATTTTGAACAAAAATTAAGATTCATCCATCTTCATGTCCAAAACAACTGTACAAGTTCTATGTGCTGCATTTTTATAAAGAAGATGAGAGTTAATTAATTAATAGGATAATTTTAAGTTGGAATAATTAGTTAGTAAAAATCTACATATTAATATTAATCTTTTATATTTTAAACTAATCAGTCAACTAATTTAATCCAATAATCAATTTGATATTTTTTTTTCAAATCTTTATCCTTGTTTTCTTCCTTGATTTTACCAAAACACATCTTTTGCACTTATCCATTACATTCCTTCAAAATCAAACAAATAAATAAAAATAACTCGAAAGAATATCAATTTTAAAGAAATAAACGAAAACTTGCAATTTTTATGCATAAAAATGACAATAAATTCATATACAAATTTTACTCATCAATCTACATCAACTTTGTCTCGTAGTTGTCTCAACAATCTCGCTGGGCGCAAACGGCAAGTTCAAACTTTCAACTCTTTCTTAAAGTTGTCTCACCGAACTTACTGGGATCAAACAGCAAGCTTTATGTTCAACTCCATCTCAGAGTTACCTCTATAAACTTGCTGGTCGCAAACAGCAAGTTCTACCTCCAACTCTGTCTCAAAGTTGCCTATAGTAACTTTTTAAGCGCAAACAACAAGTTCAAATGTCCGACTCCGTCAAAGAGTTCTCAATTAACTTGTTGGGATAATATAGAAAGTTTACATCAACTCTGTTTAAGTGTTGTCTCTCCAAACTTGCTTGGACCAGACGACAGGCTTAATTTCCAACTCCATCTTAGAGTTGCCTCTACAAACTTGTTAGGAACAGACAACAAGTTTGGTAACTGTTGCTGCTGATTTTGGTGTGGGAGCAAACAGATGAATTTGTGGATTCTTGGAGAAAATAATAAAGCAAACCTGTTGAGTTGTTGACCTTCACCAATGTGTTGACTTGTTCTTTTGCCGCTATCGTTGACCTGCAAAAAGTGCGAGACACCGAGGTTGATCCCGACGACACACCCTCTGATGCTCTTGTCAGTAATCTGAATGATTAAGAAAGAGCTTTGATTGGAAAAGTATTGATTACGTGGTAACATTGGGGGGAGGGGGGTATTTATAGCCGCCTTAGGAACTAGTTTCGGGATAAGATCAAATCTCTACTTCCCAGTGAATGGATAGAAGTGATCAGGGCCGTTGATTAAGGACAATCATAAACCCTAATTCTTTCCAGCTGGACTGGGTTTCTTACGGGTTGTAACCCGCACCCAGTAAGACGGATCTATTCATGGGTTTTGGGCTTTTGGAAAAAAGGCCCAGTTCCCATTTCAGACCCATTTGTAGGTGAATTTACCATTTTACCCCTGGCCTTAAAGATTCGTGCCCGATTTGACCGGTCCCGATTTAATCCCATTTTTAGCCATGTCACGAGCCCCCCACTCCTGGAGACTGAGTTATGTAGTCTTTAAGGAGTAGTTTTGTTGTTCTAATGGCGTACGGAATTTTATCGGTGTTCTTAAGGGAGTTCGGATCTTGCTTGAGGTGTAACGGTGTTATTCTGAGCTTGTAAAATGCCCAAAAATATCCTCAGAATTTTCCGAATTTTTTGTGATTTTTCCAGATTTTTCTGAATTTTTCCTCATTTTTTTTGAATTTTTTATTCATTTTCCGAATTAAATAATTAATCATCAAAAATATTAATTAATTATTCTAATTTAATAATTATTTTTTTCAGAATTTTAAAATAAATATCCGAATTAATAATTATTTTTAGAATTTTTTAATTAATTTTTTTCTGTTTTTAAATATTTTTTCAGATTTTTTTAAATTATAAATTCAATTAAATTAATTAGTTAATTAAATAAATATTACCTGGACATGTGGTGCATTTTTGGACGTCGATCATGATCAGATGGCGCACATCGTAAAGCAAATCATTTTTTGGATACGTGACGCGTCTCTGGACATCGATCATGATCAGATGGCGCGCATCGCAAAGCAGATCATTTTAAGATGATCAAACGGCTTATGTAGCTCGGCAACATTTTTCTCCACTTGTGCAGCTCGGAACACGTGTTGCGAGGAATCCAGTGCCGACCCACTAGATGCTGACACGTGGCCAATCAACGTTGACCGTTGACCACCACGTGGCGCCCCTGAATTTTTTTTTCCCTTTCCTTTCCTTTCCTTCCTGCCCAACTCTTTCTATCTTCTTTCTTCCGCTCTGGCCTTCTTCTTCTCTCCTCTTCGTCTTTGTCTTCGAATCTCGTCCCCTTCCTTCGGCGCCACCTCAATAGCGAGAGAAGCTCGCGTCAGAGAGGAGCTCATCGTGGATGAAAGGAGATGGTGGGGAGCTAGCTCAAGCTCGGCATCGGCGAAGGTGGAGCTCTGGAGCCCGGCCATGGGGTTGGTCGAGACTGAGGTCGACTTAAGAGAGCTCGACGAGGAGGAAGCAGAGCTCGGAGGTTGAAGATGAACTCGGAGATAATGGAGCTCGACGAGGGAGACGTCGAAGCTCAGGGGTTCATTGAGGGAGATGAGCTCGGCTATGGGCTCGGCACTATGGAGGTCGACGAGGTCGACGAAGAAGGGGACTAGAAGCTTGTGAGCCCTGTGGATTGGCGAGCTCGACAACAGAACTCTTGGGCTCGGCGGCGGAGGCAGCTGGTGGCGAAGGGGGGAGCTCGGCGGTTGCTCGAGCTTCGTCGAAGAGTTGGTGGGTTGAAGAGGATGAGTGCTGGAGCTCGAAGAAGTGGCAGAGTTTACCATGGAGGTGGGTTCGAGCTCGGTGAGGTGGAGTTTGGCGGCGTGGAGCTCGATGCTTCGGAGCTCGAGGAAGGGGACGTCGGAGCTCGAGCTCGGCTGCCGTGAGGGGTCTCCTCGACATTGGAGGCGTGCTCAGGGGTGTCGAACTGTTGCTGATGGAGCTCAACGACGAAGAAGATGGGTTCCTCGTGAAGGTTGGAGATGAGCTCGTGAAGGTGAATGGGAGTTCAGAGCTTCGAGCTTTGGAATATGGCGAGCTTGGGGTGCTCGAGCTATGGCGAGGAGAGGCCACTGGAGCTTCGAGGTTTTTTTTTGTTCTGTTTGTTTTTGCGCCAATTCGAAGAAGAGTAGGGAGAGGAGAGATGTGCAGTTGTGTTCTTTTGGTTATTTGGTTTATAACGGGTTCGAATCCGACCCGTTAACCTATCCGCTTCTATTTTTTGGATTGATTGAATCTGAGCCGCACATTGTGTTTGAGCACGAATTTTGAGGTGAAACTTTTGCCATTTTGCAGTTCGGTAGCATATTAGTTCGGATTGTAGATTCGAGCTACGTTACTCAATCTGGACGGTTGATCATGATCACGGTGCTAATCACGAGGCAAAAGGCTCAGATCACGAGAAAACGTGATCTTGTCGTTTTGTGGTCGTGGAGTAATCTGAGTCGTTTAATTGTCATCAGGCACGAATCATGATGATGAATTCATTTTCCCCCAATACGCAGCTCGGAATGCAAGTTGCTCGGGTTGCAGATCCGAAGTACGTGGCGAGATGTGGACAGTTGATCACGATCGTGGTGCGAATCACGAGGCGATAGTTTTTGCCATTTACTCGCTCTGCGCAGCTGTGTTGTGATCCACTTTTTCGGTGCTACGGAGGTCCGATCGGGGCATTGGACCACTCATTTCGAAGCTAACTCGAAGATCTACAACTTCTCTTTAGGAGTGGGATGAAGATTCACCCTTCTTCATGGTCAAAATAGCCCTCCAACATTCTTGTCTTCATGAAGTTAAGCAGTGTTTTGGTCGTGAGGATTTTCGAAGAGGAACCCACTCCTAGGAGCGCAGAAGATGGGCTAGGAAGATCCTCGTAAGAGCCATGGGAAGATTCATTCTTGGAGGTGAGTGCAAGGAGCAACTCCTGGGGAGAGTTCTAGCTCGGAGCCCATTGAGAGGAAGGGCACTCATGAGGCGAACGGAGTGAAGAACATCACAAGGCTCTAGGAGAGAGCAATTCGTGAGGCGAGTTTGAGGAGCAACTCTAGGGGAGAGTTTTGAGCTCCGAACTCGCTTAGAAGAGGCCCGCTCGGGGGGGCGAGCGGAGCGAAGAGCTTGGCTCTAGGAGAGAGCCATTTGGGTGACGAGTTTGAGGACCAACTCTAGGAGAGAGTTGTAAGCTCCGAACTCATTGAGAAGAGGTCCGCTTTGGAGGCGAGCGGAACGAAAAGCTTGGCTCTAGGAGAGAGCCATTTGGGAGACGCGTTTGAGGAGCAACTCTAGGAGAGAGTTGTAAGCTCCGAACTCGTTGAGAAGAGGCCCGCTTTGGAGGCGAGCGGAGCGAAGAGCTTGGCTTTAGGAGAGGTCCATTTGAGAGATGAGTTTGAGGAGCAACTCTATGAGAGAGTTGTGAGCTCCGAACTCGTTCAGAAGAGGTCCGCTTTGGAGGCGAGCAGAGCGAAGAGCTTTGCTCTAGGAGAGAGCCATTTGGGAGACAAGTTTGAGGAGCAACTCTAGGGAAGAGTTGAGCTCCGAACTCGTTGAGAAGAGGTCCGCTTTGGAGCAAGTAATTTGAAGCGGAATCGAGCCAAGTGTTGGACTCAGAACTCGTCATTTTTTAGAGAGATTCAACGGTTGTGAGAGCAGTTCCGAATGGTGAACCACTTCTTACCCGCTTATGAGCAAGTAATTTGAAACGGAATCGAGCCAAGTGTTGGACTCCGAACTCGTCGTTTAAGAGAGATTCAACGGCTGTGGGAGCAGTTCCGAATGGCGAACCACTTCTTACCCGCTTATGAGCAAGTAATTTGATGCGGAATCGAGCCAAGTGTTGGACTCCGAACTCGTCGTTTAAGAGAGATTCAACGGTTGTGGGAACAGTTCCGAATGGCGAACCACTTCTTACCCGCTTATGAGCGAATAATTTGAAGCGAAGTCGAGCCAAGTGTTGGACTCCGAACTCGTTGTTAGAGGGGGTTAACGAGTTGTAGGAGCAACTCTGAATGGCGAGCTGACCCGTCCTTACTTGTTTGCAAGCTGCTAAAGCAACGTCGAACCAAGTGTTGGACTCCAAACTTGTTTTTTTAGCTTAGTAAGTTGCGGGAGCAGCCATGTAGGAGAAGCTAGACTCTGAACTCACTATTTAGCGAGTCGTGACTCGGAGAGATAGAGATGAAGCAAGAGCAATAATTTTCAATGAAAAAATGTAAAGTTTTATTGAAATAAACTAAGTGGCCGCTTCAATAGGGCGAGCTTTTTTACATGCTATTGGCCAGATTAAAAGCATTAGCCTTATTGAAAAACAAGATCCTACTTCTACGATAAGGTGAAGGCCTCTTGGGAGGAGCTGGGTTCTCCCTTGATTGGACCCCCTTTGATGAGGTGGAAGACGGCCCCAGGTTCTGAGTCTTGAAGCTCGGTGGGTCTCTCTGTTCGTTTGTAGGGTCCTCAGGGGGGAGGCACGGCCCCATCTTTTTGGACAAACTTGGTCAGGTGTCCCCGCTGTATGAGTTCTTCGATCTCCTCCTTGAGAGCCCCACAATCATCCGTGTCGTGGCCGTGGTCCCTGTGAAAGCGGCACCACTTATCCTTATTCCTCTTCTTGCCAGGTGTATTCATTCTAGGAGAAGCACGGAGTAGCCCTTCCTTGTCCACTTCCATAAGAACTTTTGATATATTGCCAATGAAGGGGATGAACTTCTCAAAATGAGGAGTCGGGCGGCGCTGGCCATTACCTGTCCTTCTGGGATTTTTGGTACCCCTCTTCGCTTGTATTCTTCCGTTTGTTCCCGGAAGATGATTCTTCAAGAGTAGGGGGGTTGAGAGCCTCTTCCACCCAGTATGTACTTCTCCATCCTAAGTAGGAGTTCTGAGAAGTCCCGAGAAGGCTTCTTGGCAAGGGACTCCTTGAGGCGAGTGTTAGTGACGTTGCGCTCGAATGCGGCAGAGGCTACTGATTGGTTGAGGGCGGGAATAGACCGGGCTTCGGCGGTGTAGCGTTGAACGTAATCCCTTAGGCGTTCACCCTTTTCTTGGTTGAGGGTCAGTAGAGATACACTTGTTTTCTTGGCCCGGCGGCTACTCACGAAATGAGTAAGGAAGAGCCCTTCGAACTGATCAAATAAGAAGATGGAGGCCGGGGCGAGTCGAGAGTACCATTCTCTCGTAGGCCCCTTCAGCGTGGCAGGGAATATCTTGCAGAAGAGGGCATCTAAAGCATGGTAGATCATCGTGAGAGCTTTGAAACTCTCTATGTGATCCGCGGGGTCCGACTCCCCGGTATATGACTCGAAGTGAGGCGGTTTGAAGTTTTCTGGGACGGGGGCCTCCATGATGGTGCGGGAGAATGGAAGTCTACTCGGGCAGAGGTTTATCGCCTATTGCTCTTCTTCCTTGTCAATTCGGCCGAGGCACCTCTCCATCTCGTGGAGACAGCAGTAGACTGAGTCTTCTCTTTGATCATATCTTGCCGAGCCCCGGGACTCATCTTCGTACGAGGGTGGACTGGGGCTGCGGTGATGGTAGCTTGGAGATGGAGGAGCACAGGGATTGAAGGCGGTGGCTCCTAAGTGGCTCATGAGTAGGTGGCCTTTGGTTGTTATTTGGGGCGATATTGAGGGCCCGTAAGACTGCCGCTTGGAAGTCTTGAAGATCTGCCCTTATGACCGGTGCCTCTCCAGCTTGGCGGTCCCTATGTGCGGCTCGGCTTAGTAGAGAATGAGTTCTCCACCGATGACGCTGAGAGGACTCTCTTCGCCTCCTCGGGAGAGGGTATCTTCTAGTCCTCGGTCGGCGGGGGGTCCGGACTCTTGAGGTCCCTGGGTGCTCAGGTTGATGGACTCCCGGAAGGGCTCGCCATCCATTCAGGCAAGTTCGGAGGTCGACCCCCTTTTGGCAATCGGCAATCACTTGACGAAGATCCCGCTCATGAGGGCTTCGAGAAGCCATAGATTCAACTGAAGGATTGGGACCCGCGGCATGGTCATAAGGAGGATGTTGCTTCGGACGACTCTGACAAGAGCCCCTCTGGGTAGCCTCCCGAGACCCTGGAGGGGCCTGTTGAGGATGAGCACCTTGAACCGGAGGAGGGAGAGGAGGAAGAGAAGTGGTTCTTCGGCTGGAGACTGTTGCCTTCCTCTTCTGTTTTGAATGCATGGCTTGAAACTAGTCTCACTGATGAAGTTAGGTTGGATTGCATTTTTGTTTCCCACAGACGGCGCCAATCTGTTGCTGCTGATTTTGGTGTGGGAGCAAATAGATGAATTTGTAGATTCTTAGAGAAAACAATAAAGCAAACCTGTTGACCTTCACCAATGTATTGACTTGGTCTCTTACCACTGTCGTTGACCTACAAAAAGTGCGAGACACTGGGGTTGATCCTGGCGAAGCACCCTCCGACGCTCTTGTCAGTAATCTGAATGATTAAGAAAGATCTTTGATTGGAAAAGTATTGATTACCTAGTAACAGTGGAGGGAGGGGGTATTTATAGACGCCTTAGGAACCAGTTTCGGGATAAGATCAAATCTCTACTCCCCAGTGAATGGATAGAAGTGATCATGACCGTTGATTAAGGACAATCATAAACCCTAATTCTATCCAACTAGACTAGGTTTCTTGCGGGTAGGAACCCGCACCCAGTAAGACGGATCCGTTCATGGGTTATTGGGCTTTTAGGAAAAAGGCCCAGTTCCCATTTCAGACCCGTTTGTAGGTGAATTTACCACCCCTGAGCTTAAAGATTCGTGTCCGATTTGAACGGTCCCGATTTAATCCCATTTTTAGCCATATCAGTAACCAACTTTGCTACGAGTTTTCTCGTTAAACTTGCTAGGATCAAACAGCAAGTCCAACATCAACTTCGTCACAGAGTTGTCCCTCCAAACTTGTTGGGATCAAACGGCAAGTTCTATGACCAACTCCATCTCAGAGTTACCTTCAAAAACTCGTCGAGCGCAAACGGCAAGTTCAAGCATTCAACTCCGTCACAGAGTCACCTCAACAAACTTGCTAAGATCAAACAGCAAGTCTGCTACAGCTCTTCTAGGACAGCTACATGTACAAGATCCAACAATCAAAGCACTCAACCCTAGACCAACAGGACACTCATCGAAAAAAAAATTGCTCTATCGACAAAACAAGCGAACAACACATTGTTTGGTCGATGAAAGAGCAGTTCAACCAAACGAGCGACAAAACGCTGGATCGAACAAGCGAACAACACAACCTTTTTGATCAACAAAATATTAATTCAACAAGGTAGATCGTTTAGCAAACATTCGATGGCGAAAACCCAGGCAGGATATTCTCTAATGCACACTCAACAAGTCCAATGTGGTTGATGCAAATAGAGATAAGTACCCACTTGATCTTGAGGTGTTCGGTTGCATGGCAAGTATGGAGCAACACCCCTCTTCAATCGTCAGTTGCGTTTGCTTCGTTGATCAACGCTTTGATAAATGCATGTACTTTAGGTAAGAAATTTGGAAGCACTCAGAATTGGAGCTCAGTTTCCTCAAAGCTACAAAAGCAACAACAAAGAGAATAGAAGTCCAAAAACCCAAGAAGTAATGGACTTCGGGTTAGAGTCCACTATCCAAACTCCCAAAAAACCGCAAATCCAAAACCCAAACTCCTAAATGCAGTACCAAAATGCCCAACTTCACAAGAGAGATATAGGGCTTCGGGTTGGAGCACTATTTAACTCCAAAACCCGAACCTGAAATCCAAAGAATCCAAGCTTTGAAAACAACTCCAAGCTACAATCAAGCTCTGCGTACTTGATCACCTCCAAGCTATGACTCCACCAACACCAAATTGGGCCCAATGTTGACCTCGAACTTAGGCTAAAACCAAACACAACACTGAAGTTCGGCTAAAGCTCAAAGAGTAGCAAGGGCCTCGAAGAAGTCGAATCTGAAGCTTGCAGACTCGAAAACAAATGAAGACTCCAACACATTTCTCGCCGGGTTGCTTACCCAAACAACAGTAGATAGATTGAGCCGAGCTCGATGAAAGAACTGGCTCGCCGAAGCTACTGCTTGCCATAGGTGATAGCTCGACGGTAAGACCATAGTTCGATGAAGAAGCAGTAGCTCGGCAAGGCCATAGTTTGACCAAAGTCGTAGCTCGTTGAGAAACCCATAGCTCGACCAAGAAGGGAAGCTTGACGAAACTGATGGCTCGACGAGAAACTCATAGCTCGATCAATAAGGTAAGCTTGACGAAACCCATAGCTCAACCAAGAAAGGAAGCTTAACGAGATTCCTATAGCTCAACGAAAATGGGAAGCTCGACCAAACTCATGTCTCGACGGCGGTCGCTCGAAGGCTGTAGCACAACGAAAACATAGCTCGGCGGAAGTAATAGATCGATGGGAAATGGTAGCTCGAAGAAACCATAGCTCGACCAAATTCCATCAAGCTACCCATAGCACGACAGCGATATCTTGACGGAGAAGCTCGTGATCGATAGCTCGACGAAGATTAAAGCTTAACAAGAGCCATAACTTAACAAAGAGCAGTAGCTCGATGACTGCGTTGCATCTCAACGAAGTTGTTAGCTCAATGAAGTCAAAGTTCGATGGAGCAAATGTAGTTCGACCAAAATAGTGGTTTTCAAAGTAGTAGATCACCCAAATCCATAGCCTGGAGAATGCCTCGGTCGGCAAAGCTTCGAAATCCAAAAAGCAATGGCCATAGCTCGACGAAACCGTTGGGCGACGCAGCCGCCAGAAGCTGTCGCTAGCCATTAGATCCTTCAGAAATCGCGTGCCCCCTTGATCAACAACTCAGATGAAGCCGCGCCCACCTTTCCCCTCCGCTTCCACTCTCAGCCGCCTATCACTGCGAGATTCGCTCAAGTGCGTGATTGACGCACACTGATGTGCCACATCTCTCATTACCCTCACCACCACCAAAACTCATCAGGTGGCAAGCCAGGGTATGATGAACTCTTCAGATTACATCAAAATCCATGCTGGCTTGATAATTCATGAAAAATCCCCAGAAATTCATTTTAAAAAAATTAATCAAAAAAATCCAAATTTTTTTATATAATTTAAAAAATTAACTAAAATTTCTGAAATAACATTCTAAATTTGGGATTATTAATTAAAAAATTTGAAAAAGTGATGTTAAATTTGGGAAAAATTCAGGAAAATGTTCACTGCATCCAGAAGTTTCTGATAAGTTTCAGTTATCTCCAATACACCCTAAAAGCTAAGATTATACTCCAGAATTTAAAACAGGGCAAACTACTTCTCAAAAGGTAAGAAAGTTGTAATACCCTGTATCTTAAGAGTGTATATATATATATGGAATATTAGAAGTGGGCCTATAGGGTATTATTATGGGTTTGGTTGTATAGGAATGGGCCATATATAAGAAATGAAGAAGAAAAGTTTGGCCGGTTGTGTTGTGTGTTGTGTGCGCACGGTGGGCCCAAGGTGGTGTTGTTATGCATTTTGGGTGTGCTTGCACATACACGTGCATGTGTATGTGTAAAGTGAGTTAGTGGTGGTGAGCATGTTTAGTCCCACATCGGCTATTCAAGTGTGAGTTAGTGTGCATATATATAGTTGCCTAAGATCAAGGGGTACCTAAATAGCTATAGCACCTTTTGTGAAGTAAGCCTTTGGTAGGCCGTTGTTAGAATTTATTTTGTTTGCTCATGTAACGTCCCTACCCCTAACTCATAAAAATAATAGTATATATATGAGCTGTTATAAAACAAATTAGATGCTATGTAGTACAACTGCCCACTGCCCACCACAGACTGCCTCTCAAAAGGTGGATAACCGGATTGGTAACTCTTAATTATAGACTTAGTTATTTATATATTATTTTAATACTATTACTTACCAATATGGGATTATATTTCCATCCCCTCACCTTTTTTGTACAGCCAATTTTGCCATCCGGGTGGGCCCCCATATAAACTGCCACATCATCATCTTTTGACAAAGTCAAAGAGTGTAATCAACAGCACATCATGCTGTTATGCCATACATGTGCCCCCCCCCCCCCCTCAGTATACCAATTATATACCTATTTCAACATTTACCATTTCTTCCCTTAACCGCTACGAATGGCATCCTGATGAGGGGATCGCTTGGCGTTGGAACTCATCCGGGATTTTCTCTATTAAATCCTTCTATAATTTTCTTAATTTTCGCGGTACTACATCCTCATCCGCCTCCTTCATCTGGAACTCTTGTGCTCCCCTTAAGGTTCAAGTAAATACTTGGCTAGCGATCCACAATAAATTACTGACGGACGAGAATCTTAATAAACGTAATATAGCGTGGGGGCAACGCTGTCCGTTGTGTTCAGAGGTTTCTGAAGATGTAAATCATCTCTTTGTGGGATGCTCTTTCATCTCCCCTCCATGGAAGTTAGTTTCTCTTGCGTGGGAAAATCCAGCTTTGCCATTCAATCTTGAATCATGTTGGAGGTCCTCCCTTTCACATCCTAGATTTCGCAAATGTTGGGATCTATCAGTTCACATTATAATTTGGCTCGTTTGGTTGGAGAGGAACCGTAGACTTTTCTCTCACCGTTCTTCCACTATCGCTCATATGATTGATGATTTCCTTTTCCTTTTTAACTTTTGGTCCACTAATGCTTCTCACAATGACAGAGAGCTTTATAATGGGTGTCGTTTACATGATTCTTATCATGTTCTTCGCAGTCTTAATGCGTTTTGATGCTTCTTTCTCGCTTTAATGCTTACTGTTTTCTCCTATTGCAGGTTGGTTGAGTCGCTCTGTACCCTCTTGGCTCTGGTACTGAGGGTCTCTTTTTGTTCCCAGGCCTTGTTTTTGGCTCTGGTGGTTCTCGTTGGCTTGTTGGTGGCTTAGTTTTTTGACTCGGGGGTACTGTTGTTTCCTTGCTGATCTGATGGCATTTTGGTCCTGATTGTTTATATGTTGTGGGCTTAGTCCCCTATGTTCTGGTGCTCTCAGCCAGCTATTGGTTATTTATGCTGACCTTTGTAAACTTTTCTTCTACTAATCTTCTCTTGTTTATTAGTTCTTCCTGCTTATGCTTCTATGTGCCTATGTGGTTGTTTTATCTGTGCTTTGCTCTGCTATCTCTCAAGTTGCTGATTTGTGTATGGTATCTGTTATGCGATTGAGGGTTTGTTTGGTTCTATTTTATGTCCATGGATGGTTTATTTTAGTTGGTGGCGGTCTGGGGCGTTTACAGTTCCTGCTAGACGCTTTCCATCGGGTTGTTATTCTCAGTGCTCTAGTCTTGTTTCTTTTTTTCTGTCCCCTGTTGGGGGTGACCTGCGGTAGAGTGCTTTTTTGTCTGTTTTGTGGATCGCTATTCCTTTTGTGATCCCTTTGATTGCAGCAGTTGACGCTGCTTTCCTATTTATGGATTTCGTTTGCTTGGCTGGATGGTTTTCGAGACTGGAGTTTCGAGCTGCTCTGGTTTTCGACTTTCGGTGGAGGCCAAGCGGTGTGGGTGCTTTGATTGCTGCCCCTGTGCTGCTCTCAAGGGCGTCTCTCCATGCTGCTCTTCCTTAGCGAGCGGCTGTTTGGGCTGCTGAGTGTTATGTAGCTTGTTATTCTTGTATCTAGTTGGATTAGGTCTGTCTGTTTTTTGTTTTACAGCTTGTAAAACCCTCTGTTGTACATTTTCTTATTATTAATATATTTTTGCTGTGGCTGGAGTCTTTAGACTCTATCCGATCACATCAAAAAAAAAAACATTTACCATTTATCCATCCATTATATATAACAGCCCATTCATTTACCATTCATGCATGCATATTTACGATACAACCAACTTACATATATAATATATATATATACTATTTTTATTTTTTTATTTTTTTTCGAAATTCACGGGGTGTTACATACACCCTCCTTCAGAAATCAACGTCCTCGCTGACCACGGGCATGTCCACCGACTGAGTATATAGTCTCGCCAGACTAATCATAACAAGCAACCACAGTCCGCCGACTGGGTCTATAGTCCCGGTGAATCGCCACAGCCAACCCACCGCCCGACTATAAGACATGTCCCACACTCGGTGTCCAAAGTCAGCTCTTATACCATTTGTAACGCCCCTTCCCCTAGCTGAGACAATTTATACAATTTATAAAACAAATTAGATACTATGTAGTACAACTGCCCACCACAGCCTGCCTCTCAAAAGGTGGTTAACCGGATTGGTGACTCTTGATCATAGACTTAGTTATTTATATATTATTTTAATCTTATTACTTACCGATATGGGATTATATTCCCATACCCCTCACCTTTTTTGTACAGCCAATTTTGCTTTTTTTTTATACAATATTATATATATATATATATATATATATATATATATATATATATATATATATATACTCTTTTTTATATATATATACACTTTTTTTTGAATTAACTGGGCTGTTACACACACACACACCATCTCATTATACCAATTATATACCTATTTCAACATTTACCATATATCCATCCATTATATATAACAGACCATTGATTTACCATTCATGCATGCATATTTACTATACAGCCAACTCACATATATATATATATATATATATATATATATATATATATATATATATGTATGTATATATATACTATTATTTTTATTTTTTATTTTTTGTGGAAAATCACGGGCTGTTACAGCTCAGCTGCGCACGCATAGCTGTGTACGCAGCTGAGGCAGACTCGAGGCGTTACAAATGATATCAGAGCCGACTTTCGTCGCCAATGTAGGTAGGAGTGGGTTAGAGGTACGCCTGAGATGGAGCTAGGACAGTACGTGGTACTGGTAGCAAAATCAGGGTACACCACTCTACTTCAGATAGATAGGCGATCCTGAATCTGGATGCATGTCTCGAGCTCAGCGAGGACGCTAAGTTCTTAAGAGGAGGTGTATATAATACCCTGTATCTTAATAGAATATATATAGAGTAATGTTTCGTTGTGCACTAGGCCTCCATGTGCACTCGTGTGCAATCGGCCTTTCCGCCTTCGTATTGACGATTCGAATCGTTCACATTGATCTACACATCTAAATTAGTATAAACATGTAAAATCAAATTGTTTGAAATTCATTTGCCTATCCATTGAAGTGTTACAAAATTGCATGGCTGAAAATCGTTGTTTTTTATAGTCACATGATGGATGGACAAATAAATTTCAAATAATTTGATTTTACATATTTAGACTAATTTAGATGTGTAGATCAATGTGAACGGTTCGAATCGTCAATACGAAGGCGGGAAGGCCGAGTGCACACGAGTACACATGAAGGCCTAGTGCACAACGGAACATTAAAAATATATATATATATATAGAATATTAGAAGAGGGCCAATAAGGTATTATTATGGGCTTCGTTGAATAGGAATGAAGAAGAAAAGTGTAGCCGGTTGTGTTGTGTGCTGTGTGTGCACAGTGGGGCTCAAGGTGGTGTTGTTATGCATTGAGCTAATTGGCTATTTGACCCACTTTTTGGAAATATTTGGCGAAACGATCCTATTTAGAAAATATTTAGCAAAATGGCCTAGTTCTTAATTAAATTTCTATAATATACTTCCTATAATATTTTTTATAGGATGTGTGACCTTTTATTAAATTCTTAAGATTTTTGGGTTTTTGTATAATTTCTAGTTTTATTATTAAATATTTGTTTTCTATTCTATAGCTTATAAATTAGTGATTAATTTAAAGAAAATTACAGCAATTAAGTAAAAATTACATACTCTGTACTGGCTCTGATACCAACTTGGGTGCTGATATGGCTAAAAATGGGATTTAATCGGAACCGTCCAAATCAGGCACGAATCTTGATGCCCAGGGGTAAAACGGTAATTTCACCTACCAATGGGTCTGAAACGGGTACTGGTTCTCCTTCTGGGAAACCCACTAACCCGCAAACGGATCCACCTCAACTGGGTGCGGGTTTCAACCCGCAACAAACCCAATCCAGAGGGATAGAATTAGGGTTTCTGATTAAATCCTAATCAACGGCCCTGATTCATGCCTATCATTCCACTGGGAATTAGGGATTATGTTCCTAATCTGTTTACAAGGAGAATATTCCTTATCAGATCACGGGGATTACATTCCTAATCCAGTCCCTAAGACGCCTATAAATACCCTCATCCATCTCCATTAAGAGGTAATCAATCTTTTGCCAGTTTTACGCTTTTTCATAATCACTTCTGATTACTGACTTGAGCGTCGGAGGGTGCATTGCCAGGAACAACCCCAGTGTCTCGCACTTTTTGCAGGCGAACGGCAGGAGTCAACGGTCAAACTCTGGCGGAACAGGTAACAGGTTCGCTATTCAAGTTTCCTAAGAATCCACAAATACTATCTGTTTGCCCCCACACCAGATTTAGCGGCAACAGTTTGGCACCGTCTGTGGGAAACTAACGATAGCAACCTCCCCTCTTCCCGTTGGTCAGATCCGCTCCGGCCATGCCTCCTAGAAAAATCAGATCCAGAGGGTCCAACCGAGGACCCAACCCCGATCAGCAGCAAGAAATTGCCATCCAGCCTACCCAACAGTAGGGGCAACTTCCTCCTCCAGCGGAAGACCCGCTCCAACAGGACCTTCCTCCTCCTCCTCCGAATCAGCCACCTCCTAAGGGTCCTAACCCTCAGAAACAACCTCTTCACCAGGACCACGTCTCCATCCACAATGCCTCTTCGGACTCTATGGCCTCCTATCATCCCCGAGCTTCTGGTCTCCGCAACACCGCCCTCAATCGGCAGAAGGATGAGGATATTCGCCGCCATCTGGATGAAAAGCGGGCCCGAGAGGGAACCTCCCGCCTACACCGTCCGGATGAGCAGTCTCCTCGCCGCCGAGAATACAGAAGGTCCCCTATCCAAAGGAAGAGGAGAGAGTCCCCCGAGCATTACCGAAGAAGGCCACACTCCCCTGCAGGTCGGCAACAGCCTAGGAACAATGAGGCACCCATCACCCGTGCCGAGTTCCAGCAGTTCCAAGCGACAGTCCTACAAGCTCTCAATCTCTGTCCCAACACCAATGCACCCAAGATCCCCTCTCCTCCTCCGGTCCGAAGTCCTCGCCAACGGTCCCCATCTCCTCCTCCAGCCCCTAGCAACTCCCGGCATGCCCAAAGTCCTCGCCACTCAAGGGGCTACCGTCGTCGTAGCCCTCGCTCTCCCTCGTACGAAGACGAGTATAGAGACTCGGCTGATTACCGTCGAAGGGATGACGCTGTATACCGCCGTCTCCATGAGATGGAGAGGCACTTGGGTCAGTTAGACTGAGAAGATAAGCTTACAGGAAGGACCCTTCGACCCAGCAGACCTCCTTTTTTTCGAACCATAATGGAGACACATGTACCAATCGGCTTCAAGCCTCCTCAATTTGAGACCTACTCTGGGGAGACTGACCCCGTTGATCACATCAAAAGCTTCAAGACCCTAATGCTCATCCATCAAGCTTCCGATGCCCTCCTCTACAAAACCTTCCCCGCAACTCTCAAGAGCCCAGCTCGAGAATGGTACTCTTGCCTTGCTCCGTCCTCAATATTCTCCTTCGAGCAATTCGAGACCCTCTTCGTCACCCATTTTGTAAGTAGCCGTAGAACTGAGAAGACCAGCATCTCGCTACTGTACCTCCACCAGAAGAAGGGTGAGAAGTTGAGAGACTATGTGAAGAGGTTCACAGCTGAAGCCAGGTCCATAGCATCCCTCGACCAGTCGGTCGCTGCAGCAGCATTTCAATCCAATGTCCTCAACTCCAGCCTCCACTCCTCCCTCACCAAGAAGCCCCCACAGAACTTCTCTGACCTCCTCCTCCGAAGTGAAAAGTATATTCGGGCCGAAGAAGCCGAGCACCGCCCTAACTTGGAGGGGTCTTCCTCCGGGTTTAAGAGGAAGGGAACAGAAGACAAAGGAGCAAAGAAGCTCCAGAAGGATAATGTCGGCCAGCGCCGACCTCCTCCCAGATTCGAGAAATTTACTCCTCTCACCACCAACGTCTCTACCATCTTGATGGAAGTTGAGAAAGAAGGAATCATACCCCCTGCTCTGAAAATGAACACCCCCGGCAAAAGAAGGGATAAAGAAAAGTGGTGCCGCTATCACTGGGACCATGGCCACGACACCAATGATTGTCGGGCCTTGAAGAATGAGATAGAAGCCCTCATCCAGAGGGGGCAGCTGACCAGATTCGTGAGAAAGGACCTAGCCGACCTTCCTCCCCCGCCTCGGAGGGCGAATAAGCGTCCGGAGCGCGATGAAACGCCCGACTTCGAAGAGGAGCGTGTCCTGCACCTCATTCATGGGGGCCCAATGGGGGGCTCCTCAAACTCCTCTCGAAAGGTATTCATTAGAGAAGTCAATTCAGTCCACGCCACCCCTCCTCCCAAAGGCCTCAGAGTGCCCGTCACATTCTCAGACGAAGATCTTGAAGGTGTCCGCACCCCTCACTGTGACGCACTCGTCATCAACCTCCACATGGCGAACTTCAAAGTGGAAAGGATCCTAGTGGACAACGGCAGCTCCGTTAACATCCTCTTCCTCGCCGCTTTTAAAGGCCTCAAGCTGTCAAGAGAAAGACTTAAGCCCGCCGGCTACATACTCCATGGGTTCACGAGAGTGCCAGTGACTATTGAAGGGGTAATCACCCTCGATGTAACCGCTGGCAAAACTCCTACTACCCGAACGGAGTCAAAGGATTTTATGGTTGTGGATGTCCCTGCAGCTTACAATGTTATCCTTGGCTGACCCGGCCTAGCAGCTCTAGAAGTCGTCCCCTCTGCCTACCACCTCAAAATGAAGTTTCCCACTCGGGCCGGAGTAGGGAAAGTAAGGGGCAATCAGGAAACGGCCCGTAAGTGCTATATGACCTCTACCCTCGGTCCCGTTCTTTCCTTAGAAACCCTGGAAATCCCCCAAGATGTTGCCCGACCAACGTCCGAGCCGGTGGACGAATTAGAGGAAGTGCTCTTCTCTGAGTAGGATCCAACCCGAAAGTTTTTTGTTAGCAAGACCCTCCCGTCTAACCTATGCTCGGACATTGTACAGTGTATCCGAAGGAACCGAGACCTCTTCGCTTGGTCAGCTGCAGACATGCTCGGAATTTCTGAAGAGCTCTTGGTCCACCACCTTAGCGTTGTTCTGGGGTCCAAACCGGTTCAGCAGAAGAGGCGCAAGTTCGCCCCTGAACGCCAGCTAGCTATAAAAGAGGAGGTGGACAAGCTCTTGAAGGCTCGGTTCATACAAGAGGTGAACTACCCCGAATGGTTGTCGAATGTGGTAATGGTGAAGAAGTCCAACAGGACTTGGAGGATTTGTATTGATTTTACTGATCTCAACAAGACCTGCCCCAAGGATCCCTTCCCTCTTCCGAGTATTGACACTTTGATTGATGCCACCTCAGGACATGAACTCCTCAGCTTCATAGACGCCTTCTCAGGCTACAACCAGATCCGGATGTTTCCCCCGGATATCCCGAAGACATCATTCGTGACCGATCAAGGCCTCTATTGCTACAGGGTTATGCCCTTCGATCTGAAGAACGCAGGAGCCACATACCAACGCCTCGTCAACAAGGTTTTCCAAACCCATATTGGCCGTAATATGGAGGTATATATTGACGACATGCTTGTAAAGAGCATCCGAGGTGCCAATTATGTGACCGACCTCCAAGAAGCGTTTGACGTTCTGAGAAAGCACAGCATGAGACTCAATCCGAACAAGTGTGCGTTCGGAGTCTCTTCAGAGAAGTTCCTCGGCTCTATGGTTAGCCAATGAGGAATTGAAGCAAACCCTGAGAAAATCAAGGCCATATTAGACATGGCCCCTCCCAAAAATGTTAAGGAATTTCAGAGGTTAACAGGCCGCTTAGCCGCCATTGGGCGCTTTCTCTCGAAGTCTGGGGAGAAATGCCTCCCCTTCTTCAGGGCCCTCAGGGGGGCTAAAGGTTTTGAATGGGGACAACAACAACAGGAGTCCTTCGACCAGCTCAAGGCTTACCTCGTCAATCCTCCCCTCCTCAGCAAACCAATTCCTGGCGAACCCCTCTATCTCTACCTTGCAGCCTCCGAGCAGACCCTCAGTGCCGTCTTAGTAAGGGAAGAAGATCGAGCTCAAAAGCCCATATACTATGTGAGCAAAGTGCTTCGAGATGCCGAACTCCGCTACCCGAAGATAGAAAAGATGGCTTATGCCCTGGTGATGGCCGCGAGAAAGCTTCGCCCGTACTTTCAGTCCCATTCGGTAGTCGTTCTTACCGACCAACCGTTGAAGCAGGTCCTCCACAAGCCAGAGACCTCGGGCTGCCTTATGAAGTGGTCTATCGAGCTGAGCCAGCACGATATAACTTATCAGCCTCGGACCGCAATCAAGGCACAGGCCTTAGCAGAATTTATAGTTGAGAGTACCATCCCCGAGTCCAGCCAAACAATGAAGGGACCACCCGTCTGGTTGGTTTATGTGGACGAATCCTCCTACAATGAGGGAAGCGGGGCAGGGGTCATTCTGGCAGGCCCAGATGACTTCACCCTCCAATACTCCCTCCGTATCAACTTCAAGGCCTCAAACAACGAGGCAGAATACGAGGCGCTCATAGCCGGCCTTGGAATGGCACGAAATGCAGGGGCCCAATGCCTCTGGATCTTTAGCGACTCTCAGCTAGTCGTCAATCAGGTCCTCGGCGAGTATGAAGCACGCGATGAAAGGATGGTTAAATACTTAGCCAAAGTCAAGAGCCTCATGGCACTGTTTGAAGAAGCCCTCATCCAAAGAATCCCCTGAGAAGAAAATGCTCAGGCCGATGCCCTCTCCAAACTAGCCTCCTCCTCCCTTCAAGGTCTCGAGCAGACCGTTTTGATAGAAGTCCTTCTGAAGCCAAGCATAGAGGACGAGACTCTCGACTCTATAGAGACGTTGCCTGTCCTGCTCGAAGACAATTGGATGAAACCCCTCGTCGAATTCTTGAGGGACGGGCTCCTCCCCGAAGATCCTAAGGAAGCACGAAGAGTTAGAACCCGAGCCGAGCGTTACACACTAATCGGAGGTATCCTATATAAATGCTCCTTCACACAGGTAGACGGTCGGACTTACCTGAGATGCCTCTCCCCCGGGCAAGCCGATTACGTCCTGTAAGAACTTCATGAGGGCATCGGCGGGGCACACTCAGGGTCCAGAGCTCTTGCCCGCAAAGTGTTGAATTACGGATATTTCTGGCCCACTCTCTTACGAGATGTCGAATGACACGTTCGGCAATGCAGCTCCTGTCAGAAGTACGCCGACGTCCGACGCCTACCACAAGCTCCACTCACTTCCCTATCAAGTCCGATCCCCTTTGCAATGTGGGGGATGAATTTACTAGGGCCATTCCCACCAGCTTCCGGACAGTTCAAATTCTTAGTCGTGGCAATCAACTACTTCTCGAAATGGATAGAGGCCGAGCCCTTGGCCACGATCACCGAGAACAAGGTTGTTCAGTTCTTCTGGAAGAGCGTGATCTGCCGATTCGGCGTCCCTCGGATCATAATAACAGACAACGGAACCCAGTTCACCGGGGCTGCCTTCCGAGCTCTATGCAAAGACCTTGCCATCCAACACCGGTTCTCCTTCGTCTCTCATCCCCAGTTGAATGGCCAAGCCAAAAATGCTAACCGACAGATCCTCTCCGGCATTAAGAAGAGATTGGATAAATGTTCCAAAGGCCTATGGGTCGATCAGCTTCCCAACGTGCTGTAGAACTACCGCACCACAAAACAGATCCCTACAGGAAAGAGCCCATTCAATCTCACCTATGGGTCCGAGGCTATCATCCCCTTAGAAGTCAGAATACCCTCTCCTCGTCCAATAGCTTATGAAGAAGAGCAAAACGCCAGAGAGCTCCGAGCAAGTCTAGATCTGATAGATGAGATCCGAGAAAGAGCTTTCATTCGTCGGCAAAGCTACCGAAGAAGAATCGAGTTGGCATACAATAAGAAAGTCCGCCCTACGGACCTCAAAGAAGGGGACCTGGTCCTCCGAAAGTTAGCCATCTCATTCCCAGGTCAGAAGAGCAATTTGGCCCCGAATTGGGAGGGACCTTACAAGATCGTCAAAGAAGTCCGACCCGGCACCTACAGACTAGAAGACCTCGAAGGCAGGGAGTGTAACACCCCGCAAAATTGGAAATTACAATTTTTCTCCTGGGTGTTACGCACGTATATTTTTGTAATGTGTTTCACTACATATTTTGGATTCGTACTATTTATACATTTTCCGTATTGATTTCAGTCAACTAAAATATAATATTTCAATCCCTGGGATTTACGTGCTTTTTACGTGTTTTGATGCACGTATTTCCACCACTACGTACAATGTTTTCTATATGTTTAAATTATTTATTTTTATGTATTTAAATCTATTTTATAAAACTGAAATTTATTTTTCCCCCTATTTTGATTAAAATGCATTTTTTTCAATTTTTTGCACGTATGGTGCACGTGCAAATTTTTATTCTCATTTTGCTACTCTCATTTTACTATTTTTAGCATGCATTAATTTTATTTAGCCTTTCTTTTGATCCATGGACTTAAAGTTAAATTCTAGCCCAATAGTCTAATTAAAAAGAGAGCCCACTAGGATAATTAAATTAGTTGAATAAAATGTAGCCCATTAAGAAAGGAGTCCACTAGATAATTAAAATTAATTGATTAGTAATGGGCCCATGTAGCAAGCCCATTATTAAAATCACATTTTTTTAGTTGAACATGTACTAATACATGACAAGTTGCAATATTAGTACACATTTAGAGTTATAGAAATGTGTTCATATTTGTTTATGCATGTGTGCATGCATACACAAATGTATTTGGACCATTTTTTGGACAAGGGGAGGAGAAGAGTTGGTAGGTTGAGTTCGTGGAGAGTGGGGAGATGAAGAGATGGAGGTTTTAGGAGTTAAAAATATGAAGAGGTGAGAATTAAAATGAGAATTAAAATGAGAAGTTATTAGGTGGGAGATTTTGCAATATAGTCCCTAGCATTATCCTATAAATAGCAACCCATTTCTCATTCTTTTTCACACCAAAAATAAAATAAATAAGAGAAAGAGAAGAATAAAAGAAAGAGAGTGAGGGTCCTTTTGGAGGAATTGCTAGAGGAAGCCATTGCTAGGGAAAGGGAGCTTGCTAGGAGGAGGAGCCATTGCTAGGAGTTGTCTTGGAGCTAGAAGAAGTGTCACATCTTTCCTTCAATTGTTCAAGCTTCAATAAGGTGGGTGACCCAATACTTTCTAATTTAGAATAATGCATGCTAAGTAATAAATAATGAGTAGTATGGAATTTCTTATATGATTTATGCTATGGTATGAGTTGAGAATGATAAGTAGTTCATGTATGATTAATAAATTAAATCATGTTAGGGATTAATGAGAAAAAGGAATTGATTGATTATTTATCATACATTAGCATGCTATTTAATGAATAGTATAAGTTTAATATGATAATTAGAAAATAAATTCATGCTTTTGTGTATGTTAAATTGTAGAAATATTATTGTTGATTAAGAATCAAAACATTGTCATGTTGCTTAGAAATGAGAACAAAAAGTAAGGAGAAACTTTTGTTAATGTACAAATGTAGAAACTAGTGATTATGAGATTATTGGAAGAGATTTCATTATGGTTAAAAAGAAATTTTTCTTTTAGTAAAGAGGATGGTTTCTTACTTTCTAGTTGTAGAAATACCATGCTAGAAATTATAAATTAGTTTTGTGAAAATTCATATAGAATTTTGGAAAGAATTATCATATTGGTAATAATTATCCATAACAAATGTTTTTAATAAATTTATTAGCATAAGGGCTAATATTATAATTATATTAAACATGGTACATCATTTACGATATGCAATAATTTAGTTTAAATTCCGGGATGTTCATGTGTATTTAGTACTTTGCAATATGGTTCATAATTATGGGTACATATACATTATTTCAAACCAATTGATACCTTCAGGAATGTTATATTATGAGCATGTATATGATTATAATAACTAGTATCATACACGTGCACACGTGCACGGGGGAAAATGGAAGGGATAATGAAAAGGGTAAAAAGAAAATAATTTCCGAAACTGATCCACCGTGGAAAATATTTACCCGACTAGTCCACTTTTGAAAATATTTACCAAAGTTAGTCCATAACTGGTCCACTTTCGAAAATATTTGGCCTATGTACCCAAGCAAACTGTAGCAAACTAGTTGTTCGGCTACTTGTGCATTGTATAATATAGTCTTCATATTTACTACAAGGTTTATATGTTTTAAGAAGAAATGTAAAGTATTACTTTTGTGAAGTGATTTTCTTGAAGAGAATTTTACTCTTATTTGTTCGAAGAATGTTCTAAGTAAAGTGAGACATTATAATGGCTTGATTTTATTATGAAATCTCATGTGATAGAATTGTGTTCTTAAAAGAAATTATTCCTTTGCTTATAAAGAATGTGAACGGATGACTAGATAATGAATAATGATGAGACTATGATTACTTGTGATTAAGTTGAAAGAAGAAATTATATAAGTTTAAGACATGATTACTAAAGGGTATGTGTACCCATGTTTCTTGTACATGAAAGATTATGATTAAGAATTAGTAAGACTTCGGTTACCGGTAATTTTGAAAGAAAGAATTGATATGATTTTGAGATAATGCCGTCGGGCGATCTCGTATTTTGTGAATAAATCCGGTATGAGGTAAAACTGATTCTAGGGTGATAACATATTCATGTCTTGAACTAAAAATAATTAGGCACCTAAGTGAAGATGTAATAAACTTGTGCAAACGTAAATGGGTGCTTCTATATAGTCGGCGGTGGATCTCCGTGGCTATAGACCCAGTTGATGGACTGTGGTTGCCCCATAGGAGATGGACTGTATTTTATCCGGGACTTAGGATAGTCGACGGATGTTTACCATACTCCAAAGATTATGTACAGACTGGGGCTAGAAGGGCATTTACGGGATTATCATCACGATATAATAGCCAGGGAGGCTGGGATCTGTTAATATAAGCCAGGGAGGCTAGCCAGGGAGGCTGAGATCCGTATCTGTGAAATAACTCTAAAAATTGTTTTATTACTGGGTAGTCTCATGGCGAGGGATCGAACCCTTCAATGTGGAGTACGTAGGCGCTTGCCCTCGGGCCTATGTAGTATGGGATGCATAGAATCCGAACAAGTGTGCATTAGTGTCATCCTAGTATAGAAATGTGTGCATTAGGCATTAAGGCATGACATACACTTATGTTTAGAATAATCACTTTTGACACTTTACTTGTTCATTCAATCTTTTGTGATTTGTTAAAGTATGAGATCGTTATACTATTCCCGGCATAGAAAGGATAGCCGTGTATAACATTTCGTCAGTTGTAAGTAACTGACGAGCCCACAGATTGACATGCAGGTAATGGACTATTCATGAAGCTATAAATTGGATATGCTGGTGCTATTTTATTTTGAAGATGTTGTAAATGTTTTATTATAAATTTCATTCTTCCGCTGTGTAAAACCAAGTTGTAATTGAACTCTGATGTATTAGTGAAAAAGTTTTAAAATTTCCTTGTAAAATTGTACGAAGTGAAGTAAAGATCCTGTGAAATCTCGAATTTATCCTTATTTGAAATTCGGGGCGTTACAGGGAGATCCCTAGGACATGGAATGCCGACCATCTCTTAAAGTACCAAGAGAGAGCACCAACGCCTCTCTAAGCACTTTGAGATGTCGAACCGTTCCTCTCCTATTACTTGTAATGATTTTCTTTTATTTTTCTCTTGTAATAACGGCTAGCAACTTTAGAAGCAGCCGACCCTTAGTCATCAATAAAGAGCTTTTTTCATACTTTACTTGTAAAAATTGTTCACATCCCTCTGCTTTCACTCTTCACTCTATCGACGGTTTCGGAGTCCAACACTTGGCTCGATTCTACTCCGCAAGCTCGCTTCTAAGCGGGATAGGAGTGGGTCGCCATTCGGAATTGCTCCCACGATCGTTGAACTCTAACGATGGTTCCGAAGTCCAACACTTGGCTCGATTCTACTCCACAAGCTCGCTTCTAAGCGGGCTAGGAGTGGGTCACCATTCGGAATTGCTCCCACGACCGTTGAACTCTAACGATAGTTCCGGAGTCCAACACTTGGCTTGATTCTACTCCGCAAGCTCGCTTCTAAGCGGGCTAGGAGTGGGTCGCCATTCGGAATTGCTCCCACGACCTTTGAACTCTAACGATGGTTCCGGAGTCCAACACTTGGCTCGATTCTACTCCGCAAGCTCGCTTCTAAGCGGGATAGGAGTGGGTCGCCATTCGGAATTGCTCCCACGACCGTTGAACTCTAACGATGGTTCCGGAGTCCAATACTTGGCTCGATTCTACTCCGCAAGCTCGCTTCTAAGCGGGCTAGGAGTGGGTCGCCATTCGGAATTGCTCCCACGACCGTTGAACTCTAACGATGGTTTCGGAGTCCAACACTTGGCTCGATTCTACTCCACAAGATCGCTTCTAAGCGGGCTAGGAGTGGGTCGCCATTCGGAATTGCTCCCACGACTGTTGAACTCTAACGATGGTTCCGGAGTCCAACACTTGGCTCGATTCTACTCCGCAAGCTCGCTTCTAAGCGGGCTAGGAGTGGGTCGCCATTCGGAATTGCTCCCACGACCATTGAACTCTAACGATGGTCAGCGAGCCCACTGTTAGGTAAGGCTCGACTCATTTCGCAAGTTCGCAAGATTAGGAGACCGAAGCGCTGCTCAGCACCACAGGCCGAACGCTCATGTCGCCGAACCGCGAACGAGCAAGAGGCCGGCTCAGGGACCTCGACGCGATGAACACAGTCACCAACAAAACGACTACACAAAGCTACAAAGGACATGCAAGTTCGAGAAAAAAATGTTATTGATAATTAGGATACAGTGCAAAGCGACTCTTCCATACAACAAGGTTACAAGGCCTTAAAGAACAAAAATTACAATGCCGACCCACTACACTTGGCTTTGAAAACGATCATCAATGTCCCGTTCGGTTGTCAGTTTGGCAACCTCGGCCGTCAGTCTCTCTCCCTCCGTCCGAAGCTCCGCCTCTACAGTCTGCAAGTGACGGATCTCAGAAAGCAGATCGTCCCTCTCCGCTGTTATTTTTGACAAATTGTGCCGAACGCACTGGATCCGAAGGGCGTTGCTAAAGGCGGTCGACGAACCTTCGTCCTCTCCTATGGGGGTCATCTCGGCGATCCTGCTCTCCAGACGCCGGATCTCGATGTCTCGCCGACCTAGGATGAGCTGAAGATGGTTCTGCTCGCTTTCGGCTCGGTGCAATCCCAGCTCGACTTCATAGAGCCGCTCTCGGCACCTTGCCAAGCACAGCCTCGTCACCCCCGAGCTAGCCTTGGCTCGAGCATGGTCATCCGAGCGAGTGGGCTCGATGTCTTGAGCTACCACCACGAGCTGAAAAGAAGAAGACACAAACAATAAAATTTCAAACATTGCCGAAGTCCAACACATGAAGCCAATACTCCCAACGCAGCATCAGAAGCAAAGCAAGGTTTTTATTCAAGTAAAATAGCTCTACATACAACTAGACCGACGCTACAACAGAGTTTTACAATAACTAAAAGGAACATAATACAATTTGTTTAGTGCCTCTTCGGAAGGGGAGCGCTCCGGTTCAAGGAAACGCGGGGGCGGCGACGCCTAACCTCCGAGCTCGATTCCAAACCAGCGAAGCGAGATCCCCCTCCGCCGCTAACTCTAACTGTGGCACCAACCGAGGCGCCGCTAGACGAGACAGCTACACCACTCTGAGCGTCAGTAGGACTCCGCCTCACCGCAGGCAAACGAGTCGCAAGTTCATAGAAAGTGATCCCTCTCTCGCTCTCTTCGCGAGTACACGATGTACTACGAACGTTGGCCCTCTCAGGCAGAGGCTTGAGCGACGCGATCTCTTCCTCCAGCTCGATAATCCTATCTCTCAGGACATCACCCTCTGTCGACATCTTCAGACGAGGAGGTCTTGACGAGCCCGCAACATTGGCACTATCGGTCGCACGACGTCGATAATGGATGACCTCGATCCCCCTGTCTATTGTAATCCTCCTAAGCTTGTCGACCTTGGCCAACAACTTTTGGCGCTCGGATGACAGCTTCTCCAACTCGGAAGCTAACTTCTCTTCTTCCGCCGAATGTTCTTTCTCCGTTACCTCCAAGTGACGGATCTCGGCCAAGAGCTCGTTATTCTTTTGCTCGACAACAAAAAGCTCCCTACGAAGCCGCTCTATCTCACCTTCGAGACGAGAAGCCTGGGGTTGCTTCCGTAGTTGCTTCAACTCAGGACAATACCCCCTCGCAGCTGCTTTTATTTCCTCCAACTTCAAGAGCATATAAAATCACCTCTCTCGGCTATGGGAAAGCTCTTGCTTCATTTCTTTCAGCTCTTTACGAAGATATGAAACCTCCGTGATCGGACCAAACTTCACCTGAAAAGCAAAGATAAATCCGATGCCCAACACTTGGAGAAATTTTGCGGCTAGTCAAACACAAAATCCGAGGTCTAACACTTGGAGAATTTTTGGCCAAGCAAAAGGTGTTTTCATTCAAAACTCAAAAAGCATTACAAGAGCGGTGGCCAGTCCGCAGTCAGGCTTTACAAAAAAAAGAAACAAAAAGAAGACCAAAGACGCAACCAAGTCAGGGGTCGACCTTTTTGTCGCTCGGGTCTGCCGACCCCTCGACGATTCCTATGTCCTCGTCCTCGTCGTCGTCCTCGGAGCCATCCTCCTCCTCACCTTCAGCCTCTGTCTCGCCCGTGCCTTCGACACCGTCGGCCTGTCCCTCGGGGCCGAGCATTGCCAGAGGAAGCACATCCTCCCCCTCCACAGGGTCGTAAAAGTGGTAGGAGGAGGTGTTGAACCCTGGGTTCCGAGCTGCGATATGGAGTAGGGCTCGGCCGTACGCATCCTCCATGTTCTTAAACATGTGCTCCTCGGCCTCTTTCTGGAAAGCCCTCTTCGCCCTTGCCACCTTCGATTGGTGCTTGGCCATGACCCTTTCGGTCTCCTTCCGAGCTTTCTCTGCCTCCGACCGTGCTTTGGCCAGCTCCTCCTTAAGCGCGGCATTCTCCTTCTCCGAGGCCTCGAGCTTGGCTGCCTCGTCCGCCGACCGCTGCATAGCTTCGGCCAGCTTCGCCTCCAACCCCGCTACTTCGGCACCGCACTTTGCCGAGAGGAGTTGCTCGGCTTCGAACAGCTTCACAGCTTTTGCACGCTCCGACCTCTCCCGGTCGCACAGCGCCGTCAGCTCCTGTTCTTTGCTCGCAAACTCTTCGAGCAAAAAGTTGAAGTGGCAGAGGGTCTGAAAAGAGAACAACAGTTAGAATCCGGACCTGAAAACTTGGAAAATTTTGAAAAAATACTTCAAGAAGAAAGTGTTCGGTCTACTTACAGACATCGTGTTCCGAGCAATCTGCATTGTAGCGTCCCCGACCTCCCTGGACTTAAGCGCCGCTCGGTCCTTCGGGGTCGGCAGGTGCTTCACCGCCTGCATACAAATGTTGCTGTCCCCCAGGAAGTCGTCGACCTTCATTACTTGCCAGTCGGGGACGAAGATCTGCTTATACTCCTCGGTCAGAATCTTCTCCGCTTCGGCGGTGAGAGGCGGAACTTGAAAGGCTAACGCCGCGCTCACGTTGAATGCGCCGCTCGACGAGCCGGGAGCATCTGTCTTCGCCGTTGGAGTCGGCGCATCCGAGACAGGGAGATCGAAGGCCGTGTACTGGTCTTGCTCGGGATCGGCATCCGGGAGCACGGCCACCTGCAGGTCGGCGGTCTTTGGGACCGAAGGTATCTTTGGCGCTCGGCCGCCCTGAGGCCCTGTCGAGGGTCTCTTCTTCTTCTTCGCCTCCTGCTCCCTAGCCGCCTTGGCCTTCGCCATCAACGCCCTATAGTCCATGCCGGAAGACTCTGCACAAACCGAATGAAAAAACTTAGAAAAATTTTCAAGAAACTTCAAGGAAAAAGTAAAAATACTAGAGGCATACTGGGATCGATCGGACTGAGACGCCCTCGGAACAAGGCCTCCTCGGTGATGTCCTTCCAACTAAGCGTCGGCAGGCCGAGGAGTTTCTTGAGAACTTCGGCCTCCTCGTCACTTAGCACTGGCTCTCTCTTCGCTCGCTTGGGCAGGCCCTCCCTCGACCAAGCTATCGGAATTGCCCAGGGTTCGGGAGCTTGGACAATAAAGTACTTCTCCTTCCAATGCTTGATCGAGTCCGGGTTCTCGATCAACTTCACGCCTGTCCGCAGCGAAAGGTAGAACCTGTACTCGTTCCTGTTCGGCTGGCAAGGATGGTAGAGGCTTCGAAGAAGGAACAGACTTGGCTCGGCGCCGATCTCTTGACACCGAAGAACAAACGCCAAGACGTGCCTCCAAGTGTTCGGCATCAGCTGGGCAGGACTCAGGCCGTACCAATTGAGGACCTCGACAATGAATGGGTGCAACAGCAAACGAAGCCCGGCGGCCAAGGAGTCGACCGGAAAAATGCACGTGTCGGCCGAAGACGACGTGCAGGCTCAGAAATTGGGTCCGGGGAGAAGTAGCCCGTACTCGGCAGGGATCTGGAATCCAGTCCGGATCCGATGCAGATCAGCCTCGGTAAGGACCGAAGAGATTTGGTCCACCTCAGACATCTCTCTCGGCTCGTTCTTCTCTACCGACGTGGCGGTGCCCTGGGTCACCTTCTCCAGCATTTCTTCGGAGTAGCTCCGTACTCCCCCCACGCTCGACAGAGTGATCGGCTGCCGACTGAACTCCCCTGCCGTCTTCGGCTGCTCTATGACCGTAACCACTCCCTTACCCTTTCGGGACCTCGGTGAAACCTCCTGAGTGGCTCGGCGACCTCCCCACTCTTGCTCGGCCGGACCACGGTCTGCTCGGTCGGCTCTACCACCTCCTTCTCTTTACCCTCTCGGCCAACGACTCGGTCCGAGGCGGGGGTCTCATCCGAAGAAGTAATCTTAACCATTTTTTCTAAAGAGAAAAGAGAGAGACTGACCTTGAAGTGACTGTTACGGTCGGAAAAGTTCACCGGAGCAAAGAAACGCCTTGCCGCGACAGCTAGCAGCGCCACCCGGGAGCTGAAAACTTCGATGGTGAAGAGTAAAAACTTGAGTAAGAAAGTAAAAGTGAATAATGAGATTGGGGGTGGGGGAGTGAAGATTTATAGTTAAAGAAAAAGTCTCTTGGACTTCGTAACGTAAGGGCGCAACTCTTGATCGGCTTTTGAAGCGTTATGAAAGCCCAAACGATTTTGTACCCGAGCAGCAACGGTTGGCGAAAAGGCAAAACGTTTCAATACAAGTCGAATAGCTCGGCACACACGAGATATAAATCCGAGCGACGTGCGATCCGACCCCAACATCAAAGAGCCCGTCTCGAGATTCGTGCCACCATCTATCGGCTCAGATCGCGCCGCGTCGCTCGGACTGCCGAGCTCCTAGACCTCCGGTCGGCTACCGAGCAAGTGCCCATCCGAGCCCCAAAACGGAGAAAATTCACTTTTCCCTCAACATTCGTGTAAGATCTCGATCAGATGGCCTAGATCCTGCCAGCATCGCTAAACAACAAGATAGTGTTTTCTTGGGAACTGGGCCCGTCTCGAGATTCGTGCCACCATCTAACGGCTCAGATCACGCCACGTCGCTCGGACAGCCGAGCCCCTAGACCTCCGGTCGGCTGCCGAGCAAGTGCCCATCCGAGCTCCAAAATGGAGAAAAAAGCTGCTGAGCAACAACGACCGTTGGATCTTCCAGAAATTCGCGCTTCGGGTGATGGACGGTCCAGATCGTGCCACGTGCGCTAAACGACAAGATAACATTTTTTTTGGGAAACGCGCCTCCTCGAGATTCGTGCCAGGATCCGACGGCACAGATCACGCCACGTCGCTCGGACTACCGAGCCCCTAGACCTCCAGTCGGCTGCCGAGCAAGTGTCCATCCGAGCTCCAAAACGGAGAAAATAGCCGCCGAGCGACTACGACCGTCCGATCGCCCAGAAAATCGTGCTCAACACAGATAAAGGGCCCAGATCAAGCCACGCCATAAATAGATATTAAAAATCAGTTTTTATTTATTTTAATCATTTTATTTATTTCAAAATTGCGAAAAAATTACTAAAAATTCGGGAAAATTCACTAGAAATTCTAGAAAATAATTATAAATTCGGGGGAATATTTTTGAACCCCTGAACGAACAATTATTGCCTAGAATGTATTGTGAAGGCCCCCGAACGATTGGTTAACACATTGCAAAATTAAATAAATAATCCGAAAAAATAGATAAAAACCGTCGGATATTCAGAAAAGCTTAAGAACAGCTTACAGCTTCAAAAATCACCTCACTACCCCTTTCGAGATTCAAAACCCTCCATTCGGACTCCGATACAACTCCACTAGCCACTAAAACAGTTAAACTACTCCTCAAAGGCTGATCAAACTCAGTCTTTAGGAGTGGGGGACTCGTGATATGGCTAAAAATGGGATTTAATCGGAACCGTCCAAATCAGGCACGAATCTTGATGCTTAGGGGTAAAACGGTAATTTCACCTACCAATGGGTCTGAAACGGGTACTGGTTCTCCTTCTGGGAAACCCACTAACCCGCAAAGGGATCCACCTCAACTGGGTGCGGATTTCAACCCGCAACAAACCCAATCCAGAGGGATAGAATTAGGGTTTCTGATTAAATCCTAATCAACGGCCCTGATTCATGCCTATCCTTCCACTGGGAATTAGGGATTATATTCCTAATCTGTTTACAAGGAGAATATTCCTTATCAGATCACAGGGATTACATTCCTAATCCAGTCCCTAAGACGCCTATAAATACCCCCCCATCCATCTCCATTAAGAGGTAATCAATCTTTTGCCAGTTTTACGCTCTTTCATAATCACTTCTGATTACTGACTTGAGCGTCGGAGGGTGCGTCGCCGGGAACAACCCCGGTGTCTCGCACTTTTTGCAGGCGAACAGCGGGAGTCAACGGCCAAACTTCGGCGAAACAGGTAATAGGTTTGCTATTCAAGTTTCCTAAGAATCCACAAATTCTATCTGTTTGCCCCCACACCAGATTCAGCGGCAACAGGTGCGAAGCGTGAAATCTCTCCTGAAAAATAGAATTAAAGAGAGTATCAAAAAAAATTTAAACTTTAAAGGATCAAAATTTTAAAGATGATAATTTTCTGTAAAATAATATTCTTTGAAATAATGTATATTGTTTATCTCAAAAAAGTAATCAAACATATCTTCATGATCTCCCATATATTTTAGTTCTGTCTAAGATATTTCACTATTACTATCATATGGGGTTCTTCAAGTTCTTCTATATGTCTATTTCCTTCCCCAATTTGTTCATTTTCTTCTAGAAATTGTCTATATGATGTTGTAGGGCTCCAGATATAACTACTAAATACACCATTCTCATAAAATAATAAAGATCTTTATAAAAAGTTAGATCATCAATTATTTCAACATTTATATTACTAGTTTCTCCAGGATTTATTTGATTTATTTTTATAATTACTACTCGTTGTACAATAAAGAAGAATAATTTGAATTCATAATAATCATTCATGCTTGTTACTCTATAAGGATAATAAGCATTAAAAACTAGCATTCTATCACTTCCATGATAAGTAATCATTAATTCAAAAATTTCTGAGGCAACACTCAGACTATTATTATCCATTAGTTCT
Organism: Hemerocallis citrina; assembly: GCA_017893485.1. Classification (NCBI taxonomy): domain Eukaryota; kingdom Viridiplantae; phylum Streptophyta; class Magnoliopsida; order Asparagales; family Asphodelaceae; genus Hemerocallis; species Hemerocallis citrina. The sequence goes on along the minus strand of CM030358.1, from coordinate 444,800,242 downwards.
ATTGAACAACAATAATTATAAAATCAGGAGTAGAGAGATATGTCTAAGCATACCCTAAAAATCAAAACAAAACGGCCCATCATGCTTCCGACCTAGTTAAACTTCTTCGAGTTGCTCTGTACCAGTTACTACCAGTGGATAAAATACCTCTGGTGTAACCCCTGTTTTCGCAAATACGTATTTTCTGTATTTAAAATTTTTGTAAATTATTTTTTTCCGCTTTCAAATTCTTTTGTTGAAATGGATTGTTGGATCTTCTATTAAAATCTATTTTTGATCCATAATTTTATTTGTAACGATTTTCTATGATTTTATATTATAATACAAATCTTACTATTGTTATTATTATAATTATTTCGGTTATTATTTGTAACACCCCGAATTCCAAAATACAACTGAATTCGAAGTTTCACATGATCTTTACACTTCTTTCCTACAATTTTACAAGGAAAAAAAAATATTTCTTACATCAGAGTTACATTACACCTTTACATTATTACAGCGGAAGCAATTATACAGTAATTACATAAAACTGATAATTGAATCAATCTTTGAGCAGCATGTAAACTTCAATTTGTCAAGCATCTTTACCCTGCATGTAAAACTGTGGGCGCGTCAGTTCATTCAACTGACGAAATATTATACACGGCCATCCTCACTATGCCGAAAATAGTATAATGATTCTCAATACTTTGCAAACTATAAACTTGTTCACAAACAAAGCTAAAGGGACTATCCTCTTGATGTCGTGTTGTGAAAGTGCACTTAGTCCTTAATGCAGTTATTTATATTACATGACACTAATGCGCACTAGTTCAGAGTCTATGCAGCCCATACTATATAGGTTCGAGGGCAAGCCCTTAACCGTTCTTTATCTTGTAGGGTTCAATCCCTCGTCATGACTTAATCTACTACAGTAACTACGGTAAGTATCCTAGATATTTTATGACTTACGAACTCATGTCTAGGTGTCCCTGGAGGGAATCCCAACGCACTGACACATGACTCATTATGCAGGCATCCTGTGGTGATTCAGCTCCAACCATAAACATGACACTACCCACAGTCGTCAAACACCCCACGAGCGTCGTAACCGGGACTGTACTCTGGAGCAGTATCCATGCCCTATCATGACGCATCATGGGACATCCTATGAATAATCTCATGCCGCCAATCCAATGGCTCTCATACTCAATGTTTTTCTCTTACTTTCATCACATCTTCACTATGTATCTAATCCTTAGTTTGATTGAATCATGAATAAAATCAATCCCTTAGGGTTAGCACTCCCACTATACCGGTCTTATTCATTTAGTTTACATGACCCAAACCTTGGTCTTTTCATCTCAAATATCATTTTCCACTTTTCTTTTATTGCCGGTATAAGGCTTAGCTACACCATAGTTCTCAATTTCAACTCATAATTACAACATCGAGCTTTTCATACTCATAAGGTCTATTCATGATTAATCACAATTCACATTTCATAAGCATCGTATTCATGTATCCACATCTTTCATGACTCATCACATTCGATATTTCAATTCCATACACAATTTATGCGAAAAAAATATAAGTTTCAACTAGTAGTATTCAATAGTTCATTTATTCCTCGAATCTCTTATTCTCATTTCAATCCGTACTTAAATCACGATTTATAAGTTCTATTAATCACACAAATCAAAGATTTCAAAATTCCTCATTACTAATTCTCATTTAAAACACTTTTAAAAAAATAACTCATTTATTTTTCCTTTATTTCAAAAGACAATTAATTTAGAAAAGAAGTCCTTTCTTGTAAATAGTCTCAATTTCTCAATTACGTTCTATCAAAAGTTACAAAAATGTTTCTCATAAAATCCAAATAATTTCAGTAATTTTTTCCATATTTTACTTGAATTTTAATCTATTTCAAAACTCAAAATAATATTAAATTTCAAAAAAAACATTTTTTAAACCCAAAACCCCATCCGGATTCGAACCCACAACCAGCGGCCCAAACAACAGTGCCCAAGACCACTGCGCCAAGTCACTGAAGCGATATGAGAGGGGTTATTATCCCTATGTATCAACTTTTAGTACTTCGGATTTTAACCAAAAAAATTAAAAACGAAAGCTCCATTCTCAGTATCGAACCCGAGACCAATGATCAGGCCCCCGCTACTATAGCGATTGAAACTCTCTGACCAATTAGTCTAAGTGACCAAATCGTTTTGAAAAGGATTTAATTAGGTTTGAATTAACTCTCTGTTCATATCTATATTTCATGAATTCTCACAGCAATTTGTTTCTTTTTCCTCTCTTTTGAAAGCAAATTTTTTCCAGAATTTATTATACATAAATCTACTGCAAACCAGTAATTTTATAAATATTATTTGCTTTATAAAACATATATTTTAGTCCTAATTTGTGTTCCATGTCCATAATTTCGACATTGAGAACAATAGCACATTTCTTCAAAATTTAGAGTTAGGCTTCCACAAATCACTACATTTTTTGTTCTCTTTCTTATTGACATCCTACCATATTTCTAGAACACAAAAATCTCATCTTTCTACAAAATAAAAATCTATTTTTTGTCAACTAATTATACATGATGCATTCAATCAATTATTTGCAAATACAATCATTTTTTTTTCTTTATTACTATTTACCATAGCATTCATGTAGCACAACAACATGGAGATTCTAACACATTAATTAACAATTATTCATTAGCAATCAATCCATCAACTATTCTCTAAATTACTACTCTACTTTTCAATTAAACAAGCATGGTTCCCATTTCTCACTAGTTGATTCATAGAATTTTATTAAAATCATACCTAGTATGATGTCTACTTCTAAAAGTACGAGAAACATCCACTTCCATTCATAATTAATCAGTCTAGCAACCATTTTAACACACATCTACTAGATTATCAATTCCTCTCTAATTAGGCAAATATAAATTTAATTTCAACTAGTTGCTCTTTAATAATTGCTCAATTCATTCCTAGCATGATTTCTAATTTAGAAGCATGAGAAACACCCACCGCTTTGGAGAAAAACAAAATAAAAGCTCCTAGAGTCTCCTAGAATGCAAGAGAGTAGCCTTCTCCTCCTAGATTGTGTTGCAAATGCTCCCCTTCTTGTTCCTTGGTGCAAACCCGATGCTCTCCTTGTGCTTGATGATGGGCAGGCCTCCTTGCTTGGGACACACAATTCTCACACTCACTCTTATACTCCCTAATGTATTTCTCTCCTATATAATTGTTGGAATTAATTTTTGCAGTTTTCCGGGCCGGATTCCGGCAAGCTCCGGCCACCGGCGGCACCGGAAAATGAGTGGATTGCGATCCTCTCGTCGAGTACTATTCCGTAGTATACTCACTTGCCAAAAACGAATTCCGTATGAATGAGAAATGTTGATCCAAAGTTGGGTACTTGAAAGGTACCAACTTAACAAATGGATAGTCCCATATCGGAAATTGGGAAAGATTGTTACTAGTATATATACTAGAAAACTGGACTAGAGGGCGTGGCCCGGGGGTTACCACTAACGTGTAGTGGAGAGAGGATTTAGCCAAAATGACAAACACACACGCGCGCGCGCGCCCGGCCCGGCTCCGGCTCCGGCCCCGGCTCCGGCCCCGGCTCCGGCCCCGGCTCCGGCCCCGGCCCCGGCCCCGGCCCGGCTTCGGCTTGGCTTGGTTTGGTCTGGTCTGGCTTAAAATTTTATTTTTACCTTTTTGCCCAGACAGCCTCTTCCCCTATTGAACTGAAAAGACTTTTCAGATTCAGTAACTGAGGCCATTACTCTGTAACAGCAGAGTAATGGCTCACCAGTTACTAAGCTGAAGAGTCCCCATTAATCTGCTGTTACAGAGTAATGGCTGCTGAACAGTCTCCAGTCCAACTCTTATCTATATATCCAGACCCAGACATCAGCTCCCAGGGTGATACAGAAAATATTTTTCACTTCAGTCTTCCTCTTCTTCTTCCTCTGCTCTGAGTCCAATATCTGTCAACTGAGAGTACACACAGACAGCAGTTCGTTGTCTCTGAAGCAAGGGTGCTGCATCTTCAGAGAAGGTACAGTTGTATCCTGGGAAGCGATTTGCCGGTAACCGTCACACTACGGGGCAAATTCTGCTTTAAGGACAGAGATTCTTCAAAATCTCGACTCTGTACAAGTTTATTGTTTACTGTTTTCCTTTCTGTATTTGATTTCTTCACAACTTTGTTGGAATTTCTTATTAGTTTATATTCAGGTTCTAACAATCTTAAAGCAGAATTTTTCCTCACAGATTCTAACAATTTTGTGAAGTTTGTTTACAGGTTCTGTTCGGAAAAATAACTAATAGTTTCTGTTTCACCCAATTTCAGAGAACAAAATCAAAACATGGAAAACACACAAACTGAAGTTGCTGCTGGGCTTATCAGTACCCAAACTCCGGTGACCCAGAATGTGACTGCACAATCGGTTGCGGCACATTCGGTCGTTCTGCCCACGCACATAAGCGTGGGAGAAAAACCGAAGAAGTTCAATGGAACTGGGTTCAAAAAGTGGCTGGGGAAGATGCAGTTCTACCTGACCACATTGAAGCTGGACAGATTCCTCAATGAATCTGCCCCGATGCTGGCGCCAATGGAAGCACACTCTGTTGCAGCAGTTGACGCGTGGACACAGGGGGACTACCTGTTCAGGAACTACATCCTGAATGGCCTGGTAGACTCTCTGTACAACGTCTACTGTGTCTTCAAGACATCCAAACTCCTGTGGGGGTCCCTGGAAAAGAAGTACAAAACTGAAGACGCCAGGTCCAAGAAATTTGTTGTCGGCAAATTTCTGGACTACAAGATGATTGACTCCAAAACTGTGGTGAGTCAAGTCCAAGAACTGCAGGTTATAATGCACGACATTGCTGCAGAGAATATGACGCTGTGCGAACCATTCCAGGTTGCAGCGTTCATAGAAAAACTTCCGCCTGGGTGGAAAGACTTCAAGAACTATCTCAAACACAAACGAAAGGAGATGTCTCTTGAAGATCTAATTATCAGGTTGCGGATTGAAGAAGAGAATCGCAAGGCTGAGAGGTCCTATGGAAATCAGTCCATAGAAAAGGCTAATGTGGTGGAGCATGAACAGAAGGGCAAGAAGAGGAAGTTTCTGCCACAAGCCTCCAACAAAAAACCTCTTGCAAAGAGGTTTGCTGGGAAATGCCACAAGTGTGGTAAGTTGGGGCACAAAATTTCTGAGTGTCGCAGTAAGGACAGTAATTATTCAAAATCTGGACATGTAAAAGGAAATGAAAAATCCCATGTACACATAGCTGAGAACTTGTCCACTGGTCTCTCTGACCTGGACCTCTGTGCAGTTGTTTCAGAGGTAAATCTTGTGGGGAGCAATCCTCGCGAATGGTGGTACGATACTGGGGCCACCAAGCATATCTGCTCGGACAAGGAAATGTTCACTTCCTATCAGAAGTGCAACAAAGATGAACAACTGTTCATGGGAAACTCTTCCACCTCCAAAATTGAAGGAACAGGGAAGATAGTGCTGAAAATGACTTCAGGCAAAGAGCTAACACTCACAAATGTGCTGCATGTCCCAGACATTAGAAAGAACTTGATATCAGGTTCTTTGCTAAGTAAGAATGGGTTCAAAGTTGTACTTGTTTCTGATAATTTTGTACTGTCCAAGAATGGGGTATATTTGGGTAAAGGATATGTAAAGGATGGACTGTTCAAGTTTAATGTAATGACAGTCATCCCTAAAACAATTGTTCCTGCTGTTCCCAAAGTTAATGAAATAACTCCTATTGCCTATATTGTTGAGTCTTCTTCTGTTTGGCATGAAAGACTAGGCCATGTTAATGTAAATTCTATGCGTAGATTAGTTAACATGAATTTGCTACCAAAGTTTAAGGTAGATAACTCAGAAAAATGTGAAGTTTGCATGGAGGCCAAACTCACTAAAACTCCATCACGTTCGGTAGAAAGAAACACAGAAACTCTAGGTCTCATTCACACAGATCTGTGTGACTTAAAATATGTGCAGACCAGAGGTGGCAAAAAGTACTTTGTGACTTTCATAGACGATTGCACAAAATTCTGTTATGTATATTTGTTACATAGCAAAAATGAGGCTTTGGATAAATTCAAAGAATATAAACTTGAGGTTGAGAATCAACTTGGCAAAACGATTAAAATCGTTAGAAGTGATAGAGGAGGAGAATATGATGCACCATTTAACATGTTCTGCTCGGAACATGGAATAGTTCATCAGACAACTGCTCCCTACTCACCCGAATCAAACGGTACAGCCGAGCGCAAAAACCGAACTCTAAAGGAGATGATGAATGCCTTGTTGTTGAATTCTAGCTTACCCCAAAACATGTGGGGGGAAGCGTTGCTGACTGCCAACTACATTCTCAACAAAATACCTCACAAGAAAACCGGCAAGACACCATACGAATTGTGGAAAGGTAACTTACCTTCGTATAAATACCTCAAAGTGTGGGGGTGTCTAGCAAAAGTGGCAGTACCTAACCCGAAACAGGTCACCATCGGACCTAAGACGATTGATTGCATATTCATAGGCTACGCACACAACAGTAGTGCATATCGGTTCTTGGTATACAAATCGGATATACCGGATATCCATGTAAATACAATAATGGAATCAAGAAATGCTTCATTCTTTGAACACGTGTTTCCGTGCAAGGATATTACGTACCCTAAACGTACACGTGAACAAGGGACTGCAAGCACTTCAGTTGATGAACCAGAACAGGATACCGATGAGCCTAGACGAAGTAAACGGGCTAGAACATCAAAATCATTTGGTCCTGACTTTGTGACGGCCTTTCTGTTAGAGAATGAGCCCAGAACGTTCAAGGAAGCCATGTCCATGCCTGATGCTCCTATGTGGAAGGAAGCAATCAAAAGTGAAATAGACTCCATTATGCAAAATCATACATGGGAGTTAGTCGATTTGCCTTCTGGATGTAAAGCTCTAGGATGCAAATGGATTTTCAAACAAAAATTGAAACCAGATGGTTCAATAGAGAAGCATAAGGCTAGACTTGTGGTACAAGGATTTAGGCAAAAAGAGGGCCTAGATTTCTTCGATACATATTCCCCAGTTACAAGAATAACATCCATAAGAATGTTGATAGCTATTGCAGCTCTACGTAACCTGGAAATACATCAAATGGATGTTAAAACTGCATTTCTAAATGGGGACTTAGAAGAAGAAATATACATGAAACAACCTGAGGGTTACGTAGTTCCTGGACAGGAAAATAAAGTGTGCAGGCTTGTAAAATCAATGTACGGCCTGAAACAAGCTCCAAAGCAATGGCATGCAAAATTTGACAATGTTATGATGTCAAATGGTTTCAAAATAAATGAATGTGATAAATGTATCTACATCAAAGATACTCCAAATGGATACATTCTGGTCTGTCTATACGTAGACGACATGCTCATTATTGGAAGCAATAACGACATTATCAAACAAACTAAGAGCATGCTTAGTGGCAAGTTTGACATGAAAGACTTGGGAGTTGCAGATGTCATACTAGGAATCAAAGTCTCCAGGACATCTGAGGGGATTACTTTGTCTCAAGCTCATTATGCTGAGAAAGTACTTGAAAGATTCAAGAATTATTCCAATGGGACAGCAAAAAGTCCCGTCGATCCAAGTCTTCACCTGTTCAAAAATACAGGCGAAAGCATATCACAACTGGAATATGCACGTGTAATTGGTAGTCTGATGTACCTAACAAATTGTACAAGACCGGACCTAGCACATTCGGTAAACGTACTAAGCCGATACACGAGTAATCCAGGACGAAGTCACTGGAAAGGAATAACAAGAGTATTGAACTACTTGCGACATACTCAGAGTTATGCGCTGCATTACACCAGATATCCAGCAGTACTGGAAGGCTACAGTGATGCCAACTGGATATCAGACTCAAAGAACTCAAAATCCACAAGTGGATATGTTTTCACACTTGGTGGTGCAGCTGTGTCATGGAAATCCTCTAAACAAACGCTATTAGCCAGATCCACCATGGAATCTGAGTTCATTGCTTTAGACAAAGGCAGAAGAAGCAGAATGGCTTCGCAACTTTTTAGAGGATATTCCTATGTGGGAAAAACCAGTGCCTGCTTTATGTGTACACTGTGACAGCCAATCGGCTATAGCACGGGCACTGAATTGCATGTATAATGGTAAGTCTCGTCATATCAGAAGGCGACACAAAACCATTAGACACCTGCTCTCAAATGGAGTAATCTCTATAGAATATATAAAATCGGCCGACAACCTAGCGGATCCATTTACTAAAGGTCTGTCGCGAGAGCAGGTTGTGAGATCATCAAGAGGAATGGGTTTAAAGCCTATGACGAAAGAGGATACTTGATGGAAACCCTACTTAGAAATTGGAGATCCCAAGATCTAGGTTCAAAGGGACAACTAAATCTTGTTGAATCGACGAAAGCACTGAGAGATTAACATCTCATACCCATTCTTAGGATGATAAAACAAGTGCTGCCTGCAAATAGTTAGGATAAGCTTGGCTTTTAATGATTCCCATAGCTTTGAAATAAAAGTGGGGTATAGCAGGATACTCTTTATGGGAAATCACCTTGTGAGTGTGAAATGGGGCCGTTTCTAGGAGAATGAAGAGAGGCTACATTCTCCAAGTTCACTCATGATTAACCAGGGATGTTCAAGGCCAAAATGAACACAACAAGAGAACTTAGTTCTGTGAGGAGATGAAACTGTGTGATAGTTATTGTCTAGGTTCACATGAACGCCCGGGTAGTTCAAGACATCATGATCACTACCTGGTCAAGTGAATCCGATAGCTAATTACTAAGGGTGGTTCAAAGTTGAAAAATTACTACCATTCCTGATGCAGTGATTTTCCGATTGTACTCTCAGAGTCTTTCTGTCAAGTTTTTTGTTTTTTCTGTCGTGTCTGGATTACATGGTCTGGTAATTTCCATTCATGTGGGGGATTGTTGGAATTAATTTTTGCAGTTTTCCGGGCCGGATTCCGGCAAGCTCCGGCCACCGGCGGCACCGGAAAATGAGTGGATTGCGATCCTCTCGTCGAGTACTATTCCGTAGTATACTCACTTGCCAAAAACGAATTCCGTATGAATGAGAAATGTTGATCCAAAGTTGGGTACTTGAAAGGTACCAACTTAACAAATGGATAGTCCCATATCGGAAATTGGGAAAGATTGTTACTAGTATATATACTAGAAAACTGGACTAGAGGGCGTGGCCCGGGGGTTACCACTAACGTGTAGTGGAGAGAGGACTTAGCCAAAATGACAAACACACACGCGCGCACGCGCGCGCGCGCGCCCGGCCCGGCCCGGCCCGACTCCGGCCCCGGCCCCGGCCCCGGCCTCGGCTTCGGCTTCGGCTCGGCTCGGTTCGGTTCGGTTCGGTTCGGTTCGGTTCGGTTTGGCTTGGCTTGGCTTAGTTTGGTCTGGTCTGGTCTGGTCTGGTCTGGTCTGGTCTGGCTTGCAGAGTAATGGCTCACCAGTTACTAAGCTGAAGAGTCCCCATTACTCTGCTGTTACAGAGTAATGGCTGCTGAACAGTCTCCAGTCCAACTCTTATCTATATATCCAGACCCAGACATCAGCTCCCAGGGTGATACAGAAAATATTTTTCACTTCAGTCTTCCTCTTCTTCTTCCTCTGCTCTGAGTCCAATATCTGTCAACTGAGAGTACACACAGACAGCAGTTCGTTGTCTCTGAAGCAAGGGTGCTGCATCTTCAGAGAAGGTACAGTTGTATCCTGGGAAGCGATTTGCCGGTAACCGTCACACTACGGGGCAAATTCTGCTTTAAGGACAGAGATTCTTCAAAATCTCGACTCTGTACAAGTTTATTGTTTACTGTTTTCCTTTCTGTATTTGATTTCTTCACAACTTTGTTGGAATTTCTTATTAGTTTATATTCAGGTTCTAACAATAATTTCTTCCTTTCAATTAATTTTTTGTATAGTATACATGAAGGTAGGGGGTATTTATACTAGTTCTAGGATGGATTGGAGGGCTAGGATTTCATTAGATGGTTGGAGATGGATGGCTAGGATAGGATGGGAAGTTGTAGCAACCACCCATAAACAAGTAACCACCCATACACACACACCCACACTCCCATCTTCTTATGCATAACCTGGCTTCCAAGGTGTGCAAAGCACACTACATGCATGCATGTGCCCTTTTAGTACCCCCCCCCCCCCCCCCCCTATTTGAAATTTGTACAAATTTAATTTATCAATTGTTCACCATTTGAGCCTACATGACAAGTTGTGACAATTTAAAGGATTAAATAAGTTTGTGGGCTTCACAAATAGTGGACTTAGGCTTATGGGCTAAATAATAAAATATTTAATTATTAAAGTGGGTTCAAAATAAGAAAACAATGTTTTAGGCTTTACAAAATAGGCTTTTTAGGAAAAGAAGGAAATAATTGTTCATACTACAAAAATGAAAATTTTATTAAAAAATATATATATATACATACGAAATTTTGCACGTGCACAACACGTGAAAATAAACATTTTTATTAAAATGAAAGTTTAGGGTATTATTATTATTATTATTATTATTATTATTATTATTATTATTATTATTATGTTTATGATTTTTATTTCATTGTTATGATTATTATTATTATTATTGTTATTTTTAAAACTATTATTATTATTATTATTATTATTATTATTATTATTATTATTATTATTATTATTATTATTGTTATAACTTTGATTGTTTATTTAAAAATCTATTCATACTGTTAATTGTATTAGTAATTATTTCAAATTATTTTCATATTGTAGTACAAAATATATTTTTGTTATATAAACCAACTTTTAATTGGTTATTTTAATTTTTGTATTGGATTTTACGCCGAAAACCAAAACCCAATACCCTATTGGATCCTAATAATACCCATTAACCCATTCACCCTAGCTATATTAAAACCCTATAACCCTAAATTACCCATTACTCTATTCCCTGTGCACGCTACCCGTTTACACCCCCTGTTAACATCCCCAACCCATACCTGAAACCCTCATCAGCCGTCAGCCCCCTTTAACCTAACGCTAATACATCCTACCTATATATAACCCATGCATCCCCCTGTTCATTCGTCCTCGAGTCTCCATCCCATCAACTTGAGCTGCCCCTCCTTCTAAACCCTTCAGCTGCTTTTACTCCCGATCCCTCCTTCCCTCCTCCTCCGTTGCATTGCAGATGTGCCAGCGATGCTCTAGACTTCAATGCCGCTCTCCCCGTAGTGCCGCACCGCTCCCTGTCCCCGATGCCTAGACCCCCTCCGCCGGTGCTTCCTCCGACTACAGCGACCATCCCTTGGTCGACGTCCCCCTGTGTGCTCCTCTCAACGACACCGCAAAAACAGCGCTAGCAGCTAGCTCCTCCCGACGCTTGTAGCCAGCCAGCCATCCTTGTGCTGCCCTCGCCTGGTGCTGCCCCTGCTCGCCACCAGTCCATCCCGTCCAGTCCTCGTCTATCGCCAAGCCACCCTCTGCTGTTGCTGTTTGATCAAGGAGATTTTTTTATCATGTTGATTCCTGGTCATCGATCTCCACTTGATCATCATGATCTCCATCATTCTTGATCTGGCCGTCCGATCTAATCTTTCATCTTGATCTTGATATTTGATCTCAGGCCATTGGTTGCTTGATCTTGCACTTGATCGTCTCGATCGTCTTCATCTTGTTCGCGATTGGTTTTCATCTTGTTCGTGATCATCTCGTTCATTTCTTATGATCGTTTTCGAAAATTCGTTCCTGTTATTCTTGTTCTTGCTCTGTTCCCATCGTCGGCTATAAGGAAAGTAACTTGTATTCTTTTCTTTGTGTAATACAAGTACTAAATACCGCCTGTAGTGTAGTTCTGTTCTAGAGACAATTCTTGTGTGAAACCCCTTGTTGATCTTTTCTCTCTTGTGTTGACCCTCCCATAGTTGCCTCATTACACACATGACATGAATAACTTAGGGATGACCACTTCTTGATGTGTACATGCATGTTGTTCGTATGATATCATGTACTAGGGTTGTGTTAGTTGTAGTATACTTGTTGTAGACGTGTTAAATACCCTATAGGATGTTGCTTGGATATATAGTATACCCTATTTCATGTTTAGTTATGATTCGGATGAGTTTCATGTGAACTAGTTGATTTTGTGCATGAAGGATATTTTCTGTTTTGTCGATTTCCCATTTTTGTTCAGTATTTTAGACCCTGTTAAGGTCAGTATATGAAAATTATTTGTGAATATGAATTATAGATAATTCTGTCTACTTTCCGTAATTTCAGACAGATCTCAGTTTCGATTTATTAGTTGCAAGTTATGACTATTTTACTGCAGTGGTATTTAAAATTTCAGATCCAGTTTTATACAAATTTTGTATGGTTATTTATTTTTCTACTGATGCTAAAGATAATATTTTGATCTAGTATTTTTCTGGTTATAACTAAACATAATTGGGATTAACCCCAATTTTTTGTGGACTTAATTGATAACTTTTATACACTATTCTATTTTTGCAAAACTTCTATACTTACAGAATTTTCTTCCTGTTCAATAAAGAACCTTAATTTCAACCTGATTCTACTTGCTGTATCTAAAAACTTTGTGAATATGAATTATAGCCTACTGTATATATTTTATCACCCTTTTGACGGATCTGGATTTCAATTTATATTTTGTGAGATATTGCTGTTTTAGTACTGCAGTGTTTATGATTTCAGATTTATAAAACTACTGTATCTTACTGCTTTCTGATTTTACTTTACTATTCTATCTATATTGGAAAATTGTGAAACTTTGTTTTCTGATATTAAACATACTAGGGAATACCCCAGAATTTTCGTAGATTTAATTAGTAAGTTTTCATGCTGTTTTCCGGTTGAGGAATACAAACTTCTGATTTCTGGCTGAAGACGTTTTCTGGATACAAATCTGTTTTAAGTCATGTTTTTATGAAATACTATATGGCTTATATATATTTCTAAAGTCATGTTTTTCTGGAGTCTATCTTCCAGATTCTCTGACGGATCTAGGTTTGCATTTTTGTGGCAACGGAAATTCCAGATTTAGTGCAGCACTGTCTTGTTGTACTGAACTAGAATTCTCGTTGTCTTAATCTTTTATGTATTGTCTTTCACCTGTGCATGTTTAACTTCTGTTCTGAACCTATTACTTGTTCATACCATGTTATTCTTGTCATGTTTTTGTACACGTATATGCATGTTTGATAATAATAACAAAAAACTAAGCCAAGGTTTAAAGGGAAAGATCTAATAGTAGAAAATACAGAAACGTGTACTCGGAAAAGGATTCATAGATCCTATTTGGTTATTTGGAGCTTGATATTTGGTTATTTGGAGCTTGATACTTGGTCATTTGGAGCTTGATATTTGGTTATTTGGAGCTTGACACGTGATTGCTTGATACTTGCACTCTTGACACAGAGCTTGATATTTGGTTACTTGGAGCTTGATATTTGGTATTTGGAGCTTGATTACTTGAGAGCCTGTCCCTGAGTACACTGCCCTCTATGATCCACTATGAAATCTAAAACGAAATTGTTTGAATATAGCAACTATGTGGTAAAAACCTGGAATGCATGAAGTGCTACCTAGATAGTAATAAATACAAGACTTGGACATGATCACTTGATACTTGCTACTTGTTACTTGTACATGAAGTGCTACCTAGATAGTAATAAATACAAGACTTGGACATGATCACTTGATACTTGATACTTGATACTTTACACTCGTTACTTGTTACTTGTATATGATACTTGATACTTTACACTCGTTACTTGTTACTCGTTTACATGATGCTTGTTCACTTGACACTTTTTACATGCCACTTGCACTCGTTTATTTTACTATGCTAGTTGTTCTATTTTATCATCATGCCTATTCCATGCCATTTGTTTATTTTTCCCTGTACTTGTGCCTGCACTACAAGCGGCCCGTAACTTGCATTGACGAACGTTTTGTTTTCTTTTTCTCTTCCTGTAATTTATTAAATTGCAGATTTTGGAGATCAACTGCCAGATGGAGTAGGTGATCTGAGATTCTAGTTGCTGGAGTTCTTACTATTATTATTATTATTTCTTGTTGCTTATCTTAAATAATTGAACTTGGTTACTTGGATTATTTTTGTAGAGGGCAATGTGACCCGGGATTATTGACTTGTTCAGATCTGGTTTATTTGAAATTTGTTAAATTTTATTTCAAGTAAATTCTGTTGGTATTGGTTCATAATGCATGCATAGTTGACTTCTCTTGCTTCCTACTCTGATTATTCCTGTGAAATATTGTAAAGATCCTGACAGCTTATGGATAATGAAAATCATTCGCTGGACTTCGTTACGTATCTGATCAATCCGATAATATCCACATTTTGGAGCAGTATCTGAATGCAATTAGACAGCTAAACTCTCTATATGTGGTAATTTACTCTTCTTTTCTCTTTTTCATAGGAAACAGCCTAAAAGCAACTAAACGAAACAGATTCAAGATTTACTCAAGACTGTGAGGATAATACACTGGAATGAAGAGCCCTAAGTTTGCATCAAGCATTTGATAGAAGCTGCAGAATACAAGTCGACTGGTCCTTCAACAACAGTCTACTGAACAGAGTGGGATTGAGTTTCTGAAGCTACGCAGTTAAGTCAACTTACCCTTAATGACCGTCGACTTGACTGGTTGGATTTGAAGTTTCCAAGATTCGCGGAACAGTCGACTGCCCTTTAATTACAGTTGACTGAAGTGGCTTTCAGTGGGAGTTAAGAGATAAGAACAGTTGAGATTCACCCTCATCCGAATCTGCAAACAAATCAGATTGAGTTATCCAAATCCAGGTTAGCTGCAAATAATAACTCTCCAATAATCAAAGCTAGAGATCGAGTCTGGCAGTTATTGAAAAGATTTGACTCAATCCATATCCGACGTGTAAGGAGATAGAAGCAGGAGCTTGAGATTTGCAGATAGGGGCAAGAGGAACTATAAGAAGACGGGGGATACACAATCAAACAGAGGAGAGAATCCATCATCGATCAATCTGGAATCGATCATATATCTAGAATCAGATCGAAAGAAGAGAGAATGAATCAACGAAAAAAGATCAAGTACAATCAAACAAAGGAGGAGATCAAGTGCCACTGGAGGACGAGATCAAGTCGACTTAGAAGCAGATCAAGTCGACTTCAAGGCTGAACATCATAAAAATCAGTGCTACTTTTTCTCTCTCTAGTTTTTGTTCTTATTATTAGAGTCATGAACTCTAAATTTTTGGTAAATAAAAGTTTTATTATGTGTAACTAATTTCATTGTTGGGCAGATTGAAACCTTAGTCATGTAATGTTTATAAATCTTCTAAAGCACTACTTTTATCACTTATTGATTAAACCTGGTTGTTCTTGATCAAATTTATAGTATGAATCAAACTTTTGTTAGAAGTTCGCAGAACCAGTCGACTGACATCTAATGACAGTCGACTTAACTGAAGAACCTTATGTTATCAAGTTTGCTTATTATAAAATTGACTCTGTTATATGAGTATAGAGATGATCCATATCTTATGCTCATAACTTGTAACACAGGAATCATTTAGGTTCTTGGTTTAATCAACTTGGAGGATCTAAATTTGATACCAACTTCTAGAACTTTGAGTGTTTGTTAATTTCCATCGTTCCTATGCTTTCTTCAAGTACAACTTAGTAGATACCATGCTAAATACTTAAGGAAAGAAACGAATTAGAGTAGATACCATGCCTAATTCTTGGCCTAGGGAAAATCTTAACTTTAAGGAGTAGATACCATGCCCTTAAATGAACAAACATGAGTGATCAGAGTAGTGTAGAAGTTGATCTAGCATTCTTGACTATAGGTTGAAATCAAGCCCAACTACTTTAATAGATATTTTGTGATTCAAATTGAGAACTACTTGATCTAGATCTCATTTCCTTTCAAAACATACTTTTAGAACAAACTTTATGACAAACATTTCTGATTATTGATTAGTGAGTTAATTACTACAATCTCTGTGGGATCGACCCTTGCTTTTCACTACGCTTCTATAAACGATTTGTATACTTGCGAGGTTTTTAATTTGTGTCTAGTTTATCTATTTATTTAGATAGCTGAGACTGTACAACAAGTATCTGTATTCCGTATTCTCTTTTTGGGAAGCGGGACGTGACATCCGGTATGCACCCCGATTTCAGTGCTCCTTTTAGGTTCCTCCCATCTCAGGATTACTACGCTCTCAAGAGAGCTTCATCCGAGAGATACAGTCTGGAACAACTAGCAGCACTTCGATATAGGCAACCACAACCTAGCTCGTTTCCTGCTACTAGGTGTACAGTCTAACTATAGAATGTTACAAATGGGTCTTTTTGCAAGATCCTTCAGGCAGAGCCTTACAAAACTCTCCCTAAGTAAGAAAAATTAGTTTTTCATACCTTATTTTGCACAAGATCTTGTAGTAAAACTCATAGAAAGATAATTTTATTTCTCCCAATTCCCTTACAGACTTTTCTTATAAAAATATATGTGGGATTTCTTTTCTCCTAGATGGTCTACCTTCTACCTTACTCAACTTAACCCTTTATAGACCAAGGGATCAGCTTACAACAAGTTTACATACGTCATTGTTTACATCACAAGTCAAATAATTGCTGCTTACATCAGTCTTTAATAATTGCCTTGTGCACTACTCTATAAAAAGATATTCCTCCTGGCAGACATGTTCACATGCTCCACATTTGTATTGATATTCTGTCTTCATCAAACTATAGTAGTATCCAGCTGTCTCTTCTATCATTATTATTGCTCCTGTGGATAGTATTTGGTACCAGCTGTCAAACAGCTCATGCTTATCTTGTGGTTGTTTTATTTTTACTATACTATACATTATTATTTTTTTTGGATCTGGGCTGTCATAGATCCATATATTGTTCTCTTAATTTTATATCTTTTATCTCACAATACGTGTTCCTGAAGCCCATAACCCTTCTTTCTGGGATTAATTTTTTTAATTCTTCAGTTTTGTATGGTACAATATTTGATACTCTATAGATCACTTGGGAGGTCATCCCTATTCTTATAACATGTTCTGCTGGAAGCTCTTCATTGCCTTCAAGATATTCAGGGATGGCTGAATACATTCTGATATATATTTTTTTGGCCTTTGTGAGGCCAAAATAACTCTTGGCTGCTTTGTAAATTTCTCTTGGTAAGTGGACCTGTTCATCACATTCTCTAGACGGATAGATGCAATGAATAAGTCCTCTTTCGAACAATGCCCTGATTGTTCTTAGATTAGCTCCTGGTAAGATGATGGCCTTGTTCATATGTTGTTATGATATAGTTTTGATGAACTGGTTCACCTCGGTTACTTGGCATAGTTTTTGAATATATTGTAAAAATAATACTTTCTTCGATACTTTGATAAGAGCTTTCTCAGTAAGAAGTGTCTTCTTGTATGTTGTCTTATTTGAGGATGTAAGTGCATCCTCTTTTAAGGATGAGTAGGTTCGCCTATCTCACTCATTTTCTCGCTAGTATTGTCCACTATAATTTTTGTGGTTATATGCTGACTTATATGCTGGTAGAACAGACTTTGGAGCCCGCATATTTGTAATTATAATTGATTAAATTCTCCTTTTATTTGTTCCATGATTCCCTTGCGGTAAATAACATCCTGTTCTATTTGCTGGACTCTAGTTTTCATTCTACAACAAATGAAATAGTTAATTTCTTGACAAAAAATCAGCTAAATTGTTGTCCTTTCCTTTTATATTTTCTATTGAGAAATTATAATGTGCTAACTCCATTTGCCATCTTATCAATCTTTTGTTTGCTATAGTTGGGTCTATTATTTTGTTGATCCAACTCTTTGCTTACGTATTGTCAGTTCTTACTGTGAATTTAGTATGTATTATAAATAATTCAAACCTTTTTATGGCTTTTAGGATCGCTAGTAGTTCTTTTTCGTTTATGTGGTAATTTTATTGGGTTTTTTGTGAAAGATCCACTAGTATATCTGGCTAGTTTTTACTCTTATTCTCCTATTTCAATGAATTTTAGTACTGCTCCCCAATTGTTTTCACACGCATCTGTTTCTATTATCCATGAACATTCTTTAACAGGTAATCTTAGCTTATGTAATTCTGAAGTCTTTTATTTTAATATTTTAAGTTTTTCGTCATCCTCTGGGGTCCATTCCCATTTCTTAAACTTTTTCAGTTTTTGTTGTAACCAAATTGTTTTTGCTGATATGTTTGGTATGTAACCTCTTGTTTGATTTAGTAACCCTATTACAGATTGTACTTCTCTTTTTTTTCTTTTAGGACATAAGGAAATATCCTTATTTTTTCTACTATATGTGGTTGTAGTTCTATTCCTTTATGTGATAATTTTGTTCCTAAGAATTCTGTCTCAGTTTTGAACAATTCCATTTTCTTTTTCGTTAGTATAATACCTGCATTTTTTACTATTTCTATGAATTTTAGTAGATATTCTTTACATTGTTTCTTGTTTTCGGATCCTATTATAATATCATCTACATATACTAATATGAAATTGTTGTATTTTTCAAATATCTTATCCATATATTCTTGAAATATTCCTGGGCTGTTTTTATAACCGAATGGTAATACATTTCATTCATAAAATTCTTGAGGTGTGCTAAATGCTGTTAAATATTTTGAATCTTCTGTTAGTTTTACATAATAAAATCCTGATTTACAATCAAATTTTGAATATATTTCTCTTGTTCTTATTGTGTTGATTAGTATTTGCATGTCTGGTAGTGGGTATCCAAACCTCTTAGTATTTTTATTTAGTTCCTTATAATTTACTACCATTCGAGATTTACCTCTTTTTCTTCTTCTGAATGCTTTCTTACTATGAATGCTGGTGATGAATGTAGACTTTGTGATTTTCTTATGTAATTATTTTCCATTAATTCTTTTATATGAATTTTCAACTCTTCTAAATGTGTTGGAGTGTGCCTTATAGGTTTAATTTTTATTATTTTGTTCTTATCTATTAACTCTATATGTACTGTGGATTTACTTAAGTTCCATTTTGCCAAAGGGTCTTCTCCGCACAGATCTTCTAATTGTTTTTGAAAGAAAAAATTATAGTTATTTTTTGAACTTGTTGTATTCTAGTTTTGTTTGGTAAATATTGGTTTTTACCATGCTGGGTTGAAGAAACTCTGAAGTGTGGTGGGTCGGTTCTGGAATAAGGTTGGGTAATTCTAATTGCTATTGCTTAGTGTCGGCAAGGTGTCGTAAATACAACTAATTTACGTGATATGGTTATGGGATAGTATTGTTGAAAAAATTCATTTCTTAAGAGCACGTTATTATTCATATCATCAAACTGGGATATTATTGGTATTTTTAGTATGTAACTTCCTATTTGCACATTAACATTTTGTTGATACTTATCAAGTATGATAGTTTGTCCAGTTAATCCAGTTATTATTTTTTTTATTATATCCATCTTGTTTCCATTTTGGTAGTATATTTTCGCTGCATAGCCTAGTGTCTGCTCCGGTATCTATTAGACTATGATAGTTTCTTGATTTGTATCTTCGTAAACAAATTCTGTTAGTATGTATAATGTGTTTTTTGTTGCTCTTAATAGATTCATTTGTCCAATATTCTATTTATTTCTATACTTTCATTGTTTACTGTTATTATGATTTTTTCTTCTTGAATTGAATAAGGTTGTACAGATGTAAGGAAGTCAGTTCCTAATAACATTTCATTAACATTGTGTTCTGGGTGTACGTGTAAGTGTAATAAATTTCATTTCTACCATTTATCCTTAGTGGCAATATAATTTTATATATAATTGGATGTCTATTATTGTAATAGTCTAGGTAGTAATATGGGTTTTCTAATGGCATTAATTCAGTTATTTTTACCTTTATTTTTTAATATGTGAATTAGTAGTTACTGTATCTACTAAGGCTACTTGTTTATTCTATTTTCCAATGTCATAATATTCATTTCTATTTTAAATTGGTTATTATTTTGATGTTCTAATGTATTTATTATTGGTATTAATTCCAATGCTTGTTGTTTATTTCTTATTGATAGTGATCTCTTTCCGAACATTATTTTTGGTGCTTTTCCTTTTGCAATTTCTTTTGCTTTATTAAAGTCGAATTCTATATAATTTGGTATAGTCATTTCAGGGTTTCTCTAACTGGTTTGTATCTTATGAATTCGCTGAATAGAGGCTCTATTTTAAAATTATCTGTATTTCTATTTTTTTCTTCATGCTTACTAGAGAACGCATAAATATTTCTTATATGTATACTCATAACTTTGTTTTTTCTATCATTTCTATTCCTGATAATTTGTGATACATGACTAGACTTTTGTCTTTATTTTCTTCTGTCATGCTTATAAAGAAATTAGGTTTTATTGTAAATTTTATTTTTTGGTACATTAGGTTTCCTTGTAATATTCCTATTAAAGCATCTTGCGTACATGATATTATTCTATCATTCATTAGGTATATTTTCAATGGTGTATTCATCCCTTCCTTGAAGTAGGCTTTTATTATAATTTGTATGGCTCCTAAATGTATGTGTCTTAATATTTTTCTGGTATTTTCACTTATTTTTTCCATCTCTTGCCTTATTATTCTTTCGGTTATTAATGGGATTATAGGTTTTTCCTTGTGCTTGTTCAATGTCTATAGGTTGTTCATTATTCCTGGCTATTATGATGGTACTTTTCGTTCTTTCGAATATTGGTACTTTAAAATTTTCTTTTGGATTTATATCTAATTTGGTTGCTCTTATTTTATTGTATTTTTGTATGTCAAAGCACATTCTTTCCCTTACTTCTTCATTGTTTTCTTCTCTTTCTGATGGTTCTCCTATTTCTGTTATTTCTGTCATCATGTTTATTTCACATTCTTCGGTTTCACCTTCACTACTTTCACTATCTTCCTCCATTACCATTATCTCTTTATCCTCACTTATTTCTGACCATTCTTTTCGTATTCTATGAAGTTCATAATTTATGTTATTCATTTCTTTAATTTCTTCTACGTATTTTACATTTTCTTTCTTCATTCTTTTAGGGCAATTTGGTGATATATGTCCTAGCTCTCCACATATGTAACAATTACATTTCTTTGGGTTTTTCGTATATTATCTATTTTTATTTTTATTTATTCTTCTAAAGTATTTTTTATAGGGTTTTTTATATTTCTTAAAAGTTTTTATATATTTTGGTTTATATTTTTGGAATTTGTGTTTACTCTTTTTTGTATAATTATAATTATTATTACATCCCCAATGATTCGGTTTTGCATCTTCACAACAAATTCTTTGCTTATAAGTTCTGTAGTACTTCATTGTTGCTCTAGCATCTTGGCATACATTATCCCTATAATCTTTTACAAATTATGTTCTATACCCTAAAGTGTCTACTTCTGGTTTTACTTTCTCA
This sequence comes from Hemerocallis citrina, assembly GCA_017893485.1. Lineage (NCBI taxonomy): Eukaryota > Viridiplantae > Streptophyta > Magnoliopsida > Asparagales > Asphodelaceae > Hemerocallis > Hemerocallis citrina. Next base: position 444,778,682 of record CM030358.1, on the reverse strand, counting down.
CCTATGTATGCACTATATATGTTTATACTCCATGGATCAGGTAGTTTTAGAAATAATGAGTCCAAAATTGGACTCTGTTCTTTTTTTGTATAATAACTATCTTGAAAATATTCTCGGAATTCACAAGCATAGTTGTCAAAATAACACATGTCGCATATTTCTAAGTTACTTAGTCTCCATCTTGCTTAATTCTTTATGTATATAGTATGTTTTTCTTCTTTATCGTATACACTAAAGTCTGTTCTTATTGCTATTTCGTAATTTGTAATTATTTCTTTTAGACCTAAGGTTCGTTGTACTGAGATTTCTTCAGTTCCTCTATCATCAATTGGTCTTGATTTTCTTATAGTATTTCTCTCTTCTTCCTTTAGTCCATTCCACCATTTTGCAACTACTCCTATAAAGGTGGCTTCTATAAATTTTTCAAATGCGTTTCCGATAAGGTTTTGCCTAAATCCTACTATTAGTGAGGCCTTTACCAATTCTTCAATTGTCCTATCTACATCTTTTACGCAATCTAGGTCTAGGCATTCTCCATTTCCTGCTATTCTTTTTTCATAGTGTTCTGTTAGTTCATATTTTGGGGTTTCCTTTTCTTTGTCTCTTCCTAGCTGCATACTTCTTATTGTGCTTTGTCATTTCCATGGTAATTGGTAAGGTTTTTTGTTAGGTAATGGCCTTAAGATTTCGTACATGTCGTTTGGAATTTCTGTAGGTTCGTTATAATCTTATCTTGGTCTATTTTTATTTCTTCATTTGTTATATCTAGATTTTTCAAGGCTTCTTCTACTTCTACTGGATTAGGATTTGCCATTAAATCTACTATTTCCAAAATATTTATATTAAGTTTTGTTATGGCTTTTAACTCCTTCATACCTTCTTCCGTTATGCCTAATTCTTTTTCTAGGTAGTCAGTTATATATCTACCTAATTCTTTTATATTTTTATTTATGATTTTTAAATTTTTTCTTATACCTCCTACAAACTCAGGACCATTGCAATCTTCTTCCAATTCTTGTACGTTTATCATATAAATTTCTAGGCTTATATTAGGATTTAATGTAACTACTTTATTGGCCATACTTAGCCTGTTATTTTGTATGCTAGTAGGTGTTGGTAATACCAACTTGCTTCTTCGTTTCCTTTCTGTACTAATACTTTGTATGCTATCCCTTTTTGTATTTCTTTAGATAGTTTATTAGTTATTTTTCTTGTTAATAACAAGTATTCTTGTAACACCCCGAATTCCAAAATACAACTGAATTCGAGTTCCACAGGATCTTTACACTTCTTTTGTACAATTTTACGAGGAAATAAAAGCTTTTCTTTTATCAGAGTTACATTACACTTTTACATTATCACAGCGGAAGCAACTTTGCAATAATTTATATGAAACAACATTTAAAATATCTTGCGCAGCATGTATACTTCAATTGTCAGGTATCTTTACCCTGCATATAAAACTGTGGGCGCGTCAGTTCATTCAACTGATGAAATACACGGTCATCCTCTCTATGCTTGAAACAGTATAACGATTCTCATTTCTTAACAAACCACAGACTTGTCACAAACCAAGCTAAAGGGACTATCTTATTGATGTTGTGTCGTGAATGTGCACTTAGTCCTTAATGCAATTATTTATATTATATGACACTAATGCGCACTTGTTCAGAGTCTATGCAGCCCATACTACATAGGTCCGAGGGCAAGCCCTTAACCGTTCTTCAACTTGTAGGCTTCAATCTCTCGCCATGACCTAATCTACTACTGTAACTACGATAAGTATCCTACATGTTTTCTGACCTAGAACTCATGTCTAGGCTCCCTGAAGGGAATCCCAACGCACTGACACATGACTCATCATGTAGGCATCCTGTGATAATTCAACTCCTACCAAAGACATGACACCACCCGCAGTCATCAAACACCCCACGAGCATCGCCACCGGGACGGTACTCTGGAGCAGTATCCACACCCTATCATGACTCATCATGGGACATCCTGTGAATACTCTCACGCCGCCAATCCAATAGCCCTCATACTCAATATTTTTCTCTTACTTTCATCACATCTTCACTATGTATCTAATTCTTAGTTTAATTGAATCATGAATAAAATCAACTCTTAGAGTGTAGCACTCCCACTATACCGGTCTTATTCATTTAACTTCACATGACCCAACCTTGGTCTTCTCATTTCAAAATATCTATCTCGAAAATATTCTCGGAATTCATAAGCATAGTTGTCAAAATAACACATATCGCATATTTCTAAGTTACTTAGTCTCCATCTTGCTTAATTCTTTTTGTATATAGTATGTTTATCTTCTTTATCGTATACACTAAATTCTGTTCTTATTGCTATTTCGTAATTTGTAATTATTTCTTTTAGACCTCAGGTTCGTTGTACTGAGATTTCTTTAGTTCCTCTATCATCAATTGGTCTTGATTTCCTTATAGTATTTCTCTCTTCTTCCTTTAGTCCATTCCACCATTTTGCTACTACTCCTATAAAGGTGGCTTCTATAAATTTCTCAAATGCGTTTCCGATAAGGTTTTGCCTAAATCCTACTATTAGTGAGGCCTTTACCAATTCTTCAATTGTCCTATCTACATCTTTTACGCAATCTAGGTCTAGCCATTCTCCATTTCCTGCTATTCTTTTTTCGTAGTGTTCTGTTAGTTCATATTTTGGGGTTTCCTTTTCTTTGTCTCTTCCTAGCTGCATGCATACTTCTTATTGTGTTTTGTCATTTCCATGGTAATTGGTAAGGTTTTTTGTTAGGTAATGGCCTTAAGATTTCGTACATGTCGTTTGGAATTTCTGTAGGTTCGTTATAATCTTATCTTGGTCCATTTTTATTTCTTCATTTGTTATATCTAGATTTTTCAAGGCTTTTTCTACTTCTACTGAATTAGGATTTGTCATTAAATCTTCTATTTCCAAAATATTTATATTAAGTTTTGTTATGGCTTTTAACTCCTTCATACCTTCTTCCGTTATGCCTAATTCTTTTTCTAGGTAGTCAGTTATATATCTACCTAATTCTTTATATTTTTATTTATGATTTTAAAATTTTTTCTTATACCTACTACAAACTCAGGACCATTGCAATCTTCTTCCAATTCTTGTATGTTTATCATATAAATTTCTAGGCTTATAGTAGGATTTAATGCAACTACTTTATTGGCCATACTTAGCCTGTTATTTTGTATGCTAGTAGGTTTTGGTAATACCAACTTGCTAATTCGTTTCTGTACTAATACTTTGTATGCTGTCCCTTTTTATATTTCTTTAGATAGTTTATTAGTTATTTTTCTTGTTAATAACAAGTATTCTTGTAACACCCCGAATTTCAAAATACAACTGAATTCGAGTTCCACAGGATCTTTACACTTCTTTTATACAATTTTACAAGGAAATAAAAGTTTTTCTTTTATCAGAGTTACATTACACTTGTACATTATCACAGCGGAAGCAACTTTGCAATAATTTATATGAAACAACATTTAAAATATCTTGCGCAGCATGTATACTTCAATTGTCAGGTATCTTGACCCTGCATATAAAACTGTGGGCGCGTCAGTTCATTCAACTGACGAAATATTATACACGGTCATCCTCTCTATGCTTGAAACAGTATAACGATTCTCATTTCTTAACAAACCACGGACTTGTCAAAAACCAAGCTAAATGGACTATCTTATTGATGTCGTGTCGTGAATGTGCACTTAGTCCTTAATGCAATTATTTATATTATATGTCACTAATGTGCACTTGTTCAGAGTCTATGCAGCCCATACTATATAGGTCCGAGGGCAAGCCCTTAACCGTTCTTCAACTTGTAGGGTTCAATCCCTCGCCATGACTTAATCTACTACTGTAACTACGATAAGTATCCTAGATGTTTTCTGACCTACAACTCATGTCTAGGCTCCCTGAAGGGAATCCCAATGCACTGACACATGACTCATCATGTAGGCATCCTGTGGTAATTCAGCTCCTACCAAAGACATGACACCACCCGTAGTCATCAAACACCCCACGAGCATCGCCACCGGGACGGTACTCTGGAGCAGTATCCATGCCCTATCATGACTCATCATGGGACATCCTGTGAATACTCTCACGCCGCCAATCCAATGGCCCTCATACTCAATGTTTTTCTCTTACTTTCATCACATCTTCACTATGTATCTAATCCTTAGTTTAATTGAATCATGAATAAAATCAACTCTTAGAGTATAGCACTCCCACTATACCGGTCTTATTCATTTAACTTCACATGACCCAACCTTGGTCTTCTCATTTCAAAATATCATTTCACAATTCTTTCATTGTCGGTATAAGGCTTGGCTATACCCTAATTCTTAATTTCAACTCATAATTACAATGTCATACTCATAAGATCTTTTCATGATTAATCACAGTTCATGTTTCAAAAGCATAGTATTCATGTACTCATAACTCATCACAATATCAATAATTCAATTTCACGAGCAATCCACATGCAAGAGTCAATTTCAATAAATAGTCACCAATAATTCATGTATTCCACACATCTATTATTCACATTTCAAAATCTTACTACAACATATTTTATAATTCCATTTAATCACACGAGTCACAACCTTCAAAAAATTCATCTTTTATAACACAAAATTTTCATTTATTTTTCTTTTGTTTAAAAGAGTAATTTAATTTCAAAATTGAGTCCTTTCTTGCAAAAACCCCAATTTCTTATTCACACTTCATCAAAAGTTGTATAAATATTTCCCATAAAGTTCTAATAATTTTTCAGTAATTAATCCATAATTTTTCTGATTTTTATTCTATTTTAAAAATCCAATTTAATTCAAAATCTCAAAAAAAGTATTTTTTTTTCCTAAACTCAAAACCCCACCAAGATTCGAACCCACAACCAGCGGTGAAACAGACAGCACACAAGACCAACGTGCCACAGCCGCAAGTCGATATAACTAAGGGTTATAATCCCTATGTGTTCAGTTTTCGGTGATTTGGTTTTTTTTTTTAACAAAAAAATTAAAACACAGTCTCTGGATGTCGAACCCGAGACCTCCCCCTTTACTGTAGTAACCGAAGACGCTGCCGACCAGTTGGTCTAAGTGGCCAATTCAATTAGAAGGTATTTTAAATAGGTTTTAATCTTATTCTCTGTTCAAAACTATATTTCAAAATTTCTCAAAAAACGAAATTTGTCTCTTTTTCACCTCTTTTGAAAACAAAAAATGTCCAGAATAAAACTACATTTAATTTGACAATAACCAGTATTTTTAAAGGTATTTTCCCCTCTTTTAAAACATGTATTTTGCCTTAGTTTGCATTTTATGAACACTATTTCGACATTTGAAAACTAATACATAATTGTTCATAAATAAAGATGGTTTCTCTCACAAAATTCACTACTATGATGTTTGCTTAGACATTGACAACTATGATATTTTTAGAGCACACAATCAACTTTATAGGTGAGTAAAACTTCCATTTATTAATTAATCTACACATGATGCATTCGATTATTTATATGAAAAAGTACATTCTTTTTCATTTATTCTAATTTTCGCATGGTATATATAGCAATGGGGAATTTCATTACATCTATTAACATTCATTTCTATCAATTTATCTTTAACACACTATTCTACTCTAACATTTTTAATCAATAAATATGATTCTAACTTCTCACTAGCGAATTTCATATAATTGCAATTTAAGCATAATTAGCATGCATTCTAATGTTTATAAACAATTAGAGCGTACACTTCCACTTATATTAAATGGATCTAATCATCACAATAACACACATTTACTAGTTTATCAATTCTACTCTAAATAGGCAACCATGTATTTCATCTCAACTAATTATTTTATAATAACAGATTCCATTTATTCCTAACATGATTTCTACTTTAGAAGTCATGAGAAACACCCACCTTTTGAAGAAAACCAATAAGAAATCTCCTAGAGCCTTCTACAATGTGAGAGAGCGCCTTCTCCTCCTAGATTGCGATGCACGATCTCCTTCTTCTTGCTCCCTTGCCAAAACCGAGAGCTCCAAGTGGTGATGATGGCCGGCCTCTTAGGGTACACACATACACTCACACACACACACTCTAATATATATCTCCTATAATGTTTTCTTCTTTCAATAGATTATTAGTGTAGAATACAAGTAGATAGGAGGGGTATTTATACTAATTTTAGAATAGATTGGAGGGCTAGGATTTATTGGATGGTTATAGAATGAATGGCTAGGATAGAAGAGGAAGTTGTAGCAACCACCCATGCACACACACCCACACTCCCCATCTCTCCTTGCCCAAACCGGCCTCAAAAGAATGTGCATTGCACACTACGTGCATTGCACGTGGCACCTAGTACCCCTATTTAGAAGTTTGTACAATTTTAACTAATCAAAATATTCATCATTTGTCTTTACATGACAAGTGTGGCCATTTAATTGATTTATTAAATTTGTAGGCTTCACAATTAGTGGGCTTAGGCTTGTGGGCCAAGAAAATAAAAAATAAAAAATTATTAAAGTGGGCTCAACAAATAAAGTAGTGTTTTAGGCTTTACAAATAGGCTTTTAGAAAAATAAAGAAAAGGAAAAATAATTGTTCATACTAAAAATAAAATTTTATGTATAAAATAAATAAATAATATGCACATAAAATTTGCACGTGCACAACACGTGAAAATCAATATTCTTATTAAAATGAAAGTTTAGGGTATTACAATTCTGATATTTCTCTATTAGTAATATGCTTTCTTTCTGTTAATCTTCTATAAATGTATCAAATCTTAAATTTCAAAAGATTTTTTAATTTTAGTTTCTTTATTTTCTGTAAATATCCAGCTTTTATATGGATAGAAGATATTATCTCTAAATATTATAATGGGAGAAGGCCTTAGTGTCATTTGTCATTTTGTCATTCTACCAACATGTGCAACGCACGTACATAACTAATATAAAGGAGGTTTTCGGTTCAAATCCTCCCTACGTCAAGAGTTTATATTTTTATTTTTTGAAATTATTAAAACGTGCATCGCACGTGTAAATCACTAGTAGTTTATAATTTCTCAACACTACAAGGAATTTGACATATAGTGACAGCAAAAATCCGTGGGTAAAAGGCGAAAAACCGTAGGTATAGCACGTAAAACCTATACCAACGGACATATTTTTCCGTCGTTTTTAATTAGCTATACCCACGGCAAAATGCCGTCACTATAACCTATAGCGACGGTTTTTTTACCCGTTGGACAAAACCTCAGTATTATACCCACGGTTTCGTATCCATTGGTATAGGTTTTAAGGACACCACTTGCTTTCCTATACCCACGGTTGAAACTCCATTGCTATAGGTTTTAGTAATGGTTTTCGCATCCAAATATTTAAATATATACCCATCGCTCTATACAAATTTTTTTCTTATTAATTACGCGTATGATAATTTAATATTTACTTTTATAATATTAATCCAATTATAAACTAAATACACAATAAAATAGATAAATATGTTTATGAAACAAAATTAAAAAAAATTAAACTTCAATCATATTAAAAATTAATGAAGTATTACAAGCATGTCAAATTACAAAATAGTTAATAACCAAATACACAATTGAATTCATGTGTGCAGACAAGAGAATCAATACTTTAAACTACGATCAACATATTCAATGACATTATAAGATAACATTCAACTGACTCCTCACTTGAGATACAACACTAACAATTTTCTTATTTTACGACAACTAGATCTTGATTGATCTTGATTGATCTCAATTCTCTTTGCAGTAATCTTCTTTTAGCATCTTGCAAATCTCTTTTACAACCTTCTTCACTTCATCGTCGGCAAACACAAACTCAGCTGCATTTTGAGCAAGTTCAATCATTTCTCGCTTGTTGAGAGCCATTCACAAACAAAATAAAGCAAAAAGAACTAACATTGGTTATCAACAAATAGTCAATATTCAGATAGCATGCAAAATGTGTCATTCGGATTCAAAATGCCAGAGAAACGTACATTTGCAAAGTACCTTACTCGATCGAGCATGTGCAACAGTAAACTGAGTTGGGTTCTTGATGACTGGGAATGAACAATCTGCAGTCCTATCCTTGCTCTAGAAACAAATGTATTTTATTAAGATTTAAAAGTAACCCACATAAGATTGTAAAAATAAGGTATCACAGGCTCACCTTATAAGATTATAATGAAAAAATATTTGCAATTGAAATAAGGGTATCAATCTTGCATTATTACATACATAAGAGAAGCAATTGAAAAGCCAGAATTGTCAAATCAACTAGTAATCATAAAGTTTTCATGATGACTTATATCTATCTAAGATAAACGGAAAGAACTATCAAATACTAGTGTTTCATATACATGTGTTCTTCATTTTGATTTTGAAGCCATACATTCTCTTCAGTAAAAACAAGAATAATAGAAAAAGCAACTAAAGTCTACAGCATGCTTCAAATTGCTATAGAGGCCATAAAAGTTAAATTACATGTATATAAGCATTATCACAAAATGAGACCTCTACCATTGTAACCCCAAGAACCACCTCTCATGCAACTTCTCACTCACCTCTCCGGCTCTCCCTTGTTTCTCACTCTAGTGTCAGTGTGATAAGGGTTGGACATGGTACTTGGTGTCAAGTTTTGACATGGACAAGGATCTGGTGCGCCGAATATATGCTGGTAAGTGTAGGTGCCAATTGCATGTCTGACACGGACTAAAATCCATTACTGTCTCAAGGAAGTCAATCACTATTGACGTGAATTGAACGACATCTTACTTCAAAATTATTACTTGCTTCTTTAATTTGTGATCTATCTATACTTTCAAATAAACGTGAATTTTGTTTTCTTCTCAGCAGTTCTTCCATGCTTTTGGGTGCTATTTGGGAATTAAGGTAAACTTTGGGTGCTATATTGTCCTTCCCCCATTAGTAAAATAGGACCAAAACAGATAATGTGGACTGTGGTGCACACCTACACTTCTGCAATATCAAAAGAGATATTTTATGGCTTATAGTTTTTCACTGATGTAGGTTTAGAATACAGTAAAATTTTAGCATTTATAAAAAGGGATGAACTTGCATTTATTAGACTTAGCGATCCAGATGGGTTTCTATTGTCGAATGAGTTGATTGCCATTGCATTTGGGGTTATTACCCCCTGAGAGGGAGGGAAGGGCTATTGTGATTCCATGACTGATCTGCTAATAGACGGTAGTCTTCTTGTTACAGAAATCCCTCCCTAAAACCATCCCAGAATTAGAGACTTTACTATTATATTTTGGTGATCTGGATCTGGATGCTGTATATTCAGTATGATGATAGACTACTTTTTGGTTGCTCGCAACCATGAGTAAGATGCAGCTGTAGTCACATTCAATAGCATGCAAACATACATAAATGTAAAGTTTGCATTATTGATTAGTAAAATGGACAATTTTTCACTTTGTGTAACAATTTGCTTCAAGAGGATGATGTAGCAGTAGTTATGGACTGTGTTATTGAGTCCATCACACAGAGTCCTCACATGTTGCATTTGGAAGAACCAAAACAGAACATCTTAAGGTTCTTGATTGTGCAGTTTCCATGAAGGATTGATGTATGTGAACAAATTGATGGGTATTTCATTCCTGCTACCATATACTCAGCTTGACGTCAAGGTTTCTAGTCTGGGAGGGGTAGATAGGTGTAATGTTGTTTTTTTATGTTCTTGCAAGTTCATCCCTTTTTATATTGCATGTCTGACACGGACTAAAATCCATTACTGTCTCAAGGAAGTCAATCACTATTGACGTGGATTGAACGACATCTTACTTCAAAATTATTACTTGCTTCTTTAATTTGTGATCTATCTATACTTCCAAATAAACGTGAATTTTGTTTTCTTCTCAGCAGTTCTTCCATGCTTTTGGGTGCTATTTGGGAATTAAGGTAAACTTTGGGTGCTATATTGTCCTTCCCCCATTAGTAAAATAGGACCAAAACAGATAATGTGGACTGTGGTGCACACCTACACTTCTGCAATATCAAAAGAGATATTTTATGGCTTATAGTTTTTCACTGATGTAGGTTTAGAATACAGTAAAATTTTAGCACTCTCAAGTTTAATGTCTATTTCATGTAAAACCAACATTCGACAGATCTCATTCAAAGAATACTTTCAATGCAGGTAGTGTTGGTTTAAGGGATATAAATCTGATCCCCAACCTTTTCTTCTATGCTTCTCTAGGGTATCCAAAGATCAACAGAAAAAAGAGACTTAGAATGTAGCAAAACATACCCCATAAAATTCCGGCGTTGATGCATGTACACAACCTCCAAACCAAACAGCAAATTTCTGGATGGGGTGGCTCACGACATTGACTTCAATGGGTTGAGACTGGAACAAGAAGATAATAGTTCAGTATAGACCATTACTATATATGAAGAATCTTCTTAAACTTACTTTTACATCACCAAGGAAGGCTTCAGATGCAAAACTGCATGCATCCACTATCTTCTTCAAATCCCATTGTAATCTTCTGTGGAAGTCCTTGAACATGGTTGATCCCCCAGATAGCACTATATTCTGAGACAAATATCAGAATCAAAAAGGGGGAAAAGACACATTATATGGTGATGTAGTGCTGCACTATATCTTTGTTCATTTACCTTATATAGGGATCTCCTTGTGTCAATTGGAGCTGATTGAATGCATTTGTCAATAATGTTGGGCAGAGAAGTGGTAAATTCATCACTATAAATCTCAGAATGAAAGAAGATCTGCAAAAAGGATCAAGACATTCAATAGGAAAGTGCTATTAGGATTTAGACTTCAGAAATTATTTCAAGTTGAAAACCAGGGTTTTTTGTCCTTGTAGGTTCACACAAACAAATAATTTCCCAATAGTTTCATAGAATTAAGATCCGTAGCAAGTGTGTTCTTCTTGTGTGTGGGGGTGGATGGGTGGGTGGGTGGGGGGTAATCCAGTTTGAGCTAAAGTCTGCATAACTCTGGAAGAAAACATTATCAATCTGGTTACATAAGAAAAATTTCACTGCCTGTTTCATGAAAATAAATCAAATGGCCTGAGAAGCCAACCTCAGGACCAAGAAAGCGCTCATATCCAATATCACATGAATATGGTGCTCCCATCTTTGGTTTAATACCACTCCATTGTTTGACGTACTTTGCAAGCTCCTTGTCATGCTTATTATACTCCTGAAATCACAAGAAATATACTAGTCAGTTAGTCTCATTGCATGTCTGCTAAACTTCATTATATGAACAGCATAGCAATTAAATACACATTTAACCCAAGAACAATTATAGTCAAACTGTGCAAAGCAGGACTACAAAATAAGTTCTCACCACTACTTCCCGGCATGATGGGTATCACAGCTTCTCACCATTAACCACACACTTCAGATGAATGATGGCTTAATGTTCAATGAAGAATGGATAAAACACATATGTAAGATCTCTATAATGGTGAATCAGTTTTGCACAACTCTGCATAAATTCTGATCATATTCAGATAAGTTTTTTTTTTCATAGGTCTACCACTTCAAGATCTGCTAAAAAAAATTCAATTAAGTTGTAGCGCCTACTGCTAGCTGTCTTTGGCTTTGCACCCTTGAGAGTCTATTTAGAGCATAGACTGGAAATTTACAGCACAACTTTAACTAGTCTCCAAGAAGGGAAATCTAGATTCTACTCATTTAATTTGTGATACATCCTTATTTAGTTTCAGATCGACCTCCTATATAGATCTAATTGTTCTTGATCGCTTATGAGAATTTAATGTATTAATTAAAAACACTAAGATTAAAACCAAAAATAGTAGAGCTCGTGCACATGATTTTCTAAACCTAGATAGAGCTCGTGCCAGATTACGACGAAATTTTTACTTTAAAAAATATATATTTATTAAGACATGCATCATATCATACGTGTAAATTACTAGTATTTATAGCTCCAATTAAACCCTTAAAGATAAACACAAAGAAAGCTCAAGAATATTCAAACACAAAAATTCCCGACACGTACTGTTGTCATCGCTGAGTTTTAGCAGAGTCGCAAATATCCTTCTTTTTCTAATAGCAGTTTATTACAACCAACACAGCTAGCAATTAGAAGCATATATTTATAAGTATTAACAAACACATGTACAACGGCAAAATAGAAACATGCTAAAATCCCTTATTTCATTTTCATCCCCATTTATAGTAAGTAAGAACATTCAGGCAAAAGCCAAACTTCTTATTGGCTATGAATATCGAAAATTAATGTAACATGGAAGTAAATTACCCATCCTTGTAATGTTATAAATCATCTTCAATTCAAGTCAATAACTACTACAACTCGATCAACGATGTCGCTCTTAATCTGCTGCAGGTTCTTTCTGATACAAACAAGATCAGTAACATTAATTTTATTCACAGATGTAGAGGATGTAGTAGTTCTCTTTCGAATGAGGTTTTTTAACAAAATTGTTAGGAAATAAATTACTAGCACTAAAAAATAACTATTTTGTAATCTTTGGAAAAACCCATATGTAAAGACCAAATCTTTGGTGTGTTCCAAAATAGTTAGGAAACAAATTACTAGCACTAAAACCCAATAAATTCCCCCCACAAAATGCAATCTTTGGAAAAACCCAGTTGCAATCTAGCAGCCAAAAGAAAACCCAGATGGGCAAAAGTGGAGCTTACGGGTAAAGAGAGAAGGCCCTTTCAATCACATAGGTGGCGTTCCTGTACTTGGTCAGAAGCCTCCGATCGCTGCTCTCTCTGATAGCCCAGTCGATCTCCATCGCTCCTTAAACTCAATTGAAGAAAGAGCAGTTCAGTTGTGAATGAGAAGGCATGAATCAACGACTAAGTGAAGATAAAGTTAGGGGAGAGAAAAAGATCTATGCCGACTGGGTTGGAGGAGGATTTAGGGATTGAGTTTGGGGAAAGAGGGATTTAGAATTTTTAGAGGGATAAATGAAATATTTTGGAGGGAGATAGAGGGAAAATGAAAAAGTTGGAGGAAAAATAAATTATGGACTATACCTACAGTATTTTATCCCGTTAGTATAACATATAGTTACGGATTAAAAGTTATAAAGTTATAGGATATCTATACCCACAGTTTACTACACGGCTGTAGGTATATGATACCTATACCCACGATTTTAGAGACCGTCACTATAGATGTCCGTTGGTATATGTCAAATTTCTTGTAGTGCAAGTAGAGTTACATAAAAAATTTTGTTTTTTAGGTTATTATATCAATAGGGTTAATTGGATGTAATATTTTGTAAAAGAGGGTCAGTTGGCAAAATGTTTTTGGAAGTAGGTCGTTTAGCTAAATAGTTATTGAAAGTGGGCTAGGTGTTTGAGTTAGCTATTATGCATTTTGAGTGTGCTTGCACATACACGTGCACGTGTATGTGTAAAGTGAGTTAGTGTTGGTGAGCATGTTTAGTCCCACATCAGTTATTCAAGTGTGAGTTAGTGTGTATATATATAGTTGCCTAAGATCAAAGAGTACCTAAATAGCTATAGCACTTTTTCTGTGAGGCATACCTGTGGTGGGCCGTTGTTAGAATTTGTTTTATCCGCGTGCGCAACTGAGTCAAGATCGGTTATCTTCCAGAAGTGGGGGCTTATGATAATGGTAAAAATTGCAGCATATCAGGGGTATACGATTTCAGCACAGATCTCAAAGCTTGTATAGATAGTTGGTCATTTCTTTCTCAAACTCTCTTTCTCTCTTGGTTCTGATTTGAGCATCGGAGAATCTGTCGCCGGGACCATCTCCGGTGTTTCAGGCTTTTGCAAATCCATCGACCGCGTCAGTAATCGTCGGATTCAGATCACGGTGCTCAATTAATCAACAATCCAGATCAACTCGCGAGAGCTCTAACTACTTTTTGCAGCAACGATCAAAGCTTAAATCTTGTAGTTTTCTTCAAATATAAACTCACTATCTATTTGTTCCCACACCAAAATTTGCAGTAACATGCTTAATTATTTTTTATGGAAACATGCTTAATTATATTTTGTCTTTTTCAAGTTCTTGTGGATTTGCTATGTTGTTTTTTTGGTGTACTATAGTAGCGAGTATTGATTCGTTATCATTCTCATTGATAAAGTAGAATGATCGTAATCTACCTTTAATTATTCATAGAAATAAATTAAAAATCTAATTTCAAAACACAAATGGTCGAAAAAGTTTCTCTCAAAAAAGGGGTGCGTGTGCTAAGGGGTTTAATATTGTTACTAATTTTGGAAGGGAATATCTGTTACTGTATTTTATGGATGTCCATGAAACACGTGGGTGTTCAATGAAGAATATTTTATATGTAAAGTATTTTAGCAAATATACCTACAGATAGCTTATGGGTGTATCTACAACTAGTAATTTACACGTGCGATGCACGTTAATAATTTCAAAATTAAAAATAAAATTCTGACGTAGGGATAATTTGAACCGAAAATCTCCTTTATATTAGTTATGCACGTGCGTTGCACATGTTGATAGAAAGACAAAAAATGACAAATGACACTAAGGCATTCTCCAATTATAATATTAGAGATTATAATATTAGAGATTAGAGATGTGAACATATCTATATATTGATTTGTAAGCAAGTAAATATTGTATATTCCTAGCTAAAAAAAGTAAATATCGTATAGCTTACGGGTTATATTCTCTCTTTCAAAATTATTCAACAATACAATGTACTTTAATTTCCACCATATATATCAACCACTGATCTCCTCATTCCTCCTAATAATACAACTTTTATAAGACTTCTTAGTCTTAGTCAACTAACAATATCATCACCATTGGTAAAAGTAGATCATATGATATCAATCAATTATAAACTTAAGTAGAATATATCCTCCATTAAATAACATGAAGCTTGAAGTCGAATGTCACCTTCATGTACATGAGTACTTAAGGATGTTTACATTACGGCTTTTGACATGGAAAATTCATATGTAGGCCAAAGAATATCTTACTTTCAGTTAATTCTTTCTATTGAGCTAGCTCCCTCAATATCAATACATATATATAAGAAAATGATTTGTTTAGAGCATATGTAGTCGATCATTTGTAAATTTTGGGTATTTGACTTTTGGATATAGAAAATATCAGTGCGCACTGCAGTCGTTTAAAGCTAAAAAATAGCCGAACGAGAGATTATCACTCATCCATTAAGAATGACGAGGTATAATCGTCCGTCCCTAAGTTTTTTTTTTTCACTAAAAGACCAAAAAAGAAAAAAAAAATTGGAAAAGTACATGGACGGGAGATTATGCCCCGTCCAATGAAATTGACGAGGTGTAATCAACCGTCCCATTTTTTTTTAAAAATTTTTTTTTTTTAAGCACTAAAAGACAAAAAAAAAATTTGGAAAAATACATGGACGGGAGATTATGCCCCGTCCAATGAAATTGACGGGGTGTAATCATCCGTCCCATTTTTTTTTAAAAAAAAAAAATTTTTTAAGCACTAAAAGACAAAAAATAAATAAATAAATAAAAATGGAAAAATACCTGGGATGAGAGATTATGGTTCGTCCGTTAAGATTGACGATGTATAATCGTCCGTCCCTTCTTTTTTTTTTATTTAATCCTTCGTCTCACCTACGAGACGAAATTTAATCATTCGTCAATTCTGACGGACGTAAGAAAATAGTTCGTTCGCTATATTTTGCATTTGACCAAATCGTCTGCTATATTTGGCCACGAACTGTTCCTCGTACACCTAAATTTTGGGTATTTTGACGAGATCGTTTTTTCTAAATTTTTTTAAATTTTGGATTTTTAGTCCACAACTACACATGCTCTTAAAAGAGAAGAAAGTGCTCATACTGAATTAACTTTCTGTACGATATTCAGAGATCACTATATGCATTAAATTTGTCCGCTCTAGTTCCACATGAGTTATTTACGTATATTATCTCCTTAACCAGTTAACCGTAGACTAACAGTACTGCATTTATTGCCCGGATGTTTGGTATGCAGCAACTACAATTTTGCAGAATATTACAATTTGGCTACTTTTCCAACTAGATATCTGCAAATATTGCAAATTGTAACAGTTTGGTAATCCTTGCAAGTTGCAAGTGAAAAATATTTTGTGACTCTAAAATCTAAGTTAAACACTAATTATAGTTGAATTTTGCACAAACCCGAACAGATGTAACTGCAATTTCTTTGTTCAAAAACAATTAGGGGTGGACTTTTTCCATAATTTACCATGTATTAAATTAATAAATACATTATTCTATAAGATCTTAGCTTTTCCAGATCGCATTAGCATAACTCACTCCATACTTATGCTTCCCAACAACTTTTGTGCAAATTGGATTTTATTAGAGCATCCACAGTCGTTTGCTATATATGCCATTTTGCCATATTATAGCAAACGAAATAGCAAACGACCTCTGCAGTCATTTCTCATTTATCCATTTTTTAGCAAACGTTCTATTCTCATTTCTCAAATATGAGAAACGAAATGTGCTTTCTCAAATTATAAAAGACGGGGTATGATTCCCCGTCTCTCTGATTTAATAATTATTTAATCCATTCGGACGGAACAACATATACCGTCTCAATAATTTTAAATTTTTTTTTTTTTAAAATGGTCGGACGGGGAATGATACCCCGGACGGAGTATGACACCCCGTCTCTCGCCTTTAAAAAATATTTTTAAAAAAAAAAAATCCTCAAACGGAGAATAATACCCCGGCCGGGGTATCATACCCCGTCCAAGAACCAAAACCAGTGGAGCATTAAATGGTCTCTGGCATTAATTGGGTAAGTTTAATTAGATTTAGTTAGGTGATTAGGAGTAGTTAGGTATTAAGTGATTAGATTTAGTTATTATTTTATTATTTAATTTAGTTAATTAATATAGTTTAATAGTTAATAGTAATTAACTTTTTTTAATTTATTTGAAACGATCGGACGGGGTATGATATCCCGTCTCTCTAAAAAATAGAAAAAATATAGTAAACGATGACTGCAGTGAACGATCGTATTTGCTATTACTGTAGCTGCCATATTATAGCAAATGAGAAAAACGACTGTGAATGCATGAAAGAGTAGAGTCAGCTGTACGGATACACATGATGCAAAAAGAACCAAAATCTTAATCTTAAAAAAAAAATACTTTAATCTAGATAGACCTAAAAAGTAGAACATATATAGGGTCCCTACTTCTCAAGCAAATTGTAGGAAGGAATCAACTGGGACCCACCACTCACCCAATGTCAGGGACCCACAAAAAGCTAAGCAAATGGATATGATTGGGTGAGATATTTTAATCCCATGCACGTGGACACGTCAGCCACCTAGATCAGAAGCCCCAAACCGACAGTGTGCCGCTTTTCTCTCGAAAAATTTGCCTATACTGTCCTCTTTTTTTTTAAACAATTAGCAGCTTGTCCTACTTTTTAAAATAATTAGCAATATATCCTTATTTATGACACGTCAGCAACAAATGTTATTGAAAAAAACGGTATCAGTTATTTCGATGCCGTTCTTCTCAATAACGACATCTCTTTTTAAAAAAATTGTCGTGCCGTTATTGGGAATAACGGCATAGCTTATTTTTCTCTAAAGATCGTACAGTTGCAATTGTGACTCGAGAGAGAAATGCAAAAAATGAAAATAACTGATGCCGTTCTCTAAGAAAACGGCATAGAGTATACTGATGCTGTTTTTCACAATAACGACATCAGTTATAATCGTTTTGCACAGATTCCTATAATCGAAAAACCCTTCTTCTTTCCCCTTATCCCTTGCGATCGTTTCCTTCTCCATTCCGACTCCGAAATCCCTAACCCAAAAAAAACCTAAAATCCCAAGTATTTAATTGATTTGTACTCAGAGTCTACTCTTCAATCTCTCATTGAGAGTGCCAAATCAATCCGAATCCAAAATTCTTGTAAGTATCCAAATACCCTAATTTTATTTTGTAAAGTTGATTTTGATAGTATGATAGTTGTGTGCATTGGTAGTATAGTACAAGTGATATAGATTTGTGTTATTTAAGTAGTAATTGTGAAAATAATATTATGGATTCTTAGTGATATAGGGTTTACAAAATGTAGAATTGTTGAGAAAGATGGAATTATTCAATTTGTTAGGAAAACAAAGAATTTGGAGAGATACTTTGTGTGTGTGTGTGTGGGGGGGGGGGGGGGGGGGGGGGGGTTCGTTGTCATTATGATGATTGCAAATAGTTCAAAATTCATACTTAGTTTATAAAATCCATTTTTTACAATGTTATGAACGATTCGGATTTGAGGAATAACGCGTTTGTGATGAATTATACTTAATTTATTTTGAAAAATCTTTTACTAAAATTGTTGTTGATTAATGTTTGTTATTGTTGACAGGCCAATGGATCCTACACAACCATCTTCTTCCCATGGTGTTGGTGCATCTTCTAGTTCTTCGTTTGGACCACGGGGACATTTGGGTCCATTAGATCCCACCGTCCTATATCTGCAAGAAGACCACAGATCACAGGCCGTTTGGACCGGAGATGTAGAGAAGATGAGTTTTCGAATGCACAACATCATGCCGGTGATCCCCGGTATTGAAAATTACTTGGTAAGCAGCGGATTCTACGGGATGTCAAAGCTGGCGAAAATCAAGTGTGACCACGCCCTACTTATCACTCTTGTGGAGCGATGGAGGCCGGAGACAAACACGTTTCACTTGCCGATTGGAGAGATGACGGTCACCCTACAAGATGTAGCCGTGATTGCAGGTCTTCCAATTGATGGGGTGGCCGTCACCGACAACTTGATGTTCAATAAGGTAGCTTTGGTACGAGATTATCTTGGGCTAGTGGTGCCTGAAGTGGATCACGAAATATGGGTTGGGGAATCAATTAGACGTGCTTTTCTTGATGGGGAGTTCACTAATCGGATGCCAGCCGTACCGTCGGACATCCAACTTCAGAATTATACCCGTGCTTATCTATTGTCAATGATTGGAGGGATTCTATTCCCTAACTCTTCAGGTGATGTAGTCCACCTCATGTACCTTCCATTAATTGCTGACCTACAGACAGCTGGCCGCTATAGTTGGGAAAGTGCAGCTCTGGCCTCCCTCTACTGTGCACTCTGTAACTGTTCGATGGGGTCAATTTAAATGACCGAGCCGATGTCTATCTTGCAAATATGGTGTTGGGAACGAATACACCTCGGCCGACCCCGTGTCACGGTACTATCAGAAAGTTGAAAAGTAGTACATGAAAATCCTGTGCTGAGAGCTCCTCTCGGTGCCTACTAGACGGGGAAGCGTACATGGAGGGATAACCCACGTGGTGTCCTCACCTATTACAGGGACGAACTCGGATCAGTTGAGGGAACAGTTCGTCAATTGGATCCCGTACACAGATGATAGGCTGCAACGTCTACCACCCATTTGTACTGCCAATAATCAGTTATGGTTGACATTAGCTCCACTTGTAAACTTCTCAGTTGTGGAGTTTTATTACCCCAGCCGTGTTCTTCGCCAATTCAATGCACAACAACCCATCCCCGTAAACTCATTGTACGACCGTAGACTTCACAACATCACGGGTCAAGATCGTTTACCAAATATGGATTGGGCCGATCACCACCATGCTCATCTAGGATGTTGGAATGAGCGGAGGTACGAGTTGGTAGTAGAGGGTATTATACGGCCGTACGACGGATCAATGTAAACAGCTTATATGGCATGGTACCGTCGCATCACAAGGTTGTATGTTGCGCCAAAAACGGATCTCCCGTAGGTATCCAACAACCGATTCCCGCGCACCAAGTTGAACCACCACCCGCACATTCATCATCACAACCCATGTATCAACCAAAAGCTTCATCATACCGTCTAATGGTAAATAAGTTTGTTTGGTCAATTACATTTATTTTGTTGAATTTTACTTATGCTTCTTTAATTATGTCTAATTTGGTTTACTATTATAGATCGACCACACATGGGACATGGTGAGAAAATGTGCGAGTGTCTTGAAGAGCAATGCCAATCGGGCATGCAAAGAATTGGCATGAGACCTCCTGTGCAATTGTCGTACCTCCCTTGAAGAGGTTGGAGATGGTCCACGTTTCAATGACCTTATGCGGTCAACCGAAGTTTCAACTCCACAAGTTCGACCTAGCGCTAGCCAAGCTCCACCTCCACCACAACAAGCATTGAAATTAGGAGATCCCCTCGCACCTCAAACTCAACCTCAAACTCCATCACATCATCCACGAAGGGGTAAGACCATTCGCTTCCATCCTACGCAAAGTGAATTGGCAAATCCGGAGATTGAAGTAAGAGGAGGTGATGAAGAAGAAGGAGTTGGTCCAAGTGGACCTGCAACGCAAGAGACCCGGGAACGTAGGCGGAAAGTCCCGGCTCGAAGGAGGAGAGCATCCCAACACTTCACGCCGAGTTAAACTGAAGAAAACTTTATGTATTATTGATGTTTCTTGTTGTTTTGTAATTATAGACTTTATGTAGTGCATGCAATGTAGTTGATGAATTGTTTAAGTAATTTTAAGTTTGATGTGCATGTTTTGAAAAATTTTAGTTGTGCATCTTTTGAAATTTGATGTGCATTTACATTTCAGTTGTGCAAATCTCTGAAGTATTTGAAGTTGTGCATGTTTTGAAATTTGAAGTCTGTGAAGTCTTTTGATACTTGATGAATTGAAGTGAAAAGGGCATGCAAAAAAATATTAAACCTGTATGTGTAGAAGGAGTTGGTTTGTGAAAATATAAGATGAATTGAAAATTGATGAATAGAATTGAATTAAAGTCTGGATGTTGGTTTGTGATAACATGCACATCAATGAATTGAAGAAGGATTTTGGTCTGTGCATGTCTGTCATGTAAAAAACATGAATAAACGATGCCGTTATTTGTAATAACGGCATCTTAATCCTGTAACGTTATTGCGAATAACGACATCAGTATAGAGAGAAAATGGCAGCAAATATGGAGTTTGCTGCCAATATTTCTGTGTCCACAGTCGTTATCCAAATTAACGGCATCCTAAACTGATGCCGTTATTGAAGATAACGGCATCTTCGTATAACACCCTTACCTTCCAAGATAACGGCATATCTGAAGATGTACATAAGTATGTCGTTATCCAAGAGAACGGCAACTTCAAATTCTGCCGTTTTCCAAAATAACGACATCAATTAACTGTGCCGTTGTTCAGAATCACGGCATTAGTTAAACATCAAAAATTCAGAATTTGAGATTTCTGCCAAACATTCTGTCTCCACAGAAGATGTCGTTAATCACAACAACGGCATCTGTTGTTTGAACAGTTGTGCATGTTTACTGTGCATGTTTTGTTGTGATTGTTTATTTACAACAAATTTAACTATATCCACCACCCACTCAAATAACAAATCTCATTCCAAACAATTTAAACTTAAATTGCTCAATATATAAAAACAAATTTAAACTTAAATTGCTTCAACTTCAAATTTTGTTGTGGATGAAGACTGCAAATGAAAGTGGGAGTAAGGAGGTAGGATGTATGGAATTTTACAGGACTCAAATGGTTGTAATTTTTTGATTTTGGGATATAGGGTTTGTGGGTAACAGAAGCGATGAGAGAGATAGAAGTTTACGAATCAGAAAGGGGAGGAAAGAGGAGAAGGGGTTTTTCGATTATAGGAACCTGTGCAAAACGATTATAACTGATCAGTATACTCTATGCCATTCTCTTAGGGAACGACATCAGTTATTTTCATTTTTTGCATTTCTCTCTCGAGTCACAATTGCAACTGTACGATCTTTAGAGAAAAATAAGCTATGTCGTTATTCCCAATAACGACACGACAATTTTTTAAAAAGAGATGTCATTATTGAGAAGAACGGCATCGAAATAACTGATGCCGTTTTTCCCAATAACGTTTGTTGCTGACGTGTCATAAACAAGGGCATATCGCTAATTGTTTTAGAAAGTAGGGCAAGTCGCTAATTATTTTCAAAAAGAGGGCAGTACGGCAAATTTTTCTTTTCTCTCCACCTTTACTTCTTTGAAAATTTTGCCGGACTGACCAACTTTTTGAAAATATTTGGGGCTCTGGCTTTCGAAAATAATTAGCGAGCTGATTAAATTTTGGACACATCAGCAAAAATCGTATTGGAAAAAACGGCATAGGTTATTTACATGCCTTTTTTTTCGATAACGGCATCTATATTTAAAAAAAGTGTCATGCCGTTATTTGGAGTAACTGCATAGCTTATTTTGTTTTTCGACAGCTTATAGTCTCCATTTAGAGAAAAATTGCAAGTGTGAAAACCTTATAACAGATGTCGTTATTTCAAATAACGGCATTCTCAATACTGATGCTGTTATTTGGAATAATGGCATCAGTTATATTTTTTTTTATAAAAAAGTAACTTATTATTCATCCTCTCTAACGAATAAGTTAATTTTATAAAAAAAAATATAACTGATGCCGTTATTTGCCGTTATTCCAAATAACGGCATCAGTTATAAACTTTTTTTGAAAAAAAATTAACTTATTATTCATCATCTCTGTTTCCAAACAACGAAAACAGTTCATTTATATATAACTGCATCAGTCATTCAAATGCCATTATTGGGATAACGGCATTATTTGTAAGTTTTTTTCACACTTAGAATTTTTTAAAGTTAGAAGATTCACAATTGTAAGGGAAATATACTGATACCGTTATTCCAAATAACGGCAAGATAAGAAAAATGTAAAATAGATGCCATTATTGAAAATAACGGCACATAAATAATCTATGCCATTATTTCTAATAATGGTTTATGCTGACATGTCTAAAATTGAGTCAGATCGTTAATTATTTTTGGAAGTGGGTCAGACTCCAAATATTTTCAAAAAGTGAGTCAGTACAGCAAATCTTTCTACTTCTTCATTGTTGGTATTATCCTCTCATTAATTATAAACAAATTAGCGATTACATTCCCTTTTGCACCTAGCATGTCCGACCAGTGTGGATTCCATCTTATAGTACTATTTTATCATCTATAATCTTTAATTGCAACTGTAACTATTCTGATGTTGATGATGATGGGAGGATTGCACTAAAAGATGATCGATATAGATTAATTGCAACTTAACTAGGGAGCATAAGCCAAAGATCTTTAACTAAAGCCATATTCATAATAGTGTATACAGACTACTTAGTTATAGCAAACTAAACAAAGTAACTGATGGGTTATCCACAAAAAGCGAATCCTAACGAATGCGCTCGTTGATTGCCCAAGAAGCAAATCCCCATGTATTGAGCCAGGTACTACATGCCCTAAGAACAAGAACAAATTAATGAATACCCAACAACATATATACGATGAAATCTAGGTTGGGCAAAGGTTTTCTAAACCCGACAATGATATGAAAGCTAGATGATTAATAGTGTGTGATATGGGTAAAAATATAACATAATCGGGATCGTTCAAATCGGACACGAATCTTTAGACTCTCAAGGGTAAAACGGTAATTTCGCTATTCACGGGTCCGTAAAACATGAATTGGGTATCTTTCAAACCCAAAATGGGTATGTTTAGCAGGGTTGTCTTACCAGCCCAATGAAAAAGGATCCATATTGTTTAAATATGATTTAAACTCATGATTATCCATAAGAAGTGGTTCAAAAACCATATCTCTTATCTTGAAGGAGGTTTAAACTCTCCTCAATCACTTTTAACTCTTCATAAAGAAGAGATAATTGATCCAATCCAAAAACACCGGGAAATAGGGATAAATCATTATCTTGAAACTGACCAAAGCGACTATAAATACCCCCCGCCCCCTACATCCACCAGAATCAGGATATCAGTATTTTCTCTACAAAAGCTATTTCAAAGTCTTATTGATTTCTAACTTGAGCGTTGGAGGGTTTGTCGCGGATCAAACCCGGTGTCTCAAACTTTTTGCAGGTCAGAGGAGGCAATCGTCACCACACGAATCGAATCCTACGGCGCAAACGAGTCAGATCGTCAAGTCAATCACAGTCAAAGGCAATCAACACCATTGAAAATCAAAAGGTTAAGTTCTTGATTGTTCCTCCAAAGAATCTGCATCATTTGATTGCTTCCATACCGAAAAAAACCAGCAACAGTATGTATGTTGGATTAGTTTAATTAGATCTTAAGTGCATTTTTAAAAAAAATTTTTGACATAGATAATAGTTGTTTCAAGAGCAAATGATTGTATCACAAGTACCTTTTCAAGTAAGAGCTACGACAACGAAGAGATTGAGATATGTTCCACCTAGTGATGGCAATCGGGTCCACAGGGCCTGGTCGGGCCTAACCCGTTCGGGGTTGACCCGGTTTCAGGCAGGCTCGAGTCGAGTTGGCCCAATAGCCGAGCCGGGTTGGGAAATGAAAAAACCAACCCGGATGACCTGTGAACATTCGGGCTGAACCTGGGTCGGGCCGGGCGGGTCGACTGGTTGGTCTGTTTTTTTTTCCTCTCATTTAATCTCAAAAAAAATAAATAAAAATTGTACAACAAGTATAAAAAATTAAGAATTAAACAAAATTATATATATTATTCATTTTAACTTCTATGAAATTTTTACAACTATTTTTACATACAAATACTTTTTTTAAAAAAATACACATTGCTTCAATTACATGTTTAAGAGGACAATTTAGAGTTCAAGATAGCCTAGAGTTAGATTGAAGAGGGGTATTGGACTATTTTCGTGCACCTTTACTTAAACCAAACCTAGAATCGCATCGCGCTGAATTCCCTAATCTTATCATTGGACTTCAGGCGAGTTGCTTCCACTTGTTGATATAAGTGACGCTTTTCCTTGAGTCCTGTCTTCAGCCTTCCTCCATTTTTTAGTGCACACGAGTATCTTCAACGAATTCGGCTTAAAGCGATTCCTGTAATTTGTTAGAACTCTGCCACTTGTAAAAAAGTACTTTCTGAAGCAATTGGAGACAAGAGGAGTTAGTAGATCTCTAGCCATATGTAAAAGAATAAGAAAAAGATTTTCATGTTTTTTCCACCATCGTAGCACTTCAATCTTAGTACTAGAACTCTCACTATCTTATTGATTATACCAATTTAATTCATTAGGTGCATTAGTCCAAGATTTTTTTAATTGAATACGAACAAGTAAAATACCAGTGGCATCTTCTAATGTACTCTTACCCTTACCTCTAGAAGTCGAAGAATAAGAAGTAATTATACTAGTTATACCACTAAATGCAAAAGTTTTATCATAATAATCATACAAGTTATTCAATGTCGATTCGCTAGCTAAAATTCATTATAATCATATTTGGAATCATCTCCAAGTAAAGTAAAAAATATTTCAATCAAACTATCCATACCCCCTAATTTGATACGAGAATCCATAACACTAACAATACAATACAACATAAGACGAGGATTAAAATAATTCAAAATTTTTGTATAAGCGGGAACAACAATATGGCTAATATATTCGTCCGAAATCATTTCATGAAAAGTTTGCATCATAATAATGATTAAAATAAAAATACTACTAGAAGTAGAATCATAAGATGTAGAAAACCTCACACTTGCGGTTTTAAAAGGTTCCAAAAGTCATAATAAAAATTCGGCAAATTACCATGGTTAGGGAGCCATTTGAAAAAATTTCATGTTTTTTGCAAAACAAAATTCGTTTTTAATATCTTTATATTGAGTAAGAACATTTAGTAAATCGGAAGTAGAGATCCATCGGTGTTTAACATCTTTAGGAAAAAAAATTAATGTATTCCCCTAGCTTTACACCATCCTTTAAATTTTTGAAGCATAAGACCACTTAAAGCAATAAAATGTACACAATTCCTAATTGTAATTATATATGAATCAACTACTTTCAATGCATCATGTACACATAAATTTAAAATATGACACACACATCTAACATGAAAATTTTCATTTTATTGAAAAAACCTGATTAAATTGAGATTGAATTGAGTAATAGTAGTAGAGAAAAAAACAAAAAATAAAATAAAAGCCCAAAACAGAGTCATTGGCTCAGGTTTCAGATCGTTCGAACCGCGTTCGGGTCAAACGGGTCCAAACCTGCGGGTCGAGTGTGCAGGTTGCAGGCGGGTGTCATCGGGTTCACGGGCCGGGTCGAGCGGGTTGGGTTTTCGAAATTTGCTACCTGGGTCCACCCGTGGGTTCGACCCGGACCTGAACCGCCTAATTGCAGGCCGGGTTGAAGTGAGCGGGTCGTGGATGGGTCGCGGGTCAACCTGGCCCGATTGCCATCACTAGTTCCACCTTTACTAGTCCAACTCCACTAGGTTGTTGAGGGGATTATTGTTTTTTTGAGAATAATGAGGGGGGGGGGGGGGGGTTATTGTTCTTTCTTTATATTCCCACCATCTCAAAAAAACTATAGATATTATGTTTTATATTTTTGTACTTAGTTGTACTCACAATTTTCTAAAATTATTTTGTTACTTATTCTTATACTAGATTTATCCGCGGGCACGTGTCTACGGCACGTCTTCAAAACGATATAGCATATGAAAGTCATGTAAACAGTAAAAACAACAATTATGTAGCTCAAGTTTGAATAGTAAAACAATAATTAGTTGTAAATAAAAGTCCATGTTTTCATTAGTATATTTTGAAAAATATTTATAAATAGGGGTGTAAAAGCTAACTTCTTAGAACTTTGAGTATGGAAAATGATGAAATTTAACTGTTGTTGATATATTTACTATTTTCAATATAACATGAGAAATAAAAAAATACATAAAAAGTCTAAAAATTTACAAACCGAAAATCTGAAAATATAAATTTCTAAGTAAATAGAGAGAAAATGAGAGAGAGAGAAATAAATAAATATATAAATGAGTTGTTCTGGGGATTTGAATTTGAATTTTGAGGGGAAACTTTTAGACGGAAAAATATGTTTTATGAGGTTAGATCTGGACCATTGATTTCAACCCTACTGAATGAGAGCCACTTGATAGCTTTCTTTGTATTTTATTATATAGATGGCACAGGATCGCTATACTCCATATATATTTTCTTTCTAAAGAAAAGGAAAAAAAATGAGTGTAGTCCGCAGTTCTTATATTGAAAGCCCTGGATGTGATTGCCACATTTCTCCACCTAACCATGTCTTAGTTTCACATGAATATCGGGCCTCCATTGCTAGTATTGTACAGCGGTGAACAAATAATGCCTGGCTGTTATCTCACTAATTGTACTATTTGTAATACATACTACTCTATGAGATTGACAATTATGGGGGATCCAGCCTTCCAGGGTTAGGGATGGCAAGTGGGTTGGGTCAATCGTCGATCTGCCCGCTACCCGTACGTATAATCCGGCCCGCAAAATGACGATTTGGGTAACGGGTAGAACCCGTAAACAGTAACGGGTTGACCCGGGTCTCCTAAATAGCGGATCCAACCCACTCAACCTGGCCCGTAAACCCGCTTAAAAAACCCAACCAGCCCACCAACCCGTGGGTCGACCCGCAGGTTGCGAACCGTTAGACCGACCCCGGATCGACCATTGACCCGCGGGTCGAACAGGTCGCAAAACTGTGCCCAATGACACTTGTTGTCCAGAGAGCTATAAAACGGCTCTAATGGCCGTTTATTTGGTTTTTTTGGGTTTTTTTTTAATTTTTACCCTATAAATACCCCCCCCCCCCCAAATCCCATCAAAAAATTCACAAAAAACTCTCTTACTCTATCTACTATTATAACTCATTTCTAAGAGATTTGTGAACAATTGAAGTATTGAACAAGCAAGTCTTGAAGACATATACACGATCAAATTCCGATCGTATCGAAATCAAAATTCAATAACGTTTTCAACTCTTCCACTCTCGACCCAACTCCAAGTGATCAAGTTTTCAACTCTCCTCCAAGCTCTTCGCGACTCTTCAATTCCGGAATCGCTTATTTCTACTTCTACTTCTATTCTTATTTCACGGATTTTTTATATACGCGTATCCACAGTGAACAGTATCAAAATTTCATACCTCTCTTCTTATTTAATTTTTGTTGTAGTTATAATTTTTGTTGGTTTTTTGATCTTCTCTATCTCAACTCTCTTGTTTTCTAGATTTTTTTATAACTCATCGCTCCTATGTGTTGTAGTTTTTTTTTTTTACATACATTAGTACATTATGTCTAGTTCACGCGATAGCGGTCGTAGCCAAAGTGGGCAAGATTCCACCGGCACTTCCCGTAGGCCACCAATTGTCCCAATTAGTGAGTCCGCCGAAGAGTACCATGATCCTCCTACCCAACAATGGGATACACACGATGAGGTTGTAGGATACATACAATTAGAAGAAGAAGAAGAACAACAACAACCAACCGAAACAACACAACCTCGTAGTGGTAGGAAAAGTAGGGGAAAAGTAGTGATTGGCATAAATTTTACGATTTTATCCCGGACGAAGAAAATCCGGATATAGGTTTGAAAGTTTGTAAAACATGTTCTAAGACATACAAATTCAAGTGGGGTGATGGAACCGGTACAATTAGTAGACACATCCAACATAACCATAAAAACCTTCTTGTAGACCTACCCCGCCAAAAAAAAATCCACCCTAGGACCAGTCTACTTGATAGCCACCCTTAAGATCCTGATCTTGTTCGTCGGGAAATAGCCCGATTAGTAATAAAGGAAGAGTTACCATTTTCCTATCCCGAGAGTAGGGATTTGGAAGATTTTAATCAAACGGCCTTAAACCCTCATTTTAGAAGAATCCCGAGAAATACTTGCAAATCGAATTGTTTCAAAGTGTACAATAAAATGAATGACGTTTTGATTGCAATTTTATGGAGTTTAACTTCGGATTGTTGGACGGGTGTCAACAATATTCCAATGATAGGAATAACCTGTCATTGGATCGACAATGATTGGATTCTTCAAAAAAGAATCATATCACTTGCCGCATTGCCCTATCCTCATAGTGACGCTGAAATAGCAAACCGTATTTTAGAAATTTGTGATGTTTTTTCATATTCGGGATAAAATTATGTGTATTAGTTTTGATAATGCATATAACAACAACGCAACAACTACTACTTTAAAATTCCGCATTAAACCCTCCATCTGACAATATTTTTCATATTAGATGAGCATGTCATATTTTAAATTTATGTGTTCAAGATGCATTAAAAATATTTGATCCATATATACTTAAAATTAGAAATTGTGTACATTTTATTGCATTAAGTCCCAGCGTATTTTAAGAATGGAAAAAATTGGTGTAGGATTTCAAATGTACCTTTTAGAAGATTTTCAAAGGATGTTAAACACCGATGGAAATCTACTTTTGATTTACTACCGCTTGTTACCAAATATAAAGCAGTTGTAAATGATTTTTGTATCGCAAAAAATATGCCAAATTTTGAAATGACACCCACCGATTGGTTTTATGCCGAAGCTTTGTTGAAATTTTTAGAACCTTTTAAAACCGCAACTTTAAAATTTTCAAAATCATATGAATCTACTTCTAGTAGCATTTTTATTTCAATAGTTACTATGATGCAAACTTTTAACGAAATGGTAAATGATGCTTTTGTTGGTGATATTGTAAAACCTGCATACAAAAAAAATTTGAAGTATTTTTATCCTGCTCCTATGTTGTTTTGTGTTGCTACAGTTATGGATCCTCATATTAAATTAAAAGGTACAAAGAGTTTGATTGAAACTTTTTTTTGCATTGCTTGGGGAAGAATCCGAAGCAGTAGAACAAGTAATTGATTGCGCTGCTTTTTTTAGTTAAATTTGAATCTACATTAAATAACTTGTATGATTATTATGATAGATCTTTTGCTTTTAGTAGTACAATTTCTGTAGTTAGTTCTTCTTCTGGTAGTTCCAAAGGTAAGGATAAGAGTAAATTTAATGATAGATTATTTAATTTACTTGCACAAATTCAATCCAAAAAACCTAGGACTAATCAACCAAATGAATTAAATTGGTATAACCAACAAGATTCTGCGTCTTCTAGTTCTCCACTAGATATTTTACAATAGTGGAAAGACCACGAACACACTTATAGTATTCTTAAATATTTGGCTAAAGATCTAATAACTCCTCCTGTCTCTACAGTTGTTTCTGAAAGTGCATTTTCTTCAAGTAGCAGGGTTCTAACTGATTACAAGAATCGTTTGAAGCCCGACTCGTTAGAGATGCTCGTTTACACAGAAGACTAGCTGAAGGCTGAAGATAGGACACAAGGAAAAGTATTATCTATGTTCACAAGTGGGAGCAACTCGCCAGAACAACAACAACAACAATAACAATAGCAACCAAAATGAAGAATTCAATACCAACAACTGAACAACAACAAGTCAACAACAACAAATTGAATGAATGCCACCAACTTGAAGACAATTGTAAATAAATAAAAAAAATTGTATTAGATCTTTGCTTGTTATTTCAAATTATAAATATTGAAGTAAATTGAAATTGTATATAAGAAATATGTTAGTGTATAAAACAAATTTGTGAATTCTTTATTTCTTATTAGAAATTATGAAACTTGTATAACTTGAAATCATATGAATAATATTTCAATTTTTTTTGGGGGATTTCACTCTTACAATCTTATTATTATTATTACGATTTTTAGTGTTTATTATTTTTATTATTATTTTTTTAAGTTAAAAAAAAACTTATCTAAACGGGTCAGCCCGCGACCCAACCCGACCCGACCCGACCTTGGACCCGAAGGGGTTCACGGGTTGGGCAGGTCGCCATTTCTACTTTTCGACCCAGTCCGGCCCGAACCAGCCCAAGTCAACATCCAACCCGGGCGGGTCCGACCCAGCCCGTTCGACCCGAATGCCATCCTATCCAGGGTCTATAAATAAAGTATATATTATCTATATAATAAAATGCAAAGAAAGCTATCAAGTGTCTCTCCTTTAATTGAAATCAAATCAATGGCTCAGATTCATCCTCTCAAAATATGTTTTTCCTCCAAATGTTTTTCCCCAAAACCAATTTTTCCCCCCCAAAACTAAAAAAAACTCATTACTTTATTACTATCTCTCTCATCTCTTTTCACTTTTTCATATTTCTCTCTTTCTCTCTCCCTCCGTCTCTCTCATTCTATCTCTATTTACTTAGAAATTTAGTTTTTCAGAATTCATGTTTGTAAATTTCCAATTTTTTATACTTTTTTATTGCTCATGTTACATTGAAAATATCAAATATCTCATCAACATTTAAAATTTATCATTTTTCACCTTAAAATTTCTAAAAAGTTGGATTTTACACCCCCATTTACAATAATTTTTCAACATATACTTATGGAAATATGACTTTTATTTACAACTATTATATTATTCAAACTTAAGGTACATAATTGTTATTTAACTATTTACAAAACTTTTTCGTATGTTGTATCGTTCCGAAGACATGTCATAGACATGTGCCCACGACAAATCTAGTTCTTTCATATATTAAAAAGAGATTTAAGTAACTTTGTCGTACCGACATACTACTTATTGTATTAAAAAATTAATATATTTTTTGTTCTTTTTCTACCAAGTAGTGCTTAGAAATATAGTAAAGTAAAGAAATCTAGAAGGAAAATAGAGAAAGTATCTATAGGAAATCTATATGTAATCATTATACCTTTTTTAGGACTATATAAACCACTTGTATGGGAGCTGAAACTCCCATCACTTCCTCCAAGTTCATTCCGTCTCTCGTGTTATAGCCAACAAATCTTCGTGCACACATACACAAACATGGATAGTGTGCTGAGGCTTGCATCTCAAAGGGCAGTGGTGATCTTCACCACCAGCTCATGCTGCATGTGCCACACAGTGAAGACCCTCCTCTCCGATCTCGGGGTCAATCTTGCAGTCCATGAGCTCGATAAGGTCCCCATGGGGAATGAAATGGAGAAGGCACTCCTTGCAATGCTCGGTGGGACTACCCGTCAGCCGCCTGTGCCGGCAGTGTTCATCGGAGGCAACCTAGTGGGGTCCACCGAAAAAGTCATGTCACTGCATATGGCCGGCAATCTGGTGCAAATGTTGCGTGATGCAGGCGCACTATGGCTGTGATGCTAAGTTAAATTGAAGCTCAAATAGTTTTACTTTTTGTAATGTGATGCTCACCTTCTGTTTTGTTTTATTTTGCGTTTTATCACAGATGAGGAATGAGTCCAGTACATGGCTTTGTCATCTATAGTGTACGGAATTAATGCACTAACAGATGACTTGATCATGTACAATGGACTCTTCAGTCAAAAACATTTAGGAGAGAAAATGCTTGAGAGGTGAAAAGGAACTGTTGTAGTAACCAGTCACCCTAAACTAAGAATAGGTGTTGCTGGTGCTAATTGATGTGTATGCAGTACCCATATGTAGTGTATCACATCATGCACTTGTGATGATGCTATCAAACTCAATAAATAAACTGATCAGTTACAAACTTCAATGATGTTTCTTTTTTGAATTCTAGCTGGTATTCCTGATTAGTTAAGAGTCATGCTAGTTATATTATATTCCTCTCTAAGCAGAGAAATGTTTTCTGATCAGCCATTTGAGAATTGAGACGGTTTAATTTGTTGACAAAATACTTCAATCTTCACTGTTGCCAAAACATTCCCTAAAATTCAGGGGTTAATGAAAGAGCTTTCCATGCATAAATGTTTGAGTACAAAGTAAGGTGGAAGCTTGCACCCAAATAGACTGCTGACACTGAAAGAATTGGTCGCTGATTTGGGATCAAACAGGTGCATGCAGCATGGATATATATCGTGTCAAGCAAAATGCGACTCAAAAGCTATATATGTCAATAAGATGAAAATAGATATCATAAAGATACAACAAGAGTGGTATAATTACTAATAAGGAGATTCAGCAGGTGAAGATAAAATTCGGCAAGCCCAGTCAATTTCGATATAGAAGAAGTTCGAGGCATTGCTTGAGCTTACTGATTTAACTACTGCATATGAACATGCAGCTAGTAAGTGCTTTGTTCGTGATTTATACATCTTTACTATTGTTATATTCACTTATCCACACATGCTTGAGCGATTGATGAAAAAGCAAACAACAACCATAAGGCTTCTTCCCTCGAAAAACCACCTCTTAAGGTTTCTCACAAAATTGTTTCTTTTTGAGTTTTAGGTGCAACGTGCAAACCATGTAAATGTGGTATTTTAGTTCGTCTCGACATGACAAAGTACAGACTCAAACCCACCACAGTTAAATTTTTTTTTACTTTTTTAATTTTTTTATCCAAATCAGTGAGATAGGAATATTCCCCCGGGTTTCACTAAAAAGATATTAACGAAACAGCGTACGTGTCACTCCCAGAAAACCATTTACAGCCCATCACATTTGTTGGGTAAGAAATTTGATATTACAGGTTCCGAGGAGTCGCTAATAGCAACTGACGTTTCGATCATGGAGAATCCAAATCCCTGCCTAGTTCCTATATATCGATGGTAGTGCCTAGTGTGGTAACTTGACATAAGATTTTATTCATCAGTTGTTAATATTTAAAAGTATAGTACTTCTCAAAACAATAACAAAAAAATTATAGTGAAAACTAATTATTTACTTCCATATCTATTCCATTAAGATTTTTGTTTTAAAGTCTAGATACATACATGCACAAAAATGCAGCTCAACTGAAGATTAGAACATAGATACAAATAATGCAAGCCAGGTAGAGGAAGCTAATTAGCCTAATGATATATATACTTTTTCATCTAATCTAGAGAGAGGGAGAAGAGAGAGGGGGGGGGGGGGGGAGACAAGAAGAATTATTATCCAAAATGGCTAAAGGGGAATCAATTTTGCTAGCTCATCTAAGGATAGATCAAGAATATGTATCATGCACCCACCTCTACATCTCTCTCTCTCCCTTTAAGAGCCTTCATCTCCATCAACATGAAAGGGCTCTATTCCATCACTCACTCATTGGTAATGGTAAAAATTACAACAAATCGGGGCCCTACGATTCCAGTACAGATCTCAAAATTTCTACAGGCAGATTAGTTATAACAGGTCTTTTTAACAAATCCAAATCTTCTCCAGGCTCCTCTACAAGAGGTATCTTCCAAGCCTATAAAAAGTGACAAATTATGCGCACTAAGTGAGACCCAGCCCATGAAGAATGTTAGTCAAATCTCTTATCCCCAAACATCAGAGCTTATCTCCTGAGGGGGATATTCGAATAGAAGATAAGGAATTCATAGTCGTTCTGATGGGTTCATATCAATCTCATGTACTGTTTCTTAGGCCTATAAATACTCTCCCCTCACCTCAGTCAGAAGATAATCAACAGTTTCTCTCTCAAACGTCTCTTTCTCTCTCTGGTTCTGACTTGACCATCAGAGGGTTTAATCAAAAATTCAGATTCAATTTCATGAGCTTTAACCGCATTTCACGGCAACGATCAAATGTCAGATTTTTAGTAGTTTTCATCAAATATTAACTCACTATTTGTTTGCTCCCACATCAAAAGGAGCAACAACAATCACCATATATTTGCATTTGCATTTCATATATTAGTTTTACTCCACATTATTGTTATATATATATATATATATATATATATATATATATATATATATATATATATATATAATCAAGAAATAATTAAAACTAAAAATCCATGCATGCGTGGATATGTTATTAACCACATCACGGTGCTAATGTTTCTGGAAAATAATCAAGAATAATCAATAAAATATAGAGATTAGAATTATGATTTTTCTTAAAATAAATATACACTATGTATCTAGTTCGGAAATACCTAGTCCAATACTTGTAGGAAATATATACAGATTGATGCAGTCATCCATACCAACCCAATTGGATATGTATTGTTTTATATGTAGGCCTCATGCAACTCAGTTCTGATATCCAAGCAGTAATACATACATCACACATGCCACGTATAATATATATATATACACACACTGATGATGGTAAAAATTGCGGTAAAAATCGCAACAGATCAGAGCCGTACGATCCCTGCACGAATCTCAAAATATCTACAGGCAGATTAGCCATCACAGGACTATTGTATAGGCCTGGGCCTACTCCAAGACATGAGCTTTTTTCAAGTCCATAAAAAATGATAGACTAGGCCCACTATGAGAGACATCCAGCCAATGCTTGCTAGGAGTCAAATCTCTTATCCTCTAACAAGGATATCTTATCTCTTGAGAGGGAGAGACATGAAAGATCCAACGATCATGAATCGATCTCTTGAAATGTCTCTCAGGCCTATAAATACTCCTCCCCCTCTCCAGTCACCAGGTAATCAACAATACACCACTTTTCACTCTCTTACTCTCTCTCTTTCTGATTCTGACTTGAGTGGCGGAGAAGCTGTGGCCGGGGCCACCCCCGGGTGTTTCATACGTTTTGCAGGTCCGTCGGCTACATCACCAACCATCGAATTCAGATCACATGAATTCAATCAACGATCCAGATTCGATCTCAAAAGCTCTAACCTCTTTTAACGGCCAAGGTCACATGTTTGACTTTTAGTAGTTTCCTTCAATTATAAACTCACTATCTATTTTCTCCCACACCGAAATAAGCAGCAACAGATTGGCACTCTCTGTGGAAAATACTACACAAGTCGAACTTTTCTCCATACCACCTAAACTAAGAGGGGCAGCCTCAAGCCGTCGCACCAACTCTCTTCGCCAGCCAACTCAGGCTCCTCCTATGGAAGATCAGATTCCTTCTCAACAGCCACCCCTAGAGCCTAATCACGCTCCTGTTAACGGAGAGGCGCCGGGGGGCTCCCGATAGAACCGTCCTGAACAACATCTTGAGCACAACCACATCTCGGTCCATAACGCCTCGACTAATTCAATGGCTTCACAAGGCCCACGGGGATCTAGAAACCTCCACCAGATCTTCAATGACACATAACCAGAAGACGACTTGCGAATAAGGCTGAATGAGAGGCGCACCCGGTCTGAAACCACCCAGTCTGAGGCCTCCCGTTCAGGACGTCAAGAAAACCAGAGAGCCCCAACCTTCTAGACAAAGATCAAGGCAATTATCCTCTCACAGGGGACAACCAGCTAAGGGAAACCCGATGCAGGAGAATTAAATGCAACTTGTGCAAAACAGGGATCGAAACGCACCAGTCACTAGGGCTGAGCTTGACCAATTAAAACTTGACATCCTCCATGTTCTCCAAGGGAGTCAAGCTCAGAGCCTTACCCTGAACGAAGGATCTGCCGACTCAACTGGATCCCAAAAGAAGGACGATCAAGTCCTCCGCCGGATCCAAGAAGTAGAGAAACGTCTGGAACAAATAAAGAATGAGAGGAGCCACTCCAACATGGCCTACTACCCTAGCCGACCTTCGTTCAGCCGAACCATCCTTGACGCACCTATCCCAAGGAGGTTCAAGGCTCCTCAATTCAAATCTTACGATGGGGAATCAGACCCGACAGACCATATCGAGAGTTTTAAAACACTCATAATGGTCTATAACGTCACCGATGCACTCATGTGTCGGACATTTCCAGCTACACTTAAAAAATCAGCTAGGGAATGGTATTCACGTCTGAAACCCGAATCCATATTTTTCTTCGATCAACTTGAAAATCTCTTCATCGCACACTACGTTACTAGCCGGAGAGCTGAAAAGACCAGCGTCTCCCTGCTAGAACTGAAGAAAAAAGACGGAGAACTGCTAAAGGACTTCGTTAAGCGATTCACAGCAAAAGCGAGATCAATTTCCTCTTTAGACTCCTCAATGGTGGCTGCAGCCTTCCGCCACAACGTCAGGCATAAAGAGCTGAAAGCATCCCTCACCAAGAGGCCACCTCACGATTTCACAGAGCTCCTGGAATAAAGTGAGAAATACATCAGAGTCGAGGAAGCTCTCCACCCTCAAGACAAGAAAGATTCGTTCTCCAGGAACAAACGAAAGAGCTCAACTGAGGAAATGCCCAAAAAATTTCTGGAAAACGGCGTAGGTTAACTCGCTTCGGCAAATTCACCCCTCTAAATGCAAGTACGTCTGCCATTTTCATGGCAGTTGAGACAGATGATGGGATAGTTCGTCCTCCCCCCAGGATGACAAATCCGGCAAGAGAAGAGACATAAGCTTATGGTGCACCTTTCACAGAGGCCACGGACATACTACCGACAATTGCAAAGCCCTCAGACAAGAAATCGAAGACCTGATTCAGCGGGGCTACCTGTCGTAGTTTGTCCAACGGAACAACGACGCCAAAAACCCTTCGCCACGAGGAGCTAATAAGTGTCCTAAAAGACCTTCTGAATCCAGAGACTATGAGCATGTAGCCATTTTGCACACCATCCATGGGGGGGCCATGGGGGGAGATTCTAACTCCTCTCGTGAAGCATTTGTAAGAGAGGTTAATTCAGTACATAACACTCCACCCCCAAAGGGTTCAAGCCTCTTAGTCTCCTTCTCTGATAAAGATCTCGAGGGTGTCAAAACGCCTCATTGCGATGCACTGGTTATTAATCTCGGCATGGCAAACCACGAGGTGCGACGTATCCTTGTTGACAATGGCAGTTCCGTGAACATCCTGTTTATGGCCGCATTTGAAGTGCTGAAGCTCTCCCGAGATCGACTCAAGCCAATCAGATATACACTTCATGGCTTCTCCGGTGCACCTGTCCAAGTCGAGGGAATTTTCGCACTCAACGTAACAGCAGGGAAAGCACCAGCAACTCGGACAGATTTCTTAGATTTCTTGGTAGTCGATGTTCGTACAATGCCATATTTGGACGTCCGGGACTAGCCGCTTTCCATGCCTTCACTTCCACATTCCATATGAGAATGAAATTTCCAATAACAGCAGGCGTGGGCCAAGTAGTAGGAAGCCATCAAGCGACACGGGCGTTCTACACGGCTACCATGGGGGGCTCGGTTCTCCCTCTCCATGCTGAAGAACTACTGCAGGAAAATAATCGCAGTGTCACCAAGCCAGCTAGCGATCTCCAAGCCGCTACGCTGGGCAGCCAAACCGAGCATTTTCAAACTTGTCAAGTTACTTCCTCCCAGCTCCAAGCACATCCTCACCATAACCCAACAATTCACTCAACTCCCTCACCCAAAGCCGCTCCACTCGGTCATCAACAACAAACAATCTTGCCTAAGCACGTTGGTCCATCGGAAAATTCCATTGTCTCTAGGCATAACAATGCGGGGTTCCCCCAGAAACAGGCAAGTCCAGACAAGGCCCACCAAGTAGTTCGCTTGACAGCTCACCAACTTCAAAACCCGGGGGGCAGGGATGTATCAGTAGGGACTTCGAAGGAGCGACACCCTATGGAGCACAACGAGAGTGTCTAAAACATGATCTCTTAATTTTCGTAGAATTTATAAATTTTGTAATAAAGCCCTGCCACTAGAGCAGCCATTTAGTTTTTTTTTCAATAAAGACCGCCTTTGCTAATGGTCGTACATGTAATAAGAGTCAGCCATTAGAACAGCCCCTTTAGTTTATTATTTAATAAAGTTAGCGAATTTACTTCATTGCATCTTAGTCAATCTATTAAAGCAAACAATGAGCTAAAAATGCACAACTTATACTCAAAGTGGCGCTAAACACTCGTTATAAGCTTTCTATAACGCAAGTTCGGAATCCAGAACCACGACTCAGGACGTATGCAACGTGCAATCATACATGTTTAGAACACAACTCACCGATCGATCTGTTCCTGTAACTAATTGAACTTCCTTGGAGACTTACGCAACTAGGGGTGCAAAATGAACAGGACGGCCCGTCGTCCGTCTGAGTCCGGCTCGAGAAATTGTCCGACCGTCGACCGTCCGAACTGTTATACGAACCAATCCTAAACAAATTATTCGGTCCGTCTTTACCGAGCTCAAGCTAGACATAAGTCCGTCCAAATATTATTGCGGTTCGATGCTTTACCGAACCGAGTCCGGACTATAAAAATTTTGTCCGACCTAGATCGGGCCGGACATAAGCCCGTCTGAATAGAATTTCAGTCCGAGCTTGAACATATGGCTATCCGTTCCCGTCCAGTCCGATTTACAGCCCTATATGCAACGAGTTGAGTGCCACACTTATACATTTAAGCAGCACCAAACACTCATTACAGTCTTCCCGTACGATGGATTCAGAGTCCATATCCATGGCTTGAAGAGACTAACAATTTGCAATAACACAAGCTCACAATGCACTTCGCCATTCGATCTGCTCTTCGCCATTGAGGTCAAAGTCACTTTACTGGGTATGCCCCCATTTTGTGATTCTCATCAGGTGGTAGCAGATTTGTCAAAATGTGTAGGGAAATTGAAGTACATCTTGTCTTCGGCTAAGCTTGCATCTGGGTGCCTTCAAGTTGATGCAGTGTTTAATTGCCCTGCGGTGAAAGATAGAATTCAGAACTACTCTATTAGAGATCATATAGCGATTTTTGCTATTTCGGTCATCTATCTTGACAACCCCATCGGTGGGCATTCTTCAGCTATTCCGTCCTAACCTATTCCTATATCCAAGGCGCATTCTCTCCCTACTCCCAGTATCTTTGCCGTAGACACATCGTCTCAGTCTACTACTCCTTCTTCTAAATGGAAGGCTCCTCCCAAAGTGACTTCCAGAAAAAACAACCTTTCTTTTCGCTCTGGACCTGCCACTCTCTCCAAGTCTTTCTCCTCGCCTTCTAAGGCTCATAACCTTGTCTGGATCAATCCAGACATTGCATCAGCTAAATCTCTCTCTTTGCCTCATCTTGATCGAGTTGATCGTCAAGCCAAGCCCCCCTCCCCCCCCCCCCCCCCGCCACGCACCCTCCTGCCTTTGTGCCTTCAGCTTTGGTTGACTCTTCTTTTCAGGTTGCGGCCATTGACAAACTGCACCTGAGTGGTAAGTCGGAGCAGTGGCCTAAGTGGGAGGCGAATCCCTATTTTGCTTCAGACTGGGACAGGTTCTTATCAGCGGCTCACGTATCCTCCACTTCGGGCCCTCCTTTATCGTCCAAGTCTGGCAAAGCCTCTGATATCCCTTCCCAGAAATCAGATGCTTGGATCGATAAAGACAATCTCTTAGAAGAAGAACCGGCCGAGTTTGATCCCTCTCTCTCACATAAGTCGGTACGTTTCTCCTTGTTTTATCTGGCATTCCAATTACTTTATTCTAATTTTCTTGTTTCCCTGAACCTGCGGTTTACATTTTTACAATATTATTCCCCTTTGTTGATTAGATTTAACATCAATTTTGGCTTCTCCATTTACTATCTTCTTTTCGCTCGGTTCGGGAGTTCGACCCCCTCCCTGCTTCGCTTGAACCTTCCCAGTCATGGGATTTTCGGTTCTACACCCAATCCCGTATTATTGCTCAACTCCTTGAGCTCCTCTTCCCCAATTTCTTCACCCCGGTCTCTATCAAGATGCTCCGCAGAGGAGGTCGTCACGTTGGATGAAATTCCCCTTTCTGCTAGTAAGTTCTCCTCTCATCCATCCTCAAAGGTTATGTTTCTTCAAGATAACATAAAAAATACCACTGGTTTGAAAAGACAAAAGAAAAAAGAAAAAGAAAAAGATTCGTTCTCGATGATTCGTTCTACTGCTTGTATTTGGACCAATAGGGAGTCTCTGGCAGCGCAAGTCCGTAACCAGGACCTAGCTCTGCCTCATTGTACTTCCAATGGGAACGTCCCCTTGGGCTCCTTATACCGGGTGCACTTTGATTCTCTTTCAAATTAAGACATGCGCTCCCTTACTAGGAAAATGGGCTTCCTAGTGGACCAGGATAATTTTGTGGACTTTGACTTTATTAGATGCCGTGAGATTTCACAAGCTTTTGAGACTAGTTTTCCCAATAATTAGCATCTCCTGGAACATTCAGGGGATGGGTAGTTCGTCGAAGAAGCATGCGGTTTACCAGCTTATCTCTTCTTCCCACTGTGACATGATTTCTATTCAAGAGTCGAAACTTCGGTCCCCCTCCTCCTCCATTCTTCACTTGATTGGAGGAACTGTTATCTCTAATTGGATCTCTCTTGACACCATTGATTCTAGAGGAGGTATCCTTTTTGGCTTCAAAAAGTCCAAGTTCTCCCTCATTTCTATTAACCGTTTAACCTTCTTCCTAGTAGTTTGCATTTGCTGGCTTGAATTTAACTGTGATCTCACCGTTGTCTCCGTGTACGGTCCTTCCTTCGCGGATCGTCGTGATGTGTTTTGGGAGGATTTATCTTCTTTCCAAAACAAAATTCATGGATTTTGGATGTTTTGTGGTGATTTCAATGTTACCAGATTCTCTCATGAAAGATCGGATAACTCGATCTATTTGTCGGACTCCTCCCATTTTAACGAATGCATTCGTTCGCTCCATCTGACGGATCTACCCCTCAGCGGTAGAGCGTTCACTTGGTCCAACATGAGATTGTATCCGTCTATGGCTAAACTAGACCGTTTTTTGGTCTCCTTTGATTGGATTCGTTTCAGCGTTGCCCAATCCCTCCTCTGACCATGTGCCTTTGAAATTCTGTTTCGAGAAAGTTTGGTTGCAAGACCAAACTTTCGTCAACCTCATTACTGAATGCCTTTCAGCCATTACGGGTTCTTCCTAGCTTGGGCGTATTCTTATTAAACTTCATGCTATCAAATTCGGCAACAAAATTTGGCATAAAGAGAGAGCAGCCAATGATTTTTTCTTAAGAATGTTTTTCTGTCCACCATTGAATCCATTGATTTATTGGAGGAGAGTGATTCGATTTCTGATTCTCTTTGTTTGGAACGGGCCTCTTGTAAAAGAGGTTACACGAAACTTCTTCACCAAGAACATATTAAATGGGCTCAGAGGGCCAAGCTCCGCTGGCTTAAAGAGGGTGACGAAAACACCGCTTTCTTTTACAATCTCGCTTCTCATCGCCAACGGTGCAATCCTATATCCCGGATCGTTGACAATGAGTCCGAATTTACTTCTGATTCGGATATTCATTCTTCTTTCCTTCGCTTCTTTAAAGATCTGCTGGTTTTGGCAAAAGCAGCACTCGTTGCACATTGATTGGTTACATTTGTATGGTCTGCCCATGCATGATCTATCTTTCTGGAAACCCCCTTCTCCTTAGAAGAAATTAAGTTGGCGGTGTTCTCCTTAAATAGCGATTCTGCGCCGGGACCAGACGGTTTCCCTGCCTTTTTTCCCAACATTTTTGGGATTTTCTTAAAGATGACCTCTTCCAAAGGTTCTCTGATCTCCACCAGGGGAATTTCTCTTTCGATAGAATTAATTACGCGCATGTCGTTCTCATTCCCAAAATTTTGGGAGCCAATGCGGTTTCAGACTTCAGGCCTATTAGCCTTCTCAACACAACCTTTTAAAATCATCATGAAAGTGCTTTCTTCCCGTCTAAGTTCTTTGATTTCTCCCTTAATCGATTCGTTGTAATCAGGTTTCATTAAAGATCGCTTCATCCTTGATAGCGTGATATCAGCCCAAGAAATCATCTCCGAGTGTCATAGGACCAACTCGGAGGGGATTCTGTTAAAATTATATTTTCAAAAAGCATATGACAACGTCAGTTGGGACTTCCTTTCCGAAAAACTTCTTCATCGTGGTTTCGGTCCCAAATGGATTGCCTGGATTAAATCCAGTCTTTTCGCTGGCACTTCGTCTATTTGGGTCAATGGTACGGAAGGCCACAAATTCAAGTGCAAATTTGGCCTTCGTCAGGGTTCCTGATCTCCTATCTCATATTCGCTCTTGTTGCCGATTTTTTCAGTAAGCTGCTGCGCAATGTCTAGGAGGCGGATGTGATTGAAGGACTTGGAAGTTCTAATAGTTTTCGAGGTGTGTTGAACCTTCAATACGTTGATGATACTATTATCTTCGCCAAACCAAATGGAGAGTCCCTTCATAATCTTAAACTTCTCCTTTATGTGTTTGAATATACTCCAGGATTAGCTATTAACTTTCAAAAGTCCTCCGTTATTTGGCTGGGTGGGTCTCATAACCGCCAAGCGGAAATCGCACAGTTCTTTAACTGTAGTCCTTCTTTTTTCATCCATTATCTTGGTATCCCAATGAGATGGGAAAAGCTTCTGAGATCGGATTGGTTGCCGATGATCGGAAAAGTTGAATCCAAACTGAACCGTTGGTCGGGTAAACAGCTATGGCATGGGGGCAGACTTATTCTTGTTAATTCTGTCCTTTCTTCGATCTCTTTATACATGATGTACTTCTTTTATCTTTCTTTGTGGGTGATTAAGAGGGTGGATCAGATTAGAAGAAATTTCTTCTGGTCAGGTGCGGATTTGTGTAAACCTAGATCGCATCTTTGCAACTGGAAGTTCATCTTCACCTCCAAGGCTACTGGGGGCTTGGGGGTCTTGAATCTCAGACACCAAAACCTAGCTTTATTGGGCAAATAGGTTTGGAGACTCATTAATGTTGATCACCTTCCTTGGGCCCGAATTATATCACGTAATTTCTTTTCCTGTCATCCTATTTGGTTCTTCCCGGCCTCCCTCCCCCGCAAAGCTTCTTCTTTTTGGAAAGGGGTATGGAAAGTTGCCGAACATTTCCGCTGTGGATTAATCCACGAGTGCGCAGTCGGATCAATGACTAAATTCTGGATGGATCTTTGGTTTGGTAATATCAAACTCGCTGCTGCTTTTCCATCTCTCTTTCTATTAGCTTCGAACCCTTCCGCCTTAGTGGAAGACCATATTGCGGTTGTCAATAACCAAAAGTTCTAGTCAATTCAGTTCTCTTGTGTTCTGTCTTCACAGCTTTTGCTACAGCTCCAAAACCTGTTCGATGAGATTAACCAGTACCCATGGTTTCCTTCTGACAAGTTAAAATGGAGGTGGACCTCATCGGGTATTTTCTCGGTTAAGTCCTTCTACAATTTCCTTAACTTCGGTGGGATTACTTCTCCATTAGCTAAGCCGCTTTGGAGTAGTTGTGCTCCCCTCAAATCCAAAATCTTAGCCTGGCTTGCACTTAATAACAAGGTCCTTATCGTAGAGGTTCTTAACAAGAGAAACATTGCTTTAGGTCAATTGTGTGCATTTTGCGCCACACATTATGAGGACGCCGATCATCTGTTTCTCAAGTGCCCCTTTATCCGCCTGTTATGAAGTATAGTCGTCAAGGTGTGGCAAGCGTCGTCTATCCCCACCAGTTTCTCATCCTATTGGCAACATCATCATCTCAGGAAAGATTTTCGCAATTCTTGGATTCTTTCCACGATTGCGATCATTTGGGTTATTTGGTTGGCTCGTAACAAGCACATTTTTTCTAACTCCATGTTGCCGATTGAGGGCATTATTGAAGACTTTCTCTTCTTCTCGAAATTTTGGACTTCCACTTAATCTATTGATAAAGCGGAAGCTTTACACTTACATCGCCTGGATGAGGCGATCTCTTTTCTCAATTTCTCCACTTATTAGTATTCTTACTGCTTTTAAGTTTCTAATGTTATACTCTCTTGTTTCCCGTTTGTGCTCTGAGGTGCGGCTAGATACTTTTACTCTCTCTCTCTCTCTGGGTATTTTGGTTGGCCGGTTTTTTGTTTTTGATTGTATGCAGTGGTTTCTGGAGGATCCTAGTTTGTGGGCCACCCTCAGACTATCTGTGTTACTTCTTTCCACTTGGTGGTTATTTTTTTACTGCTCTTTTTTGGCGCTGGGGTGCGGCTGTTGGCTATTCTCGGAGGAGGCCATTGATCTCTTCTCTATTTGCATTACTCTGTTGGTTTTTCTCCGGGCTTAGATGCCTGGGTCGGTTGTCGCTCTGTTTTCTTTCCTCTGGACTTGTTCTCGGTTCTTTGTGCATGTGTTGGT
This sequence comes from Hemerocallis citrina, assembly GCA_017893485.1. Taxonomy (NCBI): domain Eukaryota; kingdom Viridiplantae; phylum Streptophyta; class Magnoliopsida; order Asparagales; family Asphodelaceae; genus Hemerocallis; species Hemerocallis citrina. Next base: position 444,733,836 of record CM030358.1, on the reverse strand, counting down.
GGGGAGCTCCTTAGGGAGTCGTTGTGTTGTTATGGTGTATATTTTGTCCTTTCGGGGGTGCCCAGACTGTTCATACTGAGCCTGGTTCCTTTTGATTGCTCTGAGTATTGCCCCTATTTGCTATAGTCTATGCTTTTTTCTGTGTTCTTTTTTGCGCTATTTTTTTTCCCAGGTTGATTCTGGGTTGTTGTGGTGGATTATTTTGCTTCCACTGTTTCATGGTTGCACATTGGGTTCATTTCTCATTGTTTTTTCTTTCCCTATTCATGCCCGATTGGTAGCTTGTCATTTTTGTGACTTTTTCTAACCATACTGGGTTTGATTGTTACCCCGGTTGGTTGGATCTTGTTGCATTACCGGGGGTGTGGCTTTTCTATTTTTGGCTGGAGGTGTTTTCGCCGTTTTAGTCTTTTACCTCACCTGCTCTCCACTCTGTTGGCATCGTTCGTCTGTTGATCGCTCCGCTGCGGTGCTTCCTTCAGCGCGCGGAGGTGCGATTGTGTGTTTGCGATGTCGTTCTGTCAGGGGCATCGATGGTGGCTTTTGTGCTGGGTGCGCTGCTCATGCTTGCGAGCGGCTATTTGGGGTGGGGTGTTTTTGTTCGCGGGTTTCAGCCTTTTTCAGCAATGCGCTTCATTGCTTTGTACATATTTTTGTTTTTTGTTTTTTCGTCCTTTTAATTTTACTCCGTGTAAAATTTGACGTTCGTTTGTTACTCTAATATTTTTTTATATATTTGCTTTGCTGGAGTCATTTGACTCTATCCGCTTTATCAAAAAAAAAAAGAAATAGTTTTGGAGATAGACATGCGTTGCACGTAATTGGAAAAATATTTTGAAGGAAAATCTACAATTTGTATATGCAATGCACGTGTTTATAAGTAGATTTTGAGTTATATGTGTAACATAAGTGTATGTTTAGTGTTAAAAAAATATTATAAAATTATTTTGCACGTGCGTTGCATGTTTTAAATAGGTGAATTTTTATTTTTATTTTTGTAATTAATGGGAGAATTAGAATTGCATGTGCTACACGGGTTTGTATGTTGACAAATGACAATCCCAACTCTCCCATTATAATATTAGAGATATTATCTATATAATGTATATAATAAAACACAAAAAAAAGCTATCAAGTGGTTTCCCTTCAATTGAAACCAAATCAACGGGTCAGATTCACCCTCCCAAAATATATTTTCCCTCCAAAAAGTCTCTCTCAAAACCAATTCCCCCCCCCCCCCCCCCTCCCCCCCCCCCCCCCCCCCCAAAAAAAAAAAAAAAAACTTATTACTTTATTACTATCTCTCTCATCTCTCTTCACTTTTTCATATTTCTCTCTTTCTCTCTCCATCAGTCTCTCTCTCATTCTCTTTCTATTTACTTAGAAATTTAGATTTTCAGAATTCATGTTTGTAAATTTTCAGAGTTTTTATGTTTTTTTATTGCTCATATTACATTGAAAATAGCAAATATCTCGCCAACAGTTAAATTTCATCATTTTCCACTCTCAAAGTTCTAAGAAATTGGATTTTACACCCTCATTTACAATAATTTTTCGACAAATACTCATGGAAACATGGACTTTTATTTACCACTAATTATTATCATACTATTCAAACTTAAGATACATAATTATTGTTTTACTGTTTACAAGATATTTCGTACATTGTATCATATTCCAAAGACGTGTCGTACGTGTCCACGGACAAATCTAGTTCTTTCATATATTAAAAAGAAATTTAAGTAACTTAGTAGTACCGACGTACTACTGATTGTATTAAAAAATTAATATATTTTTTGTTCTTTTTCTACCAAGTAGGCCTAGTGCTTAGAAATATAGTAAAGTACAAAAAATCTAGAAAGAAAATAGAGAAAGTATCTATAGGAAATCTATATGTAATCATTATACCTTTTTTAGGACTATATAAACCACTTGTATGGGAGCTGAAACTCCCATCACTTCCTCCAAGTACCTTCCTTCTCTCTTGTTATTGCCAACCAACCTTCATACACGCATACACAAACATGGATAGTGTGCTGAGGCTTGCATCTCAAAGGGCAGTGGTGATCTTCACCACCAGCTCATGCTGCATGTGCCACACAGTGAAGACCCTACTCTCCGATCTCGGGGTCAATCTTGCAGTCCATGAGCTCGATAAGGTCCCCATGGGGAATGAAATGGAGAAGGCACTCCTTGCAATGCTCGGTGGGACTACCCGTCAGCCGCCTGTGCCGGCAGTGTTCATCGGAGGCAACCTAGTGGGGTCCACCGAAAAAGTCATGTCACTGCATATGGCCGGCAATCTGGTGCAAATGTTGCGTGATGCAGGCGCACTATGGCTGTGATGCTAAGTTAAATTGAAGCTCAAATAGTTTTACTTTTTGTAATGTGATGCTCACCTTCTGTTTTGTTTTATTTTGCGTTTTCCCACAGATGAGGAATGAGTCCAGTGCATGGCTTTGTCATCTATAGTGTACGTACGGAATTAATGCACTAACAGATGACTTGATCATGTACAATGGACTCTTCAGTCAAAAACATTTGAGAGGAGCATCACTCTTTTAGTTTTGTGTGAGAGAAAATGCTTGAGAGGTGAAAAGGAACTGTTGTTGTAACCAACCCTAAACTAAGAATAGGTGTTGCTGGTGCTAATTGATGTGTATGCAGTACCCATATGTAGTGTATCACATCATGCATTTGTGATGATGCTATCAAACTCAATAAATAAACTGATCAGTTACAAACTTCAATGATGTTTCTTTTTTGAATTCTAGCTGGTTTTCCTGATTAGTTAAGAGTCATGCTAGTTATATTATATTCCTTTCTAAGCAGAGAAATGTTTTCTGATCAGCCATTTGAGAATTGAGACGGTTTAATTTCTTGACAAATACTTCAATCTTCATTGTTGCCAAAACTTTCCCTAAAATTCAGGTTTTAATGAAAGTGCTTTCCATGCATAAATGTTTGAGTACGAAGTAAGGTGGAAGCTTGCACCCAAATAGACTGCTGACACTGAAAGAATTGGTCGCTGATTTGGGATCAAACAGGTGCATGCAGCATGGATATATATCGTGTCAAGCAAGATGCGACTCAAAGCTATATATTGTCAATAAGATGAAAATCGATATCATAAAGACACAACAAGAGTGGTATAATTACTAATAAGGAGATTCAGCAGGTGAAGATAAAATTCTGCAGGCCAAGTGAATTTCGATAAAGAAGAAGTTCGAGGCATTGCTTGAGCTTACTGATTTAACGACTGCATATGAACATGCAGCTAATAAGTGCATTGTTCGTGATTTATACATCTTTACTATTGTTATATTCACTTATCCACACATGCTTGAGCGATTGATGAAAAAGCAAACAACAACCACAAGGTTTCTTCCCTCAAAAAACAACCTCTTAAGGTTTCTCACAAAATTGTTTCTTTTTTGAGTTTTAGGTGCAACGTGCAAACCATGTAAATGTGGTATTTTAGTTCATCTCGACATGACGAAGTACAGACTCAAAGCCACCACAGTTGATTTTTTTTTTTTTTTTTTTTTTTTTTTTTTTTCAATCCAAATCGGTGAGCTAGGAATATTCCCCGGGTTTCACTAAAAAGATATTAACGAAACAGCGTGCGTGTCATTCCCAGAAAACCATTTACAACCCATCACAGTTGTTGGGTAAGAAATTTGATATTACAGCTTCCGAGGACTCGCTAATAGCAACTGACGTTTCGATCATGGAGAATCCAAATCCCTGCCTAGTTTCTATATATCGATGGTAGTGCCTAGTGGAGCTAATTAGTGGAATGCCCCACTTTTTGATGAAAATTTTGCCATGCTGACCTACTTTTTTAAAATATTTGGTGCTCTGACCCATTTTCAAAAATAATTAGCGAACTGATTCAGTTTTGGACACGTCAGCAAAAATTATTGGAAAAAATGGCATAGGTTATTTACATGCCTTTTTTTTCAATAACGGCATCTATATTTAAAAAAAGTGTCATGCCATTATTTGGAGTAACGGCATAGGTTATTTTGTTTTTCGTCAGCTTATAGTCTTCATTTAGAAAAAAAATACAAGTGTGAAAATCTTATAACAGATGTCGTTATTTCAAATAACGGCATTCTCAATACAGATGCCGTTATTTGGAATAACGGCATCAGTTATAATTTTTTTTTATAAAAAAGTAATTTATTATTCTTCCTCTCTGACGAATAAGTTAATTTTTTTAATAAAAAAAATTTATAACTGATGCCATTATTCCAAATAACGGCATCAGTTATAATTTTTTTTTAAAATCAACTTATTATTCATCCTCTCTGTTTCCAAACAACGGCAACAGTTCATTTATATAGAATTGATGTCGTTATCTCCAATAACGGCATCAGTCATTCGAATGCCGTTATTGGGGATAACGACATTATTTATAAGTTTTTTTTCACTCTTAGATTTTTTTTAAAGTTAGAAAATTCATACTTATAAGAGAAATATACTGATGTCGTTTTCCAAATAACGACATGGCAAAAAATGTAAAATAAATGTCGTTATTGGAAATAACAACACGTAAATAACCTATGTCGTTATTTCCAATAAGGGTTTATGTTGACGTGTCCAAAATTGGGTCAGATCGCTAATTGTTTTTGGAAGTGGGTCAGACCCCCAAATATTTTCAAAAAGTTGGTCAGTACATCAAATCTCTCCTTTTTGATTTTATTTGGTCAAATGACCTAGTTTGAAGACTATTTAGCTGAATGACCTAGTTACTATTTGAATTTTTATAGTATACTTCCTATAGTAATTTCTATAGGATGTGTGACCTTTCTTTAAATTCTAAAAGTTTTTGGGTTTTAAGATAATTTCTGTTTTTATTATTAAAATTTTGTTTTCTATTCTATAGCTTATAAATTAGTGATTAATTTAAAGAAAATTATGAAAATTATGTAAAATAACTTACTTTAACTTGACTCTGATACCAACTTGTGTGCGAAGCGCGTGTCGTGAAATCACTTGAAAAACAGAATCATAAGAGAAACTAGAGTATCAAAAACTTTAAATTTTTAAAGGTTATAATTTTCTGTAAAATAATATCCTTCGAAATAATGTATACTGTCTATTTCAAAGAAGTAGTAAGGAATGTCATCTTCAAGTTCTCTCATATATTCTAATTCTGTCTCAGAGCTTTCACTGTAACTATCATATGGGGGTTCTTCTAATTCTTCCATATGTCTATTTTCTCCTCCAATCTGTTCATTTTCTTCTAGAAATTGTCTGTATGCTGTTGTAGGGCTCCAAACATAACTATTAAATACACCATTTTCATAAAATGACAAAGATCTTTCATTATAAGTTAGATCATCAATTATTTCGACATTTATATTACTAGTTTCTCCAAGATTGATTTGGTTTATTGTTATAATTATTACTCATTGTATACTGAAAAAGGATAATTTAAATTCATAATAACCCTCCACACTTGTTACTCTATGAGGATAATAAACATCAAAAATAGCATTCTATCACTTCCTTGATAGTTAAGCATTAATTCAAAAATCTCTCAGGCAATACCGAAATTATTATTATCCATTAGTTCTACTGGATAACAATAACTATAAAATTAGGAGTAGAGAGAGATTTCTAAGGATACCCTAAAATCAAAACAAAAAGTTCCATCATGCTTCCGACCAAGTTAAACCTCTTTGAGTTGCTATTTACCAGTTACTACCAGTGGATAAAATACCGCTAGTATGCACCCCGATTTCAGTGCTCCTTTTATGTTCCTCTCATCTCAGGATTACTATGCTCTCAAAAGAGCTTCATTCAAGAGATACGTCTGGAACAACTATTAGCACTTTAGCTCATTTCCTGCTACTAGCTGTATGGTCTAACTTTAGAAGATTACAAATGAGTCTTTTTACAAGATCCTTGAGGCAGAGCCTTACAAAACTCTCCCTAAGTAAGAAAAAATAGTTGCTCATACCTTATTTAGTAACAATCTTGTAGTAGAACTCATGGAAAGATAATTTTATTTCTCCCAAACCCTTTACAGACTTTTTACAAATTTATATCGAATTTCTTTCCTCCTAGATTGTCTGCCTCTCTCCTTTACCCTGCATCCCCATTTATAGAAGAATGGATGGCTTTACACCAGATACAATTATTATTCTCCTTACATCATTGCTTACATCATAGATAAAAAATTGAACTAAATACGTCACTGCTTACAATGAAGACATCTTCACGTGCTTCACATCAGAAACAGCTATTTGTCAGCCTTCTCTTGTTCTTTTCTACAATAGTCATATGAATGTTGTGGTTCCATCCTCATCAATCTACAATAGCGGACAGCTGTCTCTTCTTTCATTATCATGTCACCTTTATTCAGGATTCGATACCAGTTGTCAAAGACTTCTTTCTTTAACTGTGGTTATTTAATTTTTGCTATGCTGTAGATCATTAATTTTTGTGGGTCAGGGCTATCATAGATGCATATGTTATCATCTCTGTTTTGTATGTTCTTCAGTTCACAATACATTGTTCTAAATCCCGTAGTTCTTCTTTCTGGGAATAGTTTTTCAAATTCTTCGTTCTTATATGGTATAATACTTGTTGCTCCAAACAGAATTTGTGTAGTCATCCCTATCTTTATAATATGTTCAGCTGGTAGTTCTTCATTATCTTCAAGGAATTCTGCAATAGCTAAAAATATACGGACAAATATTTTGGATGCCTTTATGAGAACAAAATTTTGGATGCCTTTATGAGAACCAAATTACAAATATTTTAGCATCTTTATATACTTCTTTTGATAACTGACTAAGTTCTTTACATTCTCGAGATGGATAGATGTAGAGGATAAGTCCTCTTTCGAACAATACCCTCACTGTTTTTGGATTTGCTTCTGATAGTATGATCGCTTTGTTCATATGTTGTTGAGCAATAGTTTTGATAAATTGGTTGAACTGAGTGGTCTGGCATAATTTCTCAATATATTGTAAAAATAAATCATTCTTGGAGTATTTCAGAGGATCTGAGAGTAAACTCTCTTTGTAGGTAGTAGGCTATATGGATGTGGATCGAGTTTTCCTCTTATGTGGCTATTTTTGTGATCCCACTTGTATTTTGTGAGTTAATAGATTCACTCCCTTCGCTCATTTTTTCAATACGATCTGTATTTATATATTGCTAAAATATACTTTAAAGACCACATATTTGCAGCTGTAGTTGGTTAAATGCTCCTTTTAATTGCTCCACTGTCTCCTTTAGGTAGACTATATCCTGTTCTATATGCTGCATTCTATTTTCCATCCTGTAAAAACGAAATTGTTAGCTTCTTGACAAGAAATCTGCTAGGATGTTATCTTTTCCTTTTATATTTTCTATAGAGAAGTCATAATGTGCTAACTCCGTTTGCCATCTTATCAACCTTTTATTTGCTATAGTTGGGTCTATTATCTTATTAATCCAACTCTTTGCTTGTGTATTGTATGTTCTTATTATGAATTTTGTATGTATTATGAATAACTCAAACTTTTTTATAGCTTTTAAGATTGCTAATAGTTTTTTTTTATTTTTGTGATAATTTTGTTGGGTCTGTGTGAACAATCCACTAGTATATCTAGCTAGTCTTTCTTATTCTTCTCCTATTTCAATGATTTTTAATACTGCTCCCCAATTATTTTCAGACGCATCTGTTTGTATTATCCATGAATATTTTTTAACAGGTAATCTTAGCTTATGTAATTCTGAAGTTTGTTGTTTTAATGTTTTAAGTTTTTCTTCATCCTCTCGGGTCTATTCCCATTTCTTAAATCAGTTTTTGTTGTAACCAATTTCTTTTACTGATAATTTTAATATGTAACCTCTTATTTGATTTAGTAACCCTATTATAGATTGTACTTCTCTTTTTTCTTTTAGAACATTAGGAAATGTCTTCATTTTTTCTGCTATATGTGGCTGTAATTATATTCCTTCGTGTGATAATTTTGTTCCTAAGAATTCTATCTCAGTTTTGAACAATTCTATCTTCTTTTTTGATAGTATAATACATGCATTTTTCACTATTTCTATGAATTTTAGTAGATGTTCTTTATGTTGTTCCTCGTTTTCAGATCCTATTAGAATATCATCTACATATACTAATATGGAATTGTTATATTTTTCAAAAAATTTATCCATATATTCTTGAAATAGTTCTGGCCTGTTGTTGCCGCTAAATTCGGTGTGGGGGCAAGCAGATGAATTTGTGAGTTCATAGAAAATCTGAATAGCAAACACCTAACCTGTATACCTGTTCCGTCGGGCCTCGATCGTCGCTCCGCCGTGCACCTGCAAAAAGTGCGAGACACCGGGGTTGTTCCCGGCGACGCACCCTCCGACGCTCAAGTCAGTAACCAGAATTGATTATGAAAGAGCGTTTAACTAGAGAAAGATTGATTACCTCTTAATGGAGATGGGTGAGGGGTATTTATAGGCGTCTTAGGGACTGGTTTTAGGAATGTAATCCCCGTGATTAGATAAGGAATATTCCTCGTAATCAGATAAGGCATGTAATCTGATAAGGTATATTCCCTATAATCAGTTAAGGAATTTAATCCCTAATCCCCAGTGAAAAGATAGATGTGAATCATGGCCGTTGACTTAGATCTAATCAGGGACCTTGATTGTATCTTGTCGGATCGGGTTGGTAGCGGGTTGAAACCCGTACCCAGCTGAGGTAGATCCGTTCACGGGTTATTGGATCTGTGAGAAGGAGACCCAGTACCCGCTTCGGACCCATTTGCACGTGAAATTACCGTTTTACCCCTGAGCTTTAAGATTCGCGTTCGATGTGAACGGTCCCGATTTAATCCTATTTTTAGCCATATCACGAGCCCTCCACTCCCGAAGACTGAGTTTGATCAGCCTTTGAGGAGTAGTTTTACTGTTTCAATGGCGTACAGGATTTTATCGGTGTTCTCAAGGGAGTTTGGAATCTCGCTCGGGGTGTAACAGTGTTATTATGGGCTTGTAAAATGCCCAAAAATATTCTCAGAATTTTCTGGATTTTTGGTGATTTTTCCAGATTTTTCTGAATTTTTTCTCATTTTTTTGAATTTTTTATTCATTTTCCGAATTAAATAATTAATTATCTAAAATAATAATTAATTATTCTAATTTAATAATTATTTTTTCAGAATTTAAAAATAATTTTTTCTGAATTAATAATTATTTTTAGAATTTTTAATTAATTTTTTCGATTTTTAAATATTTTTTTCGGATTTTTTAAATAAAAAAAACAATTAAATAAATAATTTAAATATTACCTGGACACGTGGCAGATTTCTGGCTGTCCATCATGACCAGATGAGCACGCATCGTGAGGCAGATCGCGATCTTGACACGTGGCACGTTTCTGGCCGTCCATCATGATCAGATCTGCGCGCATCGTGATGCAGATCACGATCGGGACACGTGGCACGTTCCTGAGCGTCGATCGTGTCGCGGCGCGGATTTTGAGACGATCGGACGGATCGTGTTGGTCGGTCACTTTTTTTCTCCATTTGCAGCATCGGCACTTCGGCGCTTCGGCGAAGGCACCCCGGCTCGTTGAGATGTTGCCACGTGGACCGCCACGTGGCAATTTTTATTATTTTTTTATTTTTTCTTCTTTTCTTCTTCGCTCTGCTTCTCTCTTTCTTCGTTGCTTCTTTCTTCTTTCTCCGCGCGTCTCCTTCGTCTCCGTCTCGAAGGAAGCTCCGACGAAGGAGCTTGGAGCTCGACGGTGGAGCTTGGAGAGGTGACGGGTTCGGCTCGGCGACGGAGGGAGTTCGGCAAACTTTTGATGAAGAGGAGCTCGTTTGCCGCGGAGTTGTGGGCTCGGTGATGGAGCTCGGCGTCGGAATGGAGCTCGGAGGTGAGAGCTCGGCACTTGGAGTTGGAGCTTGGAGGTGAGAGCTCGTGGGGCTCGTTGTACACGGAGCTCGGGAGAACTTGGACGAGGGGTTCGGAGCGACGAAGAGCTCGGCGAACGGGCGTGGAAGGTGGCGAACGGGGAGCTTGGTGATGGGTTGAGCTCGTGACAAAGTGGAGTTCGGAGCTTCGGAGGTTAGCTCGAGCTCGATAGAGGAGGTCTGCAGTGTCGTGGAGCTCGGAGTTGTTCGGGGTTGACGGAGGAGTTCACTGTGGATGACGAGGTCGGCGTATTGGAGAGCTTCGGCATCGCGGAGCTCGGAGCGGAGGTGGTCGGCCATGGCGAAGTTTGGAGACAGGCCATGGTGAGGCTTCGCTTGTTAGCTTCGGCGGATAGAGGAGATCGGTTCGGCATGGGGCTCGGCAGTTGAAGACGATGAGCTTGGGGAGCTCGAGTTTAGGTGAGGAGAGGCCACTCGAGCTCAAGCTTAGGCGATGTATTGGAGAGCCGAGGTTGAAGAAGGGGGCCAGTTCTTGGGTTTGTTCTTGGTTTTGTTTTGGCGGGAGATTGGGAGAGAAGAAGAAGGGTTGGTAAGTTGGTTCGGGTTGGGACCCTAATGGGTCCGACCCGACCCCCTTTTTTTTTTCCCTCTCCTTCCTTGTTCGGAAAATCTGAGCTCCTCGGATCTGCTTCTTGTTCGGCCAATCCGAGCACGGATTTTGAGGAGATTTTTTGCCGCTTAGCAGTTCGGTAGTTCGGTAGCTCGGATTTGAGATCCGAGCTACGCGGCTCAATCTGGACGGTTGATCACGATCGTGGCGCGAATCACGAGACAAGATGCACGAGTTTCGAGAAAACATTATCTTGTCGTTTTGTGGTGACGTGGCGAGATCTGAGCCGTTTATCATGTTTTAGCGCGAATTTTGAGACGATCCGACGGCGAGATGGGATCGGTCGAATTTTTCCCAAAAACGAGGGTCGGTACCACGGCACCTCGGATCGGCAGCTCTTCTGAGGAGAAAGGGGAAGGGGAGGAGAGGCAGTTGGGTTCTCTCCTCTGTCTTGTTCTTCTGCACGGTGGAGAAGAGGAGAAGAGGAAGGGGAGAAGAGGCAATTGGGTTCTCTCCTCTGCCTCGTTCTTCCGCACAGTGGAGAAGAGGAGAAGTGGAGAAGAGGAAGGGGAGGAGAGGCATTTGGGTTCTCTCCTCTGCCTTGTTCTTCCGCACAGTGGGGAAGAGGAGAAGAGGAAGGGGAGGAGAGGCAATTGGGTTCTCTCCTCTGCCTTGTTCTTCCGCACAGTGGAGAAGAGGAGAAGAGGAAGGGGAGGAGAGGCAATTGGGTTCTCTCCTCTGCCTCGTTCTCTCGCACAGTAGAGAAGCGGTGCTGGGAAGACCCTCGTAAGAGCCATGGGGAGACCCATTCTTTGAAGTGAGTGCAAGGAGCAACTCTAGGGGAGAGTTGTGCTCCAACCTCGTCGAGAAGAGCTATTTGAGAGACAAGTTTGAGAAGGAACTCTAGGAGAAAGTAGTGCTCCGAACTTGTGGAGAAGAGCTCCGCTTTGGAAGTGAGCGGAGTGAAGAGCTTGACTTGTAGAAGAGCCATCTGGACGGTTGATCACGATCGTGGCGCGAATCACGAGACAAGAGGCATGAGTTTCAAGAAAACGTTATCTTGTCGTTTTGCGGTGACGTGGTGCGATCTGATCCGTCCATCACGCTTGAGTGTGAATTTTGAGATGATCCAACGGTTAGATGGGGTCGGCCGAATTTTTCTCCATAAACGAGGGTCGGTACGGCAGCACTTCGGATCGGCAGCACTTCTGAGGAGAAAGGGGAAGGGGAGGAGAGGCAGTTGGGTTCTCTCCTCTGCCTTGTTCTTCCGCACGGTGGAGAAGAGGAGAAGAGGAAGGGGAGAAGAGGCAATTGGGTTCTCTCCTCTGCCTCGTTCTTCCGCACAGTGGAGAAGAGGAGATGTGTTGGGGAAGAAGGAGAAGAATGAAGGAGCTAAGATGGGTATGGGTCGGACCGTGGGTATCGGATCCGACCCCGACCGTTAGCCTTTTTTTCTTTCTTCCTCTTCATCTGCTTGCTTTGTTCGGCGAATCCGAGCACGGATTTTGAGGCAGATTTTCGCCGCTCTGCAGGTTGGTAGATTGGCAGATCCCGGCTACGCTGCTCGATCTGGACGGTTGATCACGATCGTAGTGCGAATCACGAGACAAGAGGCATGAGTTTCGAGAAAACGTTATCTTGTCGTTTTGTGGTGACATGGCGCGATCTGATCCGTCCATCACGCTTGAGTGCGAATTTGGAGATGATCTAACGGTGAGATCGCCTCGGGACGATTTTTTGCCATATACGAGGGTCGGTACCCGGGCACCTCGGCTCGGAGGGTCAGTACCGTTGGCCGAGGTGCTGAGTTGTCTGTTTTGAAGGAAGTGTTCCTTGAAGACTCGGTTGAGCTGTTCGGTAGCTCGGCTGTTCGGATGGCTCGAGCGTGAGGAGAAGCTTATTGAGTTGATGAAGGGGATAGGTCGATGAAGCTCTGTTCCTCGGCTCGGGAGGATGGGTCAGCATATGGGAGAGGTGAGGAGCTCTGAAGTTGTCTCTATTCTGTTTGGTTTTGGAGATTTTTGAAGAGGAGCTCCACTCCTAGGAGAAGAGGTGCTGGGAAGACCCATTCTCTGAAGTGAGTGCAAGGAGCAACTCCAGGGGAGGGTTGTGAGCTCCGAACTCGTTGGGAAGAGCTCCGCTTTGGAGGCGAGCGGAGTGAAGAGCTTGGCCTTGAGAAGAAAGAGGAAGGGGAGGAGAGGCATTCGGGTTCTCTCCCCTGCCTCGTTCCTTCGCACAGCGAAGAAGAGCAGAAGTGTTGGGTACCTTTGGCGGGAAGACTGAAGAAGCAGAAGAATGAAGGAGCTAAGAAGGGTATGGGTCGGACCGAGGGTATTGGATCCGACCCTGACCCGTTAGCCTTTTTTCTTCTTGCTCTTCATCTGCTTAGCTGCTCGCTAGATGCATCTTGTTCGGCAGATCCGAGCACGGATTTTGGGGCACATTTTCCGCCACTTTGCTTCTCGGTAGATGGGTAACTCAGCTCGGATGGTCGTGGGGGCAGTTCGGAATGGCTATCTTCCTCCGGCCCGTTTAAGGACGAGCCGGTGAAGTAAAGTCGAGCCATAGGACCCCGACCATCGTGAGGTTAGTTTGAGGGATGCAGGAGCAGTTTCGAATGGCGAGCTACTTCTAGTCCGCTTAGGAGCGAACTTGCGAAGTAGAATCGAGCCAAGTGTTGGACTCCGATCCATTCAACGGCTGCAGGAGCAATTTCGAACGGCGATCCACTCCTGGCTCGTCTGAGGACGAGCCGAGGAAGAAGAGTCGAGCCGAGTGCTGGACTCCGAACCATTGTGAGGTTATTCAACGGCTGTGGGAGCAATTCCGAATGGCGAACCACTTCTAACCCGCTTAAGAGCGAGTTATTCGAAGCAGAATCGAACCAAGTGTTGGACTCCGGAACCATCGTTTAAGTTGTTCAACGGCTGTGGGAGCAATTCCGAATGGCGAACCACTTCTAACCCGCTTAAGAGCGAGTTATTCGAAGCAGAATCGAACCAAGTGTTGGACTCCGGAACCATCGTTTAAGTTGTTCAACGGCTGTGGGAGCAATTCCGAATGGCGAACCACTTCTAACCCGCTTAAGAGCGAGTTATTCGAAGCAGAATCGAACTAAGTGTTGGACTCCGGAGCCATCGTTAGAGTTTAGTGAGTTGCGGGAGGAGCCATGTAGAAGAAGCTGGACTCCGAACCCAGAGAGATAGAGGAGCAAGAGCAATAATTTTCAATGAAAAGATAAGTTTTATTGAAATAAACTAAGTGGCTGCTCCAATAGGGCGAGCCATTATTACATGCTGTTGGCCGAGTTACAAGCATCGGCCTTATTGAAAATCAAAATCCTACTTCTACAATAAGGTGAGGACCTCTTAGGAGGAGCTGAGTCTTGAAGCTCGGCGGGCCTTTCTGTTCGTTTGGAAGAGGTGGTGATCAGGTGAGGAGCTCGGCCCCCTCTTTTTGGACGAACTGGATCAGGTGCCCCCGCTGTATGAGTTCTTCGATCTCCTCCTTGAGAGCCCGACAATCATCCGTGTCGTGGCCGTGGTCCCTGTGAAAGCGGCACCACTTATCCTTATTCCTCTTCTTGCCAGGTGTATTCATTCTCGGGGGAGCGCGGAGTAGCCCTTCGTTGTCCACCTCCATAAGGACTTCTGATATGTTGGCAATGAGGGGGGTGAACTTCTCAAACCGAGGAGTCGGGCGACGCTGTCCATTGCTGTCCTTCTGGGATTTTTGGGAGCCCTCATCTTCTTCGGTCAGCTTTCGTTTCGTCCCTGAGGCAGACCCTCCGAAGCTTGGAGGGTAGGCGGCCTCTTCGGCACGAATGTACTTGTCACACCTGAGAAGGAGGTCGGCAAAGTTCTGTGGAGGCTTCTTAGCAAGAGAGGAGCGGAGGCTGGAATTGAAGACGTTGGATTGGAAGGCGGCTGTTGCGACGGATTGGTCGAGGGAGGCTATAGTCCTAGCTTCAGCTGTGAACCTCTTCACATAGTCTCTTAACTTCTCACCTTTCTCTTGCCTAAGCTGGAGGAGTGAAATGCTGGTCTTCTCCGTGCGCCTGCTACTCACGAAGTGGGTGATGAAGAGTGTCTCGAACTGCTCGAAGGAGAATATGGAAGACGGTGCGAGGCAGGAGTACCACTCTCGAGCTGGGCCCTTCAGTGTCACGGGGAAGGTTTTGCAGAGGAGGGCATCGGAAGCTTGATGGAGGAGCATCAAAGTCTTAAAGCTTTCGATGTGATCGACTGGATCGGTCTCCCCGGTGTAAGTCTCAAATTGGGGAGGTTTGAAGCCGAACGGGACAGGTGCATCCACTATGGTTCGGGAGAAAGGGGGTTGGCTAGGACGTAGGGTCCTCCCCCTAAGCTCCTCTTCTCGGTTTATCCGACCCAGGCACCTTTCTACTTCATGAAGACGGCGGTACATGGTGTCATCCCTCCGACGGTGATCTGCCGTGCCTCGAGACTCATCTTCGTACGAAGGAGAACGAGGGCTGCGGCGATGGTAGCTTCGGGAGCGACGAGGACTTGGGGTACGCCGGGAGTTAGTAGGAGCAGGACGAGGAGAGGGGAACCGTCGGCGAGGGCTTCGGACCGGGGGAGGAGATGGAGCCTTGGGTGCGTTGGTGAGAGCTTGTAGGATGGTCGCTTGGAACTGCTGGAACTCGGCACGGGTGATTGGTGCCTCCTCGTTCTTAGGCTGTTGCCGACCCACGGGGGAGCGTGGCCTTCTTCTGCGATGCTCGGGGGATTCCCTTCGCCCCCTACGGTTAGGAGACCTTCTGTAATCCTGCTGACGGGGAGATCGTTCACCCGGACGATAGTGGCGGGAGGTTCCCTCTCGGGCCCGTTTTTCGTCCAGACGGTGACGAAGATCCACGTCCTTCTTCTGCCGATTCTGAGGATTGTGTGAAGCCATGGAATTCGTAGAGGCATTGTGTATGGAGATGCGGTCTTGGTGGAGAGGTTGCTTTCCGCGGGAGCCCCCCGCACCAGCATCCTGAGGTCCGGTCGGACCCTTGGGGGGTTGCTGATTCTGAAGGGGCTGATCTTGCTGAAGGGGGTCTTTCGTCTGAAGCGGAGGTCGTTCCTGCTGCAGAACGGGTTGGTCAGGGACTGGCTCCTGCTGATCGGCGGGATTGGGCCCACGGTTGGACCCCCTAGATTTGGCTTTTCTCGGAGGCATGGCTGGAGAAGATCTAGTCGACGGAAAGAGGAGGGGCTGCTATTCGTATGTTTCCCACAGACGGCGCCAATCTGTTGCCGCTAAATTCGGTGTGGGGGCAAGCAGATGAATTTGTGAGTTCGTAGAAAACCTGAATAGCAAACACCTAACCTGTATACCTGTTCCGTCGGGCCTCGATCGTCGCTCCGCCGTGCACCTGCAAAAAGTGCGAGACACCGGGGTTGTTCCCGGCGACGCACCCTCCGACGCTCAAGTCAGTAACCAGAATTGATTATGAAAGAGCGTTTAACTAGAGAAAGATTGATTACCTCTTAATGGAGATGGGTGAGGGGTATTTATAGGCGTCTTAGGGACTGGTTTTAGGAATGTAATCCCCGTGATTAGATAAGGAATATTCCTCGTAATCAGATAAGGCATGTAATCTGATAAGGTATATTCCCTATAATCAGTTAAGGAATTTAATCCCTAATCCCCAGTGAAAAGATAGATGTGAATCATGGCCGTTGACTTAGATCTAATCAGGGACCTTGATTGTATCTTGTCGGATCGGGTTGGTAGCGGGTTGAAACCCGTACCCAGCTGAGGTGGATCCGTTCACGGGTTATTGGATCTGTGAGAAGGAGACCCAGTACCCGCTTCGGACCCATTTGCACGTGAAATTACCGTTTTACCCCTGAGCTTTAAGATTCGCGTTCGATGTGAACGGTCCCGATTTAATCCTATTTTTAGCCATATCACCTGTTTTTATAACTGAATGGTAATACATTCCATTCATAAAATCCTTGAGGTATACTAAATGCTATTAAAGATTTTGAATCTTCTATTAGTTTTACATGATAAAATCCGGATTTAAAATCAAATTTCGAATATATTTTTCTTGTTCTTACTGTGTTAAGTTGTATTTGCATGTTTGGTAATGGGTATCCAAAGCTCTTAGTATTTTTATTTAGTTCCTTATAATTTACTACCATTCGAGATTTACCTCTTTTTTCTTCTGAATACTTTCTTACTATGAATGCTGGTGATAAATATGAACTTTGTGATTTTCTTATGTAATTATTTTTCATTAATTCTTTTATATATATTTTGAATTCTTCTAGATCTATTGGAGTATGTCTTATAGATTTAATTTTCATTATTTTGTTCTTATCTATTAACTCTATGTGTGCTTTGGGTTTACTTAAGTTTCATTTTGCCAAGGGGTTTTCTCTGCACAAATCTTCTAATTATTTTTGTAAAATTTCTTTTGTAGTTATTTCTTGGACTTGTTGTATTCTAGTTTTGTTTGGTAAATATTGATATTCACCATGCTTGGTTGAAGAAACTCTAATGTGTGGTAGGTCGGTTCTAGAATAAGGTTGGGTTATTCTAATTGCTATTGCTTGGTGTTGACAAGGCATCGTAAATACAACCGATTTATGTGATATGGTTATAGGGTAGTATTGTTGGAAAAAGTCATTTCCTAAGAGCACATCATTATTCATATCATCAAACTGGTATATTATTGATTATTTTAGTATATAACTTTCTATTTGTATATTAACATTTTGTTGATACTTATCAAGTATGATAGTTTATCCAGTTTATCCAGTTATTGCTTTTTTATTATATCCATTTTGTTTCCATTTTTGTAGTATATTTTCGCGGCATAGGCTAGTGCCTACTCCGGTGTCTATTAGACTATGGTAGTTTCTTGATTTGTATCATTCGTAAACAAATTCTGTTAGTATGTATAATATATTTTTTGTTGCTCTTAATGGATTCATTTATCTAATATTCTATTTATTATCATACTTTTATTGTTTACTGTTATTGTGATTTTTTTCTTCTTGAATTGAGTAAGGTTGTACTGATGTAAGGAAGTCAATTCCTAATAGCATTTCATTAACATAGTGTTCTGGGTCTACGTGTAAGTGTAAAAACATTTCCTTTTTACCATTTATCCTTAGTGGTAGTATAATTTTATGTAGAATTGGATGTCTATTATTGTAATAGTCTCGGTAGTAATATGGGTTTTCTAATGTTATTAATTCAGTGGTTCTTACATTTGTTTGTTTAATATGTGAATTAGTAGCTTCTGTATCTACTAGGGCTATTTGTTTATTCCATTTTCCATCGTCATAATATTCTATTTCTATTTTAAATTGGTTATTATTTTGGTGTTCTAATGTATTTATTATTGGTATTAATTTCAATACTTGTTGTTTATTTCTTATTGATAATGATCTCTTTCCGAACATTATTTGTGGTGTTTTTCCTTTTACAGTTTTTTTTGCTTTATTAAAGTCGAATTCTATATAATTTGATATAGTCATTTTAGGATTTTCTCTACCTGGTTTGTATCTTATAATTTCGCTGAATAGCGACTCATTTTTTAAAATTATACATATTTCTATTTTTTACTTCGTGTTTGCTAGTGAAAGCATAAATACTTCTTATTTGTATACTCATAACTTTGCTTTTTTCTATCATTTCTATTCCTGATAACCTATGATACATGACTAGACTTTTGTCTTTATTTTCTTCTGCCATGCTTATAGAGAAATTAGGTTTTATTGTAAATTTTATCTTTTGGTACATTAGGTTTCCTTGTACTATTCCTATTAAGTCATCTTGTGTACTTGATATTATCCTATCATCCATTAGGTATATTTCCAGGGGTGTAATTATCCCTTCCTTAAAGTATGCTTTTATTATTATTTGTACTGCTCTTAAATGTATGTGTCTTAATATTTTTCTGGTTTTCTCATTTATTTTTTCCATCTCTTGTCTTATTATTCTTTCGATTATTAATGGGATTATAGTTTTTCCTTGTGTTTGTTCAATGTCTATAGGTTGTTCATTATTTCTAGCTATTATGATGGTACTTTTCTTTCTTTCGAATATTGGTAGTTTAAAAATTTCTTCTGGATTTGTATCTAATTTGGTCGTTCTTATTTTATCGTATTTTTGTATGTCAAAGCATATTCTTTCTCTTACTTCTTCATTGTTTTCTTCCCTTTCTGAAGGTTCTCCTATTTTTGTTATTTTTGTTATCATGTTTATTTCACATTCTGTAACGCCCCGAATCCCAAAACACTGAATTCGAGATGTTCTACAGGATCTTTTCACTTTCTTCAGTACAATTTTACAAGGAATTTAAACTTTTCACTTTACATCAGAGTTTACATCATATTACACTTTTTATTTTGCACAGCGGAAGTAAGAATATACAACATTTACATAAATGTACAACAACATGGTAAATCTTTATGCATCCATTCCTCTTTAACATGTAATTCATCCTGCATACAAAACTGTGGGTACGTCAGTTTATTCAACCGACGATAATTATACATGGCCATCCTCTCTATGCCAGAAGCAGTATAACGATTCTCATTTCTTAACAGATTACAAACTTGTTCACATAACAATTAAAGTAAAGGGGGGAAAAATCTTAATGATGTCGTGTCGTGATCGTGCACTTAATCCTTAATGCAATTACTTAATTTACATGCCACTAATGCGCACTTGTTCGGATTCTATGCATCCCATACTACATAGGTCCGAGGGCAAGCCTCTTAACCGTTCTTCATTTTTGTAGGGTTCAATCCCTTGCCATGACTTTATCTACTTCTGTAATTACAGTGAGTATCCTAGATGATCTATGAGTACAAGCACGTGTCCTGGACCCTGGAGGGGAACCCCACCCCATGTCTTGACTCATTAAGCATGCATTCTGCGGCAATTCAGCCTCCTCCCTGAACACGATCCTCTTGCAGTAACCAAACATCCCACAAGCATGACTAAAGTCCGATCATTCTGAGTTGTGCCCGCGCCATGTCTTGACTCATCAAGCATGCATTCTGCGGCTCACACACCCGCACCGTAAACTCTAGTTCTCATACTTATGTTTTTCTCTCACTTTCATCACCTCTTCACTATGTACTAAATATTAGAATCATGAATACAAATCAAAGCTCTAGAGTTAGCCTCTCCACCAAACCGGACTTATTCATTTCATTTACACATGACCAACCTTGGTCTTCTTTTTAATTTCATTTCATTTCCATTGCCGGGGGAGACTTAGCTACTCTCGGTTTCAATTTACAATTCACAACTTCCAATTGAGCACTTTCAGCTCATAATTCAATTTAGAGTCTCACAGACTTTCTTATCATGATCTTAGCCTTTTCATGTTCATTTAGTTCTCAACTCACATCTATGATTCTCTTCATGTATATTCATACAACCATAAAAGAGTTCATTGACATCAATCATAAAGTTCACAACTTTCAGCAATAAGAAAAACTAGAATCTCTGACATATCAAAATCCTCTCTGTACAGTCGACTTGGAAGTATACCAGTCGACTCGTACAGTCAGTACAAGTTCATCATAAACACTCGGAAGAGTCGACTGCTGCACACGGCCAGTCGGCTGTCCCGTAACTTTTCATGTTCAAAAAATGTTATCCACGTGACAGTCGACTGTTCATCCATCAGTCGTCTGTCCTGGAATTTTTAATAGTACATTTCTATGTTCAGCTCAGTCAACTTGCTACACGCACTAAGTCGACTGGACAATTTCAGAATTCAAAAATCAGGAATTATCTTTCCAACCGTTCACATATGCACTTTCATCACAGTATACATATATTCATGTTTCATAAACACCACACTTCTTACTTGTTCAGTAACATCGCAGCATGGAAATTTCAAATTACTAATATTGTCTTTTCTTTAAGGAAAATACTTTAAACATGCATTCACACTTATTCATAACTTTCTTACGAAGATGAAGATATAAATCTCAAGTCATTATACTAGGTCAACATAATGGAATATCTCATTTCATGGAGTTGCCGAATAATCATAATTAAATTGATGCACCAGTCGGCTGAACACATCGTCAGTCGACTGTACTGACGGTTCTTAGTTTTGTTAATCATCGTTAGTTCTTTTTATCCATTCACCTTCCCTCCATCATATGTGTCATAGGGAAATATGAACTTAGTAATCGCACTATTATGTCTGTTTTGCATACATGTTTATTACCACATCATGAAAATAATTGTCTCGTACCAGTCGACTGGTTCATGCGACAGTCGACTGTACCGACCCTTTTGTTCTTATTATCATCAGCATGCTCAGGCAATTTCTAATACATTGAATTTACTTTTCATAACATGGTACTAATTATAATAATCATGGTATAATTCCTATATTAGAAGTCCTGAGAAACACCCACCTTATTTGAAGAAATAATCGAAATCCAGCAAAAGTTCCTTAATGTAGTGAACGACTCCTCGCTCCTTGCTCCTTTGCTCCACACCGAACTCTTCCGAATACTACTCGACCTCCACATAAAAGCACCCACACACAACTCACATTATACCTCTCTTACAATAATAATCTTAGTGTAAAAGGGATAGGGAATGAGAGGGGGTATTTATACTAGAAAATAAGTGGAATGGAGGGCTAGGATTTAGTATATGGTTATAGGATCAAGGGTTAGGATGCACTAGGGAGTTGAAATAACTACCCACACCTCTACACAACTACCTATGACTCCAATCCATTACTCCACCCAAAACCGGCCAAGAAAGAGTGCTCAATGCACGTGTATGCGAAATGCACGTGCATGCACAAACCACACTAATAAAACTTGTACACTCATGACAAGTCTTATAAAAAAAATGTTACACCAAACAAGTTGTAAAAATAAGAGGATTAAACCATGGGCTTAAATTAATTTGGGCCAAAATAATTATTTCAAAAATAAGCAACTAATCATTGGGCTTTAAGAAAATGTTTTATAGAAAACAATACTCTTTAATCATCATGTTGAGAAATAATAGTCAACATGCTACACATGCATACCATATGTGAAAATAAATAATCTTTCATATATTTGAAAATCAGGGTATTACACATTCTTCTGGTTTACCTTCACTACTTCCACTATCTTCTTCCATTACCATTATTTCTTCATCTTCATTCATTTCTGACCATTCTTCATCATATTCTATGGGTTCATAGTTTATGTTGTTCATTTCTTCAATTTCTTCTATGTATTTTATATATGTATTTTTCATTCTTTTAGGCCAATTTGGTGATATATGTCCTACCTCTCCCCATATATAACAATTACATTTCTTAGGATTTTTCGTATACTGTCTATTTTTATTTTTATTTATTCTTCTAAAGTATTTTTTATAGGGTTTTCTATATCTCTTAAAAGTTTTTCTATATTTTGGTTTATATTTTTGGAATTTGTGATTATTCTTCTTTGTATAATTATAGTTATTATTGCATCCCCAATGATTCGGTCTTACATCTTCACAACAAATTCTTTGGTTATATGTTCTATAATATTTCATTGTTGCTCTAGCATCTTGGCATACTTTGTCTCTATAATCTTTTACGAATTGTGTTCTATATCCTAAATTGTCTACTTCTGGTTTTACTTTCTCACCTATGTGTGCACTATATATGTTTATACTACATGGATCAGGTAGTTTTAGAAAGAATGAATCCAGGATTGAACTCGTTTCTTCTTTTATGTAATAACTATCTTTAAAATATTCTCTAAATTCACAAGCATAGTTGTCAAAATAATACATATCGCATATTTCTAAGTCGCTTAGTCTTCATCTTGCTTGATTCTTTTTGTATATAGTGTGTTTTTCTCCTTTATCGTATACACTTAATTCTGTTCTTATTGCTATCTCGTAATTCGTAATTATTTCTTTTAGACCTAAGGTTCGTTGTGCTGAGGTTTCTTCAGTTCCTCTATCATCAATTGGTCTTGATTTTCGTATAGTATTTCTTTCTTCTTCTTTTAATCCATTCCACCATTTTGCTACTATATCTACAAAGGTGGCTTCTATAATTTCTCAAATGCGTTTCCTGTAAGATTCTGCCTAAATGCTACTATTAGTGAGGCTTTTACCCATTCTTCAATTGTCCTATTTACGTCTTTTACGCAATCTAGGTCTAACCATTCTTCATTCCCTGCTATTCCTTTTTCGTAGTGTTCTGTAGGTTAATATTTTGGGGTTTCCTTTTCTTTGTCTTTTCCTAGCTGCATTCTTTTTTTTGTGTGTTTTGCTTTTTCCATGGTAATTGGTAAGGTTTTTTGTTAGGTGGTGGCCTTAAGATTTCGTACATGGCATTTGGAATTTCTGAAGGTTTTGCTATAATCTTATCTTGGTCCATTTTTACTTCTTCATTTGTTATGTCTAGATTTTTCAAGGCTTTTTCTACTTCTACTGGGTTAGGATTTGCCATTAAATCTTCTATTTCCAAAATATTTATATTAGGTTTTTTTATTGCTTCTAACTCCTTCATACCTTCTTTCGTTATGCATAATTCTTCTTCTGGATAGTCAGTTATATATCTAGCTAATTCTTTTATATTTTTATTTATGATTTTTAAATCTTTTCTTAAATCTCCTACAATTTCAGGACCATTGTAATCTTCTTCCAACTCTTGTATGTTTATCATATAAATTTTTGGGGGTATGTTAGGATTTAATGTGATATGGCTAAAAGTAGGGTTAAATCGGAACCGTCCAAACCGAACGCGAATCTTAAAGATCAGGGGTAAAATGGTAATTTCACCTACAAATGGGTCTGAAGTGGGTACTGGTTCTTTTTTCCAAAAGCCCAATAACCCACGAACGGATCCATCTCAACAGGGTGCGGGCTTCAACCTGCAAAGAACCTGGTCTAGCTGCGTAGAATTAGGGTTTATGATTATATCTAATCAACGGCCCTGATTCACTTCTATCCATTCACTCGGAAGTAGGGATTTGATCTTATTCCGAAACTGATCCCTAAGGTGGCTATAAATACCCCCCATCCCCCACCATTAAGAGGTAATCAATCTTTTGCTAGTAAAAGCTCATTCATAATCTTTTCTGATTACTGACTTGAGCGTTGGAGGGTGCATCGCCAGGATCAACCCCGGTATTTCGCACTTTTTGCAGGTGAACGACGGGAGTCAATGGTCAAACTCCGCTGGAAAGGCTTCAGGTTTGGCTATTCGATATCCCTAAAAATCCACAAATTCTATCTGTTTGCCCCCACACCAGATTTAGCTGTAATAGATTGGCGCCGTCTGTGGGAACCCATGAATAGAAATCCCTCCTCAACCACAACAGGAGACCCCCCCTCCAAACCGTCCAGCCGCAGGGGTAACTCTCTCCACAACCTGATCAGCCCCCACAGCAGGACCAACCTCCTCTTCAGAACCTTCAATCCCAAAGGGCTCCGCTCGGGCCCCAGAATGCTGGCGCAGGGGCCTCTCATCCCAACACTCAGAAGCAACCTCTTCATCGTGACCACGTCTCCATGCACAACCCCTCTACTGATTCGATGGCATCTCACAACCCCCGAGCTTCCGAAGACCTCCATAATATCCTTATCAATCGGCAGAAAGAAGAGGACCTTCGCCGCCGTTTGGATGAACGGCGCTCCCGTGAAGGAGCCTCCCTCCACGAACATCCAAATAAGTGATCTCCTCGTCGACGAGACTACCGGAGGTCCCCTCCTAACAGAAGACGGAGAGAGTCCCCTGAGCACCATAGAAGAAGACCTCGTTCTCCTGCTGGTCGACAACCCCTAAGGAATGATAACGCACCTATCACCCGTGCCGAATTCCAGCAATTCCAAGTAACCATCTTGCAAGCCCTCAACCTCCGGCCGAACATCAACAATGCTCAGATGGTCCCCACTCCTCCTCCGGTCCAAAGTCCTCGCCATCGGTCCTTAACCCTTCCTCAAGCTCCGAGTCACCGCCATCACAGTCCTCGTCATTCCCCTAGCTACCATCGCCGAACTTTGTGCTCCCCTTCTTACAAAGATGAGTCCAGAGGCTCGTTTGGCTACCGTCGAAGGGACGATGCAGTCTACCGCCGACTCCACGAGATGGAGAGGTGCCTCGGCCAACTGGATAAAGAAGAGGAGCTGAGAGGAAGGACCCTCCGTCCAAGCTGACCTCCCTTCTCTCGAACAATTATGGATGCGCCCGTTCCAATAGGCTTCAAGCCCCCGCAGTTTGAGACTTACTCTGGGGAGTCAGACCCCATGGACCACATCGAGAGCTTCAAGACCCTCATGTTGATCCACCAAGCTTCCGATGCTCTACTGTGCAAGACCTTCCCAGCAACTCTAAAAGGTTCGGACCGGGAAGGTACTCTCGCCTTGTCCCATCCTCCATATTCTCCTTTGAACAATTCGAGACCCTCTTCATCACCCACTTCGTAAGTAGCCGTCACACCGAGAAGACTAGCATTTCGTTACTCTATCTCAGTCAGAAGAAGGGTGAGAAGCTGAGAGATTATGTGAAGCGATTTACCGCGGAAGCTAGGTCTATTGCCTCCCTCGACCAGTCGGTCGTTGTAGCAGCCTTCCAGTCAAATGTCCTTAATTCGAGCCTTCGATCCTCCCTAGCCAAGAAGCCCCCGCAAAACTTCTCTGACCTTCTTCTCAGAAGCGAGAAGTATATCCGGGAAGAGGAAGCTGAACATCGCCCCTCTTGTGAGGGTTCTT
This sequence comes from Hemerocallis citrina, assembly GCA_017893485.1. Classification (NCBI taxonomy): domain Eukaryota; kingdom Viridiplantae; phylum Streptophyta; class Magnoliopsida; order Asparagales; family Asphodelaceae; genus Hemerocallis; species Hemerocallis citrina. Next base: position 444,708,624 of record CM030358.1, on the reverse strand, counting down.
CCTCCGAGACCAAGAGAAAGGCAGCTGAAGAAGAGGGAGCTAACAAGCTCCAGAAAGACAACGGGGGCCAGCGCTGTCCACCTCCCAGATTTGAGAAGTTTACCCCTATTAATGCCAACATCTCTACCATTCTCATGGAAGTCGAGAAAGAAGGAGTTCTGCCTCCTGCCCCGAAGATGAACACCCCCGGCAAGAAGATGGACAAGGAAAAGTGGTGCCGATATCACCGGGACCACAGCCACGACACCAATAATTGTCGGGCCCTGAAGAATAAAATTGAGGCCCTCATCCAGAGGAGGCAGCTGTCTAAATTTGTGAGGAAGGACCGAATTAATCTCCCTCCTCCCCCAGGGGGGCTAATAAGCATCCCGAAAGACGCGACGAGACTCCCGAGTTTAAAGAGGTGCACATCATGCATCTCATTCATGGAGGTCCCATGGGGGGAACCTCCAACTCTTCCCGAAAGGCTTTCATACGAGAAGTCAATTCGGTTCATAGCATACCCCCTCCCAAAGGCCTCGGAGTCCCGATCACTTTCTTAAATGAAGACCTGGAAGGAGTCCGAACCCTCCATTGCAATGCGCTAGTGATCAACCTCCATATGGCGAATTTTAAAGTGGAGAGGATACTGGTGGACAATGGTAGCTCCGTTAACGTCCTCTTCCTCGCAGCTTTCCGAGGACTCAAGCTATCACGGGACAGGCTCAAGCCTACTGGCTACATACTCCATGGATTCACGGGAGTGCCAGTGACTATCGAAGGGGTAATTACCCTCGATGTAACCGCTAGCAAAAATCCTACTACCCGGACGGAGCCGATGGATTTCATGGTCGTCGACATCCTAGCTGCTTACAATGTGATTCTAGGCCGACCTGGCCTAGCTACTTTAGAAGCCGTCCCGTCGGCTTATCATCTCCAGATGAAGTTCCCCACCAAGTAAGGTGTAGGGGAAGTAAGAGGTAGTCAAGAGATGACCCGCAAATGTTACATGACCTCCACCGGGAGTCCTGTCCTCTCTCTCGAGACCCTCGAGATCTCCAAGGGAAATGCCTAACCTATGTCCGAACCGGTGGATGAGCTGGAGGAAGTGAACTTTTCCGAGCAAGATCCGAACTGCAAGTTCTTTATTAGCAAAACCCTCCCGTCTGCCCTATGTTCTGACATAGTCCAATGCAGCAAAGAGAACCATGACCTCTTCGCCTGGTCGGCTGCCGACATGCCAGGAATCTCCGAGGAGCTCCTCGTCCACCACCTAAGCATTGCTCCGGGGTCCAAACCGGTCCAACAGAAAAGGCGCAAATTTGCCCTTGTGTACCAACAAGCCATAAAGGAAGAAGTGGACAAGCTCCTGAAGGCCCGATTCATACAAGAGGTTAACTATCCCGAATGGCTCTCTAATGTTGTTATGGTTAAGAAGGCCAACAAAACTTGGAGAATTTGTATCGACTTCACAGACCTGAATAAAGCGTGCCCTAAAGATCCATTCCCTTTCCCAAGCATCGACACCTTGAACGACGCTACTTCGGGCCATGAGCTGCTCAGCTTCATGGACGCCTTCTCCGGGTATAACCAAATCCGAATGTTCTCCCCGGATATCCCGAAGACCTCCTTCGTCACCGATCAAGGGCTCTATTGCTACAAGGTAATGCCCTTCGGGCTGAAGAATGCCGGTGCCACCTACCAGTGCCTAGTCAATAAAGTCTTCCAGAATCAGATCGGCCGAAACATGAAAGTGTATGTTGATGATATGCTAGTTAAAAGCATCCATGGGTCCGACCATGTTACCGACCTACAGGAGGCGTTCGATGTATTGAGGAGGCATGGTATGAGGCTCAACCCGAACAAGTCTGCGTTCGGAGTCTCGTCTGGAAAGTTTCTAGGCTTCATGGTCAGCCAAAGAGGAATCGAAGCCAACTCCGAGAAGATCAAAGCCATACTGGACATAGCCTCTCCCAAAAGTGTGAAAGAGGTTCAGAAACTCACCGGTCGCCTCGCGGCCATAGGGCGCTTCCTGTCTAAGTCAGGGGAGAAGTGTCTTCCTTTTTTCAAAGCCTTCAGGGGGGCTAAGGGCTTCGAGTGGGGTCAGCAGCAGCAAGAATCGTTCGATCAGCTAAAGGCTTAACTAGTCAACCCCCCTCTCCTCAGCAATCCTATCCCTGGGGAAACCCTCTACCTCTACCTAGCTGCCTCCGAGCAAACCCTCAGTGCTGTCCTGGTAAGGGAAGAATACAAGGCTCAGAAGCCCATCTATTACGTGAGCAAGGTACTTCGGGATGCCGAACTCCGGTACCCAAGATTGGAGAAGATGGCATACGCCTTGGTCATGGCAGCTAGGAAGCTCCGCTCTTATTTTCAGTCCCACTCGGTGGTCGTTCTTACCAACCAGCCGCTTAAGCAAGTTCTACACAAACCCGAGACATCCGGCCGTCAGATGAAGTGGTCGATCGAGCTGAGTCAGCATGACATATCATACCAGCCTCGGACCGCAATCAAGGCTCAAGCCTTAGCTGAATTTAATGTGGAAAGCACCATACTAGAGGTCAGTCAAGCAGCAAACGGGCCTCCCATCTGGACAGTGAATGTAGATGGGTCTTCTTGCACCGAAGGGAGCGGAGCCGGGGTCATTCTGGCAGGCCCAGATGACTTCATTCTCCAATACTCCCTCCACATCAATTTTAAGGCCTCTAACAACGAAGCGGAGTATGAAGCCCTTATAGCTGGCCTCGGAATGGCTCGCAAAACAGGGGCACAACATCTCCGGATATTCAGTGACTCGCAGCTGGTTGTGAACCAAGTCTTAGGGGAGTACGAGGCACGAGACAACCGAATGGCTAGGTACCTAGCAAAGGTCCAAAGTCTCATGGCTTCATTCGAAGAGGCCCAAATCCAGCGGATCCCCAGAGAAGAAAATTCCCAAGCAGATGCCCTCTCCAAATTGGCCTCCTCCTCCCTTCAAGGTCTCGAGCAAACCCTCCTGATTGAAATGCTCCTAAGGCCGAGCATAGAAGAAGAAACCCCCAGCTCAATGAAGTCGCTGCCCGTCCAACTTCAAGACAACTGGATGAAACCTTTGATAGAATTCCTGAAGGATAGGATCCTCCCCGAAGACCCTAAAGAAGCTCGTCAAGTCCGAACGAGAGCGGAGCGGTACACCGTTGTTGAAGGAGTCTTGTACAAATGCTCCTACACCCAAGTAGACCGTAGAACCTACTTGAGATGCCTCTCCCCGGAAGAAGCCTCATATGCCTTGCAAGAACTCCACGAAGGTATAGGAGGAGCCCATTCAGGGTCGAGGTCCCTTACCAGGAAAGTGTTAAACTACGAGTACTTCTGACCTACTCTCCTACAGGATGCCGAACGACATGTCCGGCAATGCAGCTCCTATCAGTAGTACTCCAACATTCGGTGCCTACTCCAAGCTCAACTCACATCTCTCTCAAGCCCGATTCCCTTCGCAATGTGGGGGATGGATTTACTAGGTCCGTTTCCAGTAGCTCCCGGTCAACTCAAGTTTCTAGTCGTGGCGATCGACTATTTCTCTAAGTGGATAGAGGCAGAGCCATCGACTACGATCACTGAGAACAAGGTGCTACAGTTCTTTTGGAAAAACTTTATCTGTAGGTTCGGTGTGCCTCGGGTCCTAATAACAGATAATGGAACACAGTTTACGGGGGCCTCATTCCGATCTCTGTGTGAAGACCTCACCATTCAGCAACGCTTCTCCTCTGTCTCCCATCCTCAATCAAATGGCCAAGTGAAAAATGCCAACCAGCAGATCCTCTCCGGTATCAAGAAGAGGCTAGATAAGGCGGCCAAAGGCTTATGGGCATAACAGCTTCCCAACGTGCTGTGGAACTACCGCACTAAGAAACGGACCCCCACAGGTGAGTCGCCATTCAATCTCAACCTATGGGTCCGAAGCTGTGATCCCCTTGGAAGTCGGTCTACCATCTCCTCGCCTTATAGCCTATGAAGAAGAGCAGAATACTAGGGAGCTTCGGGCGAATTTGGACTTAGTTGATGAGCTCCGTAAAAGAGCTTGAATCCACCAGTAAAACTACCGAAGAAGAATTGCAGGCCTACAACAAAAGGGTCCGTCCCACCAATCTCAAGGAAGGGGATTTGGTCCTCAGAAAAATAGCTATCTCCTTCCCCAGCCAAAAGAGTAAGCTAGCTCCTAATTGGGAAGGACCCTACAAGATCACCAAGGTAGTTCGGCCCGGGACGTACCGTCTTGAAGACCTTGAAGGCAGAGAGATACCCAGGACTTGGAATGCCGACCACCTACTGAAGTACCAAGAGAGCGCCTTAACGCCACTCTGAGTAACTTCAAGTGCCGAGCCATTCCCATCTTTTCACTTGTATTTTTCTTCTTTATTTTTTTCATTTTAATAACGGCTTGCAACTTAGAAGCAGCTGATTAGCAGTTATCAATAAAGATCGTCCTTTCCCTATAATTTCCTTGTGAATTATTTTTATCTTTCTGTCTAAGGCCTTTAATGAAATTTACTCAAACGACGAGTTCAGAGTCCAAAACATGGCTCGACTCTACTTCGCAAGCTCGCCCTTAAGCGAGCTAGAAGTGGTTCGTTATTCGGAATTGCTCCCACAACTGTTGAAACACACTCAAACGACGAGTTCGAAGTCCAAAACTTGGCTCGACTCCGCTTCGCAAGCTCGCCCTTAAGCGAGCTAGAAGTGGTTTGCCATTCGGAATTGCTCCCACAACCGTTGAAACACACTCAAACGACGAGTTTGGAGTCCAAAACTTGGCTCGACTCCGCTTCGCAAGCTTGCCCTTAAGCGAGCTAGAAGTGGTTCGCCATTCGGAATTGCTCCCACAATCGTTGAAACACACTCAAATGACGAGTTCGGAGTCCAAAACTTGGCTCGACTCTGCTTCGCAAGCTCGCCCTTAAGCGAGCGAGAAGTGGTTCACCATTCGGAATTGCTCCCACAACCGTTGAAACACACTCAAACGACGAGTTCGGAGTCTAAAACTTGGCTCGACTCTACTTCGCAAGCTCGCCCTTAAGCGAGCTAGAAGTGGTTCGCCATTCGGAATTGCTCCCACAACCGTTGAAACACACTCAAACGACGAGTTCGGAGTCCAAAACTTGGCTCGATTCCGCTTCGCAAGCTCGCCCTTAAGCAAGCTAGAAGAAGTTAGCCATTTGGAATTGCTCCCACAACTGTCGAAACGTACACAAATGAAGCATTCGAAATCCAAGCCACTTGGCCAATAACCGACAAAGTTTCTACGACTAGACTAAACATGGGAGAAGAGCACTTTAGAGGAGCTAAAATTTGGTTCTTGTGGTTCGTTTAAAGTTTTTCTCACTTTTGGATCTCGGCACGCCTTGCCGAAAGCTCTTGGCACCGACGCCTAAACGAGGATAAAATCCTCTTGGACCTCAGCACGCCTTGCCGAGAGCTCTTGGCACCGATGCCCAAACGAGGATAAAATCCTCTTGGACCTCGGTATGCTTTGCCGAGAGCTCTTGGCACCGACGCCCAAACGAGGATAAAATCCTCTTGGACCTCAACCCGCTTTACCGAGCGCTCTTGGAACTGATGCCCAAACGAGGAAGGGATCCTTACTTTTGGTCCTCGGCATGCCTTGCCGAGAGCTCGTGGCACCGATGCCCAAGCGAGGAAGTCTCTTAAGCGCGCTAAAAATAGTTCAACTTCACAAGTAACACGACAGCACATGAATGAACAAGACACAAGTCCTAGGAAGGAAAAAGCCTCGCTTCTATAAAGTTCAGGGAGACGATACAAGACAACTTTTCTTTACAGCGAAGTTACAAGAGTGAAAAAGCCAAAACTACAAAGCCAACTCATGCCACTTAGACCAAATACAAAACTCAGAAAATAAGAAAGCTTCAACGCCTCCTAGGCGTAGGGATGTTCTGCTTTAAAGATACCCGGGGACGGCGGTGCCTGACCTCGGAGCTCGTCCCTAGACCGGCGAACTGAGACGTATCTTCGGCACTGCTCCTGACAGTTGCGCCGACGGACGCTCTGCTCGATGAAACTGCCACACCACTTTGGGCGTCCCCCGAACTTTGCCGAACAACAGGCAAATGGGTCGCGAGCTCGTAAAACGAAATCCCTCGTTCGCTTTCTTCACGAGTACACGAAGTGCTCCTGACATTGATCGGTCCCGAATGCGGCTTGAGGCGAGCCACTTCCGCCTCTAGCTCGGCTATCCGTTGTTTCAGAGAGTCGTCTTTTACGTCCACCTCGAAGCGAGGTGGTACTGCGAGGCTCGGGAAGCCAGGACGGCTGGCGATGATTTGGCGGAGCTGAGTGACTTCGATGCTCCTGTCTACCGTGGCCCTCTTCAATGCGTCGACCTCTGCCGTCAATTCGTCGTGTTCGGCCATCAGCTTGCCCACCGCCATTGTCAACTCCTCTTCTTCCGCCAGGAGCTCTGCCTCCACTATCTGCAGGTGGTGAATTTCGGTGAGCAGATTGTCTCTCTCCGTTGTCATCTTCGACAAAGAGTGTTGGAGGCAGTTAAGCCTCAGGCCATTAGTAAAGGCTGTCGACGAGCCATCATCCTCGTCTACGGGGGTCATCTCAGCGAGCCTGCCCTCTAGTCGCCGAATCTTGATGTCTCGCCGGCCTAAGATCTGCTGCAGATGGTTCCGCTTACTTTCGGCTCTGTGCAATCCCAACTCAACTTCATATAGGTGCTCTCGGCATCTGGTCAAACACAACTTCGTCACCCCTAAACCGACCTCGGAGCACACCTCCTCCCCTGAGTTGGTGGGACTGGCAACCTGGGTCACCTCGGCGAGCTGAAAAGTTCAGCGCAAACAACAAGAACGCTCAGTAAATATTCGCGAATGTGGTTTACATCCGACCACTGAACAAAGGCTACGTGTACATGGATAAGACTAAAACCTTTTGTTTGAACACTTAGTCGAATTTCAAGGAAATGTTTGGAAAGCCACTCAAAAGAAACACGAGGTCGAGCCCAAAAAGGTATATGTTCATTCATTACAAAGAGAATGCGGTAGCCAGTCCGCAATTAGGCAGTACATTCAATAAGTAATAAAACAAAAGAAAGCAAATGAAGTCAGGGGGCGACCTCTTTCCCGGGGCGATGAGATTAGGCCGGGTTGGACTCTCTCGAAGGTGCTAACATCATCAGCGGAGACACCACGGACCCTTGTACTTCGCTGATGACCTCGACCTCGGGGTCATCTTCATCGTCCTCTCCTTCCTCCTCCGACTCGTGGTCGAAACCGTCGACATGGTCCAGGAAGAGCCGCCATCCGGCGCAGTCGACCTCAGAATAGCGCTCCGACACCTGTGCAATGGCTTGAGCGTACGCCTTGGCCATATTAGCAGCAAGGAAGCCCTGTGCCTTCGCCATGGTGGCCGCTTCGGCTTCCTTCACCGCCGCAGCCTTAGCCTCCACCGCCTCGGCCTGCTGCTTGGCCGACTCTTCCTTCTACCGAAGCAGATTGCCCTCGAGCTTCGTAACGAGGCCCTTTAGGTACTCGAGCCTCGTCGCCTTCCCCTTGTACTCGACCTTCAATTTATCGAGTTCATTAGCTAGTCGAGCCTTCTCGGCCCGAGCTCAGTCGGCCTCCTACTTGAGTTCCTTCTCCAGCTCCGTCATCTTCTCCATGAGATGACCGAGGTGGACTTTTATCTGCAGCAGAACAAAAAAGAACGAAAGAAGTTAGAAAACCAAGTGGGCAAGTCATCAACAAAGCAAAAATCAATACTCACCGATAGCGTCGAGTAAGCGATCTCGATGGCATCGTCGCCCGCGAGGCCGACGTCCATGGCGGCTCGATCCTTCGGCGTCTCCAGGTGCTTCACTACCTGCATGCTCGACGTTGAGTCGCCGAGGAATCTGTCGAGCTTTCGAACTTGCCAGTCCGGAACATAGATCTTCTTGTGCTCCTCTGTAAGGAGCACCTCGGCATCCACCGTCAGCGGGGGCACCTCCATCCCGAGCGTAGCAGCGATCGGGAACTCGCCTACGTTGCGAGGCTACTACCAGAGCCCGTCCCAGGGTCGTGCCTGATGGCACCTCCGCTTCCGGAGCAGCGTGGGCGACCTTCTGGGGCTTCGGAGCCGTCACCTTGGTTGCGACCCTTTTGCGCTTCTTAGGTGCTTTACTCCCGAGGGTGGCCCTCTGCGCTAGCACCACATCGTAATCCATGGTCTCTGCGTCAAGTAAGGAATTGGTTAAAACAAGTTGTGATTAGCAAAATAAGAGGGAAAAAGAAAACACAGATAAAGCCGCGTACTAGGATCTATGCGGCAGAGCCCTTCCCTGAAGAGAACGTCTTCGGTTAATTCTCGCCAGTCAAACTTGGGCCGATCGAGAAGGGCCCGAGCTGCATCTTCTTCTTCGGGATGGAGCACTGGTGACTCTCTCACTCGCTTCATCACCTCCTCCACCCAACCGCAGGGTATAGGCCATGCCTCGTGACTCCGCACTATGAAGTACTTGTCGCGCCAGTGCTTTATGGAGTCAGGGCAGACGACGGGCCAAGCACCATGCCTCAGGGCCAAGTAATACCGGAACTCAGACCGGTTCTGCTGGTGGAGCCAGTAAAACGTCCGGAGCACCCTCAACTCCGGCTCGATCTCGACTGCTTGGCAGTGGAGCACGAACCCATTAATGACTCTCCACGCGTTCGGCATAAGTTGAATGGGGCTGACCCTAAACCACCTAAGCACTCGAGTCGCGAACGGGTGGAGAGGGAGCAGAACACCGGCGATAAAGGCATCGACCGGTCAGAAACACATGGTTACCGGCAGAGGCGAATTGGCCCTAACCTCGGGACCCGACAGCATCAGTTCATACTCCTCTGAGATTTGGAAACAATCTCGGATCGCTGCCAGGTCCTCCTCGTTGAGGATGGAAACCGTGTCGTCTGCCTCCGAGGTCTCTCATGCTGCATTCTCCTCGAAGGACCGCCCCCTCCTGTGAACTATGCGTTCGGCATGCTCCTCCAGAAGTTCCCAAACCCTATGGAGTCCTGTCAGCGCCCCTGGCAACCTACCGAACTCCCCCATACGCTTCGAATCTTCCACTATTGTGTCCTGACCAGATACCCTCTTGCCCTTGTCGGTGCGAGTTGTCTGACTCGGGGATGGTGCATCGCCAGCAGAGGGGGAGGGCTCGGAAATAGGGGAAAGAGACATTTTTTGAACTTGAAATAAACTAAGTGTTAGTTACCTTGAAGTGACTGACGCGGTCGGAAAGATCACCGGAGAACTGTCGACGATTGCTGGAATCTCTCTATTGAAAATGACTGCCTGAGTAAAAAATCGGAGAAGTGAAAAATGGGGGGGGGCACACAAAACGAGGATCTTGAGCTTCTAAAAACCAACAATCAGGCCCATTTGCACTAAGCGAAAAAAAGAGCTGTATCGTCACATTGATAACCATGCCAAGTCGAACGGTCGCATTAATGGCGAACGGTCAAAGTCACCAGGCCAGCCTGTCATCTCTTAGCCATCAAATCCTCTCTTGGACCTCGACATGCCTTGCCGAGCGCTCTTGGCACCGACGCCCAAATGAGGAAAAAGTCCTCATTCATGGACCTCGGCACGCCTTGCCGAGTGCTTTTGGCACCGACACCCAAACGAGGAAAAAGTCCTCACTCATGGACCTCGGCACGCCTTGCCGAGCGCTCTTGCCATCGACCCTCTTACATGGAAAAAAAGGACCTCTGCACACCTTGCCCGCTCTTGGCACCAACACCCAGACGAGGAAAAAATCCTCACTCATGGACCTCGGCACGCCTTGCCGAGCGCTCTTGGCACCGACGCCCAAACAAGGAAAAAATCCTCACTCATGGACCTCGGCATGCTTTGCCGAGCGCTCTTGCCACCAACCCTCTTATATGGAAAAAATGGACCTCGGCAAACCTTGCCGAGTGCTCTTGGCACCGACGCCCAGACGAGGAAAAATTCCTCACTCATGGACCTCGGCACGCCTTGCCGAGCGCTCTTGGCACCGACGCCTAAACGAAGAAAAAATCCTCACTCCTGGACCTCGGCACGCCGAGCGTTCTTGCCACCGACCCTCTTACATGGAAAAAATGGACCTCGGCACACCTTGCTGAGCGCTCTTGGCACCGACGCTCAGACGAGGAAAAAATCCTCAGTCACGGACCTCGGCACGCCTTGCCGAGCGCTCTTGCCACCGACCCTCTTACATGGAAAAAATCACTCTGAACTTCGGCAAAGATACGCCGAACCCCCTCTTCGCCTCTGTAGCCTGGCCGAGTTGCCTCTGCTCTTCGACAGAAGGTGCCGAACCCCCACAGACCTCGGCGTCCTTCGTAGCACGCGTTCGGGGGGGTCGACAACAACGCCGAAGCATCTAAGCCGAGAAACGGAGGAATTTAATTCTCCAAAGCAACCCCAGTCACTAGATCTCCCCAAAATTCACGCTCAGCGCTGATGGGAGGCTCAGATCGCACCACGTCATAAATCGAATTAAAAAATTAATTTTTATTTATTAAAAGCGAATTATTTATCTAAAAATTGCGAAAAATGATTAAAAATTCAGGAAAATTAATTGAAAATTCTAAAAAATAATTAAAAATTCGGGGTAATATTTTTGAGCCCCTGGATAAATAATTATTGTTTAGAATAGTTAATTAAGACCCCCGAACAACGAATCACCACTTCGCAAAATTAAATAAATTTTTCGAAAAATAGATAAAAATTGATAAAAATCACCAAAAGTTCAGAAAAGCTCAAGAATGACCTTGAGCATGTAACTAGCTCTGAAAATCACCATAATACCTCATACAAAGATTTGACACCCCTCATTTGGACTCCGATACAACTCTGCAAGCCATTAAAACAGTAAAACTACTCCTCAAAGGCTGATTAAACTCAGTCTTCGGGAGTGGGGGCTCGTGATATGGCTAAAAGTAGGTTTAAATCGGAACCGTCCAAATCGGACGCGAATCTTAAAGATCAGGGGTAAAATGGTAATTTCACCTACAAACGGGTCTGAAGTGGGTACTGGGTCTTTTTTCCAAAAGCCCAATAACCCGCGAACGGATCCATCTCAACTGGGTGCGAGTTTCAATCCGCAAAGAATCCGGTCCAGCTGGGTAGAATTAGGGTTTATGATTATACCTAATCAACGGCCCTGATTCACTTCTATCCATTCACTGGGAAGTAGGGATTTGATCTTATCCCGAAATTGGTCCCTAAGGCGGCTATAAATACTCCCCATCCCCCACCATTAAGAGGTAATCAATCTTTTGCCAGTAAAAGCTCATTCATAATCTTTTCTGATTACTGACTTGAGTGTCAGAGGTTGGGCACCGGGATCAACCTCGGTGTTTCGCACTTTTTGCATGTGAACGGCGGGAGTCAACGGTCAAACTCTGGTGGAAAGGCTTCAGATTTGGCTTTTCGGTATCCCTAAGAATCCACAAATTCTATCTATTTGCCCTCACACCAGATTTAGTGGTAACATAATGCAATTGCTTTATTGGCCATACTTAGTCTGTTATTTTGTATACTAATAGTTGTTGGTAATACCAACTTGCTTCTTCGTTTCTGTAATTTAATACTCTGTATGCTATCTCTTTTTGTATTTCATTAGGAAGTTTATTAGTTACTTTTCTTATTAGTAACAAGTATGCTAATACTTTTTTTACTAGTAATATGCTTCCTTTCTGTTAATCTTTTATCAATGTATCTAATCTTGAATTTGAAAGATTTTTTAATTTTAGTTTCTTTATTTTCTGTGAATTTTCCAGCTTTTATAAGGATAAAATATATTATAGTTTATAATTTCTAAAGTAGGGTTATATATAAAATTTTGTTTTTAGGTTATTATATTAATAGGTTTAGTTAGATATAATATTTTATAAAAGTGGGTTGTTTGGCTAAATCTTTCTGAAAATAAGTCATTTGGCTAAATAATTAGTGAAAGTGGGTTAGTTATTAGAGTTAGCTCGTGCCTAGTGTGGTAACTTGACATAAGATTTTATTCATCAGATATTAATATTTAAAAGTATAGTACTTCTCAGAACAAAAACAAAAAAATTATAGTGAAAACTAATTATTTACTTCCATATCCCCGTCAAAAATTATTTACTTCCATATCTATTTCATTAAGATTTTTCTTTTAAAGTCTAGATGCATACATGCGCCAAAATGCAGCTCAACAGAAGATTGGAACATAGATACAAATAATGCAAGCCAGGTAGAGGAAGCTAATTAGCCTAATGATATATATATATATACTTTTTCATCTAATCTAGAGAGAGAGAAGAGAGAGAGAGGGGAGACAAAAAGAATTATTATCCAAAATGGCCCAAGAGGAATCAACTTTGCTAGCTCATCTAAGGATAGATCAAGAATACGTATCACCCACCTGTACATCTCTCTCTCCCTTTAAGAACCTTCATCTCCATCAACATGAAAGGGTTCTGTTCCATGAGTACTCACTGATAATAATGGTAAAAATCACAGTAAATTGGGGCCCTACGATTTCAGCACAGATCTCATAGTTTCTACATGCAGATTAGTTATAACTGGTCTTTTTAACAAGTCCAAACCTTCTCCAGGCTCCTCTACAAAAGGTATCTTTCAAGTCCATAAAAAGTGACAAATTATGCCCACTAAGAGAGATCCAGTCCATGAAAAATATTAGTCAAATTTCTTATTCCCAAACAAGAGAGCTTATTTCCTGAGGGGGATATTTGAATAGGAGATACGGAATTCATAGTCGATCTAATGGATTCATATCAATCTCATATACTGTTTCTTAGGTCTATAAATACTCTCTTCTCTCCTCGGTCAGACGGTAATCAACAGTTTCTCACTCAAACGTTTCTTTCTCTCTCTCTCTCTCTCTCTGGTTCTTACTTGAGCATCAGAGGGTTCAATCAAAGATCCAGATTCAATTTCAGGTTCTCTCACCACATTTCACGACAACGATCAAATGTCAGATTTTTAGTTGTTTTCATCAAATATTAACTTACTATCTGTTTGCTCTCACATCAAAATAAGCAGCAACACTCACCACATATATTTGCATTTGCATTTCATATATTAGTTTTACTCCACATTATTGTTATATATAAATATATATATATAATCAAGAAATAATTAAAACTAAAAATCCATGCATGCGTGGATATGTTATTAACCACATCACGATGCTAATGTTTCTGGAAAATAATCAAGAATAATCAATAAAATAGAGAGATTAGAATTATGATTTTGCTTAAACTAAATATACACTATGTATCTAGTTCGGAAATACCTAGTCCAATACTTGTAGGAGGTATATACAGATTGATGCAGTCATCCATACCAACCCAATTGGATATGTATTCTTTTATATGTAGGCTCATGCAACTCAGTTCTGATATCCAAGCAGTCGACATACATACATCACACATGCTACTTATAATATATATATATATATATATATATATATATATAGGGAAAGGCTCCGTTGCACACTACTTTTGGTGCTCACCGCGTGAACACTACGTCTTCGGGCGTTCAAATCGAAAATCCGAACCGTTCACATTGATCTACACATCTAAATTAGTCTAAATATGTAAAATCAAATCATTTGAAATTCATTTGCCCATTCATTGAAGTGTTACAAAATTGTATGGCTGAAATTCATTATTTTTATAGTCGCGTGATGGATGGGCAAATGAATTTCAAATGATTTGATTTTACATATTTAGACTAATTTAGATGTGTAGATCAATGTGAACGGTTCGGATTTTCGATTTGAACGCCCGAAGACGTAGTGTTCACGTGGTGAGCACCAAGGTAGTGTGCAACGGAGCCTTTTCCTATATATATACTGGGAAAGCATCAGTAGTATACTCCTCTAGTGCACACAGCCGTGTGCACTCGCATTCAGCCGTCCGATCTGTGTTTTGATCATGATGCAGATCTAAAGGCTGAGACTCTCTCCCGCTCTTCTCACACTTACGGAGGGGTATTTTGATCTTTTACCCCTCCCGAAAGACCCCTACACTCTCTTTCTCTCCACCTTTTTGATCTGTCTCCTACCCTCTCTTTCTCTCTACCTTAGTCGATCTGCTACCCCTTTTCCCAAGAAAACAAGAAACCCTAATCTCCTATCTCGAGCGACCTCTCCCTCTCTCCATCGACGCGATATGTCCCCTACCCTCTCTTTCTCTCTACCTTTTCAATCTGCTGCCCCTTTTCCCCAAAAAAAGAAACCCTAATCTCCTATCGTCGAGCGACCTCTCTCTCTCTCCATCGACGTGAAACCCTAATCTCCTAATCTCTCTACCCCTCTCTCCTCTAGTGAAACGACTACCCCAGGTTTCGATTCTCCTTCTTAGATCGCTCTACCTCTCTCTCCTCTAGTCAGACGACTACCCCAGCTATTCACCGAAACCTCCCTCTCTCTGTCTCTCTTGGTCGACGGATCTGCCCCTCTCTCAAGCGACGCTCCAATTATAATACCCTAAACTTTTATTTTAATGAAAATATTGATTTTCACGTGTTGTGCACGTGCAAATTTTATATGTATATTATTTATTTATTTTATATATAAAGTTTCTTTTGGTAGTATGAACAATTATTTTTTCTTTCCTTTATTTTTATAAAAGTCTATTTCTAAAGCCTAAAACACTATTTTATTTGTTGAGCCCACTTTAATAATTCTTTATTAATTTATTATCTTGGCTCACAAGCCTAAGGTCACTAATTGTGAAGCCCACAAGTTTAATCAATCAACTAAATGGTCACACTTGTCATGTAGACACAAATTGTGAACATTTTGATTAATTAAAAGTGTACAAACTTCAAATAGGGGGTACTAGGAGGCACGTGCATGCACGTAGTGTGCAATGCACACTAGTTTGGGGCCGGGTATGCATGGAGAAGGTGGGAGAGTGTGTGTGCATGCATGGGTGGTTGCTACAACTTTCCCTCCTATCCTAGCCATTCATTCTATAACAATCCAATAAATCCTAGCCCTCCAATCTATCCTAAAATTAGTATAAATACCCCCCCCATCTACTTGTATTCTACACTAAGCAACTTTAAAAGAAGAAATTATATAGGAGATATATAGTGTGTGTGAGTGTATGTGTGTACCCATTGGAGGCCAGCCATCATACACCCTTGGAGCTCTCGGTTTTGAGCAAGGAAGCAAAAAGGAGGTTCGTTGCATCGCAATCTAGGAGGAGAAGGCACTCTCTCTCATTCTAGGGGACTCTAGGAGATTTTTTATTGGTTTTTCTTCAAAAAGCTGGGTGTTTCTCATGACTTCTAAAGTAGAAATCATGTTAGGAATAAATTGAAATTGTTATTAAAAAGTAATTAGTTGAGATGAAATACTTGTTGCCTATTTAGAGTAGAAATTGATAAACTAGTAAATGTGGGTTATTGTGAAGGTTAGATTCATTTAATATAAGTGAAAGTGTATGTTCTCATTGTTTATAACATTAGAATGCATGCTAATTATGCTTTAATTATAATCATGTGAAATCCATTAGTAAGAAGTTAGAATCATGTTTATTGATTAAAGTGCTAAAGTAGAATGGTGTGTTAAAGATGAATTGATAGAATAATTTACTAAGAAATGATTACTAATATAGATGTAATGAAATTCCCTATTGCTATATATGCCATATGAAAACTAGAATAAATGGAAAGAATGTATTTTTGGCAAACAAATAATCGAATGCTTCATGTGTAGACTAATCAATAAAAAAATAGAGGTTTTATTCACTTATAAAGATGATTTTTGTGCTCTAAAAATATCTTGATTGTTGAGTAAGAAAACATCATTGTGATGATTTTTGTGTGTGAAAAACTATCTTTAATTTTGGAGAAGTATGTATTAGTTCGCGAATGTCGAAATAGTGTTCATAAAATACAAATTGAGGCCAAATGCATGTTTTAAAGAGTTAGAAAATACTTGTAAAAATACTGGTTATTGTTAAATTAAATGTAGTTTTATTCTGGACATTTTCATTTTCAAAAGAGGAGAAAAAGAGACAATTTCGTTTTGAGAAATTTTGAATTGTAGTTTGAACAGAGAATAAGATCAAAACCTATTTTTAATACTTTCTAATCGAATTGGCCACTTAGACCAACTGGTTGGAAGAGGCTTGGGTCGCTACAGGCGTCGGAGGTCTCGGGTTCGATACCCAGAGGCTGTGTATTATTTTGTTTGTTAAAAATCCAACTAGCCGAAACAGAACACATAGGTATTATAACCCCTAGTTATGATGGTTGACAGCTTTGGCGCGTTGGTCTTGTGCCCTGTCTGTTTCGCCGCTGGTCGCTGGTTCGAATCTGGTTGGGAGAATTTGAGTTTAAAAAATATTTTTTTGGAATTTTAGATTTAATTGAGTTTTTAAATAGAATAAAAATTGGAAAATTATGGATTAATTACTGAAAATTTTATTAGAACTTTATAAGAAATATTTATACATCTTTTGATAAAGTGTGAATAAGAGATTGGGGTTTTGTAAGAAAGGACTTTCTTTGGAAACTAAATTGTCCTTTTAATATAAAAAAAATAAATGGGAATTTTTAAGCTATAAAAGATGAATTTTTGGAAGTTGTGACTAGTGTGATTAAATGGATTTATAAAAATGTGTTTGTAGTAAGATTTTTGAAATGCGAATAATAGATTTGTGGAATACATGAATTGCTGGTGACTATTAATTGAAATTTATTCTTACACATAAGCTACACGTGAAATTGAGTTATTGATCATGATGAGTTATAATACATGAATGCTATGCTTGTGAAATATGAGTTGTTATTAATCATTAAAAGATCTTATGAGTATGACATTGAAATTATGAGTTGAAATTGAGAATTAGGGTATAGCCAAGCCTTATACCGGCAATGAAAGAATTGTGAAATGATATTTGAAATAAGAAGACCAAGATTGGGTCATGTGAAGTAAATGAATAAGACCGGTATAGTGGGAGTGCTACATTCTAAGAGTTGATTTTTATTCATAATTCAATTAAACTAAGGACTTAGATACATAGTGAAGATGTGATGAAAGTAAGAGAAAAATATTGAGTATGAGGGCCATTAGATTGGCGGCGTGAGAGTATTCATAGGATGTCCCATAATGAGTCATGATAGGGCGTGGATACTACTCCAGAGTACCATCCCGGTGGTGACACTCGTGGAGTGTTTGACGACTGCGGGTGGTGTCATGTCTATGGTAGGAGCTGAATTACCACAGGATGCCTGCATGATGAGTCATATGACAGTGCGTTGGGATTCCCTATAGGGTGCCTAGACATGAGTTCGTAGGTCAGATAATATCTAGGATACTTACCATAGTTACAGTAGTAGATTAAGTCATGGCGAGGGATTGAACCCTACAAGATGAAGAACGGCTAAGGGCTTGCCCTTGGACCTATGTAGTATGAGCTGCATAGACTCTGAACAAGTGTGCATTAGTGTCATATAATATAAATAATTGCATTAAGAACTAAGTGCACATTCACAACACGATATCAATAGGATAGTCCATTTAGCTTTGATTGTGACAAGTTTGTGGTTTGTTAAGAAATGAGAATTGTTATACTATTTCCGGCATAGAGAGGATGGCCGTGTATAATATTTCGTCAGTTGAATGAACTGACGCTCCCACAGTTTTATATGCAGGGTAAAGATGATTGACACAATTGAAGTATGCATGCTGCTCAAGATTGATTTAAATGTTGTTCATTGTAATTTATTGTAAAATTGCTTCCGCTGTGATAATGTAAAAGTGTAATGTAACTCTGATGAAAGAAAAGTTTTTATTTCCTTGTAAAAATTGTACGAAAGAAGTGTAAAGATCCTGTGGAACTCGAATTCAGTTGTATTTTGGAATTCGGGGTGTTACACCAATCTCAAGAATCGAAACCTCGAAGGTATAAAATTTACCCTAGTTTCTTCTTTTTAATCTTGTTTGAAAAAATTAGGGCTAGATTAAATTAGGTAGACTGGGAGATATCTTTGTGAAACTAATTTGCAGCTTTTTTAGATTATGGTAAAAAAATCTTCAAGAAGGTGATGTTATATTGGATAGATATTTGATTATATACTGTGATAGATATTTCATTAGTAAATAAGATAGTAATTTGCAGACGTATACTGTCATAGTAATCGGATTATATATTGGAATTTGTAATAGGTATGGAGAGTGGGGAAGGTTGCTCACAACTCGGTGATAATTTTTTGTGTATTCAAGAAGGTGACTTTACACCTACTGTTGACGAGCATCTAATACCTAAGTTAGGTATGAAATTTGATACTCTTGAGCTTGCAGAAACTTATTATGATAGCTATGTGAAATGTGCAGGTTTTCAAATGCGTAAGGGGCCTCATAAACTGAAGAATGGTAAGGTAATGGAGAAAACGTTTCTTTGTAATAAAGCGGAGGTGTCAAAAAGTAAAAATAATGAAATTAGAATGGGTACTACATCTAGAACTGCTTGCAATGCATTAGTACGTGTGAAATTAAACAAAGAAACGAATTTATGGTCTTTTTATTCTTTTCATGAGGTCCACAATCATGCATTCACCTCACCCGATAGACGGCATTTGTTTCCATCTAACCGTGTTGTGTCAAGTTCCGATAAAGTCATAATGGAAAAACTTACAGGTGCTAACAATATGCAAACAAATGCTTTTTTTTCGAAGGTTCAAGTGGGGGATATGATAAGGTTGGATTTGCCCTGACCGATGCTAGAAATCATGAAAGAGACTTAGGGAGTCATTGAAAGGTCACGATGGTCAAATGTTGGTAGATTTTTTCAAATGGCAAAAGGAAAAAGATCCATCCTTTTTTTATGCATTCGAGCAAGATGAGTGTGGTAGATTGTCTCATTGTATTTGGGTTGATGGGATTGCTCGAATGAATTATGAGCTATTTGGTGATGTAGTTTCATTTGATGCAACCCACAAGTACAAACCATTATGGAATGCTATTTGTTCCATTTGTTGGAATAAATCATCATTAGCAGTCTGTTTTTTTTTTGTTTTGGTTTCATCCCAAATGAAACGTCTTCATCTTTTGTTTGGTTATTTCAAAATGGCTAGGAGTCATGAAGAAAGCTCCTCTTGGCATTGTAACGGATCAAGACCAGGGTATTGGTGCTGCAATAAAAGAAGTTTTTCCTCAAATTCGTCGTAGATATTGCATATGGCATATTTTAGATAAGATCCCCAGGGAGGTGCCTCAATTGGTTCAAAATGTTAAGTTTATGGATGCGTTTAAACATAATATTTGGAATTCGTATAATAGTGTTTACTTTGAAGATCAATGGAAGTCTTTGGTTGTTGAATTTAGGGCAGAAAATAATAAATAGTTGAATGATATTTTTGAAATACGTGAGAAATGGGCCTCCGTATATCATAGGGCTCATTTTTGGGCCAGCATGTCAAGTAGCTAAAGAAGTGAGGGAATGAATTCATTTTTAAAGAAGCACACACAAAAGAAGTATTCACTTCATGAATTTGCCTTAATCTTCGAAAGAGTAATTGGTAGGCAAAGAGAAGAAGAACTTAAAGAGAAACATCGTACACTTGTCGAAAACCTAAATTGAAAATCGGTTGGTATATGGAGGAACAAATGGCCCAAGTTTATACTTTGTCTTTGTTTTATGACTTCCAAAAGAAACTCAAAGCAAGCCTATTATATAATGTGAATTTGATGGAAGTTGACGTCAATGCCGCTAATGATTATTATGCCGTGACATTCATTGGTAGGTCAGAAAATGAGGCCATGATTACTTAGTCCAAGTATACTCAGTTTGGGTGTTGTTCATGCTCCATGTTTGAATTTATTGGCATCCCTTGCAAGCATCTTCTAGCTTTTCTTAAGTTCTCTAATTGTAATGAACTTCCAAAGCAGTATATTTTAAGAAGATGGACTCGAAAAGTAATTAGAAGAAGCTACACATTCACAAATCCAATTGGCATCGATGAAGGAAATAATAGTGAGAATTTTGGTTCCCGCTATTGTGAGTTCAATAACCTAGCCAAAAGATAAGTTGAGATTGGATTAGGATCTAATGAAGGGTACATGTACATGCGGGACAATATGATCAAGTGTATTGAAGGATTCAATCTAATGGCACCCGAAGGTAGTGGAGTGGATAAAGGTAGTGCAACAAGATTACACGGGAAGGAAGTGGTATTGTCGCAAGTTTCGGTGGAAGAACCTCTTCAATGTAAAACCAAAGAAAGATCAAGTGGGAAGAGGTTGAAACCAATGCGCGAGAAATTAATAGGAAAACCAAGAAAGTGCAATTGTTGCGGATTGCGCGGGTAAGGCCATGATGCGAGAACTTGCCCAAAAAAGATTGATAGGTATAGCATGAACTTATCTATATTTGAAAAAATCTAAATTTAGCATATACTTTCTTATTATTTGTTTACATTTCCATTTTAACTTACTTTGGCTTCATCTTTTCAATCGCAACAGTGCATTCATTGAAGAAGAGGTGAATTCTTCAACAGAAGATAGTTCCGAGGATGGTAACGACTATATGAATTGATGGAAGTATTTGATTCGCGAACAATTTGGTAAATTTGATGCCTTACTAGCTTTTATTTTATCGATGAATCAATAGGTAGTGATGAATGCATGAAATGGTCAAGTTCAATTTATTGTTTTCCCCACCTACCAAGTCAAATATATCTTTGTGCTTCTCTGTTTTTTATATACATACTGGGCTGGCAACACTCCCGCTCATTTCACACTTAAATCTTCAATAGGAAAATAATTTATTTGTGAAAATGATTTTCAACACTCCCGCTCATTGAAAATAATTTGTTTGTGAATGTTGCATCTATTAGGCATGGCAATCTAATGCAGCCGTAGTGCTAAACCTGTACACTTTCTCGGTGGATGAATTATAATTTTAATTAAACATTCGTTAAATGTACTTTAATTCGTTAAACATTCAATAGGAAAATAATTTTCAACACTCCCGCTCATTGAAAATAATTTGTTTGTGAAGGTTGCATCTATTAGGCATGGCAATCTAATGCAGCCGTAGTGCTAAACCTGTACACTTTCTTGGTGGAATGCTTGATAAACTTATACACTTATGAAATAACCTAGTGTTGCGAATTCATGTGATTTCTGAGCCTACTTCATTTCATGTTATTAGCAAAACCTGCTCTCCATTATCTAAATTTCTGTTCCGAACCTACACTAATGCCTGATTGATGATATTTTCAATCAGAATACAGCAGTAGCGGTAGCAGCATTAGCAGTAGCAGCATTAGCAGCGGTAACAGCAGTAGCAGCAGTAGCATTAGCAGCAGTAGCAGTGTGATAGTTTTGTGGATGAGGGTCGAGTTGTAAAGTTATATTCTTGTAACCATTTGTACTATTTATCTATTCTTGTAATCATATGTACTATTCACACCTGTAAGTTTTTGGATACCAAGGATGTTATGACTTTATTTCTGCAATATGTTCTTTATGAGAAGCTTTGAGAAATGCTTTGAGATCAGTTTATGCAATCAGTTTATGTATATACTTTGAGAAATGCTTTGAGATCAGTTTATGAGAAGCTTTGAGAAGTGCAACATACGAATTAAACAATATTTCTGCAGTCAGTTTGTGCAATCAGTTTGGTTGTTTACGCTTCTAAATGCTTTGAGAAGCTTTCCCGATGTCATTTTCATCATTTGTCTTGCATGATCAATTTTTGGATCTATAAACATCTGTGTTCTGAATTAACTGTTTGTGAATCCTTTAACTTGTTCGAGGGTGTTCAACATTTGTCTTGCATTCTTTTTTTTCTCAAGGGTGTTCAATAATTTGCCTACCTTTTGTGACTAATTGCAGTTGTTTTAACCAGATGGAGATTGTTTTGTTCTGAATGAGTTATTTATCTGGCAGTTGGTATTCTTACTTCATGTTTTGTTTGAAAGCTTTCCACAGTAGGTGCACAAATTCTTCAAGGATCGTCTAAGAGCTATATTCACTATTAAAGGTGTATGGTGCTAGTGTTATCTTGTCATATGTACCATATCTGCATATGAGCTTGTATGAAAACATCAGGGGGGCTAATGAAAATTCTGTCAAACAAGGAGCTTAGAACATATCTCCTTTCGGTTATAATTTTGGTTCTGTTTGATCATTCATTCATAGTCGCAGTACTGGTTTTGAAATTTGCAAGTGTGGGTTTCCACCGCTGCTCTAAATTCTCTGAAAATAGCAACCTACTAGCATCATACTCCTACATGGATGGATAAACACTCAATCCCAAAAGTATATACACACTTAGCAGTTGGCGATCCCTTATTGGCTTAACTAGATTCCACTGGTTATGCAACGCCACTGCATGGCAGTGAACCTTCACCACAAAATATTTCTGCAATAAGAATCTGAGAAGATTGTAGAGGTTGAGAGAGTGCCAACAGTACTTTTGCACCAATCCATATCTCAACAACCAATCAAATGAGAGATAGATTTGACTTGATAATATATCCTTGTCAATTCTATGCCTATTCATACTTCCATCTCTTCTCTTGCAACATCACCAAAAAAACTCATAAAATATTAAATAACACACCATAGGAGTGTACATATAAAAATGGTATTCAAGTAACCAAATTTGAAACAAGCAATACAAAATCCATACCCTTGACAAATTCACTTATAAATGAACATCACAAAGTAGAAAAAACAAAATACATCGCCACTACAACATACCAAAATACCAAGAGTAATTCATATACACATTCACCAAAATACATCAGCAGTACCACATACGAATATAAAACTTGATACAACAAGGGACACATCCACCACCACACCACCACCACCACCACCGCACTAGTACTTGAAGAACAAATGAAACAACATCATCGACACCAGTACACCACAGACAAATCCGAACACCGAAAAATGCTTTGCACCTGCCATGTAACCATTCTTCATCGCAGCATCACAATCTTTTGACCGCAACAATGACTGAATAACAAGCTCGTCATCTAATTGTATCACTTTTATCCTCGTCTTCGCCAGAATTCTCTACCCAACAGAAAAATTCACATCCATTTGAAAAATTAGGACAATTGTAATAGGCTTTACCTGGATTCTTCCCTGAAGTGGAATATTTCACCATTGTCTGCATTCGACAAAAACATCTAGGAGCTTTAAATGTGGGTCCCGAATTGACTCTGGAAGACCGGGAGCTACTACCATAGTGATTGTGGATTTGGTTGAAAGAGTAGTTCGATGCCATCCTACAAGATTCTCACAGGTTTAAGACAGTAAACACTTTATCAAATCACAATTTATTAACTAACCAAAAAAAATGCATGTAAAGTTGAACATCATGTCATAATTTAAACTATACTCAAAGTCAGAAATGGAGATCCAGATTAGCATATTTTAATTTTATAACAATTTTCTATTTCTCCAAATTATCCAAAGGTAAGTAATGAAACTTCAATCTTCCAAATAACAATCCCTACTCTTTTCCTCAATGAACAACGATTTGCGGAAAAACCATCACATTTCACATATCAAACATAATAATAGCTTGGTATATATATCTAAGTTTGAAAAGCATGAAAATGACACTTAACTACCAAAATACATGAATTTAAGCAACTTAATGATCTTAAGTCAGCTAATCTTCAATACACAAAACTTAATCACAGTATACGTCTGCAAACTTAATCCAATATAACATCACCTTCATAAAGATTTTTTTTACCATAATCTAAACAAGCTGCAAATTAGTTTCTCTAATCTATCTCCCAATCTACCTAATTGAATCTAGCCCTTTTTCAAACAAGATTAAAAAAAGAAGAAACTAGGGTAAATTTTATACCTTCGGGGTTTCGATTCTTGAGATTGGAGCGTCGCTCGGTAAATGGACAGATCCGTCGACCAAGAGAGACAGATAGAGGGGCAGATCCGTCGCTTTAGGGTTTCCTTTTTTGGGGAAAAGGGGAAGCAGATCGAAAAGGTAGAGAGAAAGAGAAGGTAGGGGACAGATCACGTTGATGGAGAGAGAGAGAGAGGTCGCTCGAGATAGGAGATTAGGTTTTCTTTTTTTGGAGGAAAAGGGGCAGCAGATCGACTAAGGTAGAGAGAAAGAGATGGTAGGGGATAGATCGAAAAGGTGAAGAGAAAGAGAGGGTAGGGGTCTTTCGGTAGGGGTAAAAGACCAGAATACCCCTCCGTAAGTGTGAGAAGAGAGGGAGAGAGTCTCAGCCTTTAGATCTGCATCATCATCAAAACCCAGATCGGACGGCTGAGCGCGAGTGCACACGACTGTGTGCACTAGAGGAGTGCACAACCGAAGCTTTCTATATATATATATATATATATATATATATATATATATATATATATATATATATATATATATATATATATATATATTCAATACAAGAAAGATTATATACTTATATATTCAATACAAGAAAGATTAAGGAGAAAACAAGAAGCTCCAACATTAAGGGTGCGTTTGGATAGGTTTTTAAAACCTGTTTTTTGGTTTTAAAATTTTTTAGATTAGAAAACCTATTTAGATATAAATTTTAAGAAATGAGTTTTTTGAAATGGGTTTTAAAACCCTCATTTTAGAAACCATTTTACATATACTATTATTATATTATATTATTATTGTATATATTATTATTTAATATATACTATTTTATATATACTATTATTATATATTATTATTATTATTATATATTACTATTATATATTATTATATAATATACTATTATTATAATATATTGTTATATATATATTTATAATATATTATTGTTACATATATATTATTATTATTATTATTATTATTATTATTATTATTATTATTATTATTATTATTATTATTATTATTATTATTATTATTATTACATTATTATTATTATTATTATTATTATTATTATTATTATTATTATTATTATTATTATTATTATTATTATTATTATATTTTTATTTTTTAATATATATATATATACTATTTTATATATACTATTATAATAACCAATTATTATTATAATATATTATTATTATATACATTAATATTTTTTATATACTATTTTATATATACTATTATTATATTATATTATTATTATATATATTGTTATTATTATATATTACTATTATATATTATTATACATATTAATATATAATATATTACTATTATATATATTATTATATATATTATTATATAATATACTATTATTATAATATATTGGTATATATATACTTATAATATAATATTGTTACACACACACACACACACACACATATTATTATTATTATTATTATATTATTATTATTATTATTATTATTATTATTATTATTATGTGTATATATACACACATATATATATATACATATAAATGTATATACATATATATATATGTATATACATATATATATATAGTCTATTATGAGATGGTGAGATGGGCTGCTTATCGTGAGTGGGAGATCAAACCCGTTCGATTGCAGGCCGATGGTCAAGATTTGATCCTTATCGTGAGTGGGAGATCACACCCGTTCGATTGCAGGCCGATGGTCAAGATTTGATCCGAGTATATATATATATATATATATATATATATATATATATATATATATATATATATATATATATATATATATATATATAGTCTATTATGAGATGGTGAGATGGGCTCCTTATCGTGAGTGGGAGATCACACCCGTTCGATTGCAGGCCGATGGTCAAGATTTGATCCGACTATCAATTGATATGTTGAAGGGCAAAACAGTCATTTCTCAGCTCATATCTTTCTCATCTGAGCTACTCTCCCGTTCTCTCTCTTTCTCTCCTTAACGAATCCAAAGAAATATCAGCGCCCCTGTAAAAAAATCCTAGCTTCGATGAAGCATCGCCCATCTCACCCGTTCTCTCTCTCTCTCCCCGATGCGTCGCTCATCTCTCCCGTTCTCTCTCTCTCTCTTCCATGCCTCGCCCATCTCAGTTCCTGAGTATTTCGAAGCTAGGGTTTTTTATTTTGGGTCCATTTTAATGGCAAATGGAGCGTTGGGGTTTTCAGGGGTTTGGCTGTTATCGAAACCCACCCGATCGAATCTCTCTCTCTCTCTTCGATGTGTTCTCTCATCTCTCCAGTTCTCTCTCTCTCTTTCGAAGCTAGGGTTTTTGGTTTTTGATTTTGGTCCATTGAGGGGTTTGGCTGCTATCGAAACCCACCCGATCGAAACCCTAACTCCACGTTTCTTCTCCATCCCGACATCTTCGAATCAAGTATAATTTTGTGAACATTTTTTTTCCAATTTTTTTTTTCAAATCCCTTATTTTGTAAAGGTCAATTTTTAACTGCTATTAGTTAGATATGGATTTATTCAGATTGCTTTGGAAGGATAGGGATTTAAAGTGCACCAAAAATAGTCAAATTAAGAAGCCAATATAAACTCTGGTTAAATGAAGAACTTAGAACAATCCCCTCATTGTATTACGGTTTATTGAGGTGATGAAACTGATGAATGAGATTGAGGTAATTATATTTGCATTATATTTTTTTTATATTTGGTTTACTGTTAATCATGACTTTATTATGCTATAGTAGTATACTACTCTGTTATATTCATGTGATTGTGAGTTCGCTTCTTCGTTGGAGGGGTTTGGTGTTTGTTCTGAAGTTTGGGTTTTGGTGGGTTTTGAGTATGGTGGATACTGCTTATCGAGGTTGGAGAGATCGGAACGATATTTACAAACTGGAAAGAAGGGTTTAGTATGTTTTTTCAAACTATTTGAAACTTGAGTTTCATGGTTGCAAGTGGTTTCGATGGTTCTTATGTAGCCAAACATAGCTTGTATCTAAAACAATGCTTTTAAATTTGTAGAAACTGCCTTATGTTGTGTGTGTTGGTATAGGCGAGGCGATGATGACAAACACTACTTTGATTTATTATCACTATATTTTTGTAACTCACGTTGGATGCGTATAGTTTGGATACTCATTTAAGCCTGTTGGGGTTTGATTCTCACCTTCGGTGTGTTGGTGTAGGCAGTGATGCGAAACACTTGATGATCTAAATAATTTTTTCAGCTTGTTGTATATATGCTTGATTATTTATCCATCATGTTTATGCAATTGAGTCACTTATACTTGATTTATTAGTAGGCAATGATGAAAAGTTTATGCATGAATTTTTTTTCTTCATAATTTTTCCCTTTTAGAGTCTGTAGGTAGTGATGAAAAGTTTATACAAGACAAGTAAAATAATTTTATTTTTTTGCACCCTCCTACCATGTTAGTGTGCAAGTCATTTCAGCTTCATGTTCAGTTTCTATTTTTGGCAATTGGTATACATAATTTTTTTGGTGGTGTTCAGCTTCATGTTCAGTTTCTGTTGTTCTGAGCTTACACATTTTGAACTTAACAAATTCAAATTCTGTTGTACTGAGCTTACACATTTTGAGATTTTGAACTTCAATTTTTGGTGGTGTTATTCTGAGCCTGCAGATTTTTTTGCATCTCTTGTTGTTGTTCTGAGCCTACAGATTATTTTGTTGTTGTTGTTGTTCTGAGCCTACAGATTTTTTTTGCTGGAATTTTTTGTTGTTGTTTAAATACCTGTCTATCCTATATTTGATGATACCCTGTGATTTAAAATTTCCAGCTTTACCATGTTCATCAAACACTCTTTAGGAACAGCCGAGTGGTATGTGGTTATATCTCTAAGTCAAAAGTTTACCTGCAATTCATTATAATACATATATTTATGTACTTGCTTCTTTATTTTTTGGTGATTCACTTTTTTCAGAAATTCAAGAGGAAGAACAAGAAGGATGTTAGTGGAGAACCCGAAAGCCTTGAGAAGGCTGACGACTGCTTGCGAGAGGGCGAAGATGACACTCTCTTCGACTGCCCATTTTTGACCCATTGAGAATGTTTCAACTGCCAGGAGGTTTAAATGTGTTTTAGTATGTTGGTCATGTATGGATTGTAATGGAAATAATGGAAGTTGAAAGTTAAAACTAGTTTGTGGTTACAATTGTGTTTTTAATCCTTTTGTATAATCTCCATTTGGTTTCTGTTGTTTTCGGCAATTGGTGTACACATTGGTTGGTGGTTGGTTATTGATGGTGTTCAGTTTCTGTTGTTCTCAGCTTACACATTTGAACTTCATGTTCAGTTTCTGTTGTTCTGAGCTTACACATTTTGAACTTCAAGTTCTGTTCATGTTGTTCTGAGCTTACACAATTTGAACTTCATGTTCAGTTTCTGTTGTTCTGAGAACTTCAAGTTCAGTTTATGTTGTTCTGAGCTTACACAATTTGAACTTCAAGTTCAGTTTATGTTGTTTTAAGCTTACACATTTTGAACTTCATGTTCAGTTTCTGTTGTTCTGAGCTTACACATTTTGAACTTCAAGTTCAGTTTATGTTGTTCTGAGCTTACACAATTTGAACTTCATGTTCAGTTTCTGTTGTTCTGAGCTTACACATTTTGAACTTCAAGTTCAGTTTATGTTGTTCTGAGCTTACACAATTTGAACTTCATGTTCAGTTTCTGTTGTTCTGAGCTTACACATTTTGAACTCCATGTTCAGTTTCTGTTGTTCTGAGCTTACACAATTTGAACTTCATGTTCAGTTTCTGTTGTTCTGAGCTTACACATTTCGAACTTCATGTTCAGTTTTTGTAGGAAGACAGCGAACCATTAATTTTATTATCTCTTCATAAAATAACAATCTTTGCTTGTATAAGCCTGTAACAAAAACTTTAAAATTTTTATCCGACATCTTAAAATTACAGTCAAAGAAAAATATAGTTACAAGAAACACATCTTAAAATTACAAGAAAAATTACAGTCGATATATTTTTGGCCCCATAGAAGAACAAATAAACCTTGATAAGAATTTTCCTATGCTACACCTACAGCCCTCGCATTTCTTCAGCATTCAATGACAAGCAAAGGCTGCAAACCAAAAGTGAAATCAATTAGATGAATAAGATACGACATACAAAAGACGTGCAAAAGAAACATAAGGAACATGTAGAAGAGACATACAGTATCAACGCTCACTGGCTTTCCATCCTCTGCAAATACATCAACGACTGTCCCGTCCTGATCAACCTACAACACAAAAAGGAGACATGTGTGATGTATATGATAGTTTATTAGACACAAACCCCTAGCTTTTCACTAGGAAAGACATTTTAAATTTCCAACAGAGAACTTAAATTGAGGAGGGCTTTGAATTATTATTAGCACAGCTAAATTCACTACAAAATATCTACATTCGTAAGCTGTGGAAAGGTTAATGATAGACTAGGAAAAAAAATATAATGCAAATATAATTACCTCAATCTCGTTCATCAGTTTCATCGCCTCAATAATGCAGACCACCTGTCCCTTTTTAATCTTGTCAACAACCTAAAAAATAAATATAGTGAAACTTCAGCAGTAGCTCAGTTTTCATGGCCAACATCCAGCATATTAAACCGTAATACAATGAGGGGATTGTTCTAAGTTCTTCATTTAACCAGAGTTTATATTGGCTTCTTAATTTGACTATTTTTGGTGCACTTTAAATCCCTATCCTTCCAAAGCAATCTGAATAAATCCATCTCTAACTAATAGCAGTTGAAAATTGACCTTTACAAAATTAGGGATTTGAAAGAAAAAAAAATGGAAAAAAGAATGACTTTTACAAAGAGAAACCTCGGTTATTCTCTTGATGGATCACTCAAACTCTTTGATCTTGATTCACCCCCCTTAAAAGCTGGGGAGTGTAACTGAGGTTTCTCTTTGTAAAAATTGACTTTTAAGAAGAGAAACCTCGATTATTCACTTGATGGATCACTCAAACTCTTTGATCTTGATTCACCCCCCTTAAAAGTTGGGGAGTGTAATACGAAGGGTTCGTACTACGTAATCCACACCGCCAAGAAAGGAGACACCGGTTGTGGTTTTGAAGCTCATGTGAGGATCGTACTAGGGTGAACAAGGCAACCACCTCGCCTTCCACTACAAGATGCCTAAACACCTACTAGCATATTTAGGGTCTGTGATCTTCTATGTAAGTGTTTCTAGATTTTCCAAACATTAATTATGTTTCAAATTATCTTGATATATAGAAATTCCAAATAACATGAATATTACATACTCTTACAACATTATCTCAATTAGTTCTCTTTGATAACTTGTCAGTTTGCAGCAAACACTCATGAGCAATTCACAGTGGTTCAGCAAATTGAATTATGCAAGTTATAAGCAAAGCAGTGTCCATCTTTCTCCTTAGATTACTTGAGAAGATTAACAAAATGAAGGAAATTAGGGATTTGAAAAAAAATTGGAAAAAAAAGTTCACAAAATTATACCTGATTCGAAGATGTCGGGGTGGAGAAGAAAGGTGGAGCTAGGGTTTCGATCGGGTAGGTTTCGATAGCAGCCAAACCCCTCAATGGACCAAAATCAAAAACCAAAAACCCTAGCTTCGAAAGATAGAGAGAGAGAATGGGAGAGATGAGAGAACGCATCGAAGAGAGAAAGAGATTCGATCGGGTGGGTTTCGATTGCAGCCAAACCCCTGAAAACCCTAACACTCCATTTGCCATTAAAATGGACCCAAAATCAAAAACCCTAGCTTCGAAATGCTCAGGAACTGAGATGGGCAACACATGGAAGAGAGAGAGCGAACGGGAGAGATGAGCGATGCATCGGAGAGAGAGAGAGAACGGCTGAGCTGGGCGACGCTTCATCGAAGCTAGGTTTTTTTACGAGGGCGCTAAGGTTTCTTCGCATTCGTCAAGGAAAGAAAGAGAAAGAACGGGAGAGTAGCCCAAATGAGAAAGATCTGAGCTGAGAAATGACTGTTTTGCCCTTCAACATATCAGTTGATAGTCGGATCAAATCTTGACCATCAGCCTGCAATCGAACGGGTGTGATCTCCCGCTCACGATAAGGAGCCCATCTCACCATCTCATAATAGACTAACTCTCTCTCTTTCTCTCTCTCTCTCTCTGTCTATATATATATATATATATTATATTATTATTATATATATATCATATTTTTATTTTTACTTTTTAATATATATGTACTATTATTATAATATATATTATTATTTCATATATACTATTTTATATATACTATTATAATAATCTAATATTATTATAATATATATTATTATTATTATATATTACTATTATATATTATTACTAGATTTGCCCATGGGCACGTGCCTACGGCACGTTTTCGGAATGATACAGCATAAGAAAGTCTTGTAAACAGTAAAACAACAATTATGTAGCTCAAGTTTGAATAGTAAAACAATAATTAGTTCTAAATAAAAGTCCATGTTTTCATTAGTATATGTTGAAAAATAATTATAAATAAGGGTGTAAAATCCAACTTCTTAGAACTTTGAGTGTGGAAAATGATAAAATTTAACTGTTGATGGGATATTTGCTATTTTCAATGTAACATGAGCAATAAAAAAATGCATAAAAAATCTGAAAATTTATAAATCTGAAATATGAAAATATAAATTTCTAAGTAAATAAAGAGAAAATGAGAGAGAGAGATAGCGAGAGAGAGAGAAATAAATAAATAAATAAATATATAAAGGAGTTATTTTGGGAGGATTTGAATTTGAGTTTTGGGAGGGAACTTTTGGGCGGGAAAATATGTTTTGTGAGGTTAAATATGGACCATTGATTTCAACCATATTGAATGAGAGCCACTTGATAGCTTTCTTTGTGTTTTATTATATAGATATATATTATTATATAATTTATTATTATTATAATAAATTTTTTAATATATAATTTGAATATAATATTATTACATATATATTATTATAATTATTATATATTATTATATATGTATATTATTAAATATGTTTATTATAATAAAATATTTTATATTATTATATATCAGTATGTATGTATATGTATACAACATGTATGTATCAGAGTATATATATTATATATAGTATATACATACAACCAAACCTATACATACATTATACTCTTATTTTCAAAAAACTGTTTTCATATAAACTTATTACCAAATACTTTTTACCTTCTCATTTTTAAAATCTGTTTTTAGAAAATTGTTTTTCAAATACAGTTTTTAAAATATGTTTTCAAAACAACAAACCAAACACAACCTTACAAATCTCATAGCTACAAAGTTACATAATAATACCTATAGAGATAATTACATATAAAATTCGGGACTTTTTTAGGAGATAATTGCTTGGATGGTGCTTCATTCACCGTTTGAGTTGATTTTTTTTTATTTTTAAACTTGATCGGACGGGGAATCAACGGGGAATGATTCCCCGTCTGATCGTTTTAAAAAATTTTGATTGCTATTTAAAGAAAAGATATAGAAGCGAGGAAAGATGAACTTTCATCCTATTGAACAAACTAAAGATAGCTATTTTTTTCTTCATATTCCTATATCTTATGTCAAATATTAGATCACTGTTCACAAAAAATTAAAATTTTGGGTACATAACCAGTGACTACAACATCATTTTTTATATTTTTGAAAAAAATTGACAACTAATTCAATGACTACATACGCTCTTACTTCCGCAAAGTAGGAAAAATCCTAAGCATTTGTTTCT
This sequence comes from Hemerocallis citrina, assembly GCA_017893485.1. Lineage (NCBI taxonomy): Eukaryota > Viridiplantae > Streptophyta > Magnoliopsida > Asparagales > Asphodelaceae > Hemerocallis > Hemerocallis citrina. The sequence continues at coordinate 444,676,016 of CM030358.1, read as the reverse complement.
ATGTTTTTCATCTGATTAGCGAAAAAATAAATAAAATATTTGTAAAACTTTTTGGCCAAGCCTTAAAAAAATCATTTTAATGGTATTTAGTAATTTTTGGATATTATTATTATTTTTTTTGAAAAAGCTGTCGGACGAAAAGAACTACTTCCGTCAGTGGCTTTTTTAAATTATTTTTATTAAGAAAATGACATTTTAGTAATTTATCTAATGGCGTTTTAGTAATTTATTTAAAAAAACTTGGCGGACAGAATAACATTTTCCGTCCATCCAAATTAAATAATAATAATGAGACGGGAGAAGATGTTCCTTTTTCTATAATATGCAGACTAGCGTAACCTTGTATAATATTGCACAAACTTATATAATATAATATAATATGTAATATAACCCATGTAATATTGTACATAATTTTAAAAATAATAAAAAAATAAAAAAAAAATTAACGAAAAATTCATCTAATAACATATACATAATAATGCACGATTTTTAAGGTTTGATTAAGGAATATGATTCTAAATCAAAATTTGAATGGAGAAAGAGTGGGATGATTGCCTTCTAGTTTTGCTCTCGTTTTTTATTTTAAAAAGAAAAAAACAGAAAAATCCTTGTATTAAAAGTGGTTTAGAATAATATATTGTATAGATTCTTAAATTTCCGACTATATTTGAAAAAGTATTGTTCATTTTTATTATACTAGTAATTTACACGTGTAATACACGTTCTAATAATTTTTTTCCTTTTAAAATAAAAATTCTGACTTAGTGAGGACTCAAACCTGAAACTTTCGTCATATTAGTTATGTACATGCATCATACGTATTGATATATTTACATATGACACTAAGATCTTCTCTCATTATAATGTTAGAGATAAGTAAAAAAATCAAAAGAGTAATGCTACATCCACTACCAATTTCACTACATTTTTCTTCACTACCTTATGTGGCACACTCAGTAGGTAGGAAAAAATAGAGTAGATGGGAGAACTCTCCAATAGGAATATGTCACCTAAGATAGTGAACAAAATAACAGTGAACTTGGTAGTGGATGAAGCATTACTCAAATCAGAATAATAAACTAATCAAATTAACAAATTATTAATATTTGCCGAACAACCATTGTAAGATTGATCAATTATTCTGTCTTCGAGGTATGTATTAGTTGGTTTAACCAAACATTAACATTTAAAAAATATAGGCAATAATCATTATCAAAAAAAAAAAAATATATTGCAAACACAAATAAGATAAGCTTAAGGATAAGTTTCACTAAACCCCCTTGAGTTTTGAAGTTTTGGCAATTAATCCCCTGAGTTTTAAAATTGCCCGTAAATTTCATGAGGATATTTTTTGCTGAAATACATTATTTTTATTTGAAAATGACAATTTTGTTTTTAGGAGGTTTAGTTATAAAGTATATGAGGATGAATTTTTACTTTTTTTTGCACAAAAGATTTTACAAAGAAATCTAATATTTATGACTTATGAAGGACTTTATGTAAAATTATGATCGGATATACTTTTGTACTAAATCGTCTTAAGGCCGCAAACGGATTGCTGCTATTGAAAAACTGTTTTTGCATAAAAAATTTAATTTTTAGCGGTTTGCTCGCCAAAGCCAATAAACTTAGGAGATTTAGTAAAATTTATCCTAAATTAATAATAAATTATGAATATTTAATATTTCTTATCTATTTACATTTCCAATGAAGATTAGGCACTTAAACAAATCTATTTCATCTATTCACATAAATCATACTTAAAAAAAAAAAAGTAAAAATTCTGATTTACACGTGTGATGTATGTCTTAATAAATATGATTACATATTTTTAAAAGTAAATGTGAAGACTATACTGTGAGAGTCTGAGTTGCACGTAAGTAGGTAGATTTACAACTCCAATTCTTCCATTAAAATAGTAGAGATTATATATTATATTATAGATAGATAGATAGGAATTTACACGTGTGATGCACAGTTAATATACTTTAAAACAAAATTAAAGTACGTAATGAGGACTCGAACCTGAAACCTTCTTCATATTAGTTATGCACATATAATAAATGTGCTGGTAGATTTACAAATAACACTAAGGCCTTTTCTATTATAATATTAGAGATATAGAGATCAGTAATTAGAGATATTTTGGGTTTTTAAAAGGTAGTGGACTATCTTTGATCAAAATTTGAAAAATATGGATTTACAGCGAAGTGGAGGCTGAAATAGTTTCTATTATGGAATCTGGTGGCACAAAGAGACCAACGGCCATATAATTTCTGGTCCAAAATTCGTAAGTACCATGAGACCGTGTCACATCAGGCAATTTCACACGCACAAATATAATATGATCTGGCATTTGGCGGTACAATGAGACTGTCACATCTAAAGGTTACGTTTAAAGGTTACATTTGGTTCGTTCGTTGTTTTGAAAATACATTTTAAACTCAGGTTTGTAAAAAGAATTTATAAATAAATTTTTTAAAATTTTAAAAAACAAGAATTTATTTGAATAACTATTTTTAGAGAACATTTTTTGAAAAATGAGAAGAAAGGGAACATGACGTTTTTTGGGAGTGATGAAGAAAAGAAGAATTTTTTTTATAAAACTGTTTTTTGGAGTTTTCTAAAAACGGGTTTTAAAACGAAAATTTTCGAAAATTTTTTTTAGAAACAATTTTTCGAAAACACCTATACAAACATGATTTTTGGATTTTTAAAATTTAAAACTGAAAACAGGTTTTAAAACCCTAAACAAACAGCTAAGTAATTCGCACACACATACTCCTATTTACTCCCTCGGAGCATCTGTAGTCGTTGGCTATTTATTCATTTTTTATAAAAAAAGAAAAAAAAATGTGTTGTAGTCGTTGGCCATATACCAAAAATTTGAGTTGGGGATGAACAGCGGTTTGCTATATTTGGCAGGCAAAATAAAATTTTTCAAAATATAGCCGATGTAAGATGATCTTTCGTCCGTTCAAAGTAGGGTTGGCAACCGGGCCGGGCTGACCCGCGACCCGCCCGCGACCTGCTCGCCAAAACCCGGTCCATTAATATACTGTTCGGTCCGGGTCGAACCCGCGAGTCTAAGCGGGTCGACCCGGACCATCTAATTTGGGTTTCCAACCCATCGAATCCGGCCCGTCAACCCGGTGAACAGTACCCAACCCGCCCACAACCCCGCGGGTTTCGAACCGTTTGACCCGCAAGGGTCCAATGTTCGATCCGCACGGGTCCAACGGCGAAAAAATCAACCAACGGCTATTTTTAGCTGTTTTTTTTTTTGTTTTTTTTCTTTTTCCCCTATAAATACCCCTTAAACACTCTAAAAATTTCACACCTTATTCTCTTACTCTCTCTACTACTACTCAATTCAATCTCAATTCTTTGAAATTTTGTCAACAAAGAAGCTAGCGACATAGAAGCGACAAATTATGATCGTATCGAATTCAACATTCAACTTCGTCTTCAAGTCTTCAACTCCTCCAAGGCTCCAACAAAGAAGCTATCTTTCTTTCTATATACGAATTCGGATTTCTACTTCTACTTGTACTTTTATTTTCGCTCTCATTTTATATACGAGTATCTACGAAGTACGATATTAAAATTTCACAACCTTCTTATTGTCTTGATATTTTTTTTGTAGTGTAAATTTATTGTATTATATTTGTTTATTGGTTTTTTGATTTTCTCTCTCTCACAACCCTCCTATTGTTTTCTAGATTTTTTTAAAAAAAAACTTATCTCGCCTTGGTTGTATTTAAAATTTTCACATACACTACTGTATCAACATGTCTAGATCACGAGGTAGCGGCCGTAGCCAAAGTTAACAAGATTCTACCGGCATTTCTCGTAGGCCTCCTACTGTCCCACAAAATGAGCCCACCGAAGAGTACCCTACGACCTAACACATTGGTACACACAGTGTGTTTGTGGGAGACATAGACATAGAAGAAGAACAGCAGACACAAGCAACCGAAATAACACAACCGGGTAGTAGTTGGAAAACTAGAGGGGAAACTAGTGATTGACACAAATTTTATGATTATGTTCCCGATGAAGAAAATTCGGGTGTAGGTATAAAAATTTGTAAAACTTGTTCGAAAGCATACAAATGGAAGAAGGGTGAGGGGACGGGTACAATAAAGTGATACATCCAAAATGTACACAAAGAACTTCTTATAGACTTACCCAGCCAACAAAAAATTCACCCTGGGATCGGTTTAGTTGATAGCCACACTTATGATCCCGAACTTATTCGTCGGGAAATGACCCGACTAGTAATTAAGGAAGAGTTACCATTTTCCTATTCCGAGAATAGAGACTTAGAAACTTTTAATCAAACCGCATTAAACCTGCATTTTAAAAGAATCCCTAAGAATACTTTGAAGTCTGATTGTTTTAAAATGTACAATGAAATGAAAGAAGTTTTGATTGCCATTTTATGAAGTTTAACTTGTAGAGTTTCTTTTACTTCCAATTGTTGGATGAGTTGCAACAATATTTCAATGATGAGAGTAACTTGTCATTGAATCGACAGTGATTGGATTATTCAAAAAATGATCATATCACTTGTTGTTGGATCCTGTAGGTGAGGCAACAAACACTAGAAGGGGGGTGAATAGTGTTAATTAAAAAAAACTGCGGAATAAAAAAAATTTTCTCGGTGCAGTCGACTTAGTTGTGAACCAGTCAACTGATATGACCAAATAAGAGCAAATACAAACAACTCTGTGCAGTCGACTTAAAGTTGAGACAGGCGACTGAAGACACAGTGAATATACAACTTATACGAGAGTGACCAGTCGACTGGTAATTCAAGGAGTCGACTGTCCAGACAAGTTTCACAGAACTTAAGTAAACAAAAAGTAAATGCAAGATCAAGAGAGCAATCACAGAGTACACACGATATATCCTGGTTCGGTCCTTCCGACCTATATCCAGTCCCCAAGCAACCCACTTGAGATTTCCACTATTCTTGAAAAACAAGTTTACAAGAATACCCTACGACATTAAGACAACAACCTTGTCTAACCCGTAGTCCTTTCTCTCAACCAGAGAAAGCAGACCCACTCTACGACCAAGAGTGAAACGACCGACTCTACATCCTAGAGTCTAACTCTCCAACCGAGAGCAAAAAGAAACAATAAAAATTTTACAGTCAACCTATAGCCTTGTTGGTGTTATGTGTTGTAGAATGTGGCTAAAACAAAGGTCGACTTCTATACCCAGTCCAGAACGAAATCGTTGTTATACTGGACTGAGTATAGAGAACCAGAGATTTTGAAACTTGAAAGCTTTTTCTCTTTTTCACTTAGAAATGCTCAAGAATGCTCGGAAATCTTAAAGAATATTGTTGTAAGATCTTTTCAGTGAGTTCTGAACTCTATTTATAGAGTTAGATCTCCTGGACGTTGGGAGACAGTTATTCCAACTGTCAACCAACGGATCTTAAAGATTTTGAATTTGAAAAATCGATTTTGAAAACAGAAAACGGTCAAAAGCACTCGAACAGTCGACTGGGTTGCCATAATGGGTCGACTGTTCAAAGTTTGAATAAATTTAAACAGTTTTGTACTGCCAGTCGACTGCCAGAGACATCAGTCGACTGGTACTCAACAGTTAAATTATTTCAAACTGTTTTGACTCTTTTTGTTATTTTTTTGAAAAACACACATTATAAAATAGTGAGTGTATGTGTGTGTGACAAGGCTTTACAACAAACTAAGACTCAACAAAGGTAAAATTACATTGTTTACAAGACATGACAATTTATTGACACGTTTGAGCTTGAGTCTTGAGTCTTGTATATATCTGGAGCCTTTGTGCTTGTTCGGTTGTTCAGCTGAATAGTCTTTTGTGTGTACAACCTGCAATTTTAGCTGTATAGCATAGATACATGTTGCAGTGTGTTGTGATCATCAAAATCAAGAATCAACATTCTCCCCCTTTTTGATGATGACAACACAATAGCTGATAACAATATATATAGAAAAATACAAGCATAGGATTTAAAAGCTCCCCTATTAAAAACACAATATGCATACATAAAATAGATGTTATCAGTCGACTTAAAAAAAGAGGCAGTTGGCTGAATTTTTTTAGCAAAATACTAGCAACATCAGTCGACTGATTTTTTTAGCAGTCGACTTACCAATGAAACAATTTAAACACAAAGAAATATACAAGCAAACACAGACAAATACATACAAACACAGTATATAAATAAGAGAGATATTTCTCTCCCTTTGTCATCAACAAAAAAAAAAAATTAACCAGTCTTTTGCATAAAAGGAAATGGCTCATACATAAGCTAATAAGGTCATCAATACATAGAAAATAACATAAAATAAAAAATTACATAATAACGAAAAATAATCTTCAATCGTCTTCTTCTGAGTCTTCATCACCAGCATAAGAAGGAGGGGGAAATTGAGAAGTGAAGAGATCGGTTAGGTGATAAATTTTGGAGTCAATGGAGTGAAGCTGAGAATCAACAGTCTCTGAATGTTTCATAAGGTAATTGACACATTCATAAAGAGTTGATGGATCTTCATATCTAGCTTGAGGACGAGAAGAACTAGAGGAGGCTGAAGGTCTAGCACTAGAAGCCAAAGGAACTTGAGAAGGAGGAGGAGACCTAGGGGTTGTTCTAGGAGTAGGATCAAGAAGCTTCATGCGTGCTAAACTAGCACGATCGAAGCATTCATACTGCTTAACGACATTGGTCTCGGAGTCGAGATCAATATCATAAGCTTCAAAGACCCTGGTAAGGAGACCTCCAAAGGGTAGAAAATGAACATGATGCTGTTGAAGTTTAGAGAAAATGACACGACCCCAATTAATAGCTATTTTACCAAAAATGGCATAAACAGCTTGTTGCAATTCCATCGAATACTGATCATAACTTCCTCTTTTGGGAAGAATGTTATAAGCAAGTATTCTAGCAACTAATTTTGCAACAGGAGTTATGTTTTTATTAGTCATTGGGGGTCCTTGATTTGGCAAAAATATTCTAGATAAAATAGAGAAATCATCAAGGATAATGTCACCGAGATCAAAACCCTCGTCATCAATACCTATTACTTGATTGATTCTCTCGGGTGTGAGAGTCATTTTGGTATTTTTGACTGAAGAACGAATCACAACATCTCCATCTCTCAATTGAACAACTCTCATGTTCATATAGAAGAGATAGATTAGTTGTGGGTAATAGTCGGGTTGATTTGCTAAAGAGAGATAATCATAGAGACTACAATTTTGGAATAAGGGAACAAGGTTAAACCTATCCAAATCACCAAAATTGACAAAACGACCCGGAAAAATAATAATGCTACACATTAATTGCCAACGTTCTAATAGATCCGGACTCAACAAATATTGTGAGTAATCTTGAGATGAACTAGCATCACGGGACCTCTTAGAACGCTTAGGAGCCATATCAAAAGAGAGTAGGAAGGATTTTACCAAAGAAAAAGGAGAGAAATCAGAAAGGAGTCGAGCAGCAGCAGCAGATTGAGTCGACTTCTTCTTCTTCTCTGATTAGGGTTTTGAAATTTTGGGGGAAAACTGGGAGAACGGTAAAAGGTGAAGAAGGGGGCTGTAAAAGGGGTTTTTAACTGGAGATTGAAGGCTAAGATTGAAAGAGTAGAGATCGACGGCTGATATGAGTAGTCACGGGTGAAAAGAGATGAGATTTTTATCTCAAAAGCTGTGATGAGTCGTCGCTGAAGACTATTGAACTCGCGACAGTCGACTAGTAGGGTATAGCAGTCGACTTAGTCGAGAAGAGACTAAATTTTTATATCTGCTGATCAGTCGACTGGATTAAGGATCAGGCGACTGGTCAGAGAACAAAATAATTACATATATAAAATACAGTACAGTCGACTTAATCAAAACACAGTCGACTTAACAGATACAATTTTCAACAAATATCAATAAAATCACATATCCCTAGTTCTCTTCTTAAATTAATAAAAGTATCTTCTTTAAGGGGTTTGGTAAAGATGTCTGCTACTTGTTTATCAGTAGAGATAAAATCTAAAGATATATCTCCTTTTAAAACATGATCACATAGAAAATGATGTCGAATATCAATATGCTTCGTACGTGAATATTGAATCGGATTTCTAGATAGATTAATTGCACTGGTATTATCACACATAATTGAAGGTTTTTCAAATGAAATACCATAATCTAATAAAGTTTGTTTCATCCACAAGATTTGTGCACATGCCAAACTTGCAGCGATATACTCAGCTTTTGTAGTTGATAGGGATACGGAATTTTGCTTTAAACTGCACCAAGAGACTAGTGAATGTCCCAAAAAGTGACATGTCCCACTCGTACTCTTGCGATCAGTTTTACTTCCAGCAAAATCAACATTGCTATATGACAAAAGTTGAAAATTATCGGTGCGTGGATAAAATAAACCATATTCAGATGTGCCTTTAATGTATCTTAAAATTCGTTTCACAGCTTTTAAATGAGACTCTTTAGGACTAGACTGATATCTAGCACATAAACATACGCTGAACATAATATCTGGTCTACTTGCGGTAATATATAAGAGTAAACCAATCATACCTCGATAGAGTTTTTGATCAACACTCTTACCTAATATATCTTTGTCAAGGGTAGTAGTAGTAGCCATAGGTGTGGATTTACTACTAGTACTATTCATGTTAAACCGTTTGAGTAATTCCTTTGCATATTTTCCTTGATTGATAAATATGCCATTTGAGGACTGTTTAATTTGAAGTCCAAGGAAATAATTGAGTTCACCCATGTGACTCATTTCAAACTCGTTTTTCATGGTATTAGCAAACTCTTGACAGAGATTATTATTAGTAGAACCAAAAAATATATCATCAACATATATTTGTATGATTAAGATATCATTCTTAACTCTCTTAATAAACAATGTAGTATCTACTTTACCTATTTCAAATCCTGTTTCTAAAAGAAAAGTTTTCAGACGATCATACCAAGTACGAGGTGCTTGTTTAAGACCATATAAAGCCTTTTTCAATTTATAAACATGATCTGGAAATTGTTCATGTTCGAAACCTAGTGGTTGTTTAACATAAACATTTTCTTTAATAAACCAGTTAAGAAAAGCACTTCTAACATCCATTTAATAGAGTATAAAATTCATGAAACAAGCAAAAGATAATAAAATACGAATTGATTCTAGTCTAGCAACAGGAGCATATATTTCATCAAAATCTATACCTTCTTCTTGATTATACCCTTGAGCAACTAATCTAGCTTTGTTCCTTACAACCTGTCCTGATTCATCTAACTTATTTTTGAACACCCATTTGGTACCAATAATAGTCTGATCAGGAGGTCGTGGAACTAAATCCCATACATCATTCCTTATAAATTGGTTTAATTCATCTTGCATGGCATTCATCCAAAATTCATTCTCACAAGCTTCTTGTATATTTTTCGGTTCAAAATCCGACAAGAATGCTGTATGAGAAATCATATTAACATGTGAATGTGTCTGAATACCATGGGAGATGTCACCAATTATTAAGTCATGAGGATGATCTTTAACATCAATAAATGATTTTGGTAAAGTTGAAGATATCACAATAGGATCAGTCGACTTGACAGGTTCTTCAGTCGACTGCTTTACTTTAGTCGACTGGACGTCCTTATTAGTCGACTTATCAGCCAGACTAGTTTGTTCTATAGATTTAATCACATTATTTAAAGGTGATGAATCAGTTTCATCATCTTTATTTAAATTTGATGAAGGTAAAGATTCATCGAATGTAACATGCATTGACTCTTCAATAGTCATTGTAGACTTATTGAAAATTCTATATGCTTTACTCCTATTTGAGTATCCTAAAAAGATACCCTCATTAGATCTAAGATCAAATTTGTCTAAATTATCTTTTGTGTTCAGAATATAACACTTACAACCAAATGTCTTAAAGTAAGAGACTTTTAGAAATTTTGTTAAAAAACAACTCATAACAAGTCTTCTTTAGCTTAGGTCTTATAAGAATTCTATTTAAAACATAACAAGCTGTAGCAACAGCTTTAGCCCAAAAGTGCTTTGGTAAATTACTTTCAACAAGCATGGTACGTGCGCATTATTGCAAAGTCCTATTCTTCCTTTCAACCACTCCATTTTGTGGTGAAGCTTTAGGAAATGCAAATGAATGTGTTATACCATTCTTGTTGCAATATTCTGTAAATGTTTCATTCTCAAATTCTCCACCATGATCACTTCTAATAGTGACTATGGTTAGAGATCGTTGATTTTGAATACGTTTACAAAAATTTGCAAATTCATCAAAAGCATCATTTTTATGTTTTAAAAAGAATGTCCAAGTGAATCTTGAAAAATCATCTACTAAAACAAATATATATCTACTTTTATTTAAAGAAGCAACTCTAGTAGGACCAAATAAATCCATATGAATTAATTCGAGCGGCCTACTAGTAGAGATTACTTCTTTTGTTTTAAAAGTGGATTTGATTTGTTTTCCTAGTTGACATGCATCACATAACTTATCCTTTTTAAAGGATAGTTTTGGCAGTCCTTTAACTATGTTATATTTAGATAATTTTGAGAGATTCTTCATGTTCACATGTCCAAATCTTCTATGTCATAGCCAAGATTCATTGTTAGAAGCTGTTAAACAAAAATCACTTGAAAACTCAATTGTATTCAAACACAATTCATAAATATTATTTTATGAAAACCTTGAAAAATAATATTTTGCATAGTAGAGTCATAAATCAAACATGCATCTTTTTCAAATACTATTTTATACCCTTTATCACATAATTGACTAATACTTAATAGATTATGCTTTAATCCACTAACTAACAATACATTTTCTATAGTGGGGTTAGAATTTTTACCAACCATGCCGATTCCTATGACTTTTCCTTTGTTGTTATCACCAAAGGTAACAGTTCCTCCATCTATGCTTTGGATGGTGGATAAAAGGTTGGCATGTCCTGTCATATATTTTGAACATCCGCTGTCAAGTATCCAGCGATCTTTCTTGGGTACCTATAAAAAATTCAAGATAAATATGGTTCCCTTTTTATTGGGTCCAAAACATATTAGTTTGGGGGAAACCAAACTCATAAAGAGTTTGATTTTCCTCCATAAGCAGGAATATAATTAATAGAATTACACACATTTAATACATATGAATTAATATACACAATTCTATCATTCTGAGTTAAGCTGACTGGAACCCATACAAACTTGTTCTGTTCAGTCGACTTGACAGTGTCCTCCAGTCGACTGGATGGTACACTAGGTCGACTTATATGAGGTTTTGATCTTGTTGAATAAGATTCAATTCCTCTGGACAGACGACTGATAGATGGGCTCAGTCTACTTAACCGAATGTCTTTATCACTAGAATTTACTACTTTAGGCTTTTCAAAAAATTCATATAATTTGTGTGTAACACTAGAAATAGATGTTGATTTGTTTCTACTAGTGTTTTTAGCAGAAGATTCTTTTATAGAAGAATTTTTGAAACCAAGACCATATTTTTGACTAGATTTTACTAATTGATGAAGGACATCATTTAAATTCTCTTTGCCTTTGTTAAACTTAGATACGTTCTTTGATATCTCTTCATAATTCTTTTTTAGAAACTCAAGATCAATATCTAAACTTGCAATGCGAGAATTTAAAGATTTCACTTCCTTATCAAGGTTAAGATTTTCTTGAGAAAGTGTTTGATTAACTTTCTCTAGATTCTTAACTCTAATCTTTTCTTTTTTTAACTCTTGAAATATTTCATTAAAGGCATCAAGAAAATCTTTTGAATTGAAGTCAATACTTACATGATCTTGTGAAGCAATGAAGCACATATTTGCCACTTCATTGTTTTCATCCGTTTCTTCTTCGGAAGAGGAATCACTATCATCCCATGTTGCTTGATAGGCCTTCTTGTTCTTGGCAAATTTATTCTTTGAGTATTTGTCCTTCTTGAAGTTGGATTTTTTTCCCTTGTTCTTTACATTTTCTAGGGGACAATCCTTCTTCATGTGACCTGTTTTATTGCACCTGAAACAAGTAGGAGGGTCATTAGAATCTCTATTTTTGGAATTAAACTTACCCTTCTTTAAGAATTTTTTGAATCTTCGAGTCAACATTGCTATCTCCTCTTCATCTTCTTCCTCATCTTCTGAGTCTGTCATGGCTTTAAAAGCCAATGATTTCTTCTTTGCTTGATGTGATTCTGCATCCTTCTTTCGATCTTCAAGTTGAACCTCGTATGCCATGAGATTTTCCACAAGATTCTCAAGAGAAAGTTGTGACAAATCATTTGCTTCTTCTATTGCCGTGGTCTTCTTTTCCCATTCTGGAGTGAGTGCACGAAGGACTTTTCTAACCATCTCTACTTGAGTGTAAGTCTTTCCAAGTGCCACCAGAGAGTTTGTGATATCAGTAAATCTGGTGATCATCTCGGACACAGTCTCATTGTCCTTCATTCGGAACATCTCAAACTTGTGAACAAGAACAGAGATTTTAGACTCTTTTACTTTATTTGTTCCTTCATGTGTTACCTCGAGTGTACCAGATTTGATGTGCGGTTGTGGCATTTGATACACGGTTGAACTCTTCCTTTGTGAGTGCACAAAATAATGCATTCATTGCTTTGGCATTGTTCATAGTTTGGTTTTTTTGATCATCATTCCATTGTGCATATGGAATGGTAGGGGCAGTGAATTCCGTCTCCGTCATGTGCCATATTTCGTAGTTGATTGATTGGAGGTAGATTCTCATTCTGCACTTCCAATAATTGTAGTACGTTCCATCGAATAGCGGTGGCCTTTGTGTAGATTGGCCTTCATGGTACTGATTAGCATTTGAAGTAGTTGTCATAGCCTGTAACCTTGCTCTGATACCAAGTGTTGGATCCTGTAGGCGAGGCAACAAACACTAGAGGGGGGGTGAATAGTGTTAATTAAAAAAAACTGCGGAATAAAAAAAAATTTCTCGGTGCAGTCGACTTAGTTGTGAACCAGTCGACTGATATGACCAAATAAGAGCAAATACAAACAACTCTGTGCAGTCGACTTAAAGTTAAGACAGGCGACTGAAGACACAGTGAATATACAACTTATACGAGACTGACCAGTCGACTGGTAATTCAAGGAGTTGACTGTCCAGACAAGTTTCACAGAACTTAAGTAAACAAAAAGTAAATGCAAGATCAAGAGAGCAATCACAGAGTACACACGATATATCCTGGTTCGGTCCTTCCGACCTACATCCAGTCCCCAAGCAACCCACTTGAGATTTTCACTATTCTTGAAAAACAAGTTTACAAGAATACCCTACGGCATTAAGACAACAACCTTATCTAACCAGCAGTCCTTTCTCTCAACCAGAGAAAGCAGACCCACTCTACCACCAAGAGTGAAACGACCGACTCTACACCCTAGAGTCTAACTCTCCAACCGAGAGCAAAAAGAAACAATAAAAATCTTACAGTCAACCTATAGCCTTGTTGGTGTTATGTGTTGTAGAATGTGGCTAAAACAAAGGTCAACTTCTATACCCAGTCCAGAACGAAATCGTTGTTATACTGGACTGAGTGTAGAGAACCAGGGATTTTGAAACTTGAAAGCTTTTTCTCTTTTTCACTTAGAAATGCTCAAGAATGCTCGGAAATCTTAAAGAATATTGTTGTAAGATCTTTTCAGTGAATTCTGAACTCTATTTATAGAGTTAGATCTCCTGGACGTTGGGAGACAGTTATTCCAACTGTCAACAAACGGATCTTAAAGCTTTTGAATTTGAAAAATCGATTTTAAAACAGAAAATGGTCAAAAGCACTCTAACAGTCGACTGGGTTGCCATAATGAGTCGACTGTTCAGAGTTTGAATAAATTTAAAAAGTTTTGTACTGCCAGTCGACTGCCAGAGGCATCAGTCGACTGGTACTCAACAGTTAAATTATTTCAAACTGTTTTGACTCTTTTTGTTATTTTTTTGAAAAACACACATTATAAAATAGTGAGTGTATGTGTGTGTGACAAGGCTTTACAACAAACTAAGACTCAACAAAGGTAAAATTACATTGTTTACAAGACATGACAATTTATTGATACGTTTGAGCTTGAGTCTTGAGTCTTGTCTTGAGTCTTGTCTTGAGTCTTGAGTCTTGTCTTGAGTCTTGTCTTTATCTGGAGCCTTTGTGCTTGTTCAGTGTAACTACTGTTTCCCCGTATTTGTATTTTATACTGTATTTTGCCATATTGTATTCTTTCATCTATCTGAGATCCGTATTTTATTTCTATTCGAATAAAATCGTTATTTTGTCTCGACTCAATTTTGGATCTTTTTATCAAATTCGATTGTGTGCCATCTTGCACCGTTCTATATGAGTAATAGCCCGATTCTTCTCTTTTATCTTTCTAATCCCCATTATTGTGCTTTTTGACCATTTCTTCTGTTGGGCTCTTTTTGAAACGGATCCCCAAAACCCGCAAACCCGCTAACCTAGTATATAAACCCCTACCCTAACCCTAATTAAATTCTACTGTTAAAACCCTAACCCTATTTCCCTACCGCCGCTATCACCTTCTCCATCTTCTCCGTATCCATCGCCTACCCATTTCTCCCCCACTCCGATCACCTTCGCCATGCCCTATCCGTCCTCGTCGACCTCCACTGCAACCCACTCCGTCACCATCGCCATCTCACCACCGTAGAACCCCCCACCATCGTCCTCGCCATCGAACCCAACTTCGAAACCCATCGCCATTACCAACTCGACGTCTCCCTCACCATTACTCCGACCGTATCCCCATCACCCCTCGCCTCCAGCACCCCCCTCGACCGCCTCTACCTCACCGCTGCTTCGCCAGACGCCGCTCCCGCTCTCACTCTGTTCGAACCCACGAACAGAGCATCCATCGCCGCGCCGTCGCTTCTCGACGACGCACCGTTGCCTCCGTCGTCGCCGCACTCCGTCAGCCGCCGTCACTCCTCTCTCTCGAGCTCCACTCAGTCGAACGTCGGAGAAGAAGGAGATCGAACGAAGAAGAAGAAGAGAAAGAGCGGGAGCGATTCTCAGCCGCCAGATCTCATCAAGATTCGGGCTGGTGATCGGTGTCCCGTGTTTCGCCACACCAGATCCCGGATCCGCTGTCCCCTGTTCGGATCTGATCCGCTGCATCGCTGCGATCTGAGTGGCTGGGTTTTGCTGTTCTGTGTTCGTTCCGCAGCAAATCCCGAAGTCGTGTTCGCTGTTCTGGGTTTGGATCTGGTGCACAGGAGTGATCTGATTGGGCGATTTTGCTGTCCGCTGTTCTACCCGCAGCCGATCCGTAGTTGCTGTCCGCCGTTTTGGGCCGATCGTGTGTGCAAGGAAAGCTCGATCTCAGATCAGTTTTTGGACGCGCATTTCGAGGACATTTCCGGGGATTTTTCTACTCTAATTGCTTCAACAAGCGGAGATTTCAACCGTCGATTTAAGGCAAGTAACCTTGTACATCTTATTGTCCTAGTACAAGTCTCTTTGAAATACCACATGTAGTTAGTTTGTGACTCTCTTTGAATATCATAGTAAAACAATTTGAACCTTCAAACTCACCAGTCTAAGAGTCACAAGACTTCCTCGTATTAAATAATAATTCAATTGGACTCCTTGATCTCCTTGAACTTGCGAATCACATAGACATATGAATTAAGGACCCCTAGAAATTGTAGACGCATATAAATTTAGTGTTTTGGCAATTTGTGATTATTATGACTTGAAAAATACTATTATTCGCTGTTTGATTCCCATTACCATGTATTTGTGCCACATAATGATTTTAGACACCAAATTACGTAATTCTATGAAATCTACATTAGTGAATTATTTCCCTATGTTGCTGTCTGGATTTCCTTTTGCGGTTTCGACCCTCTTATCTTTGGAATTTGGGCCCGAGGCCTGAATACAAAACGTAGATCAGGATGTGTAGATGTCGATAGACTCCAGAATGATTGAATTTGGAGTTACGGTCTAGGAGATATGGCTGTTATACTGCAGCTGTGTCAGTAGGCGCAGTTCTGTAAAAAAACTGCAGTATATATTTTCTTTACAAATTATTTTCGCGGTGCAAACAGCGAGTGTTTGACCCCAAATTTTATATGTAGTTGCTGGACACCCTATAGGACATTCCCAATTTTTCTTAGAATTAAATTAGATTATTTCAACCCTGTTTCACATGTATAAATACAAGAACACAAAATCTGCCTGAACAAATGTGACAAGCCGGGGGTTATGGGAAAGACTATAGAGTGGACAACATAGGTAAGTGTACTCGGAAGGGGGCCCGTGTTTCCCAAAGTTGTATGTTAAATGGAACTAAGTGCTACGTAGAACTAAGTGCCACGTCATGGTGACGGGGGCCACCTCTAGAGCCTACGGGGGCCACCTCTAGAGCCCATTATATGATTACATGATATATGTTTGAAATCACCTGGAACTAAGTGCCACGTCATGGTGACGGGGGCCACCTCTAGAGCCTACGGGGGCCACCTCTAGAGCCCATGGTTGATCACCTGCTAGTTTGATGCCTGAGTACACCGCCCTATAGACTCCACTACTAGGTCTAAGCGCAATTGATTTGACTGTAGCAACCATGTAGTATAATGGATGCATGTCGTGCTACCTAGATAGTAATAATTACAAGACTTGAACTGGACACCTGTCACTTGATACCTGATGATATGATACATGAAACATGACACCTGAGACTTAAAGCCTGAAACTTGATACTTGGACTTGACATTTGAAACCTGACATTCAAAATAACATATGACACTAGACTTGAGGTTGTCGCTTGATATTAAATACCCTTATAGGTGTACCTGACATGTGATTCACCACTAGCAGTTGTTATCCAATCTAGTCATTATGATGTTCCCTCTTGCCAGCTAGTCTTTGAATTTGCCACTACTTCTTATAACTCGGTTTATTCTTGGTTCCAAATCTTGTTTTCCCCTTTCTTGTACTTGCTTTTACTATTTGTGGCCCTAGCTTGCACTAAGGGCATTTTCTCTTGTTTCCCCTCTTGTTTCCTGTTTATATTTATTAAGCAGACTTTGGAGACGAGTTTCCTGTTGGAATTGGCGAGCAGACATTTCAGGTTTTGCTTGGAGCAAGGACTTGGTTAAATAGTTGCTTTCTTAAGGTATTTATTTCTTCTGCTGTTTAAGACTTGTTTCCGAGTTTACACTTGATCCAGACATGGAAACTATTTGAATATTATTACTTGTTTAAATTGTTTTCTGTTGCTTAATAAATTATTCATGCATGCTTGGTTATATATAAATCTGGTTATATTCTTGATTGATGCTGAGTCGATCCTACAGCTTATGGATGATGTAAAAAATCATTCGCTGGGCTTCGTCACGTGCTCGTATCCCATATTTTTGGGAAGCGGGGCGTGACATTCAGCTATTCAGCTGAATAGTCTTTTGTGTGTACAACCTGCAATTTTAGCTGTATAGCATAGACACATGTTGCAGTGTGTTGTGATCATCAAAATCAAGAATCAACACTTGTCGCGTTGCCTTATCCCCATAGTGGTAATGAAATTGCAAATCGTATTTTAGAAATTTGTGATGTTTTTTATATTCATGATAAAATTATGTGTATAAGTTTTGATATTGCATCTAACAACAATGCATCAATTAGTATATTAAAAATCACATTAAACCCTCCATCTGACAATATTTTTAATGTTAGATGTGCATGTCATATTTTAAATTTATGTGTTGAAGATGCATTAAAAATAGTCGAACCATATATAGCTAACATTAGAAATTATGTACATTTTATTGCATTAAGTGGCCCTATATTTCAAGAATGGAAAGCTTGGTGTAGCTTAAAAATGTACATTTTAGAAATTTTCCAAAGGATGTTAAATACCGATGAAACTCTACTTTTGATTTGCTACATATTGTTACTAAATATAAAACATGTATAAATAATTTTTGTATGGCAGAAAATATGCCAAATTTTGAAATGACTCCCTAAGCTTGGTTTTATGCCGAATATTTGTTAAAATTTTTTGTACCTTTTAAAACCGCAACTTTCAAATTTTTAAAATCTTATGAATCTATTTCTAATAGCATTTTTATTTCAATAGTTACTATGATACAAACTTTCAAAGAAATGATCGATGATGCTTTTATTGGTCATATTGTGAAACCTGCATACACAAAAATTTTGAAGTATTTTAATCATCCTCCTATGTTGTATTGCATTGCTATTGTGATGTATCCTCTTATCAAATTAGAAGGTACGAAGAGTTTGATTGAAATTTTTTTTACTTTACTTAGGAAGATGAATCTGAAATTAATTGTGGAACATTTTTAGCTAAATTTGAAGCGATGTTAAATAACTTGTATGATTTTTATGATAGAAATTTTTCATCTAGTAGTACTACTACTTTAGTTACTTCTTCTTCTTCTACTTCTACATGCAAGGGTAAGAATAAATTAGATGATGCCACATTTAATTTATTTGCAAAAATTTAATCAAAAAGAGCTAGGACTAATTAACGAAATGAATTACATTAGTATAATCAACAAGATTCTAAAAGTTTTACTTCTTCACTAGATATTTTACAATGGCGGAAAGACCATGAACATACTTATAGTATTCTTAAATATATGGCTAAAGATCTACTAACTCTTCTTTTCTCTACAGTTGTTTCAGAAAGTGCATTTTCTATAAGTGACAGGGTTCTAACCGATTACCGGAATCGCTTGAAGCCCCAATTGTTGGAGATGCTCGTTTGCACGGAAAACTGGATAAAGGCCGAAGATAGGAATCAAGGAAAAGGGTTCGACACATCTACTGGTGGAAGCAACTCGCCGGAAGAACAACAATAACAACAATAGGAACCAACATGAAGAATTGAAGACCAACAACAACAACAACAACAAATTGAAGAAAATTGTAATGTATAAAAAATTGTATAAAATCTTTGTTTGTTATAAAAAATTAGGATAATTGAAAATAATTGAAATTGTATCGAAGAAAATTGTATAAAACAAATTTGTAGAAAATCTTTATTTCTTATTACAAATTGGGAAACTTGTATAAATTGAAATCATATTAATAATATATACATTTTTTTGTGGCAATTTCACTCTTTGATTATTATTATTATTATTACATTTTTTTATTATTAAAATTACATTTTTTTTAAGTAAAAAAAAAAAAATTTAGACGGGCCAACCTGCGAGCCGACCCGACCCGACCCGAGTTGGATCCGAATGGGTTTGCTGGTTGGGCGGGTCGAGTTTTTACAATTCCAATCCGGCCCGGCCCGGCCCGGTTGCCACTCAGACTCGACCCGAACCCACCCTAGTTGGGTTCCAACCCGGACGGGTTCGACCCAACCCGGCTCGGTCGACCCGTTTGCCAACCCTAGTTCAAAGCGACGAAAGATCATCGTTTGTCCCGTTAATTTTTTATATATTAAATATACCAGTCTGATTATTTTTTTGAAAAAAGTGATCGGATGGGAATTCATTTTCCGTCCGTCGATTAATTTTTTTTTTTAAAAAAACATTGGTGGGACAGGTGATGATCTCCAGTCCCAAACCCAAATTGTTTTTTTTTAGAAGTTCGCCTATATGGGTATATTTCCATCGTTTTTTTAATTTAAATAAAATCGACGGATTTCCCGTTCGTTCGATTTTTTAAAAATCTTATTTAATTTTTTACGTGAGACGGGGAATGATTTTCTATCTGTCGATTTTTAAGTTTGAAAATCCAAAATTTGGGTTTAAACCACAAACCCAAATTTCTATACCTATATGCCAAATACAGTAAGATAATCAACCACCTAGATGCCAAAAAGAGGTCCCTTCATATTATTATTACTAGCTCCAAAGATAAACTATATAGCTCTATAGCTTAATTAGCTCTCCCATATACGTACAAAATTCCATCATGTATCTTGCAACCGATTAATTACTTGTGCATGATACTCACATATATATGTATATGGGTTATTAATTTGATGCTTAACTCGTACAAGAAGAGTGCCAACTAGTTGTATTTGCTAGCTACAGCCATAGACCACCTGCACCCTTAAGAAGAGGGACTAATTTGCCACTAAGGTGAAGTGACATGACCTTGTCAGTGGACCCCACCAGCTCCCCGCCGATGAACACTGCTGGCACAGATGGCTTCCGACCCATCATCTTCGCAATCGCCTTCTCCATCTCCCTCCCCATGGGCTCCTCGTCGAGCTCATAGATGTCCGGGTTCACACCCAGCTCGCAGAAGAGCCTCTTGATTGTGTGGCACATGCAGCATGAACTCGTGCTGAAAATCACCACTGCTCGCTGAGACGCCAATCGCATCACCCTATCCATAGCTCGAACAAAAGGTTTCTAATTGAACTAAGTATGGCAAGAAATGTATGTGAGGAGTTGCAAGAAGGATTTTAGGGTTTGAATTTGAATGTGATGGGGTGTTTTGAGTTCCTAGAGCATGGCTTATTTATATAGGTGGCCGAAAAAGGTATAGACATTGTTAAAAGAGAGAAAATAAGATGTGTAGTGTAGGATATTTTGAGGAAAAGACTGAATTGCACCTCTGATGATTGCTATGAGGAAATAGGCGATTTTTTCCCCAAAATGACCTATCGTTTTGAAAGTTTTTCCCAAATTGACCTACTTTTTAAAAAAAAAAATTCAAACTGACCTACTCGCTGTCTCAAAAATCGAATTTGGTAAAAATCCCATCACTTTTTGAGACAGCGAGTGTGAGGTTTGGGTTTTATTTATTTTCCCTGACCAAGATTCGCTGTCTCAAAATGCGAGTGAGTTTTTACCAAACTTGCTTTTTGAGACAGCGAGTGTCGTTTGAGGATTTTTAATACCAAAACGGACTGTTTCGACCTCACTCTCTCTTTCAACTCTCTATCTTCCTCATCCTCTTCTAACCCCGAAACCCTAACCCATTTTGGCGATCTCCCCTCGTCGATTAACCCAAAAATCCTCACATACGATCTTCCACATCTCTCACCTACGATCTCTCCTCAAACTCTCAACTCCCTCTATTCACGCTCTGAATACCCTAAACCCCAATGCCCAAGAAAATCGTCGAATCGGGAATTTGGAAAAAAATAGTGCAGTTGAAGGAGCTACTTCGACCTCGTATTGACTATCCACCTCTTCAATCACCCACCTTTCGTTGGTCTCTGAAAATTTCTCAACTCCACAGTCACTTTCTTAGAAAGAGATGTGGTTTTTTCTACACTCGCTTTTTCAAAAAGCGACTGTAGACAAAATCCAATCGCTTTATGAGAAAGCGACTGTTGAGTTTAGAAATTTCCTAATCTCTCAACTCTAAATGCACTTTCTCAGAAAACGAGAAGGTTTAAACCAGACTCGCTTTCTGAGAAAGCGAGTTTAGGAAAATTTTTTTTCCAATTCAAGCTGCATATGCAAATTCATTCACAATCTCTAAACTTCATATCTACTCCAACATCTATGAATCCAAATTCATTCAAAATCTCTAAACTTCCAATGATTTTGAAATAAATGGGAATTATCATAGTTCAAATTAAACGCATACAAATTAGTAGAAAGTCCACATCACATAATACAACAATTACAAACTAGTACAAAGTTGACAAAACAAATACAAACATATTGAAATTTGACATTGTTTAAATGTTTTTGAGACCCTCTATTAGAATGGAGATAAGGAGAGGAAAAAAACGAGCCTGGGGTATTAAAAACTTCCAAACGACACTCGCTATCTCAAAAAGCGAGTTTGGGAAAAACCCACTCGCTTTTTGAGACAGCGAGTCTTAGTCAGGGAGAAGTAAAAAAAATCCAAACCTCACACTCGCTGTCTCAAAAAGCGATGAGATTTTTACCAAACTCGCTTTTTGAGACAGCGAGTAGGTCAGTTTGGAAATTTTAAAAAAAAGTAGGTCAGTTTGGAAAAAAATTTCAAAAAGTAGGTCAGTTTGGGAAAAAATACAAAATAGGCCTAGGGTTGGAGAATAATTTATGAGTATATATGTGACACCATGCATAGCCAGTTTGTGAAATGAAAGAGGGGATTATTCCTTGTGTCTATGCATGATGTTTTGTCTTGCATCAAAGCTTTGTTTCCCAGAATAAGGATCGATGCCAATGATCATAGGTAAAATTACACTCATAAACAGATTGCTTATGTATCCCTATTTTCAAACTGTTCATCAGTATCGGATTGTTTGCTCTTAAATTCGTTAAGAGCATCTCCACTTTGTTCCATTAACGAGAGCTATGTTCATCATAAATCCGTTATTACTAATTTTTGGGTAAATTGCCAAAAACCCCCTAAACTATGGGGTCAATGTAGTAATTCTCCTCATTTATTGGTCAATGCAGCAAATCTCCTAAACTGTGTATTGCGGTAAACTTTCTTAAAAAACACTAAAATTTGATGCGAAATGTCCACAATACTCTCATTAAGAATAAAAGAATAAATAGAATGGGTTTGAATTAAAAAAAACCATCCACCATCTCCACATCATCTTACCCTGAGTTCCAATCGCCACCATCTCCACCTCCACTTAGCTCAGACCATCATCTCCACCTTATCTCACCCCGAGCACCAATCCCCTCCAACTTCACCTCCACCTTCACTCAGCCCCAACCATCATCTCCACTCTCCCTCATCTCACCCGGAGCTTCAATCCCCAACCTAAAAACCTGACAGCCCTAACCTCATCTCACCCCGAGTTCCAATTCGTCGACCACCACCTAAGAACCCCCATTGGGAACAAACCTGAAAGTATTCTTCTTCAATTAAAATTGCTTTCATTTGTATAAACCGGTGTATTGTTCGAATACTCGTTGAATTTGATAAAAAAAACCATTCATTTCCAAATTATATTGTGCGGGTGATTGTCAAAATTTTAACTTGAGAATAATGGGTTCAACTTTTTGGGTGATATGAGCAAGATGATGATGAAGGAGGTGAAGATGGGAGGAAGATGATGATGAAGGGGGAGAAGATGGTGGGGATGGAGGCCGAACGACGGTGAGGTGATGGTAAGGGTCGGTGCTGAGTGGAGGTCAAAATGGTGAAGGTCGATTTAGTGGAGATGGGGCTGTTGGTGGTGGTGATGAGGAGGTCAGATTTAGTGGAGATGTGACTGTTACGAACACCAATGGCCCCCACCCCCACCCCCAACATCGCCGACCTCACCCCTGTACCCATTCAAACCCATTGAATTTTATTATTTTTTAATTCTTAAGGAAGAGTATTTGGGACATTTCACTTCAAATTTTACGAGTTTAAAAAAAAGTTTATTGCAATTCATAGTTTGGAGATTTTTTGAGTTGATCAATAGATGAAGGGGTTTATTGCATTGACCAATAGATGAATGAGGTTTACTACATTGACCCCCACAGTTTAGGGGTGTTTTTCACAATTTCTGCTCAATTTTTTAAATCTTAATATGCTAATTTACTATATATATGGAACTAAATAACAAAAAAAAACTAAATATGTGCTGTTGCTGCTTATTTTGGTGTGGGAGCAAATAGAAATATTTAATGGAAACTACTAAAAATCTGACATTTGATCTTTACCGTGAAATGCGGTTAGAGCTCCTGAAATTGTATCTGGATCGTTTATTGAACACCTTGATCTGGATCTGACGGTTGTTGACGTGGCCGATGGACCTGCAAAAAGCCTGAAACCTCGGGGGTGGCTCCGACGACAGACCCTCCGACGCTCGAGTCAGAACCAGGAAGAGAAAGAGAGTTTGAGAGAAAAACTGTTGATTTCCTTCTGGTTGAAGAGGGGGGAGGGTATTTATAGGCCTAAGAAATAGTACAGAAGATTGATATGAATTTATTAGATCGACAATGCATTCCTTATCTCTTATTCAAATTTCCTCCTCAAGAGATAAACTCTTTTGCTTGGGGATAAGAGATTTGACTAACAATCTTTATGGGCTGGGTCTCTTTTAGTGGGCCTAATTTGTCACTTTTTATGGGCTTGAAAGAGGTGCACGTCTTGTAGAGAAGCCTGGAGAAGGTCTTACCTATTAAAGAGATCCGTTATGATTAATTTACCTATAAAAGCTTTGAGATTTGTGCTGGAATCGTTCGGCCCTGATTTGCTTCAATTTTTACCATTATCATAAGCCTTTCACTCCCGTAAGACAATTTTCTTTACTTTCAGGGAGTAGTTCGCTTTATTTTTGAATTCTGGAATACAACCTTAGCTTTTAGGGTGTCTTGAAGATACTTGGAACTGATCGAAAGCTTTCAAAGACGGCAAAAATGTTCCTCGATTTTTCTAGAATTTTCCATATTTTTTCAAAATTTTCCAATTTTTTTGGATTTTTTATAATTTTCCCCTAATTTTAAAATCACTTTTTCGATTTTTTAATTAATAAACCCGATTTTTGTAACACCCCGAATTCCAAAACAGGCTGAATTCAAAGTTCCACAAGATCTTTACACTTCTCTTCGTACAATTTTACAAGTAATTATTTTTTTTGTTACATAAGAGTTTACACTTACATTACATATTTACAACGAAAGCAATTTAAAACAATTTACATGAATTGAAATGTACAACACTTGAATCAATCTTTAATCAACATGCATTCTTTAGTCTTGTTAGTCACTTTACCCTGCATAGTAACTGTGGGCGCGTCAGTTGCTTACAACCGACGAAATATTATATACGGCTATCCTCTCTATGCCGAAAACAGTATAACGATTCTCAAATACTTAAATGATAAATCCAATATATCCACATTTTGGAGCAATAATCTGAATGCAATTAGACAGTTAAATTCTCTATATGTGGTAATTTACTCTTCTTTTCTCTTTTTCATAGGAAACAGCCTGAAAGCAACTAAACGAAGCAGAATTCAAGATTTACTCCAGACTGTGAGGATGATACATAGGAAGCTGCAGAACACAAGTCGACTGGTTCTTCAAATTAGTCGACTGAACAGAGGAGGTTGAGTTCCGAAGCTGCGCAGTACAGTCGACTCACTCCAAAAGACAGTCAACTTGACTGACTAATTATGAATCTACAGAATTCACGACACAGTCGACTGATTCCAAAACCAGTCGACTGGCATTCAACGGGAGTTAAAAGATAAGAACATATGAAGATTCATCCTCATCCAAATCCAAATCAAAGTGAGCTGCCAAAATCCAGAAAACATATATGGGATGACTGCAAATAACAACTTCCCAACAATCAAAGTTAAAAACCCGGGATTGGCGAGTAAGAAGATCGACTCAATCCATATCAGATGCGTGAAGAGATAAGAATCTGGAGTTTAAGATATGCAGATAAGGGCAAGAGAAACTATAAGAAGAAGGGGGGATATCTATCATCAACCATCGACCAGCAAGCATTGATCTATCAGCATCGAACAAGGAAGGAGATCAAGTGCACTGAAGGACAAAATCAGTCGACTGAGAAGCAGTTCAAGTCGACTTCAAGGCTGAATATCATAATAACCAGTGTTACTTTTTCTTCTCTCTAGTTTTTGTTTTTATCGTAGAGTCATGAAGTCTAAATATTTAATCAATAAAAGTTGTAGTATGTGCAACTAATTTTATTGTTGGGTTGATTGAAACCGTAGTCATGTAATGTTTATAATCTTCTAATACACTACTTTTATCACTTATTGATTAAACCTGATTGCCTTGATCAAAATTATAATATGAATCAACATCTGTTAGAAAGTTCGTCAAATCAGTCGACTGAGAGCTAGCAACAGTCGACTGATCTGAAGAACCTGATATTATCAAGTTAGCTTATTATAAAATTGACTCTGTTATATGAGTATAGAGATGACCCATATCTTGTGCTCATGCTTGTAACACAGGAATCTTTTAGGTTCTTAGTTTAATCAACTTGAAGGATCTAGATTTGATACCAACTTCTAGAACTTTGAGTGTTTGTTATTTCCATCGTTCCTATGCTTTTTTCAAGTGCAACTTAGTAGATACCATGCTAAATAGTTAAGGAAAGAAACGAATTAGAGTAAATACCATGCCTAATTCTTGGCCTAGGGAAATCTTAACTTTAAGGAGTAGATACCATGCCCTTAAATAAACAAACATGAGTAATCAGAGTAGTGTAGAAGTTAATTTAGCATTAGTGACTATAGGTGGAGATCGTGCCCAACTACTTTAATAGACATTTGTGACTCTACTTGATCTAGATTTTAGTCTTTTCATTTCCTTTCAAATAGACTTTTAGAACAAAACTTTATAATTTTTATTTCTGTTTTATTGATTAGTGAGTTAATTACTACAATCTCTGTGGGATCGACCCTTGCTTTTCACTACGCTTCTATAAACGATTCGTACACTTGCGAGGTTTTAATTTGTGTCTACTTTATCTGTTTATTTAGATAGCTGAGACCTACAACATTAAACAAACCACAAACTTGATCACAAACAGAACTACAAGGGACTATCCTATAGATGTCGTGTTGTACGGTGCACTTAGTCCTTAATGCAGTTATGTATATTACATGACACTAATGTGCACTTGTTCAGATTCTATGCATCCCATACTACATAGGTCTAAGGGTAAGCCATTAACCGTTCTTCATCTTGTAAGATTCAATCCCTCGTCATGACTTAAACTACTACTATAACTACGATAAGTATCCTAGATGTTCTATAAATTATGAGCTCATGTCCAGACAGCCTGGAGGGAAATCCAACATCATGTCACAACGCATCATGAAGAACCTATGGACAATTCAGGCTCTGTCATGGGACATGACACCACCCACAGTCACCAAACACCCCACGAGCGTCGCCTGCGGTACGGACTCCTGGAGACATACCCACGTCATGTCACGACGCATCATGAAGACAGCCTGTGAATATTCTCACACCGTAGCTCCGAGGCCCTCCTACTCATGTTTTTCTCTTATTTTCATCATGTCTTCACTATGTATCTAGTCCTTAGTTATTTGAATCATGAACAAAATCAATTCTCTAGAGTTAGCCCTTCCACTATACCGGTCTTAACCATTTATTCAACATCACCCAAATCTTGGTCTTTTCATTTCAACATATTTTTTTTCAATGCCGGTATGAGGCTTAACTACACTCTAGTTCTCAATTTCAATTCATAATAACAAAATTGAGTCTTTATACTCATAAATTCTTTTTCACAATGAACATAATTTCTCTTCCTTTCTATGAATCAAATCTCACACATCAAGTTCAATTTCAATTCTTGTATTTCATGCTCAAAATTTCTTTTCGATAAACACATTAGATCTCATACTATAGTTTCTTTCCTTTACTTAATTCATTAGTCATAAAGTCGTATTTTTCACTCGTATACAATAATCAACTTAGTAAATAAAAGCTCATGAATAACACACTTAATTTTTTCATTCAAAACTTTCTTTTATAACTTAGCACGATGAAAATAACCATTTTTCATACAAATATCCACTTCATGCAATTCTACTTAATTCTTTGCTTCTAAACCATCTTTATTTCAGTCAAATTCTGCCCCAAATATTTTTCATTAAGCCCATATAATTTTAGAATAATTATAGTATTTTTTTCAAATTTTTATAAGCCACAAATCAATTTTTAAACCAAAAAAAATCAAAAAAAGTTTAATTCCTGCCGAAGCCAGGAATCGAACTCACGACCACAGGGTAACCAACCACCACTGCAAGCCAGAAAAGCCTAGGCGCCACACCGATACAGACTGTGGTTTAATTTAAGATAAAGTGTGTGCCTCGGTTTTCGGATTTTTGAAAAAGGGAAAAAACAAAAGGCTCACGCCAAGCTTCGAACCCAAGACCACCAAGCCCAGACCCACGACTACAGTACCGAACCCAAATGCACCGGCTAACCAATATGGCCAAGTGACTAATCTGATATGGTTTTAGATTACTGGGGTTATAATCTAGGTCTCTGTTTTTTTCGAATTTTTACAAACAAAAAAAAGAATGTTTTTGAGTTCTCTTCTTCTCCAAATTTATTCAAAAACTCCAGATTTTATTTTTCATCTCAGTACAGCATTTCAGTAGATTAAAATTTGATTTTTAATACAAAAAACTTAATTTGCTCTTTAGTTCATTTTGTTCTTCAATTTTGAATTTAGGGGAAAATAAGCATAATCTCCTTCTAAATTACACCTAAAATTTTCCTAGATCACTTATAATATTTTTATTAACATTGTACAATTATCTCAATAATAAATTTCCTTTTTCATGTCATATAACAGTTCAATAGTTAAAAATTACATATTTCCATAGTTCTTTCTTCAATTATTCAACATACAAGCATGTCATCTTAATTTAGTACATAACAATCAAATAGAGCATGGTAGCATGGTAAACATCTACATTAATAAATCATAATTTTTGCAATCAATTTAACACTCCTTTAACATACATTCAAACTAATAGCAAATTGTCTCATTTTCATAACGCATGACTAATTTTGTTAAAGTTTCTTCTTAATTAATCAACCACATCCTAGCATGATGTCTAATTAGAAGTTTAAGAGAACCACCCACCTTAAATGGAGAGAAAAATCAATTAAACTCCTAGAGATCTCCTACAACGAACGAGTGAAGCCTTCTCCTCCTAGATCAAGCCACAAAAGCCACCTCCTCCTTGATCAAGCTAGAACCCGTGCCACTCCCTTCTTGATCCTTGAAAATGCCGGCCTCCTCATTGGATTGAAGAACACACACAAACACTCACTCTTTACAACTCACAGAACTCCTCAATCTTTTGCCTTACCAACTTGTATTTTTTTTCTCTCTTTCTTTTTTTCAACTTTTAGGTGTAAGAAGAACTAGTGTAGGGGGGGGTGTATTCATACAAATTTTTAGGGTGAATGGAGGGCTAGGATTAGATCAAATGGTTAAAGATTAAGGGTCTAGATGCACTAGGGATTTATAGAAACTACCCATGATGAACAACCACCTCTCCACCACTTCCATCTTTCCCACTCTCTCCTATCCTATCTGGCCATGGGTGAAAGGTGTGAAATGCACACCCCATTGCACGCACGTGCCACCGAGTGTCCCCCATTTACAAATTTGTTCATGTGACAAAAATTAATTGTCCATGAAAAGAGTCTACACTACAAGTTAGACCAATTAAAAGAGAATTAAGTTAAATGGGCTCACCAATTGAGCCAATTTAACCATGGGCTTAAATAATTTAATTAATTAATTAATAGAGTGGGCTTAAAAGAGACAATTAGGCTTAGATTTTAATTAGGCTTTTAAAGAGAATAATTTTTTGGAAAGTAAAGAGAACAAATATTATATAAGAAAAAGAAATTATACAAATAAAATTATACGTGCAAAACACGTAAAATACAAAATCTTCATAAATCAAATCTAGGGTGTTACAATTTTAATTTTTTTTGGAAATTTTAATTAATTTTCTGAATTTAATAATTATTTTTGTATTTTTAATCATTTTTTGATTTAAAAAAGATTTAGGGGATTTTTTATTATTAATTATCAAACCTTGTCGCGCATTTTGGCGTGATCTGCATCGCTGATCAGCCCTAGGCTCGCTCGCTGATAGGTTTAGGCTGATGAGAGGAGAGTGAAAGGGAGAGAGGTGATCTGGAGCATGGATCTCGCTCGAACGCGCATTTTGGAGGGATCCCAAGGTTGTGAATTAAGCATAGGGTTTATGGAAGAAAGGGGCAACATGGATGAATCATGTGCATCCATATTGAGCACGCACAACCTTCTTGGAGATTTGATGATCCACGAACGCTACGAGCGTCGCGAGTGCCCCCTAGTTCGGCCGACGATTTCACCAAGCTATGGGCCTTTGAACTTGGCCAAGCTATGGTTTTGCTTCGCCGCCGAGCTATATGCACCACCTTCTCCCTGTGCTATGACTTCGCCGAGATCTGGGGATCGTTTTTTTTGAACTACTGTGTCGAGCTTTGGTGGTGTAACACCCCGTAATTTCTAAAGATATAATATGTAATAGTATATAATATATATATATATATAATAAAGGGGGACAACGTAATGGTATTTAAGTGGAAAAGAGGGGGGCCCACGAGTTGAGAAGCAGCAGGTAACAATGCTATGGGGTGAAGTCAGCGGTGACGTCACCATGGGGGCCCGCCTATTTGGAGCAGTGAAGGCTACTGTGCAGCTGCACTGATGTGGCATGGGGCCACCTGCGGGTTTCTGCTTTCTTTCTCAGGGAGAGAGAAAAAAGAGAGGATTTGAATTGTCCCATATCGGAAATAAAAATAGATTAATTAAAATATAAATATATTATCCTGGGATTAGAGGTCACCAATAAGCTATAACACCTTTTATGAGACACCTGTAGTGGACAGTTGTACTATAAATAATAATTTGTCTGATATAAATAATAAAATTTTCTGAGTATTGGGGTGGGGCGTTACAGGTGACGCTTCGGTCTCGACTTCTCATTCGTTGAACCACCTCGTCCAGTCCTGCCTTAGGCAGAGTTAAAGTCATCAAGCTTCGGGATCGCCTTGCCAATCTATGTAGATATTTTCATCGAGCTACGAGCTCTTCCATCTCTCATCTTTGCCGAGCTATGATGATGGCGGTCGTCATCGAGCTATAAGCTCCTATGCCAAGCTACAGGGGATTATCTTTCTAAGCTCTGATCTCCTTTACCGAGCTACGTGTAAGTTGCCGAGCTATGGAGCTTTGTGGGTGGTGGCCGAGCTGTTAGAGAGTGGTCATCGTGCTATGAAGCTTTTAACACCATCGAGCTATGGGGTTCTCGATTTCACTGTGCTATGAAACTCCTCATTCACCGAGCTATTGAGCTTTGTGGATGGTGACCGAGATTCGAGAGAGTGGTCGCCCAGCTATGAAGCTTTTAGCCCCTCCGAGCTATGGGGCTCTTGATTCCTGCTGAGCTATGTGGCTCTCGATTCCGCCGAGCTATGGACTTGGACTACTTCGGGGTTCAAAAATCCATATGTTGAAGCCTTAGTCGGGGTGTAGTTAAGTTTGAAGTTGGTGTTCGAGTATGATGAGTTGAGGTTCCGGTTACGAATTCGATGTTGGCACTTTAAAGCTGAAGCTTTTAATCGGGAAGGAGGTGGAGCTTGGTCGATGGTGGCACCTTTGTCGTCAGCTTTGAACTTGGCGGTGGTGAGGAGCGAAGGCGGCGCTTGGGTTCTGAAGAAGAAGTTTCGAAGAAGAAGCCAGGGTTTGGGTTTTGGATTTTAGGATTCAGGTTTTGGAGTGGTACTGGGTTTGGACCCGGACCCGAATTCCCTTTAACCTGTGCTAGCGGGTTTGGATTTCGCATCCGTGAACCTGTTTAGCTTTAACACTCTTTTCTTCTTTTCTCTTGGATTTTGTTTGTGGGTTTGATTTATGCCTGTCAACTCGTTTTATTGAGCGGTCTACCACGTTAAATTGCTTCTTTGTTGACCAAACATTGTTTCGTTTGCATGTTTTGTCGATTGAATATATTGTCGTGTTTTTTTGAACCTCTCTTTCATTGATTAAGCATTGTATTGTACGCTTGTTTTTTCAATCGAGCGTTTCATCGTTAAATGAGTGTTTTGTAGCTAACCTAGAAGAGTTGTTGTAAGAACGAACTTGGAAGGCGGTCGGACAATGGTCTTGCTGTTTGATCCCATCAAGTTTAGAGATACAACTCTGAGACGGAGTTGAGCGTAGAGCTTACTATTTGATCCCATCAAGTTTGGAGAGATAACTCTGAGATGGAGTTGATGTAGAGCTTGCAGGTTGATACTGACGAGTTTGTAGGAGGGACAACTCTGAGAGGTGCTGATGTAGAACTCGCCATTTGATCCCGACAAGTATGGAAGAGCAATTCCATAATCGAGTTGATGTTGGGAAATGCTGTTTGCTCCCAGCAAGTTTGTGGAGACAAATCTTATACAGATTTGTACGTTGGGTCTTATCGTTTACGCCCGAAAAGTTTTGAGAGAACTCTGTGACGGAGTTGTACATTGAGCTTGTCGTTTGTGCCCAGCAAGTTTGGAGAGATAACATTAGGACAGAGTTGATGTAGAGCTTTTCTGATACCAGAATGTTTGGAGAGAGCCCTATGAAGGAGTTGAACATTGAACTTGATATTTGCGCCCAACAAGTTTGGAGACAACTATGTGATGGAGTTGAATGTTGAACATGCCGTTTGCACCCAACAAGTTTGAAGAGACAACTCTGAGACGGAGTTGGTCGTTTGAACTCCTTGTTTGTTCCCAACAAGTTTGTGGTGTAAACTTTAGGCGAAGTTGAAAGTGGAGCTCGTTGTTTCATCCCAGTGATTTGTAAAGACAACTCTGAGGTGGAGTTGAACATTGAGCTTGCTATTTGATCCCAGCAAGTTTATAGAGAACTCTGCGACGGAGTTGGATGTTTGAACTTGTTGTTTTCTCCCAACAAGTTTAGCAAGAAATCTATGACGGAGTTAGACGTTGAACTTTTCGTTTTTGCCCAACAAGTTTTGTAAAGGAAAATCTATGATGAAGTCGATGTAGAGCTCAACATTTGTTCTGGACAAGCTTGGAGGGGCAACTCCTTAATCGAGTTGATGTGGAGCTTGCCGCTTGATCCAGACAAGTTTGTAGGTGGGACAATCCCGGCAAGTTTGGAGAGACAATTCTACGATAGAGTTGCACATTAAAGCTGTTGTTTGTTTCCACCAAGTTTGTAGGGGCAACTCTAGTCGGAGTTGAACGCTGAACCTGCCGTTTGATACAAGCGAGTTATAGAGACAACCGTGAGACAAAGTTCGTTGTTTGAACTTACTTTTTGTGTAACACCCCACAAAATTGATTTATGACAATTTTGCTCATGTGGGTTATACACATGTATTTTGTACCATTACGTATAATATCCGTAACATTATAAAATTTTCTACGTATTTTGTATTTCTATTGTTATATATATATTTTTTGTTCTCTCGAATTCAGTAATGTATTTGAATTTATTTCGGTCTTCTATTGAAATTTAAACTCAAATATTTTAATATTTTATTTTTACGTGCATTGCACGTGTTGGCGGTATATTTTTAATATGTAAAATTAATGAAGTAAGTATGTTAAATTTTATTTTATGGGAGGTTGGATTTGTAATAATCCATAGTATGGTTAATTTAACCCATTTTAACAAATAAATGATGTTACTT
This sequence comes from Hemerocallis citrina, assembly GCA_017893485.1. Taxonomy (NCBI): domain Eukaryota; kingdom Viridiplantae; phylum Streptophyta; class Magnoliopsida; order Asparagales; family Asphodelaceae; genus Hemerocallis; species Hemerocallis citrina. The sequence goes on along the minus strand of CM030358.1, from coordinate 444,642,824 downwards.
TTTTAATAATGTAAACATATGCTTAATTAAACACATTCATAATAATTAGATTTTGTATGCACATAACCCATGCACATCCCACATCCCATTTGACCGGCCACTTGTTTTAAAGGGGTTTAATTATGATTAAATTGAATTAGTATAAATTGGTGTATTAGTAGGTAGTTATTAAGAGTATATTGGTGGTTTTAATAACTTCCATTCACCTTTTAAAAGGCCATACCTCTCTCTCTCTATATATATATATAAATATATATACTAGGTTTGCCCGTTGACACGTGCCTACGACACGTCTTCGAAACGGTGCACCTTGTTTAATTATATAAAATAGTTTTGGAGGTCCAACAAATTAATTGAAGTAGCAAACATAGAGCAAAAAATATATTATATGATTTTTTTGATTTTTTTTGAATTGTTTTTAAAGTTTTTAAAATTTAAAATTTTTTTAGTTTTTTAATTTTTTAAAAATTTTAAATTTTTATTTTTTTAATTTTTTGAATAGAAGAGGGAGGGAAAGAGAGAGAGAGAAAAAAAATATAGGAATTGTTTTGGGTGGGAGATTTGAATTTCAGTTTTGAGGAGAATTTTTGGGGGGAAAATATGTTTTGTAAGATTAGATCTAGGCCTTTGATTTTTGGGGGATTGAAGGAGAGCCACTTGATAGCTTTCTTTGTATTTTATTATATATATATATATATATATATATATATATATATATATATATATATATATATATATAAATTTAGACCACTGACCAATATTAGTGCGGAGAGTTGAGTTTTGTTGTTGTTGTTGTTTTTTTTTTAAGTGTGTGTGCAAATTCATTATCCTAGTATGGAGCTTTGGAGTTGAGGAGAAGAAGGCTTATGGAGAAACTTGTTTGCAAAAAATTCGTCAAAGGTGGGTGTTTCCTTGGTTTCTATAGTTTTCTTGAGTAGGATTATGTCATGTTATATAAATAGAAATCATGTTGTGTAGCTTTAAATTCTTTTTAGATTATAAATTAATTTTTTGAATTAAATGCATGCTGATTGATTTAAGTTCAATTGAGATTATAATAAAAGAAAAGAGAAATCCGATATCTTGTGCTAAAATTGTATTTTTTTTTTATCATTTTTTAATGTGAGAATGCTCTATAATTACTAGCAAAAATTTTAAGTAGAAATGAACATATTATCTAGAAAAATTGTAGGAGATGTAATTGTGGAATTGCTTTGCTTGTATTAGTATGAATAGATTATGTTATTGTCTTATGTTGATGTTTAATTTAGATAGATGTAGTTGTGGAAATTATGAATATTGAATTTCCATATTATTATTCTTTGTGATGTGATTGAAATATAGAACTCAAATTTTACAAGTTAAGAATTGGTGTTTTGATGTTAAAATAATAAAAATGTGGTAGGGAGCAATAAATTATATTCACATTCCTGAGAAGATTTTGACAGCTTTAGAGGCTTGAGAGCTTGATTTTTGTGTTTGGAGTTAGTCGTTGTGTACAATACTCAGATCGTGGGTTCGATCCTACCTGAGTGCAAGTTGATTTTTTTATTTTAAAACTATTTGGAGTGATAAGTGGTCCATATTAATTAATTGAGAGCAGGTTGACGGAATTATAGGATTGGAAATCTGGTTTGTGTGTGTGATTTGGGTGTAGGTGGTCTCGGGTTTGAGTCCTTGGGAGCTTTATTCTTTTTCAAATTCTTAAACTCTTATAAACAATGGACAAAAACATATAGAAAATTTTGTGAGACCTTTTCTACACAAACAGTGGGTTGGAACTTGGTCAATGGGTGCAGATTAGGGTGCTCGTTGCACTTTGGTTCAAAACCTGGGGTTCCCTTTTGTTTAAATAAATTATTTTTTTAAAATTTTACTTTGGTAAAGGACTTTTAATGTATTATTAAATTAATTTGAAGGAGAATATATATAAATTAGAAGCTTATTTGGGGTTTTAGTTAAACTACAAAAATTAGAGTTGACTAAAAGAGTGAAATTTTGATTGTTTTAATCTAGATTTTTCTAGAATTTATATCGTTTTAAATTGAGTTTAATTTGGATTTGATTTAAATTATTTTGGCGAATGAATTAAGAGTTAACCAAAGTATGGGTTTGGAAAAAGACTTGTGCTATTTGGTAAAGTTTATCACTATAAAATCTTATTGAAATTTTATTATAACGGGTAAGAAATTATCTAGTTGTTTGAGATGGATAAACTGAAAGAAATGAAAAGAGAATAAAATGACTTATAAATGAATGAATGAGAACTCTATGAAATGAGGTTGAGAAGAACATAAATTGAGGTATAATTTTGGAATAAGTGGATTCTAGAGGCTGAGCGAGATCCAGGGTGTCAGCAGGTTATAATTTGTGAAAATTTGAGAAGTGGCCAATGTAGACCAACGTTCTCAGGTGATTTTGTTTAAGTCCGGTAGGATTAGCTAGCTCTAGGTCATATTTATTATGTTTGAATTTTAAGGGTAGGCACTAGATGAGAGATATGATGAAACTTGAGAAAACGTGAGTATGAGGGACTAGAGTGATCCACGGGGTAAGGTGTTCTCTATTTATTTCCAGATATGAGTGAAATAGTCTCCAAATTATCCGAGGAAGGAGTCCAGTCTCCAGAGTTCTGGGACGAGTGCGACGCTCATGGGGCATTCGTGTGATGGGGGTTCCAAACTGACCTACAGAGTGAGGTATTCTCCATTTATTTCCCGGTTGTGAATGAAATAGTCTTTAGATTATCTGAGAAATGAGTCTGACCTCCAGAGTTCCGGGAAAAGAACTAATACTCATAGTAGGTCTAAATCCCAATTTTTGTCATGGTTCTAGGTTTGCATAGCGAGGGATCAAATCCTATAATGAGGAGTATCTTAATGTCTTGCCCTCAGACCTATGTAGTATGGAATGTATAGATACGCATTAGAGTTTGCATTGCACACATAAGTATTTGAATTAGTCATTAGGGTCATATCATATACTGAAATGCTTAGGATAGTCACTTTTCATTTTGTTTTGCATTCAAATTTGTGATTGTTAAATTGAGAATCAATGTATTATAGCATTGCATCAGTTTTATGCAATTGACGTGCTCGCAGTTATCAAATTTTGCAGGACTCGGATTAGCGAGCTATGTGGGCATGAGTTTGGTGGCGATGGCTGTTGCAGGATTGAAGACGTTTGATGTTATAAACTATATTTATTTTTGTAAATTTCCGCTCCATATTGTAAAGAATAATATTGTACTGAAAAAGTTTTTAAATTTCTTGTATTTTTGTACGAAAATGATGTAAAGATCCTAGATGTGCTACGAATTACCTGTGTTTGGAATTCGGGGCATTACAGTTTGCACCTAGCAAGTCCTGTAGAGATACCATATGGCGGATCTGACATTTTGGACTCATTGTTTGCGCCCAACGAGTTTGTAAAGATAATCCTAGGATGGTGTTGCATGCCGAGCCTATTGCAAGAAGATGAGGGGTTGTTGAAAGAGCTTAAGCGATAAGCGGGGCACTGAACTAGTTCAGAACATTGAACTCGTTGTTTGGAGTCGATGAGTTGTTAACGGAGCTCAAACAAAGAATAGGGCGTTGAACTCCTCATATGGAGTTAATACGTTGTTGATAGTAAGAGAGCAAGACATTGAACTCATTGTTTGGAGCCAACGAGTTGTTGATATAGCTAGCACGGTGATCAGAGCGTTGAGCTCATTGTATGGAGCCAGCAAGTTGTTCATGGATCTCGAGCGGAGAGCAGAGCGTTGAACTCGTTGTTTGGAGACAACGAGTTGTTGAGGGAGCACAAGTGGTGAGCAAGGCATCGAACTTGTTGTTTGGAGCCAACAAGTTGTTGATGGAGCTCGACGAAGAGTAAGACATTGAACTTGTTGTTTGGAGTGGATGAGTTTTTGATGAAGCCTGAGCGAAGCGCAAGGTGTTGAAATTGTTGTTCGGAGTTAACGAGTTGTTGGCCGGTGGAACTTAAGTAGCATGCGGAGTGCCGAACTCATTTTGTGAAGCAAATGAGTTGTGGGTGTTCTGGAACTTCTTAATATTGAAGTCACTTGTGTTTGTTCAGTGTTGAAGTGAGTCAATTCTTCTCTTTGCTGACAAGTAGTTGTGTACATCGAATAAAGTTCTTGAGACAATGAGCTTTCTCTCCTTTCTGACACGCTGCACTTGATGGTGTTGGGACACGTCTGTTTGCACAGTGCTTCACGCGAGACAGAGTTGGAGCCTACTCAGGTGATGGTGGTAGGATAACCTGGAGCTTGCCCGTCTATGGAAGACTTGTCTTGAATTTTATCGTCAAGAGTTGCGGCCACCCTGGGAAGTTGTTAACCGGTGGGAGGCATTGTTTGCAAGACTTTTGTAGCGATTCTTAAGCATGAAAGGTAGACTCATTGTAATTCTGCAGTTGTAATGAGATTTATTGTTGAGAATGATAGGTCATCGACTGAGTTCTTTGTAGCTCAATAACAGAGTCTCAAGTATGTTGTGTATAGTTACCAAACTGTCGATGATGTGCATAATATTTGAGGGAGTTTAGAACTTATCCGTCTTGTACCTAGCTAGTTGTAGGAGCAACTCTGAGGGAATGCTATTTTCTAAATTTGCTGTATGGGTCGTCCAAACAATTGTCGGAGTCACATCGAGTGATGAGTTGAACTCTAAGTGTTGCTTTTGCAAGTTTTACGGGAGTAACTACAATCCATGATTTTTGACCTCTAATATGTCTCTAAGAAATTTTAACTAGTTTCAGGAACAGATCGAATGGCGAAGCGAACTCTTAATTTGCTTCAGTGCAAATTGCTAGAGTAACATCGAGCGATTGGTATGGATTCCTAACTGGTTAGTATAAGTATTAACAGGTTGCAGGAGCAGATTGAATGACGAGTTGAACTCCAGATTTACTTTGTCGCAAGTTGCTAAAGTGACATCGAGCTATGGGTATGTAACGCCCCGAATTCCAAATTACTGAATTCGAGATGTTCTTCAGGATCTTTTCACTTTTCTCGAGTACAATTTTACAAGGAAATTTCAAACTTTTCTTTTTACATCAGAGTTACAACATCTTACATTTAAATTTACACAGCGGAAGCAAAATATACAACATTTACATAAATGAACAACAACATAATGAGATCTTTATGCATCCATTCCTCTTTACATGTAATTTATCCTGCATACAAAACTGTGGGTACGTCAGTTTATTCAACCGACGATAATTATACATGGCCATCCTCTCTATGCCAGAAACAGTATAATGAATCTCATTTCTTAACAAATCACAATCTTGTTCATAATAAGCATGTAAAATCAAAAGGGAACTTTTAGAGATGTCGTGTCGTGATTGTGCACTTAATCCTTAATGCAATTATTTAATTTTTCACATGACACTAATGCACACTTGTTCGAATTCTATGCATCCCATACTATATAGGTTCGAGGGCAAGCCTCTTAATCGTTCTTCATTTTTTGTAGGGTTCAATCCCTCGCCATGACTTACTCTACTTCTGTAAATTCAATGAGTATCCTAGATGATTCTATGAGTACAAGCATGTATCCTGGCCCCTGGAGTAGAATTTCGCGCCATGTCTTGACTCGTCAAGCATGCATTCTGCAACAATTCAGCCTCCTCCCTGAACACAATCCTCTTGCAGTCACCAAAGGATCCCATGAGCGTGACTAAAGTGCGATCATTACTGAGTTGTGCCCGCGCCATGTCTTGACTCGTCAAGCATGCATTCTGCGGCTCACACACCCGCACCGTACCCTAGCTCTCATACTCATGTTTTTCTCTCACCTTCATCACCTCCACACTATGTATTAAAGTTACATTAGAATCATGAATAAAAATCAAGCTCTAGAGTTAGCCTCTCCATCAACCGGACTTATCATTTCATTTCACTTGACCAACCTTGGTCTATTTCTCAACATCATTTCATTTCACTGCCGGGGAGACTTAGCTACTCCTTCGTTCAATTTCAATTTCACAATATCCAATTGAGCATCATCAGCTCATCATTCATTTTAGAGTCTCACAGACTTTCTCATCATGATTTAGCCTTTCATAATTATTCATTTAATTCTCAATTCTCATCTATGATTCATTTCACATAATTCATACAGCCATAAACAGAGTCCATCGACTTAAATCATAAGGTTCACAATTACCAACAGCAAATAACATGAATTCAAATATAACAAAGTCCACTCTGTACAGTCGACTTGGAAGAACACCAGTCGACTTATACAGTCACATACAGGTTCCTCAAAAATGCTCGGGATAGTCGACTGTTGTACTCAACCAGTCGCCTGTCCCGCAACTTTCCATGTTCACAATATTTGTCCATATGACAGTCGACTGTTCATAGATCAGTCGTCTGTCTTGGAGATTTCAAATAGCACAATTCTAAGTCCAGATCAGTCGACTTGCTACACGCATTCGGTCGACTGGACAGATCCATTTTCCATTAAGGAAATTATTTACAGTTCTTACATGTACTTGCATCATGATGTCAATTTACAGTATACGTAAATTCATGTTTCATAAACAGGGTCTCTTATTGTCCAGTAGCATTACAACATGAATGTTCAGTTACTAATATGCTCTTTCTTTAGAGAAGAATACTCTAAACATGCATTCACATAGTTCATACTTTCTTACGACAATGAAGATATAAATCTCAAGTCATCATACTGGGTCTACATAAATAAAATATCTTTATTCATGGAACTTTCAAACAGTCATATTCAGATTGAAGCACCAGTCGACTTAACACAACATCAGTCGACTGCTCCGACAATTTAAGTTATTAATCACCATTAGTTCTTTTCATTCATTTACCTTCCCTCCATCATATGTGTCACAGGGAAAAATATACATATAATAATCACACCATCATGTCTATTTGCACACATTTTTATCAGCACATTATGAAAAGTAGTGTCTCGTACCAGTCGGCTGTCTCACATGGCAGTCGACTGTACCGACAGTCTCGTTCTCAATACTAATAGCATGTTCAAGCAATTTCAACTACATTCAATTCACTTTTGTAACATGGTATCAATCATAGTAATTATAGTATCATTCCTACATTAGAAGTCCTGAGAAACACCCACCTTATATGAAGAGATAAACGAAATCCCGCAAAAACTCTTCAAAGTAGAGAACGCCTTCTTGCTCCTTTGCTCCACACCGAGCTCCTCAGCAATGCTGCTTGCCTCCACAGAAAAGCTCCTACACAAACTCACAAATACACTCACTTACAATAATAATCTTAGAAAATTTTAGTGTAAAAGGGATAGGGAAATAGGAGGGGTATTTATACTAGGAGATAAATAGAATGGAGGGTTAAGATACATTGGGGAGTTGGAGAATCAAGGGCTGAGATCCAATCGGGAGTTGAGAAACTACCCACACCTCAAGAGTAACTACCCATGACTCAAGTCCATCACTTCCACAATCCGGCCAAGCTTGTGTCTTGTGCACGTGTACATGGAGTGCACGTGTACACACAAACCCCACTCCATAAAATGCACATCAATACCCGGAAAAAGAAGAAAAAGATGCTACACATACAAGTTGTAGGAATTTAAATAAATAAAAGGTTAAGTTTACGGGCTTAAGTTCATTTGGGCCAAAATAAATATTTTAAAAAGAGAAAATAAACATATTAACATTGGGCTTTAAGGAAAATATTTTATAGGGAACAATATACTTTATCCATCATGGAGAAAATAATAGTCACATGCTACACAAGCATACCATAAAAAGAGAAATAAATAATCTTTATGTATTAAGAAAAATCGGGGTATTACAGGGTATGGACTCCGAACCCATCGTTGATGCGTTAATGGATTGTAGGTTCAGATTGAATGGCGAAGCGAACTCTGAACTTGCTTTATTGCAAATTGCTAGAGTAACTTCGAGCCATGGGTATGGACCCCGAACCCGTCTTATGAGGAGCTTCTAATGAGTTTTTGATACCGTTGTTGAAGTAGGCTTGGTTTTTAACTCATTGTATCCATCCGTTGATTTGTACAAGAATTTTAAAAATATTAATACAAAATTTTATTGGAAAATAAAACTAAGCGGGTTCTCTAGTGGTTGGCCGTTATTACACGCAGTGACCGGCAGTGAAAGTCGTCTTTATTGAAAGGAAAGATAAACTAAATGGTTGCTCTAGTGGCTGACCTTTATTACAAATTTTAAAAGTTCTACTGTTAAAAGAGGGCATTTAAGACGTTCTCGTTGTACTTCATGAGGTGCTTTACGTTCCAAGTTATGGGTATTTTCTTCCCCCCCAGGTCTTCAAGTCGATATGACCCTGGGAAAATCACTTGAGTGACCTTGTAGGCCCCTCCCAGTTGGGAGAGAGCTTTCCTTTTCTTCGTGGGTTCGAGATTTCGAGTCTACGCAAGACGAGGTCCCCCTCTTTCAGATTGGTGGGGTAGACTCTTTTGTTATAAAACTTCTCGACGCTTTGCAATTAAATGTTCCTCTGTATGGCCAATCTTTCCTATACTTCTTCAACGATGTCGAGATGGGCTCGTAGAATGTTGGAATATTTCTCTTCATTGAAGGAAAGAAGATGAGGAGAGGGCAATCCAACTTCCAAGGGGATAAGGGATTCCGAGCCGTAGGCGAGGTTGAATGGCGACTCCCCCGTTGGTGCCCGCTTTGTGGTTCTGTAAGACCACAACACACTTGACAGCTCTTCAACCCAGAGACCTCTCGCGACCTCTTCTAGTCTCTTCTTAAGGCCATCTAGAATATGTTGATTTGCATTTTTAACTTGGTCGTTAGTTTGGGGATGCGAGACTGAGGCGAAGCGCTGAGTGATTCCCAAACCTTACAGAACTGGCAAAAATTTTTGCCAGTGAATTGTGTGCCATTATCGGAGACGAGTATTGGGGGGATCGCAAATCTGCAGACAATGTTCCTCTAAATGAATTGTTTGATTTTCTGCTCTGTGATAGTGGCTAGCGGCTCTGCTTTGACCCACTTTGTGAAGTAGTTGGTGACAACCAATAGGAAAATTCTTCGGTCAGTTGCTAGCGAAAATGGTCCAAGCAAGTCTATTACCCACATGGAGAAGGGGATGAGGCTAGCCATACAGCTGAGGATTGCTTAAGGTCATGCTTGATTGCTGAATGCTTCTGACAAGAGTCGCACTGGCGAACATATTCTTGCGCGTCACTGAGCAGCATGGGCCAATACTACCCATGATTGAGTTTCTTTTGTGCGATGGATCTTGCCCCTTGATGGCAGCTGCATTCCTTCATGTTGTTCTTTGAGGGCGTACTGCGCTTCCTCTGGAGTGAGTCATCTAAGTTAGGGATTTCCATCAACTATGGTGTATGAGCATTTGTATAGGAGTTCTTACACGATAGTGTATCTCTCTGCCTTTGTTCGAATCTTCCTTGCTTCTTTTCTATCTTCACGGAGGATTCCCTTGTCAAGGAAATCAACCAGGGGTTTCATCCAACAATCTTCTGACATTTCGGGTGTGATGGCCATGAGCTCCTACACTTCCTCCTCGATGCTCGACTTGAGAAGAACCTCAATGAGAACCGTGTGGTCATGCCCATCGAGAGATGAGGAAGCTAACTTAGAGATGACATATGCTTGCCCATTTTGCTCGCGGGGTATGCGAGTGACATTAGCTTATCCGAATGTTGTCAGGAGTTTCTTCACTTGTGACAAGTACTTGGCTATGTGATCTTCCCTGGCTTCATACTCGCCTTGGACTTGGTTGACGATTGACTGGGAGTCGCTAAACATCTCGATTCTACGTACGACCGCTTCTCGTGCTAACCGGAGACTGGCAATCAATGCTTATTTTCAGCTTTGTTATTGGATGCAGGGAAATTAAGGTGCAATGAGTATTGCAGAATAAACTTATCAGGCCCAAGCTAAATAATTCCTGCTCTGCTTTCTTGGAGGCAAGAGGACCGATCTACATATACTTTTCAAAGCGGGGGGGGGGGGGGGGGGGGGTTTGCTTTTTCCAAGGGGGAATCGGTGAAATATTTCTCTAAAAGAAATGGAATGTCTAATTCCAAAAAGAAGTAATTTTCTTTCATGAGGTATAACTAGCAATTTCTTTTTATCTGTTACGGATGGTGGTTTACAAATTAAATTCAACCATGGCCTGGGCCTCGATGGCCGTTTTTAGTCGGTAGCTGATGTCGTGTTGACTCAATTCAATGGACCACTTCATTAATCTTCTGGAACTTTCCGATTTAAGGAGCAATTTCTTGAGAGGCTGATCAGTGAGAAAAAATATGGAATGCACTTGGGAATAGGGGAGAAGTTTTCGAGCTACTGCAACCAGTGCATAGGCCATCTTTTCCATCTTCAAGTAAGAGAGTTCTGCATTGTGGAGTACCTTGCTCACATATTAGATTAGTTTTTGAACCTTGTCTTCTTCTCTGAATAAGACGACACTAAGAGTCTGGTCGGAGGTGGCTAAGTAGAGGTAAATGATTTCGCCTAGCTCAGGCTTGCTCAGGAGCTGAGGGTTGACGAGGTATGCTTTGAGTTGTTTGAAGGCGATCTGTTGGTCTTCCCCCCACCCGAAACCTTTCACGCCCCATAGAATTTTGAAAAATGGCAAACATTTCTCCCCAGACTTAGAGAGGAATCGGCTGATGGCGACCAAGTGGCCGGTTAATTTCTGCACTTCTTTGACCGTAGTCGAGTGAGACATGTTGCGAATTGCCTGGATTTTCTTGGGATTGGCTTCGATTCTCTTTTGACTAACCATAAAGCCTAGGAATTTTACCAGTGGATACTCCGAAAATGCATTTTGTAGGATTTAGACGCTTGTTATGCTTGCGCAATTCTTCGAATGCTTCCTGTAGGTCGGTGACGTGGTCTTCCTTTTTGAGGCTTTTGACTAAAATATCATTCACGTATACTTCCATGTTCTCGCCGATTTGATTCTTGAAGACTTTATTTACCAGACGTTGATAAGTAGCATCGACATTTTTCAGGCCAAAAGACATAACTTGATAGCAGTACAGCCCCTGACCCATGATGAAGGACATCGTTTGGAGTGTCTGGTGGAAACACTTGGATCTGATTATACCCAGAAAATGCATCCATGAAAGTTAGGAGTTCATGACCCGACGTGGCATCGATCAATGCGTCTATGCTGGGGAGTGAGAACGGGTTTTTCGGACAAGCCTTGTTAAGATCTGTAAAATCTATGCACATTCTCCAGTTACCGTTAGCTTTCTAAACCATCACCAAACTAACCACTTTGGATAGTTAACTTCTTGGATGAAGTGTGTGGCTAGGAGTTTGTCGACTTCTTCTTTGACCGCTTGGTGCCTATCTAGAGCAAATATGCGGCGTCGTTGCTGAACAGGCTTAGCATCTGGACTCACACTAAGATGATGCATGATTAGGTCTCTAGGAATTCTTGGCATGTCGGCTACGGTCCAGGCGAACAAGTCTTGATTTTCACTTATACAGTGACGAGTCACTCCTTGAGTTGGAGAGGAAGGGTCTTACTGAAGTGAAAACTCTTGCTCTGATCCTCTTGAGAAAAAGGGATATCATCTAATTCATCCATGAGCTTTGAGTTCACATGACTTCTTGCTGGCGGGGGTTTGATGGTATCAAGTGGAAGAATTGAGCTGCCCATGGTGGCACTGACATGCTCGCGCTGCCTCTTGGTTTCTCACTACCTGGCCTATGCCTACTACTGTTGGAAACTTTATTTTCATGTGAAATGCGGAGGCAACTGCATGGAAAGTTGCTAGGCCTGGGCGGCTAATTATTGCAATGTACGCGACTTTAATGTTGACTACCATGAAGTCCAATGCCTCTGTCCGAGTTGCTTAGGCTTTTCCTACCGTCACGTCGAGTGTGATGATTCCCTCAACTTGGACTGGTGCGCCTGAGAAGCTATGAAGTGTATAACCGGTTGGCTTGAGGCGATATCGTGGGAGCTTTAGATTATCGAATGTATTTATGAAGAGGATGTTTACAGAGCTGACTTTATCTACGAGGATACGTTGCACCTTTTAATTTTTCATGCATAATTGATAGCCAGTGCGTCACAATGAGGTGTTTTGACACCCTCGAGGTCTTTATCGGAGAATGATACCGAGGGGTCCAAACTCTTTGCAGGTGAAGCATTATATACTGAATTAACTTCCCTCCTGAAGGCTTTGCGGGAGGAGTTGTAATCTCCCTCATTGGACCTCCATGAATAGTGTGGAGGATGGCCATGTGTTTAGAGTCTTGCGATTTGGACGACCTCTCTTGATGCTTATTAGTCCTGCGGGGCGAGAGTTTTCGACGTGGTTATCTTTCTGAACAAACTTGGAGAGATAGCCTTACGAATCAGGGCATCCATTTCATCTTTAAGGGCTCGGCAGTCGTCAGTGGTGTGTCCATGTTCCTTGTGAAATGCGCACCACTTATTTCTGTCTATTCTTTTCCTAGCCATTGACATCTTGGGAGGAGGGCGGACTATCCCATCCTTTTAAACTGCCATTAGGATGACATACACACTTGCATTCAGGAGAGTGAACTTGTCGAAGAAGGGTGTTGGAGGAGGAAGACATTTACCTACGCCGTCTTTCTGGAACTTCTTGGGTGCTTCCTCGTTTGCATTCTTCCGTTTGTTCCCGTAAGGTGACTCTTTCTTAAATTGTGGACTGAGAGCTTCCTCGACTTCGATGTATTTTTCATTCCTTTCTAGAAGCTCAGTGAAATATTTTGGAGGCTTCTTCGCAAGGGAAACTTTTAGTTCTTTACGAGTGACGTTGTGGCGGAAAGCTATAGCCGCCACTGAAGAGTCCAAGGAATAGATCGACCTTGCTTCGACTGTGAAGCATTGGACGAAGTCATTTAGCAATTCACCTTCCTTTTGCTTCAATTCCAATAGGGAGGCACTTGTTTTTTCACCCTTTCGGCTGGTAACGAAGTGCTCTATTAAGAGTTCCTCGAGCTGGTCGAAGGAGAATATTGACTCCGGAGTGAGGCAAGAGTACCATTCTCTTGCAGGTCCTTTCAAAGTTACAGGGAATGTATGTCACATAAGTGCATCAGCGGCATTATAGACCATCGTGAGTGTTTTAAAACTCTCAATATGGTCCACTGGGTCTGATTCTCCTATAGGATTCAAACTGAGGAGCTTTGAAGTTCTTCGGAATGAGTGCATCAAGGATGAATTTGCTAAAAAGAGGCCGACTGGGCGGTTTTTCCTCATTCTTCATCTGTTCTAGACGATCTTCTACCTCTTGGATACGGCGAAGGACTTGGTCGTCCTTCACCTAGGATCCAGTTGAGTGGCCAGATTCTTCTTTGGAGGGCTGGCCTAGATTTTGACTACCTTGGATAGCTCGGAGGATGTGAACCTTGAACTTTTCCAGTTTGGCCCTAGTGACTGGGGTTTCTCTCTCTCTGTTTCGCTTGAGAAGCTTTCAACTCTCATGAGTCGGACATCTTTTTGATGTACGCCCCCTGTGAGAGGAGGAATGCTTTGATCTCTGCCTAGGAGAGTTGCTTCTCTGGTTTTCCTAACATTCAGAGCAAGAGGCCTCAGTTCGGGCGCGCCTCTCGCCCAGACAGATTTGTAGATCGGTTCCTTGTTGCCTGACACTGATAATTTGGCGAGATCTCTAGGTCCATGGGAGCCTCGCGAGGCCGTTGAATCGGTTGAAGTATTATGGACTGAGACATGGTCGTATAGAGGATGTTGTTCATGAGGACTTTGTCGAGAGCCCTCTGGTGCCTCTGGATTGATAGGAGCTTGACTAGACTGTCGGGGCGACTATTGAGGAGGAATCAAATCTTCTACAGGAGGAGCTGGTTGACAAAAAGAGTTGGTGCGATGGCTTTAGGCTGCCGCTCTGCCTCTTAGTCTTAGTGACATGACGGTAAGTCTAATTTGTATAGTTTCCTACAGACGATGTCAATCTGTTGCTGCTTATTTTGGTGTGGGAGCAAACAGATAGTGAGTTAATATTTGATGGAAACTACTAAAAATCTGACCTTTGATCGTTGTCGTGAAATGCGGTTAGAGCTCCTGAGATTGAATCTAGATCATTGATTGAACACTATGATCTGGATCCGACGGTTGTTGATGTGGCCAATGGACCTGTAAAAAGCCTGAAACACCGGGGGTGGCTCCAGCGACAGACCCTCCGACGCTTAAGTCAGAAAGACAAAGAGAAAGAGAGTTTGAGAGAGAAACTGTTGATTACATTCGGACTGAAGAGGGGGGAGGGTATTTAATAGGTCTGGAAAACAACACAAAAGATTGATATGAATCCATTAGATCGACTATGAATTCCTTATCTCCTATTCGAATCTCCCCCTCAAGAGATAAGCTTTCTTGTTTGGGGATAAGAGATTTGACAAACAACTTTAATGGGCTGAGTTTCTCTTAGTGGGCCTAATCGGTTACTTTTTATGGGCTTGAAAGAGACGAATGTCTTGTAGAGGAGCCTGGAGAAGACCCAGATTTGTTAAAGAGGTCCGTTATGACTAATCTGCTTGTAGAAGGTTTGAGATCTGTGCTGGAATCGTTCAGCTCTGATTTGCTACGATTTTTACCATTATAATGTACAGATGAAGATGCATGAAATAGGACTGAAATTTAATTATTTCACAGTTAAGTAGAATGTCAACTTCAATTGTCAGAAATGAGGATAAGAGATGAAAAATAGTTCTAAACAATGCCGACTCTGAAATGGCAGACTAGGCCATATCTAGCAACCAATACAATTTAACTATTTGTCCAAAAAAGTGCATATATAGATATGGCCTGTGTAATTGATCCACTAAGCGTGTTAGGGAATCGGAAGGGACTGCATGTATGCGAGTAATAGACATGGCGATGATGATGGCGGTCGCTTTAGTGATGGATGGACAGATTGCTTTTCTGAATATATACCCAAATTGCATGGGATACGAGAGGAGGAGATAACGGAGAAAAAGATAGAACAATAAAGTTATATTCACAGAGAATATTTGAGCTCATCTATATATCTTTGTGTCACTGTTTATGTGTATGTATCAATCAGGTTATGTGCGTGTTGTCAAAAGTTCGATAAGAAAAAGGAAGGGATTAAAGGATTGATGTCTTAGTCGACATATATATATGGATTTTAATTCCATGTGGTATTGACCGTACAATTGCTAGCGTTGTTTTCGGTCCCTATAGAATCGTTAGGGTTGTTTTCGGTCCCTGAGTATAGGTTCCTTACTAACATTAGCATAGATACTAATGATGTCGTGCACTACTTATGGAATATAGATACACCAGGGCCGGCCCCATCTTGATGTCGGTGAGGCCACTACAACACATAGGGCTTTCTACAGCGGACTTATTATAGCATTTAAGTGTTAATGCTATTGAAAGTGATCAATAATAGCATTTTTGAAGAAAATGTTGTCTTTGATTAATTTTGAAATTTACTCTTAGTTATGACAGCGTTTTTAAAACGCTATATTATTTATGGCATTTTAGAAACGCTATTATATCTGTAAATAAACAAAATAAATATGAGGAAAAAAAAATTACAAGTAAAAAATCCAAATCCATCAAAACCCTTTTAACTTCTCCCCCGGTTCCAAAACGCCTCCTTCACGAAATCTATCCCTAATTTAATTTGTAACACCCCGCAAAATTGAAATTACCATTTTGCCCCTGGGTGTTACGCACATATATTTTGTAATGTGTTTCACTACATATTTTGGATTCGTACTATTTATACATTTTTTGTATTGATTTTAGTCAACTAAAATATAATATTTCAATCCCTGGGATTTACGTGCTTTTTACGTGTTTTGATGCACGTGCTTCCACCACTACGTATAATATTTTCTATAGGTTTAAATTATTTATTTTTATGTATTTAAATCTATTTTATAAAACGAAAATTTATTTTTCCCTATTTTGATTAAAATGTATTTTTCGAATTTTTTGCACGTATAATGCACGTGCTTTCTACGTGTTATGATTTCATCAGGAAATATACGTAAATTAGTAAATATAATTTTGCCTATGTTGTTTTCAATTATATTTAATAACTTTTCATCAATAAAGTCGATTTTCGCATTTTTATATTTTACGTGCGACGCACGTGTTTTCGGTAAACGCATTTGTTTTTCAAAATAGATTTCGGAGTGTGTATAACACACGTGATTTTCAAATAATATAAATAGTAGTATATGTATATATATTAGTAGTGTATACATATGTATAAGTTTAAGTTAATATATGGTTGATGTTTTTTTTTTTTGATACACAAATGAATTAATGAATAGTGTGTGTATTGTTTGGGGCCCACGGTAAAGAAGAAGCAGCAAATAAGTTGCTGTGTATTCATGGATGGAGTAATATATACTGAATGGTATTAATGGGCTTTTTGGCTTGGGCTTAATGTGGTGAACTAGATATATGGTGGATATATGGTGTGTATATATATTGAAATATATATATACAATGGCTTTGGAATGAAACCGGTTGGGAGTTTGGGATTAATACCGGTTTTTTTGGGATTAATACCGGTTTTATGAGTGGTTGGGAGGTTTTGGATGTGATTAGATGAGAGTTAGTGTTTTAGAGAGTGGGGAGATGAAGAGTTGGGAGTTAGGGAAGTTAAGAAAGTGAAAAGGTGAGAATTAAAATGAGTAATTTATTAGGTGGGTAATTTTGCAAATTGAACCCTCTACAAATCCTATAAATAGCACCCTACCCCTTTTCATTTCACACACAAAAAATTAGAATTAAAACAAGAGAAGGAAAAGAGAAAGAAAAGAGTGTAAGAAAAAGAAAGAGAGTAAGAAAGTTATTGTGCTTGGAGGATATCTTGCTTGGAGCATTTGCTAGGAGGAGAAGAGGACTAGGAGTTGCTAGGAGCAAGAGGAGCCATTCACTTGTAGTTTTCAACCTTCAACCAAAAGGTGGGTGTCTCCTACTTTCTATATTTTCTAGAACTATGCATGCTAGTAATTATAGATGAATAATATAGAAATTTTGATTATGATAAGTAGAACAATTTATGCTATTGGATGTGATGAATAGTAGTGAATCATGTTATGATTAGTAGATTAAATTACAACTTGTAAGTTGATAAATGAGAAAAGAATTTATTATTGCCATGCACTAGTATACATGAATCTAGAGATTTTGATAATTGTTGAGTTTTCCTTTTTAATAAGAAAATACATTTTTGGTAAAGTGAAATTTGATACTATGGGACTCATTTGATTGTTCATAAAAGATCTAATGTACTATTTTGATTAAATTGAGTAAATACAAATTTATGCTTATTAATAGGGAGAAATAAACTATTGTCTAAAATATGATTTATAAATTATAATTTACTGTTGAAAAAGTAAACTCAGATTACAGGAACACATTTCAGTCTAACAAAAGATTTTGAGGAAATCGAGTTCTATAAGTAGAATGGAATAACAGAAAGTTAGTATACAAGTCCACGAAGTGATCTTATACCCGTTGATACAATTGGCCCAGTGGCTGAGCGTGAGATGCTTCTTTGTTTCGGCCTGGGTTCGATCCTTAGTAAGCCCGAAAACATTTTTTTTGTTTTATTTTAAATGAGTACAGAACCCGAGAGTTGATATAAGAGAATTTCGGCCTGCCTCTATGACAAGAAAGTCACAAAGACTTCTTGGTCAGTGGGGTAACTGTGGTCGCCGGCTGTGCCTGGTTCGAATCCCACGGTGACCAAATATTTTTTTTTTGGGTTTTAAGAAGTTTTATATATAAAAAAAAATAAAAAAAAAATAATTCCCGAAACTGATCCACCGTAGAAAATATTTACCCGACTGGTCCACTTTTGAAAATATTTACCAAAGTTAGTCCACAACTGGTCCACTTTCGAAAATATTTGGCCTATGTACCCAAGCAAACTGTAGCAAACTAGTTGTTCGGCTACTTGTGCATTGTATAATGTAGTCTTCATATTTACTACAAGGTTTATATGTTTTAAGAAGAAATGTAAAGTAGTATTTTTGTGAAGTGATTTTCTTGAAGAGAATTTTACTCTTATTTGTTCGAAGAATATTCTAAGTAAAGTGAGACATTATAATGGCTTGGATTTATTATGAAATCTCATGTGATGGAATTGTGTTCTTAAAAGAAATTATTCTTTCGCTTATAAAGAATGTGAACGGATGACTAGATCATGAATAATGATGAGACTATGATTACTTGTGATTAAGTTGAAAGAAGAAATTATATAAGTTTAAGACATGATTAAGAAAGGGTATGTGTACCCATGTTTTTCTTGTACATGAAAGATTATGATTATGAATTAGTAAGACTTCGGTTACCGGCAAAAATAAAAAAAAGAATTGATATGATTTTGAGATATTGCCGTGGGGCGATCTCGTATTTTGTGACCAAGTCCGGTAGGAAGTAAAACTGATTCTAGAAATGATAGTACATTCATGTCTTGAACTTAGAAAAATTTAGGCACATAAGTGAAGATGTAGTAAACTTAGGGAAACGTAAGTGGGGTGCTCTATATAGTTGTTGGTGGACTCCAAGACTATAGACCCAGTTGGTGGACTGAGGTTGCCCTGTGAGAGACGGATTATTATATTTTAGTCCGGGACTATGAGGACGGGTCAGCGGTGGACTCCGGGATCTTGAGTAGTCGGACGGATGGATTTTTGTGTTTACCGTCTCCAATGTATATATATATACTGGGCTAGAGGGTCACATACGGGACAGTTCGTACGATGTGGAATCTGTTATAACAGCTGTTGGTGGACTCCAAGGCTGGGATTCACATTCGTGGAATAGTCTGAACTTTGCTTTATTACTGGGTAGTCTCATGACGAGGGATCGAACCCTTCAATGTGGAGTACGTAGGCGCTTGCCCTCAGACCTATGTAGTATGGGATGCATAGAATCCGAACAAGTGTGCATTAGTGTCATCCTAGTGTAGAATTGTGTGCATTAGGCATTAAGGCATGACATACACTTATATTTAGAATAATCACTTTTGACACTTTATTTGTTCATTCAATCTTTTTGTGATTTGTTAAAGTATGAGATCGTTATACTATTCCCGGCACAGAGAGGATAGCCGTGTATAATATTTCGTCAGTTGTAAATAACTGACGTGCCCACAGATTGACATGCAGGTAAAGGACCATTCATGGAGCTATAAAGTGGATATGCTGATGCTGTTTTATTTTAAAGATGTTGGAAATATTTTATTGTAAATTTCATTCTTCCGCTGTGTAAAACCAAGTTGTATTTGAACTCTGATGTACTATTGTGAATAAAAAGTTTTAAAAATTTCCTTGTAAAATTGTACGAAGTGAAGTAAAGATCCTGTGAAATCTCGAATTTATCCTTATTTGAAATTCGGGGTGTTACATAATTTCTCCGCGCCTCCTTCATCAAAACCCTTTTCTCCTTCGCGCCCCCCAAATCGCCGACCCGCGCCTCCCCAATCGCCGACCCGCGCCTCCCGAATCTTCCCTTCTCCTCCCCGCGACCCCGTTGCCCTACCCGCCGTCGCCCAACGCCCTCCCTCCCTGCCCTCCGAAGCCAGACACGTCGTCGCCGAACACCATCTTCTCCTCCCCGCCCCCGAATCCCACCACGTCGTCACAGTTCCGGAACGACCCCTTCTCCTCCCCGCTATCTCCCACGCTAGCCGATTCCAGGTAATTTTGTTTGCTGAGGGAGTTCTTGGATTAGATTTAGTATTTTTTTTAATATTTTTATTAATTGAAAACTTTGGAGTCTCACATGCTTGAGACTGGATGAGGTTTACTCATCAGCTACTTCACCGTAAGTTTCAAATTGATGGAAATTTCTTGTAGTTAATCATTCTAGAATATCTAGTGATGTATATAGAACTAAAACATACAGGTGCACAATTATATCTCTCTCTATAACTAGTTATAGAGAGATATATATATTTATCTCTGTTTGCTACTTATGTAGTTATAGAGAGAGAGAGAAGATACATACAGTGAATGTGCTAATCATGTAATCACTAACCACAATTCTTAGCAGAGCAGTTCACATAATCACATCGATTATACTATTTCGAAGACTGATTGAAATTTAATTTCTTTAATGTTGAGCATTCCGAGACATTTATATTTTGGAACATCTGTTTACTATTTTGTTTCACTACATTAAAACTTATTGCTGTTTTTGTTTACTATTTTGTTTCACTACATTAAAACTTATTGCTGTTTTTTTGTAATCTAGCTGTACTTTGGTCTGTAGAGCAGTAACTGTATTTGTAAATAAACATAATGTGTCCATGAAGCCAAAATGAGCTGAGTGTTTTTGATTCAGAGAGACAAACAGTGCCAGCAAGAGCTAGCTGTTGCATGTTCAATACAAAACACAATGTCAATAAACAAAGTACCAATCTGTAACTTGATAGTAAGAAATGAGCGGTGAAAAAAAGAAAGAAAGAAAGAAGAACTATGCATGTTGCAAGTTGAACTGATATCTGAATCAACTAATGATATATAATGATATATATCATTACTGCTACCATATCTGATATTCAGATATTGCTATGTAGAGAAATGATAGCACACTCCAAATGTGTAGCTTCATTTACAACTCTTTCTGATTGGTCCACTTATTAAAAAGTAATGCTATCATTTCTCTTGGTGATGGTGATGAGGGTTCATGCATGCAGATGGATTACTTTTCTACTCTTGAGGAATTTTATTTGGTTCTGTGTCAATTGTATATGTATACACAGTCGGGCTTCATTTATCTTTATTTGACATTTTTATCATTCAGTTAGAGTTCTAGAGTTGAAGAACTCTGGAATGTTAGAATGGTCACATTCCGATTCATGTCTCTACTGTTATAGCTATAAAATGACGGAGTTTTATGAACATGTGAATTTTGTGTGCGTCACTTCTATAGTTCTATGAATCATATGTATTATGTAGTCATCCATAAATTACTGTTGTATAATTAGATGATATATGAGCTTTATGTTTTTATCATTCTAGAATAACTTGTAGATATATATCTCTGTTTGCTACTGATGCAGTTGCAAGATCCAAACACAAATTGCAGTAAAAAAGAGAGTAAGAGATCCCTTTGCTTTTGTACTTGCAACTTGCATTGTGAAATCAAGGGAATCTTGCAATTTCAACTACATCCAAATGAAACTGTTATTCAGTAGCAAATACACCTTAAACCCCCGGTTATCTTGTTAATTTCAACTCGTTGTTGATTTGTGTATTGATTTAAAAAAATATGTTTGTCATTGTACTGATTTAAAAAAAAATTGTTTGTTTCATTATCTTTGCCTTTTTTTTAATATATGAAGAGTATTAGTATCTTAGAGAATTTTGTTTTGTTTAATTACTCATCTATAAGGTGACTGTTATGTGAGTTTTGTGGAGTTAATTAAATCAGTAACATGTGATTCCCCATGGAAATGTTTGGGGTTTTTTGCTCAAAATATTACCATAAGAAGGGTGCAATTACCTGTAGCAATTTTTTGTTGTTTTCCCTCTTTCATATTGTCTCATCCCTATCTAGGATTTTTTTTTTCTTGAGTTATCTTTTTCGACCTTCTTTTTCTTAGATTTAGTTAGTTCGCTCCCTAAAATTTGTCTTAGTATATCCTGTCTGGCTATTTTATTGCACTTGAGTGAAAAAGCGAAATTAGATCTTCATCTAATTCATGTATATATAATTTAGTTTGTACTTATGCCTTATACACATTGATAAAAGATGCCTTATGTACTGTCTGTTAAAATGGATATTCCTATTTATCCTGTTTCGAAGATATTTTACTGTGCTCGTAAAGATGGATTCTTTGATATGCTTAAGATACCGACAGTCACCTTTGATGGCTCTCATTCTTGTGGCATGATTTGAACTGGTAAATCATGCAACCTATTTCATTTCTATTTAGGCCTTAAGTTCTCTGAAGCATGTAAGAAAGAAACCTTACACTGTAGATTCTCTCTTAACTTTTATTTGGCTGTCTAGTTATTAAACTATACAAGAACCTTGATCATATTTTAAGGGGAAAAACATTGTTTTGGGCTTAATTTGGAGGTATTAAAGTTGCAGGTTTATAGCTTACTAATGCTCGCAATGATGCCTGGTAACGAGTATTAGGCATCATAACGGTACAATATAACTCGTAAACGTCGTAGCTCTCTGCAATTTTGAAATAACCTACCTTATGCTATTGCACAGTGGTAATAGCTTACTATGCAAATACCTTATGCAAATGTTACTTCCTTCTCTATAAAAGAATAAAATTTCCCTTTCTTCCAAACTTTCCTGGGGAATGTCTAATGTACAAACAATGAGAGCGAATGAAAGGAGAAAAAAGAGAAAGAAGGGAATTGTGACTAACCTGTGAAAGAAGGGAGAGGCCTTTTGCCCCCTTGCTATATATTTTTAAAAATTAGTAAAATAAAAAATCTTGTTACTTACTCCAACCTTTTGCTAATGGAAAATAGAATAGTACGCTGTATGCTTTGCTATTATCATGGTTGCTAATAGCATTTGTAGTTTAATCAGTAGTTCTATTTTCTTAATAGTTTGTATGACGTTAATAATTAGATGTGCATAGAATTGTGTACTTGTTCAAAAATATTCTCATCCATATATTTGCATTCTATCATCCCAAAGCAATTTACTTAAGCGCATTCATTTTAGATTTGTAGTAACTTACATTCTTTGTCATCGTCATAATTGGCAGGCTATTCTTAATGTTGCAACGGTTCCCAGTAGAATCAAAAGGACGTCGCAAGAAACTACAAGAAGTATTTTCTGAACTGTAAACACTCGTTTGGTCTAAATTTTGGCCTTAATCTTCCTTTTGCTTAAACTTTTCTTTTTCCGTTTCATAATTGTCTAGGTTGGTTATGTGACCACCATATGTTTCACGTGTTTCTTGGTGAGATGTATCATGGTATGTCTCTTACCTATTCCACATGTTCTAATTTACATTATCTCTTTAATGATAACTAATTTTATTTTTATTTTTATTCACAGATGTGCATCAATGCATTTAATAAAGCAGCAGACCTTGATGTTCTGAATCATCCAATTCTGAACTTCTTATACTTTTTGGTATTATTTTTACTATGTTGATGTAATTTAAGATTTAAAAATTTATTTACTATTTGCTTTCCACCTAAATGTTCTGCTGTAATTGGTAACTCTTACTTAGAAACTTGAGTCATTTTAACATACATCGGTAAGGGTGTAATTCACAGTGATCGGTGTTGGTGTCAACAACCATTTTTCTGGGGATTATGAAATGCATTGTAGCTTTCTCCATCCATGTTGCACGGAAACAGCACAGACACAGATGTGACATGAGGCAGTAGGAATGATGACATGGTATTTGCATGCCAAAAAAAGAAAAGGATGAGGGGACATTGTATGCCTGTCTGCCTGTTTTCTTCCTAGGAACTAAGATATTTTCACTTTTGCAAGGGTCTCAAGAATGGTCTAATATTATACCTGGAATATACACTCCTACTCCTGCACTGTTTTTTAATTTATTTATGATTTTTACTTCTTCTAGTTTGTTTCTTCTGAGTTCTAAGTTCCAACTGTCAATGCCGAAAGTGATATCATAAAGCATCATGTTTTTGTTTACTCTGCCTGTATCCAATGGATGATCCTTTGCTTTCAGAAAAATGTATCTACTTCAAATTGAATCATATAGTAGTTGATGCAGCAGTTAGATTGGTTAAGATCATATTGGTAAATTGATATGATATGATATGATAGTTTAAGTTTTCTTTATATTTGTCCAGATTGAGTCTTCTCATCATATATTCTTCTATTTCCCCTTAGCCTTGTCTAGCTCACACTTGGTTATTGATCTCAATTGCTGGTTGTTGGAGTTTATGGCAATAAAAAAGGGTTGAGCTTTTAACTCAGTAAGATATAATTCAGATACTATCATTGCAAATGCTAAATTTCGGTTCTCATTATGGTTGAATGTAGTTCCTGATACTAAGATGAAGGCTAAGATGATTGATGCACTAGAAAATGAATTAGCTCTGGATCTGATGGTGGGAAACACTGCTTCTCAGCCAATTTTAGTGAGTAGCCATTTAGATTGGTTGTTTACAGCCTAGAAGAAGAGCAATCAAAGTCTGGGAAAGAAGCATAAGACGGAAGAAGAACTTTCTAAGGAGCTGGGTTCCTGTTTTTGTAATAAACTTTTAACTGATTTAAACTCGGGTTGTAATATTGTCTGCTTTTTGAACTACTGTCTAAAACTTCTTGTACGGGTTAGTAGCCTATTATGTTTTTGATTGAGATCATCCTGAAGGGTTTGGTAAAGGTGTACGACAAATGTTGTAAGATCTGATAATCAGTGTAAGTAAAGGTGTACGACAAATTTTGTATATTGGATGAACTTTGGTATCAGTTTATTGTGTAGATATTTCTATGTTGGTATGTTTTTATATATTTGTACACAAATTTGCGAAACTTTTATAGTTATAATGGTGTATTGACATTTTCGATAAATCGATTTTTATTTGTATCCGTAGATTTTTTTTGTATACAGTTAAATATGCTATAAATTTTATAGCATTTGCCGAACGCTATAGATTCTATAGCATTTTACAAAACGCTATAGAAACTATAGTGTTTCGGAAATGCTATAGAAACTATAGCATTTTACAAAACGCTATAGAAACTATAGCGTTTACGAAACGCTATAGTAACTATAGCGTTTTGTAAAACGCTATAGAAACTATAGCGTTTCCGAAACGCTATAGAAACTACAGCGTTTCCGGAACGCTATATTTTCTATAGCGTTTTGTAAAACGCTATAGAAACTATAGCGTTCCGGAAACGCTAAACGCTATAGTTTCTATAACGTTCCGGAAACGCTATAGTTTCTATAGCGTTTGGTCAAAACGCTATAGACTTATTATAGCGAGGCTTTTGATAGCATTTGTAAAACGCTATCGTATGTCTACTATAGCATTTTATGAATGCTATCAAATGTCATATTTGTTGTAGTGGGCGTCTGCCTCATACCCCCGATTTCAATATATTTTTTGGCTCTCAAATTTGTATTCCCCTTGTAAATATAGGGACGTATTTTGTCTGTAAAAAAATTATATATAAATTAGGGCCCTCCAAAAATAATTATTTAAGCTTTTCGTCTTGGATCCCGGAAACTCAGGGCCGGCCCTGGATACAACTACATTGTACTATTGGATCAAATGGAAACTTAACAGTTCCTAACAAGTGCAGTAGGAAGTCATTTGAAATGTATCACCCACAACATCAATAACTTGGCTTGTTGTCTGCACCTCATTTGAATTTGTCAGTGTACTAGGTTTGCTTGTTGACACGTGCCTACGGCACGTCTTCAGAACGGTGCATCTGGTTTGATTATATAAAATAGTTTTGGAGGTCCAGCAACTTAATTGAAGTAGCAAACATATTATATGAGAAAACAGTATATCTACCTTTAAGCTCAACCATCGCCTTCTTGATCATTAGCTTAAACTTACCTGGAATGCATATTGTTAGAAACACTGTATAGAGTTTTTTTTAACTTCAGCATCACTTTTAGATGCTTGTAATAGTTATGCAAGGACATTATCATATACATTTTATAGAGCTACTCTAATTCCATAACCACTGTGAACATGTCTAAATACAATGGTAACACAAGTGAATGTGTGAAGGTATCTACACTACCAATAATCTAAAAATTTGTTTGTCTGAGACTCAGTTTGCAATTGAAATATCTCTTATTATTATTTCAACCAAATTGAAATTCATGAAGTTCTCAAAACTCTAATCCAAACTAATCATTTCTTTTATCTCCACTTTGTCTCCCATTGCACCTTTATAAAAAAAAAATCTAAATGGATAAATAACAAATTTACTTTAGCTGTCTTTCATGAGTGGAGAGTTTATACTCTTCACAGGTAAACTCCAGGCATCCCAATCCTATATATCCAAACATACACTAAAAGTTCTTATATGTTATGTTATCCATGATTTCTAATAACCAGTGAAGGGAACACTTCAGGATAGTATTTTCTCTTATAGTAAAGAAATTAATATTGTATATTTGCCAAGTTATTTTAGGTTGCTAATCAGCTTACCTGTCTTGCTATGGTTTGGAAGCCCAAATTGAGGCCACCAAATAATTCATCTCTCACTTGCGTACACCTTAAATCAAAACCAATATAAAACACATCAAATAAATTACCAAATTAAAATTTTTTAAACCCAAAAATAAAATAATTATACCTCTCCGAACTTAAATCCCATGCACACACAAAATTCGAGTCAGCAAACAAATGAGTAATCCCCTGCATAAAAAAATTAAAAATTAGAATGAGAATTCGGTTAATGAGATGAAATTAGAATCGTCGCATCGCATATAGAGGCTCTCGATTCGGTGGAGAGGAGTCACCGATACGGAGTTGCTTGATATTCACGCTCGATTTGGTAGAGGAGAGTCATCGATACAGAATCAGCAGCAGATTAGATATCGGCGAGGACCTCTTGATTGGGGTTCGACATTGGATTTGGATTTGGATTTACTTTGAGATTTTCAAATTTTCAAAATTTACAATTTAAAATATCTTTGATTTTGGGGGGGGGGGGGAGGGGAGGGGAGGGGGGTGGAGTTCTATTAGTTTGGGAAGGTCATCGTAAGGTGATGAGAGGAAGGTGGGGTGTTGAACACAACCTCTACAAGCATTATAGGTACGAGAAGAATCGGTTGAGTGTTTTAAAGCCCAACGTTTCTAAAGCAACTACTTTGTCAACACTAGAATCACTGAAGAGAGATTACGACGTTTGAAATATGTCAAGAGATGGAGGATGCCTCGAGATAGGTGGAGTTTGTGAGGAGGGTGGCACCTTTATGTTAACGCCTATTGGGGTATGCCTTTGAGGGGGTTGGAAAAATAACAGGTGAAGGTAAATTTGACTAGTAGAGGTACTGCATTACGTTGTTTTTAAGAGGGGATTGTTGGGTGTATGTCTTGCATACTAGGTTTGATGTGAAGAGAATAGAGCTAAGTGAGAAACGGTTCAAAGCGAAGAAGGAAGACAAAGATGGTTATTCACTACAACAAATATGACATTTGATAACATTCATAAAATGCTATAGTAGACCAACGATAGCGTTTTCCAAACGCTATCGAAAGCCCCGCTATAATAACTCTATAGCATTTTAACAAAACGTTGTAACATTGACAGCATTTTGAAAAACGCTATAGAGTTTATAGCTTTCGGTAAACGCTATAGTGTTTATAGAGTTTCGGCAAACGCTATAGACTTTACAGCGTTACGGAAATGCTATTAGTGTTACAGCGTTTTGTAAAAATGCTATCAATGTGATAGTGTTTGGAAAACGCTATTGTTATACAACAGTTTCAAAATGCTATCAAAGCGAGCAATTTTGAGAACGTTGTCTTTTTTACAATGTTCACAAAATGTAATGGAGAAGGGAGAGGGAGAAGGAGGAAGGAGACGGGTTGGTTGTGTTGGGTTTGTTCTGGTTTTGTTTTCGAAACAAGGAAGGGAATTGTAGAGTGGGAGAGAGAGAGGGTACGGGAAAGGGGGAAATAATATAATAAGATAATGGAGTAGTGGGGGTAGTTAAAGAAAGTGGGGATGTGGTTACGGGGATGTGGGAAGAGTGGGAAAATGTGAAAAATTGTATACTGGTGAGTATATGGGTTTGTGGGTTTGGATTTAGGGTAGAGTCCAATAGGAGATGGGCTTGATTTTTGGGTTTGAAATCAATTAATAAATCCAATAGTAATTGTTGGGCTTCAAACCAAAAAGAGGAGAGACAAGATTTCTAGGTTGGAATATAAATTTGGGTTTCAATAGCAGATTCAAAAGGCTTTAGATGCATTGGAATGATTTATACGGAATTTGAAATACCATAATACATGGAGAAAGAAAAGAACTGAAAATCCGTATAATCGGAAACAGGGGTTACAAATCCTACCCACCTTACAACAAGAATTTCGTCCTCGAAATTCATTATTGCAGGCAGCAGAACAAAACAGAATCAAACTTAAGAAATAACAAGATAAGGAAATTAGAAAAAAAAAGAAACTCGGGTGATGGGGGCACCAGAATGAGAAAGGACATTGAATAAGACCGATGTGGAAATAAATCGACAAAAGATGGCGAGTGACAAAGACGAACAAGATCTGAATGATGCAAGGAAGAAGGAACAACAAAAGAATCCTGGGACCTGTGAGTTATGGGCCCACCACGCTTCCGCTGCGCTACTCTGATGGTGATGTCCCAAGCAACATACCATGTCGATGTAGGCAACATGACACCAATCAACGAACCGAGCAGGAAGACAAGAATGCGACACTAGGATCAAGGACAGTATGGGCTCAAGATAGATATAAATAAATAATGCAAAATGAATATAAAGTTTGCCTTCAATTTTTAAATGATCAAAAGATATGTTATAGATCAAGACTAATGGGTAGGAGAATTGGGTTATAAATCAAATAACAGGTTTAAATCCAATAAGGAAATAGGCTATAGGATTTTTAAAATATACATTAAATCAAATAGTGAAAAGTATATAAAATTGAGCGTGGCTCAAAACAAAATAATAGTAATAGTAACGACAAGCATAATAATACCAATAACAAAAATAATAACAACATATCAACACTGCTAACAATAAAATAACAATCATAATAACAATAATATTAATAATAATAAGAATAATAACAATAACAATAAAAATAATGATAATAATAATAATAGCATAAATGGATATAATAATATACACATATGTGTCAGAATGGAAAATTGAGTTTAATAGATTTACTAAAATAATCCAAACAGTAGTAATATATGATATAAATACTCGATCACTTAAAATGTAAAATAAAATTAAAATACACCGCTGTTTGAAATAAATAAAATTTTCAGATAGTCAGATGAAATAAAAAGTTTCTTAGAAACCAGGATAATATTTTGTTAAAACCCGATCAATTGAAAATGTAAATTGCTGAAAAGAATTTGAAAGCGAAAGGAAGCTAAAAAAAATCTTAAATACATAAAGTACACGGAAAGATACATATGTGCAGGAGGAACAAGGGTTTGGGCTCAAGTTAAATATTAATAAATAGTGCAATCAAGTGTATATAAAATTTAGGCTTCAACAAAAATACCAATAATAACACCAATAATAATAAAATATTAACAATACCCGTAAAAATTAATAATAATGTAAGACAGAATATAATTCGGGTTCAATACATTTTC
Source organism: Hemerocallis citrina (assembly GCA_017893485.1). Classification (NCBI taxonomy): domain Eukaryota; kingdom Viridiplantae; phylum Streptophyta; class Magnoliopsida; order Asparagales; family Asphodelaceae; genus Hemerocallis; species Hemerocallis citrina. The sequence continues at coordinate 444,613,537 of CM030358.1, read as the reverse complement.
TTGTATTAAGGTAATTCGATATCAATAGAAATAATAAAATAATGAAAACAACAATAATAATAGCAATAGTAATATAAATAATAATAATGATACCAATAATAATAACGGGAACCAAAGTAATAATAATAGCATTATAAAACAAAATAAGGATTTGGTTTATCAATTATTTAAATAAATCAAACAAGAATATATATAGTCGATCAATTATAAATGGAAAGTAAAATCAAAATACACCGTTAATCCCCGATTACAAGAAATGGGAAGACTACTCACATAGAATAAGAATTCAAAGTGAAGAGATAAACCCAAATATACAAATGTTGATAATCATACAAACAACAGAGGAACACAAACTAAAAATAATTTTTGGGGAAAATAACCAGTCAAGATACGTAGAAATACGGACAATTTTAACTAAGTAAGGAAATATTAATAACCATGAATGTGAAAGACATATAATAATTATCAAATGTTGACCTTATTATAATCAATACTCGAAAAATACATTAAAGAGTAACGAGCAAAATAGGCCGAAATATAAATATGCAAGAAGACTCAAAAGAAGTTCATTAAATATTACAAAAATAAGCGTCAAATCATTAATTAGGACGTGGAAACAAAATTAAGTGAGAATCTAAAGATTAAAGAATTAGAAAGCGGTGACAATAAACTGTAATTCACAAAAGAATGAAGACTTATACCATGATTAATGTACTCAATCTTAACATAATGTAAAAATAAGTTGTAAACACAAAATAGGATAAAATCAACTATACTAGTTCAAATTGTATGAAAACATAAAGTGTAATTGTATAAACAAAATATCATAAAGAAAATATTTATTTACCAATAGTTTCATTATATAAGTAAAAATTATCTTGAAATATAAATTAGCAAATACTTAGAAAATCTTGCATCCTTAACATCAAGTTGCATGTTTGCCTTCATGACATCAGGTTTCAAGTTGTCGTCCGGATATTCGGCTGCACACTCTACCTCGCCGATATCCAGTTGCAATTTGCCTCCATTGACATCGAGTTGCATATTTGCCGTCTTAACATTAGGTTGCACCGAAATGGTGAAATGGAGGATGGAACTTCCATATGCATAGGACAGGGGACATTTAATTTAAGTATGACGTTATATTTTGAAATTCGTGATATAAAAATAGTAGAAGGTAAGAAATGGAGTTGAAAGTCACACAATAAAATATCAAAATAGATGTATAGATTATAAATACCAAATACAATAGTACAAAATAGTAGCAGTTAAAATGATTTACAAAAGTAGGGAGAGAACGGAATAAAATACATGCATAAGTACATGGCAAAAGAGAATGAGAAAATAAATATGCAATATATAGCAAATTTACACAATAATTATATCATACAAATATACAGTATCGTAGGAGTTAATTGAGCCTCTAAGAAGATCCACCGATGCCGATCGACGAACCAAGCGGGAAGACAAGAATGGACAACTCCAGAATCAAAGGAATGTTGGTACAAAAAGGAAGAATTTATACCCAATGAAGAATCAATGAATGTGAATGAATGGAGGGGACAAAACAATTGGGAGATGAAGGAACTGAATACGAAGGGGTCAAAATGGGAATCAAATGAGAGGGTATCCAGATTATATGTTGGTTATTACATGTTCATGTGATTAGTGTGGTGCGCATATTATTGAGTTAGACTGGCTAGAACCGAACTTGACTAACACATTAGTCAATCATGACTAACACACTAGTCAAAACCCAGCTAAACTCTAACATAGTTAGAGCCTAACCTGGCTCTGATACCACTAAAAACTTGTCATGCCCCGCTTCCCAAAATACGGGAATACGAGCCCGTGACGTAGGCCCAGCGAACGATTTTAATATCATTCATAAGCTGTACCAGTCTCACTCAACAATACTCAGAAAATTATATCACAACCACGCAAATAATAACATCACAGAACAATAATTGAATTCAAGAAATTAATAATCCAACATGATAATAATACTGAGAAATAGGTAGCAGTTACGGGTCAAAAGCCTGGGATACAAGTCTAAATAAACAAAAGAATTACAATGAATGAAGAAGGACATGAAAAGAAACAATTTATTATCATGCAGTTGCTCCAATCTAAAAGTACTGCTCGCCAACTCCTTCTGGTAGATCCTCAGGTTCACCTGTGGCTGGGTTAACTAAAGAAGAAAAATAGATGTCCTTAGAGCAAGTACGGACAGCAAGTAGTAAAAACAGAGAGTAAAGGAACAGGTTACATGAAGGAATATGAATCAAGATCAAGTTTGCAAAGACAATAATGGTACTAATAGCAATGGTCTTAATCAAGTATATATACATGTCAAGTATGTTTATTATCAAGTTGTTCTTCCTATCTAGTGCATGTACTACTGCATCCCATACCACAGGTTCGATGCACGCACAGCAGTGTTCGTTTTAGACTTCGTGGTGGGGTCAACAGAGCGTGTACTCGGGTATATCACGATAACAAGATTACAAGATAACAAGATAACAAGTTCACGTCTCCACAAGTATTCTCCACCTTCCATGTAGCAAGTCCATGTAACAAGAGGGCCCTACCGAGTACATTTTCTGAGACTATCCACTACTAGGTCAACCCTTAGAAACCCCGGCTTGTTTAGTATTTTGTTACTAAGTCATATATGCACATGCGGGTAGTTATAAGAATGTCAAGTAAATGGTGATAATGCAGCAACATGATATATTACACAATAATAAGCAAGAAGTAATAAATCTGAAACAACAATTATTTTGACTGATTCCTAATATAACTGGGTCGAAACCTCAGTACAAGACAGACAAGACATCATAACATAAATGTTTATCAAGTGGGTAATTATCGAGTTATTGTATCATATATGTGGTAAGGATAATTTACAGTAAGTCATGTGAATTTCCCAGTAAACATGTCAAGTGAATTTTCCTAGTAACAAGTCAAGTAAATTTTCCTAGTAACAAGTCAAGTTTATCACGTCAAGTTCAAGTCGCAAGATCTCAAGTAATAACATGTATTTAATCAAGATGTATTTTCTCATGTACAAGTTTATTTATTTATTCCATGTCAAATATATGTCTAGGCTTGGGTTTGAGTCAATGGATAATAAAAGGAGTCAAGAGTACGTCGGGTTAGCTCGTGTAAACCCTCGATACTCCTACAGAAGGGACACAAGGCAGAGTTAACGATAAATAAATTGGAACTACTTGCATAAGAGATCAATTAATCTTGAACTAGAATAAATAAAATATTCCAAGTGAACTTGCTTTTTTCCTTGTAGACGATTCAAATAATTAATAAGAATAACGGGATCAGAATCCCGGGGAGCAATCCCAAGAGCACATGCGAAGACCGAGCGAGAAAATCCAAGCAGATAACAGCAACAAACAGTAGGTTATTTCTCCACACTGGATCGGCAAAACAGCGAACAGAAGGAGGGGATTCAGTGTGGCCGAACAGCAACAGCAAGGAGCAGCCAATCAGAGTTCGTCCATGCAGCGGATCTGGAGCAACACGGGACAGCGGAAATGGATTCACTGCACCCAAACACGAAACACCATAACGGACCAATCATCACTCTCCTTCTACCTTTCGACGGAGAGAGAGAAAGCAGGCAGCGATGATGACTGGTTGAGCCTGGGAGGGCGGCAATGGCACTCACGGCGGGGCGCTTGGCAGCGGAGACCACGGAGAGGCGGCGCGACGGTGGCGCGGTGGCGGGATGGAGAGACACTGGGGGTGCTCTGTTTTTCCAGAGAAACAGAGGAGAGGGAGAGGTGGAGCGAGATTGAAGATGATGGGGGTGGAGCGGCACTGCGATGAAGGCGAAGGCGTCGAGTCGAGGCTGGTGTCGAGCAAGGGACGCAGGCGGCTCACGGTGCAGGGGATGGTTGCGCTAGTTCCGAGAGTGGTGGTCGAAGTGGAGATACCCGGGCTGTCAATGGCGCCTGGGTGTGAAAAAGGCAGCAATGGCGAGCGGCTCGAGGGCAAGCTCGGCAAGGAAGACGACGGGGTCTCGGTGGCTCAACGAAGATGATGACGGGGATGGGTTCTCGGGATTTGGACGGCGATGACGACGTCAAGACTGGCGGAGGGTGCTTCGGTGGTTGACGATGATGGGGCGAGCAGTGGAGTGCGACACTGGTGGTTGCTGCGGTAGGTGACGCGGTAGAGGGAGAAGCTCGAGGTTGAAGACGACGGTGAAGAGCAGCGACGGAAGGTGGGTTCGGGAGTAGGGCGACGGCACAGCGAGGACTGAGAAGTTCTTCGACAATGGCGAGGATGAGCTCGACGGCAAGAGGTGGCGGAATGATGGACGGATGCGGTGCGGCACTGGAGAGCGAGCTCGACGGGGGTCTGGCGATGGCGGTGGAATCGCAGAGTTCGAGGGAAGCTCGAGAACTCCGACGGCAATGGTGGAGAGCAACGGTGCGAGGGCGATGGATGTGGTTCGAGCGCGGAGGTCGACAATGACGGTAATGGAGAAGGGAGAGGGAGAAGGAGGAAGGAGACGGGTTGGTTGTGTTGGGTTTGTTCTGGTTTTGTTTTCGAAACAGGGAAGGGAATTGTAGAGTGGGAGAGAGAGAGGGTACGGGAAAGGGGGAAATAATATAATAAGATAATGGAGTAGTGGGGATAGTTAGAGAAAGTGGGGATGTGGTTACGGGGATGTGGGAAGAGTGGGAAAATGTGAAAAATTGTATACTGGTGAGTATATGGGTTTGTGGGTTTGGGTTTAGGGTAGAGTCCAATAGAAGATGGGCTTGATGTTTGGGTTTGAAATCAATTAATAAATCCAATAGTAATTGTTGGGCTTCAAACCAAAAAGAGGAGAGACAAGATTTCTAGGTTGGAATATAAATTTGGGTTTCAATAGCAGATTCAAAGGGCTTTAGATGCATTGGACTGATTTATACGGAATTTGAAATACCATAATACATGGAGAAAGAAAAGAACTGAAAATCCGTATAATCGGAAAAAAGGGGTTACAACATCCATTGGGCCGCCAAAATAAGCTGACTAGTTCTCAGGGGGAGTGCATAGAATGTGGTTCGGATAGGTACTCCTTGGCAATTGAACTCTAGATTTTGGCAAATACCCTCGCACTGCCATTCCTTGCTGCCAGCGACCGTTATAGAGAACTTGATACCATCATTGACAGGTATCTTTGCCTTCTTCACTACCTGCGAGTCTACGAAATTGTGGGTGGAGCCTGTGTCTATGAGGGCATACACCTCATAACTCATTATGCTACCCTTCAATCTTAAGGTTTTGGGTGATTCAAGACCAGTGATGGCGCAGAAGGAGATGGTTGGAGGAGTGGACTCCAATGGTACCAAATGCATACAGTTGAGCTGGGGCTCTACTTGGTCACCAGGGTCTTCACCTTGGTCCTCCGAATGCTCAATCATGGCTGCTTCCTCAGCATCGAGCTCTCCTTCAATGTGCATAAGTGATCTTTCCCTACACCTATGGCCCTTAGACCACTTCTCGTCACAACGGAAAAAGAGGTTTTGAGCCCTCTTCTCAGCCAACATCCTATCGAATTGAGTTTGTTTAGGGATCTCAGGGATAGTGCTCTTCACTACCATCGGGGAATTAACGGGAGGGGATGATTTTTTGGGGGTGTTAGAGATGAAATTGCCTGGCTTAGAGCTGCTACCCAGATTCCTCGTGGCCTTCCTCTGACACATAGCAATAGTTTCTCGCACAACAGCTTCTCTATAAGTTTCTGTAACAGATTGGGGGTGTTTGAGCAACACTTTCTGCTGTATTTCCTCTTTGAGGCCAGAAACAAAACAATCGACCAACACCGACATCTCCAGAGGTTTGCTTAAGTGACTATATTTCAAAAACTCCTTGTCGTAGTCCTGCACTGATCCGGTTTGTTGGAGTTTGAGTAGAGTAGCAGTAGGATTGTGGAGTTCAGCTAGTCCAAACTGGAGCAGCATTTCCCTCTTCAAGAAATCCCACTTGATTTCTCCTCCAAGTTGCCTCTTAAACCATCTCCACAACATCAAGGCGTCGTCCCGTAAGAAATAAACACTAAAGTTTACTTGATACTTCTCCTCAATCTTCTAGGTATCAAAATGGTGTTCGAGGTGGAAGAATCAGTTACTAATGTCTCCAGACCCATTAAATAGGATAATCTCAAGCTTGGTATGCTTAGGGAATATAGCCTGATACCTATCGACCTCATCGTCACTTCTTCTCCATCTGGGGTATAGGAACGAGTCAGGTGTGGGAAGGAGGGGGCGAGCGCAGTCATTGGTGAGGTTTGGGGAGCAGGGGGTTTCTTCCCTGCTTTGGGAGTCTCGTTCCACAAGGCGACGTAGTAGGCCCCGGATCTCATCGTTCTGCAGTTGTAGGCCAGTCATCTGAAGCTGTATGGAGCCAATAGAGACCTCGAGGCCCTCCACCCTTTGGTCTAGATCGATCGGCTGTTGGGGATTGACACCATCTAAGGCGGATCCCCGTGCCAATGGGCCCTATGATCCGATTCCAGAGTTTTCTCCGGAGTCAAGGATCGGCGAGCGCTCCATCATTTTCCCAGGGATTTCGGGCTCTGATACCATTGTTAAGCTTCCAAATTGTGGCCTCCTCGAAGGGGGCGGTGGAGGTGGAGGTGGATCATGTCTTGAGCGTGTGTCCACCATGGCGACCTGCAATAGCACAGGATAGTAGAGGGAAGGGGAGAAGAAGATAGAAAGAGAAAGAAGATTTAGTGTATTCAATTCATATCCCTTCTATACAGCTCAGCTCTATATAAAGAGAATGAGAACACATACATCTGAATCAAAAGGAAAGCGAAAAATAAAAAGAACAAAAGAAAGAAAGACGCCAACTGCCAACCGTCGTCACTATAGCGTGGTCCCTACCCTGAATCTGCTCTCCACTCTTAGGTGGCCAGCTCATACTGGACCCACTCGTGAGGTGTAAACCCAAGGATTTTATTGCAAAAGACCCTGCTACTTATTCATTCTAGTCCCCGCAAGACATATAATTCCTGAGGGACTGATACTTAAACTCCGGAGTTCTGATACGCGATGTTTGCAGCTCGCAGGTCTGCATCACGAAAACTCTCTTCCCTTTTATTTTATGGATCCATGATTCCATATTGTTTGTTTGCACTAGTTAACAGGTCGCAACTTCCAAAGCTTTCTCCAATTATACTTGTTGTTTGTCATGAAAGTGAACTAGAGCCACGAGAATTGTTGATAGGAAACCAGAGAGTAATCAAATTATAGTGATGATTCTGTCCTCTACTATTTCTGCATTGATCTCAACCTCATAATCTTGTCCTAGTAAATGACAAAGCAGAGTAGTTTCAACACACAAACCAAATTTGAGAGAAATCTATAGTTTTCACACAAGAAAAAAAAATTACAATAACTTACAAGTATAAGTTGGCGGTACTTATAAGGATCGTCGTTGAACTGGAGTCCATGTGGTTATAACACCAAAAAAATTATATGAAAATGATTTCAATTTCAAGGTCTCTAAAATATATATGGATTCAACGATTTTTCCACCATTAATAATAACTTTTCTTTTATCGATTTATGCCCATTACGGATCCCAAGTTTCTTATTGGGTCTGAAGTATCTTAATAGATTTAAAATAGTTCGAAAGAGAATCACCGGACGTCAAAATTTTCAACGGAAAAATCAGGAAAACATATTCCCAAAATATAACCACAATTTCTTCCCTCCAAAAAAAACTTGCTGGGGAGAAACCATCAAACTAAAATGATTAATCTTTCTTTAGAGAAATTGAAAACAATAACTCGTGTTTTGTGGAGTGACAATCAACTACACCTTGAAAGATGTATTCTTAAGCATATCTAACTATCCATCAATATTAGGATAGGAGTTAATATAGTAAGCAACTTTTCTATTTCAATGCATTGGTGGGATATAGATAAATTGTGAGTCCGTAAACTCTCCAGCTTAAAATTTTAATAATAAACTAAACTAAATAACTAATGAATTGATACATTTACCTCTCAAAGAATCTTGGCCAAATAATGATAGTAATTTAGTTCCAGGCCGTCTACTGTTTACAACTCTGGCTATAATAGTAACAAATTAGGATATTGACGAGTATGCCAAACATTTTTTATTTTTTTGGCTATAAACTTAGTGATACCAAATGAAGCTACAACGAATCCCAAAATACAAAAGCCAAATTAAAGGGGTTAGGGTAATTAGGAGTATATATTGAGTTGTCACTCTAGTATGCAAACTCTCTATACTTAACCATTCCAATTTCCACAACAGTTGGAGACCAGGTGGATGGTGTGGCCTCAAGCATCATGCATCCACCTTGATCACAAATCAATACAAATACAAAGTGCAATCCCTGACTCAACTACTATTTTGGTGCATACATTCCACATGCAACTAGAGTCAGGGTTAGAAATTTTCAATTATCTTTGGTAACTTTTTCTTTTATCCATGAAGTGTCCAGTGTGCATGTCCAGCTATAAAATGAGAAACGGATTCTATAAATCAAAATGCAATCAATACATTGAGGGTAGGCAAGGTTTACGACAACTTTCAATATAGACCTACAACAATCACAATATTAATATTACATAACTAGGAGTTTCTCTCTCTAGAAATTCTAGAGAGAGAAGCTCTCCCAAAAAGAAACAAACTCAAAACAAAAAACCTAGATCTACTCTTGGGCGGCGGCGGCTAGGGTTCGTCGCCCCCCCCCCCCCCCTCCCCCCGTCCCGTCCGCCATTGCTCCCCTCATCTCTCTTCTCCGCTCCTTTCCGTGCCCCCTCCAGATCCCGACGACTTCGATGGGTTCCGATGCCAGCGCCAGTGCCATCCGCCCCTCTTTGCATCCTCTTCGCTGACGACATCGATGGGTTCCGATGCCGGCACCAGCGCCATTCGCCCCTCTCTACCAACGTGGATTGGGTATTTGATGCAGGAGACTGCCGACGAGGCCAGTCTCTAGTAGTATGGGCTATTTCTGAAGGTCGACAAGCAGCCACACAAGTCAACAAGTTCTTGATGAAAGATGAAGATAATGACGATATCACCCAATTTGTTGATGACCTAGCCAGCAATCTTGTGCTCAATGAGGGGGGAAACATTGATCATGGAAAGATTGTACGAGCTCTTGAAGAGCTTCAGGCACAAACTGAAGGGGATTTCGTTGAGGAAGACGAGATCAATGACATGGGGTACCGAACGTCGGACGGCGTAGACTTGGGTCATGGAGTCGGTCGCAGGGGCCCTCGTTGGACTGTGGTGGAGTCACGATCTTTTTGGGTGTGTCCCTCATCGTCAACATAGAGATGGCTGTAGCTAGTTATGGATATGAATCGGTGGTAAGCAACTGTGAGGTTGATTCTTTCTGGATGGGTGTTCATTGTGCCGTCATTGGTGTTTACGATTCCTCGAACGCGCAGTTTCAATCTGCAGCTTCGATTGGCAGGTATGGTTTATTTGGTTTGGTGCAGGAGAGTGTTAGGTGAGGCAATTGGAATGGGTGAAGTGGTGTTTAAGCTTGGGCTTGTGTTGGGAGATGTGGGGAAGGGGGGAGAGGAGACTGGGTTGTGTAAGAGAGAGAGAGGAGTAGCGGAGGAGTCCCTAATATCCAAATTTTCTCCCTAAATATCCAAATTACAACCAACTTCCAATTAGCAAGAAAATGTACCCTAGTTGGTGGGGTGACGGTAGTCCGACAATTTTATTGTTTTTGCTCTACTTTGTTCTATTCAGGTCAAAGTGAGGGGTGCCTACGGTCTCTCTCATGTCAGGGAGCTTGGAAGGGGTGGTGGCGTTTGTTCAGCAGTCAGAGGATTGGACAACCTACGTTGCAGGGGGCTAGTGAGAGTGATGTGTCTAATTTATATACAAATATTTGTACTCATTTATCAATAAAAATGGCTTGTTTTCGCTGATAATGTCTATAATTCATCTTATTTCTATAGGATTTCATTTAATTAATTATTTTTGAAGAAATAATATTTTTGATGCAAAAAAGTAAAGATTTGTGAAAAAAATCAACAAACAAAGTAGAATAATGGATTAATCAATTTTTATTGTTTTGTTGAGTTAAAAGTGCGATAAATAATGTTAAAATGATTTTTATAAGCTAATATGATTTGTAGTTAGTTTAATTATTTTTAAACTAATTAATTTTATTTTATTTAAAAATCCTAATTTCTAGTATTATTTTGTGTATGTAGCAGCACGTGGTTGGCAGAAAAGGGAGAAAAGAAAGAAAGAGAAAGAAATAAAGTTCTGGATTAAAAAGAAAGGAAATAAATAAAGAGAAAGTACTTTTATGCAAAAAGTGCAAACCCTAAAACTCCTCTCCCGTTCTCTATAAGTACAACCAAAGAAGAGAGAGAAGGGTAAGAGGTGACGGCTATCAATACATCAAATAAAAAAAATAAAAATAGTTAACAAAAAGTAAGAGAGAGAGTCATCAGCCTCTCTCTCTCTTGCTTTCCGCTCAGAAGAAGAAAACGAAAAAGGGAGAGCACGACAGCGACGTCACCTTCTGCAAGTGCTAACGTCATCGCGCTTGGGCTGACCTGGGTGTTGTCTCCTTCGTCTGGCAGCACATCTAACGTGGCGACCGGGACCCACGCGCTAACGACTTCGACGCAGACAGGCATGACAGGCTTGTCTGCTAGCTGGCCCGCGGTTCGAAGCAGAAGACAGCAACGATCTGCTGACGGCGCGGGTTTCGAGACGGTTGACGTGGCGCCTCTGGTTTTGGGACATGCGGTCCGACAACGGCAGTGTGACAGACTGATGCGTTGATGTGACGGCGCGTGACAGCAACACTTTTGGCTCCGACTTTTGAGACAGAAAAGGGGTTTGAATTAAATTTTGTATTCTTTTGTATTTTTTCTTCTCTATATTTTTTTGATGCAATCCCAAACAAACATGAACTGAATTTGTTGTTCTAGAGGCTAAGGTGTAGCCGAGTTTTGTAGAACACAAATTTTAATTCCTTATTATTACTCTATTTTTCCTAGTTGTGTTTTAATTTTTATTATTTATGCGTACAACATGGTGGATAGACATTTGTATGATTTTTCAAATCATAAAGAGACCGAACAGGTTATTTGTGATTAATAAAAATTAACACCGTATATTGGAGGACGTGACCGTTAAGAAATCCAATTTTTCAATTAATAATTTGATGGATAGGCGAATGATTAATTGAGAATAATTTTTAGACTACGTTGATAGAGTGGTTAATATCTTTAGGATTTTGGTCGACAATTTGGAAAGATAATATTTTTATTTATAAGGAATTATAATTTGTGTGTGTGATAAACGAGGTGAACCAAGAGCCCTAGAACTAATTTTACCATTAAACAAAGTACAAGAGCTTCATAGTTTCACAGCCCTCTCCCTCTTCACCAATTTAGTTAGTTTTAAGTAGATTAAGTTAATTTAGTTGTTTTATCATTTCTAAATTTCGATCTTTCAAATAGTGATTCATCTAGCGATATCGGTTCTCAATAAAATATCTAGTCCCTGTGGATTCGACACTCTACTCACCTATCTATATTACTTGTGCAATTTTGTACACTTGCAAATATTCAACATCAGAGAGTCAACGAGGGTCAGGCGAGGGGATGAGAACCATGACTCAATCTGTACATGGAGTTGTCAGATTGGTGGAGTACCTGCGGTCTCTTATATGGTGCTTGAAGTTGACGTGTGAGTCATTAATGGTAGCAACAGAGGTGTCCGTGCGAGCAGTCAGGGGAGAGAACATCCTTCGATGCGAGGTGCCAGTAAGAATCAACGAGGGTCAAGTGATGGGATGAGAACCAGGACTCAGTCTGCGGTCTCTCATATGGTGCTTGAAGTTGACGTATGAATCATTGATGGGGGCGACGGAGGTGTCTGTACGAGCGACAGAGCGGATAAACGGTGTACAAGTAAGGGACTGTGAGAGAGAATGAGCTCAAATTGGCACGAGAAATTGACTTGGACGAGATCACCCGATCAACAGGATTAGATTTTGTTGTATTTTTGTTTGTTGGTTGGGGTGTATGAATTCCAGAACCTAGCCTATTGGGATCTGAACTTCATAAGCCTTATTTTTGGTTGTTTGTTTTGTTAAATTTTTTAATGAAACACGGCGGGGGGGGGGGGGGGGGGGGGGGGGGGGGGGGGGGCAAGGCCAACCTTTTACGATAAAAAAAAACAATCACAATATTACACTCAACACCATATATCATACACTGAAACACCTCTTTTCAAACTAAATGTGGATCAACCGATATGAGTTTGAATACAGATGAACTAAATCAGCTGAGCTAAAAGCTACCGACTAGACTTGAAGATGCAAGATCATGAATTGAATCAAATAAGCATATCTGAAAGGCTCTGAAAGGATATGATAAGCTGCTTATCGGATCAAGATATGTATCCATAAAAAAATGAATAAGTGACTTCTAGTACAGATAGACTAATATCGAAGAGGATCCAAGTCGAGGTTGGTTCCGGATCAGGTGAGGTTGGTTGAGGTAAGTGCATGAGTGGACCCGGGTTGGTTGGACCGGATTCAATTCGGTTTGGTTTGGTTGGACCCAATAGGACTGGGTTCAGTTCGGTTCGATTGGACCAGGTTTGCTCTAGTGCAAAGTAGCAGACCTAGTCTCGACTTGGAGCGGGTTTGTGTTGTTTCGGGTGGGATCCGAAAGCCAAGGAGAAGAATAGGGAGACTAGGGTTTGGAGTAAACCATAGTCGACGATTGATTAAGCGGTTGATGCAGCGCAGGGGGCAAAGCAGGGAGGTCAACGGATCCACTTCATTTTGAAGTAAATCTGGAAACATGTTGCTCATCGGAAATCCCCAGGTCTGGGCACCCTCGAAGGTCAGCATTGACGTGTCGATGACAACAAAGAGGCGTAGAGAGGTCAACGACGAGGGAGTGGTGCAGTCACAGTCATAGTCGTGGATGCGGTCGTAGGCGAGATCCAAATAGAGGATATACTAAGGTTTGAAACCTAGAGGAAGTGGCGGTTCGAAGAAAGGTCGAGCACGGGATTGACGGGTGATTTGGCGGCGCAAGGTGCTACGCTTGTGCTTGGGCGTCCACGACGAGGGTAGTGGCACATGATGCTACACTCGTTGTTGTATTTGATGGCGGGACAGAGACTAGGACGAGGGACAGCATAGAGGAGGGGGCTACGCTCGAGTAGGGGAATCGATGCCTCTGGAGTTGCTGGCAAGGTTGATCGGGGGAGAGGAAAGAACAAGAAGATGAATATGATGATGGTGATAACTTGGGATGATGCTCGCACCTCTCTTTTTTCTCTTCCGTTCTTCTCTTTAAAGAAAGAAGATCTAGATTTAGGATGGATTTGGATTTGAGTTGGGAACAGGATTTGGAGATTTTTTTGTTCATTGCTGCATATATATGGGTTTCTTTTTGGATGGAAAAAGATGATCAGTGCCCTGATACCAAGTTAGAAAATGAGAAACTGATTGTATAGATCATAAATGAAGTAATACATTGAGAACAATAGCCTCATATAAATAGGCAAAGCCTATGACAAGTTACAATATGGACACCTAACAATCTCAATATTACATACATACATCATACACTCAACACCATGTTGGATATATAGGTATATTCTCACTATATGAATAATATTATGTGTAATATTATTCTATGGGTAACACGTGTGTTACACGTACTAATTGTATGGATATCGGAAAGCGGGTTGAGTGGGTTGAGAACCCAGTTCCCAAACGAGTATTTATCCTATAAATACTGGCTTGTGATAGTAGTCTAGGTATTCCAATTTTGATACCTAGGGTAAATATCTCAAGCACCTTAGTCTAGGATATTAACCTTAATTTCTATTGATATTATCTCTCATAATCTCTAACAATCTTGAGATATTTATTAATCAATTGTGAGATTAATTAAGAGAGAAAAGGAGATCTACTGGATCTCGTCGAAGCTGTCGAAGCCACCGTCTCCGACCATCGCCATCATGGTCGGTGTCGTCGCACCCCGCAGTCGTTCATCAACTGTAGTCGCCTTTCGTTCGAGGCCATCGACCAGCAGTCGAGGCGTCAACCAGCAGACGAATCGATTCCGTCTGATTCCGACTGCACTGCCCTCGTCCTCCCCTGACCGGTCGCAGTGTGACAGTGCCGCTTCCCTCAGTCGTCGTGCCCCTTTGACCTTCTCCTCTCTTCTCTGACCTCGAGACCCGATCCCGAAAGGGCTTGGAGAGTAACCGGGTCGGAGTCGAAAAGCTTCACCTTGTCGAACCCGTTATCCACCAGCATTTGGACCACCATTAAGGGTGGCAATTGGTGGCTCGCCATCTTGCCGTAGTTCACTTCTATTGCCGTGGTTTGTGGAGAGAAGAGTAGAAGAAGAAGAAAGAGACACGCCAGATCCGATTTTTCGATTAGTCGTTTCTGGTGTTTGGTGTTCGGGCGAAGGATCAGATCCTTGTGTGAGATCACAAATCCACTTTTGTGCACTTGGTGTTTTGGGTGCTTGGATCTATGTGTTTGCTATTTGGTTTGTTTGTCAAAACCAACCACAAGCACATCTGCTCTGACTCTCACGTGCTGGTGGATGGTTTGTGGATCTGTTCCCAAACCCGACCCACAAAGCCCAACCTGATCATTTATTGTTATGTTCAATTTGGTTGGTTAAATTTGAGCCTATTGAGTATTTGGGCTTGTTTTGGGCTAAATTATTTTAATAAGCTTGCTGGATTTGGAGTTGGTGAGGTGATGTGAGCACTCAAACCATGAAAATAAGAGAAGATAAGTTCTTTACTTTCTAGTACTTAGATTAAAGTAATCTGTTAAATATTTTGCTATGTGCTTAAAAGTTCAAAAACATTTGTTTTGAGTCTATGTTTTGAATTACAATATTGATATGTTGTGCTAAAGTTCAAGACTTTATTATTCATTTGCTTAATTAGTTCAAGTTTGAATAATTGTTTTAGCTATGTGCTAAACATCAATCATTTATTTTTGATAAGTTCAATTATAAGTTTTGACTATAAAATTGAATCTCCAATGAAATTGTTGTGAATTAGATAGTGTAAATAATTTGTTTAATTGGCTAATCTTTAACAATTTGATGAATGTAGGAACTTCAAAGTTACTTACAAGTTGTGTGTATTGGAGACGGTGGATTTGCATCACGGTATGATAAGTCTGCACTACGCAGCCTTCTCCATCGAATTTGGAAAACACTTCTCACTTGAAGTGTCGATATGATCTACTCTAATCTCTTAGTATTTTCATGTGATAAATGTGTTAACGTTGTGTGCGTTTGATCACATATTTAGGAGTTTTAGATCATAATTATTCTCAATTTGAAACTAGCAAGTTTTAAATTGTTTAGTGTGTCTCGTCATACTATGTGTATAGATTTATTGGGTGACACATTGTTTGCAGTTTGTGTGAGATTGTATGTTTGCTTTTCTAATAAAGATTGATGTATAAGATGTATAACAAATGTATGTTACAAATTGTTTGCAGTTTAGTAAAATCATTGTATGTTCTTAAAACATGAATAGCCGATGATAATAATTTGACAAATTTTTAAAAAGAGCCTAGTATATGAATTAAGTAATTTAGATCAGTATCTTTAACTTTGTGGTGTGTCAAATATAATGGCTATTATTTACTTGTTCTGTTGACATGGTTGTTCTTGGAAGTGACCTCTCTATTACAAATGAAGTTAAAATTGTGCTATCCAAAGAATTCAGCATGAAACACCTAGGTATTGTGACACCATAGGTATAAGGGTGAGTTTCGTTTGGCACGAATCTTGAAGCTCTCAGAAGTAAAACGGTAATTTCACCTACAAATGGGTCCGAAATGGGAACTGGGTCTCTTCTTCAAACCCAATAACCCATAAACGGATCTGTCATATTGGAAACGGTTACTAACTCGTTACAAACCAATTTAGAAGGATAAAGAGGAAATCAGATTCGTGATTATCCCTAAGAGACAGTTTTAACCACTTCTTATCCATCCACATCGGGAAGTAGAGATTTGTCCTTATCTCGAAACGGAACCCTAAGACGACTATAAATACCCCCTCTCCCCCACCGTAACAAGATAATGAATCTTTTTCTACCTAAAGCTCTTTCTTGATCTTGGAGATTACTGACAAGAGCGTCGGAGGGTTCGTCGCCAGGATCCATCCCGGTGTATCGAACTTTGTGCAGGTTCATGGCAGTGGCAAGAACAAGTCAACACATAGGCAGAGTCAATAGGTTCGCTTTACTATTTTCCTCAAAGAACTCACAAATTCATCTGTTTGCTCACACACCCAAAATCAGCAACAACAGATTGGCGTCGTCTGTGGAAAACTGAAGCAGCAATCCAGTCCTCTTTCATTAGCCATACTAGTTTCAAGCCATGCCTCCCAGGAAGGGGAAGACAACAGTCTCTAACCGCAGGGCCACTCCCGCACCTTCTCCTCCTCCAGTCCATGAGGTTCCCCCTCAAACCACTCAGTAAGTCCAGCAACTGGACAGCCTCTCCTTCAACCCGTCCAGCAACCACAGCCTGGACGGCCTCTTCTTCAAAAACCTCAGCCCCAGCAGGCCCCTCAAGGGCCACAAGAGGCTGGTGCAGGACCCTCCCACCGAAGTCGACATATGCAACCCCCTCACTGCGACCATGTATCAATATGCAATCCCTCGTCGGACTCCATGGCCTCGCACAGTCCTCCGATGTCGAAGGACCTCCGGAACATCATCATCAACAGACAGTACGGGGAAGATCTCCGAACCCGCTTAAATAAGAGGCGGACCCATGACGAGATACCCTGCCGAAAACATCAAAGGGGTCCAGCGATCCAATTCCCTAGAGCGAGGTCCCCCGCAGGCCAGATGCAGAAGGTCCAACTCTCTCAGGAGGCGAAGGGAGTCACCCCAGCATTTCCAAAGGCAAAGCCGCTCTCCAGTCAGCCGACCCGGCCCTCGGAACCGCCGGGAGCAGGAGGCCCCTGCCACGAGGGCAGAGTTCCAGCAATTCCAAGAGGCAGTCCTGAGGGCCATCAACGTTGTCCCCGACCACGGTCAGTGGGTACCCAGTCCTCGACCTGCCCAAGACCAAAGGCATCGTACGCCCAATCCTCAACATGCCCCAAGCTACCGTCGTCACACTCCTAGTCCCCTTCCGTGCGAGGACGAATCCTGGGCCTCAGCAAGGTATGACCAGAGGGAAGATTCAGTGTATTGCCATCTCCACGAGATGGAGAGGTGCCTTGGCCGACTAGACAGAGAGGAGGAGCAACGGGCGAGGAATTTCCACCCCAGTAGACCCCCATTCTCTCGGACTATAATAGAGGCACTGGTCCCGGATAACTTTAAGCCTCCTTATTTTGAATCGTACAACGGGGAGTCCAACCCCGCTGACCACATCGAGAGTTTTAAAACTCTCATTATGATACACCAGGTGTCGGACACACTCCTCTGCAAGAATTTTCCGGTCACACTGAAAGGGCCTGCAAGGGAATGTTACTACCGCCTAGTCCTGGCCTCCATCTTCTCCTTCGATCAGCTCGAATGCCTCTTCCTGACTCACTTCGTGAGCAGCCTCCGAGCCAAGAAAACGAGCACCTCCCTGTTATTGCTTCACCAAAGGAATGGCAAGCGGCTGAGAGACTATGTCAAACGTTTCACCACGGAGGCCAGATCCATCACCTTCCTGGACCAGTCCATGGCCTCCGCCGCCTTCCAATCCAATGTCGCTAACGACAGCCTCCAAGCATCCCTTGCCAAGAAGCCCCCTCGAGATTTCTCGAAACTCTTGCTCAAGAGTGAGAAATCCATCCGAGAGGAAGAAGCCCTCTCCCACCCTTCTTTTGAAGGATCGTCCTCCAGGAACAAATGGAAGGGTGCTGAAGAAGAAGGAGCTAAGAAGCTCCAAAAAGACAACAGAGGCCAGCATCGCCCTTCCTTCCAGCTTTGAGAAGTTCACTCCGCTCAACGCGAGTGTCTCAGCCATCCTGATGGAGGTTGGGAAAGATGGTCTTCTCCTGCCACCTCCGAAAATGAACACCCCAGGGAAGAAGAGAAACCAGGACAAGTGGTGCCGCTCCCACAGGGACCACGGCCATGACACAGATGACTATTGGGCCCTAAAAGACGAGATCGAGGCCCTCATTCAGAGAGGGAAGCTCTCTAGGTTAGTGAGGAAGGATGGGGCAGATCCTCCTCCACCCACAGGAAGGACTCCGAACCAGAGGTCGTCCTACATCTCATCCACGGAGGCCCAATGGGGGGGAGATTCCAAATCCTCCTGAAAAGCCTTCATCCGGAAAGTAAATTCTGTGCAGAACCGTCCTCCCCTCAAGGGCCTGGGCGTCCTAGTCACTTTTTCAGATAGAGATCTAGAAGGCGTCCGAACCCCCCATTGCGACCCGTTTGTCATAAACCTCCACATGGACAACTTTGACATGCACCGGGTCCTAGTTGACAATGGCAGTTCGGTCAACATCCTCTTTCTAGAGGCCTTCCAAGGGCTCAAGCTATCCAGGGATCGGCTCACGCCCGTCGGCTATACTCTGCACGGATTTACAGGAGTGCCAGTGACGATCGAAGGTGTCATAACTCTCGACATAACCACTGGCAAAACTCCTACCACCCGAACCAAGCCGATGGACATCATGGTGGTGGATGTGAAAGCTGCCTACAATATCATCCTGGGACGACCAGGCCTAGCTGCTCTCCAGGCCATACCCTTGGCCTACTACATGAAGATGAAAATTTCCACCTCGGCTAGCGTGGGAGAAGTCAGAGGGAGCCAGGAGGCAGCCCGCAAATGCTACATGACCTCGGTGGGAGGACATGTTCTCTCCCTCGAAGCTCTAGAACTCCCCTAAGGGAGTAGCCCACCTATATCGGAGCCGATCGATGAGCTGGAAGAGGTGGCCTTCTCAGAAGGAGATCCGATCTGAAAATTTCAGATTAGCAAAGTCCTCCCCCCTCCCGTTTGCTCCGACATTATCCAGTGCATGAATGGAAATCGATACCTCTTCACCTGGACTACAACTGATATACTGGGGATCTCTGAGGAGCTCCTCATGCATCACCTTAGTGTCGCTTCGGGGGCCAGACCGGTTCAGCAGAAGCAGCGCAAATTTGCCCCCGAGCTCCAGCAAGCTATCAAGGAGGAGGTTGAGAAACTCCTTAGAGGTCGGTTCATACAAGAGATAAACTATCCGAAGTGGCCGTCCAATGTCTTGATGGTCAAAAAAGCCAACGGAAACTGGAGGATCTGCATTGACTTCACGGATCTAAACAAAGCCTGTCCCAAAGATCTATTTCCGCTCCCGAGCATCGACACCTTGATCGATGCAACCTCGGGCCATGAACTCTTAAGCTTCATGGATGTGTTCTCTGGGTACAATCTGATAAGAATGTTTCCTCCCGACATCTCGAAGACCTCCTTCGTCACCGATCAGAACCTGTATTGCTACCGGGTCATGCCCTTCGGGCTCAAGAATGCCAGTGCAACCTACCAATTCCTTGTTAACAAGATCTTCAAGGAGAAGATTGAGCGGAACATGGTGGTCTATGTAGATGACATGTTGGTGAAGAGCGTCAGCAGATCAGATCATGTGTCCGATCTCCAAGAAGCTTTTAACGTGTTGAGGAGACACAATATGATACTGAACCCGAACAAGTGTGCGTTCGGCGCTCATTCATCAAGTCCCTGGGGTTCATGGTCAGCCAAAAGGGCATAAAGGACAACCCTGAGAAGATCCATCCATTCTCAACATGGCTCCCCATTCCAATGTTAAAGATGTTCAGAGACTCGCGGGACACCTTGCAGCGATAGGGCATTTCCTCTCCAAATCCGGGGGAAAATGTCTCTCGTTCTTCAAGGCCCTCAGGGGGGCTAAAAGCTTTAAATGGGGGCAACAGCAACAAGAGTCCTTTGACTAGCTCAATGCCTACTTAGTCAACCCCCCACTCTTGAGCAAGCCAAGGCCCGAGGAAGTCCTCTACCTATACCTCACCGCTTCGAAGCAGACCTTCAGCGTTGTTCTAGTAAGAGAAGAAGACAAGATGCAGAGGCATATCTACTATGTGAGTAAAGTCCTTAGGGATGCTGAACTCCGTTACCCAAAGCTAGAGAAGATGGCCTATGCCTTGGTCATGGCAGCCCGAAAGCTCCGCCCCTACTTTCAGTCTCACTTGGTGGTCGTTCTTACCGACCAACCGCTCATACAAGTCCTCTACAAGCCCGAGACCTCCGGGCACCTTATGAAGTGGTCCACCGAGCTAAGCCAGCATGATATCAGCTATCAGCCTCGAAGCGCTATCAAGGCTCAAGCCCTAGCAGATTTTATAGTGGAGAATACAATTTCCGATGCCAGCAAAGCAATAGAGGAACCCTCCTTTTGGACGGTGTATGTGGATGGGTCCTCCTGTGCCGATGGGAGTGGAGCAGGAGTCATCTTGGCAGGCCCAGATGATTTTTTCCTCCAGTACTCACTCTGCATCAACTTCAGGGCGTCCAACAATGAGGCAGAGTATGAAGTCCTTATAGTAAGCCTGTGAATAGCTCGCAAGGCAGGGGCAAAGCATGTCAAGATATTTAGCGACTCGCAACTGGTGGTGAACCAGGTATCAGGGGAATACGAAGCGCGAGACAGTCGCATGGCCAAGTACTTGGACAAGGTCAAAGACCTGATGGCCTCTTTTGAAGATGCACAACTCCAGCAGATCCCGTGAGAAGAGAATGCACAGGCGGATGCCCTCTCAAAGCTTGCTTCCTCCTTCCTCCAAGGGCTCGAACAAACTATCTTAATAGAGGTTCTACTGAAGCCCAACATCGAGGAAGAAGGCCCCGAGCCGATGGAGACGTTGCCCTTACCACTCGGGGGAATTGGATGAGGCCTCTGCTCGAGTTCCTCAGAGATGGGGTCCTTTCCTTAGATCCTAAAGAGGCCCGAAAGATCCGAACCTGAGCCGAGCGGTACACACTCATCAAGGGAGTCTTGTACAAATGCTCCTACACCCAAGTAGATGGCAGACCCTACTTGAGGTGTCTCTCCCCCGACGAAGCCCAGTATGCTTTGAAGGAAGTACATGAAGGGATATGTGGCGATCACTTAGGAGCAAGGTCCCTCTCCCGCAAGATCTTGAACTATGGATATTTTTGGCCTACTCTCCTTCGTGATGCCGAACAACACGTTCGTCAATGCAACCTTTGCCAAAAATTCTCAACAATCCGCCGCCTATCGCAATCCCAGCTCTCTCCTCTATCCAGTCCATCTCCTTTTGCGATGTGGAGAATGGACTTGCTCAGGCCGTTCCCTCCAGCACCAGGCCAGCTAAAATTCTTTGTTTTGGCGATCGACTATTTTTCTAGGTGGATCGAGGTCGAGCCCCTAGCAACGATCACGGAGAATATGGTGCAACGCTTCTTTTGGAAAAACATTGTATGCAGATTCGGCGTGCCCCGAATCTTAATAACGGACAATGGAACTCAGCTTACGGGGGCAGCCTTCTGCACTTTTTGCGCAGACCTGGGCATTCAGCAATTATCAGGCAGAGAATGCCAATCCAACGGTCAGGCAAAGAATGCCAATCCAACGATCAGGCAAGGAACGCCAATCCAACCCCCAGTCCAATGGTCAGGCAGAGAACGCCAATCGGCAAATTCTCTCTAACCTGAAAAAGAGACTGAGTAGGTCAGTTAAGGGGTTATAGGTAGAGCAGCTTCCCAATGTACTCTTGAGCTATCGCACTACGAAGAGGACCCCCACGGGAGAATCTCCCTTCAACCTCACTTACAGCTCCCGAAGTCGTTATACCTTTGGAGGTGGGTCTACCGTCCCCCCACTTGATTGCTTACAACGAAGAGCAAAATGCGAACGAGCTTTGCGGAAACATGGACCTCATTGATGAGATCCATGAGAGATCCTCCATTCAACAAGAAATCTACCGATGTAGGATTGAGCAATCCTACAACAAGAGAGTCCGCCCTACTAATCTCAAAGAAGAAGATCTGGTGCTCAGGAAGCTGTCTATTTCTTTCCCCAGCAAGAAAGGCAAATTGTCACCCAATTGGGAAGGACCATATAGGATCTCCAAAGTTGTCCTCCCATGTGCTTATTAACTTGAAGATCCGGGAGGCAAGAGGGTGTCGAGGACATGGAACGCAGAGCACTTATTGAAGTACCAAAAGGGTGTTTAAACACCGTTCCAAGCAACTTCTCCAAAAGCGTTCTCCTAAAAGCATGTTGAAGTTTATTTCTTTTTCTTTATTAAGTGTAATAATGGCTCGCAACTTAGAAGCAGCCTCTTAGTTGTTTTCAATAAAAGTGATCTGCCCCTGGAAATTCTATATTCTAAGCATTCTGGTTGTACTACTTTTGGTCTTACAAAAAAAACTCTCTAAACAACAAGTTCGGTGTAACATCCTAAATTTTCAATTATAATTTAATATAAGTTTGTTTGATTTCACGTGTTTTGCACGTGCAAATTTATGTACATTTTACCCTTAAAATTATTTATTTTTATACCATGAACAAGTATTTTTAATTTTTCTCTTTTTAATTTAAAAAGGCCTATTTTAAGTCTTAGGCCTATTGGTTTAAATCTAGCCCACACTAATTAAATTAACTAGTTTAATTATTAAGCCCATGGATTCTAAAGCCCACTAGTTTATTCTCATTTAAATGAGAACAACTTGTGGGGTAGACTTGTTTTTGTAACAAATAATCAACAAATACATGTACAACTAGTAACTAAGGGTGCTTTGTATGACACGTGCATTGCACTTGCACGTGCCATATCCATGGAGAAGGGTGGCCGGATGGCTTCAAGAGTAGGACTATAAATCGGATTGGACGGGATCGAACAACCATATGTTCAAGCTCAAACCAAAATTCTACTCAGACGGGCTTATGTCCAGCTCGGTCTAGGTCGGACAAAATTTTTAAGTCCGAACTCGGTTCAATAAAGTATCGGACCGCAATAATACTAGAACGGACTTATGTCTGGCTCGAGCTCGGTAAAGAATCGGACCTAATAATTTGTTCGAGTTCGGTTCGTATAACAGTTCGGACGGTCCACGATCGGACCATTTCTCAAGCCATACTCGGACGAACGATGGACCGTCCTATTCATTTTACACCTCTATTCAAGAGAGAGTGGGAGAGATGGAGTAGTGGAGAGGTAGTTTTGTACTTATGGGTAGTTGTTCTAACTCTCTAATACATCCTAGCCCCTAATCTACATCCATCTAGATCAATCTTAGCCCTTCATTTTGCTTTGAAAAAAGTATAAATACCCCCCTCACTTTCTTCATGTAAAGCACTAGGAAAACATACAAGAGAAAGAAAAAAAAAGAAAGAAACTAGTGGTGAGAAAAAGATTGAGAGCAATTTGTGTGAAGAAAAGGATTGAGAGAGTTGTGTTTGTGTGCTCTTACTTTGGAGGTCGGCCTAGCATCATCAAGGAGAGGAAGAGCTCAGTTTGCATAGTACAAGGAGGAGGAGTGCTTTGGTGTGCACAAGCAAGGAGGAGAAGGCTTACAACTAGGAGAGGATCGTGTGTTCGAGGAGTTTCCCTAGGAGTTCTTTTGTTTTTCTTCAATTAAGGTGGGTGATTTCTCAAGCTTCTAATGTAGATATCATGCTAGGGATTAAATTGATGAAATTTCTAAGAAAAACTAATTAATTTTGGTCATGTGTTTGTTTAAAAGAGACTAGTTAGAAAAGAAGTGGATGCTTGATGAATTGATTGATAGTTGCTATAAATTGTGATTATTACATTAGAATTATCATGTTGCTATGAAAATGTGAATTTTGAACCATGCTAGATGTAGAATATATGTTGGTAAATGGCTAGTTGGTTAATTGAAATATTGGTTATGCGCTATCTTAATTAATGTGAATTTTGAACCATGCTAGATGTAGAATATATGTTGGTAAATGGCTAGTTGGTTAATTGAAATATTGGTTATGCGCTATCTTAATTAATGTAACACTAGTGTGATAAAGGGAATTATGTCCTAGAAATGTTTGTAGAAATAAAAGAAAGTAAGAAAACAATCTTTTGTGATAATTGTAGTGCCAAATTGTGAAGAAGTTATCGTTACAATTCAATATCGAAAATATATTCATGATCCACTTTAACTGCAACCTGATACAATTGGCAGTCGACCGAACTAGCATTGACAGTCGACTGTTAGGTACTGAATTTCAGATTTAGGTTGCAGGACAGTCGACTGGCTATGTTTCAACAGTCGACTGTCACTGTCCTGACTGTTGGTTCTCGAGTTTCAAATCCTCGCAGGACAGTCGACTGGCTATGTTTCAACAGTTGACTGTCATTGTCCTGACTGTTGGTTCTCGTGTTTCAAATCCTCACATGACAGCCGACTGAATATTTTTCAACAGTCAACTTTCACTATCTTGATTGTTATTTCTTGAGTTTTAAATCCTCGCAGGACAGTCGACTGGCCTATCTCAACAGTCGACTATCACTGTCTTGGCTGATGAAATATTTCAATCTTATATTTAAAAAAATAGTTCTTTAAGTGTTCAAAAAATTGAGAAAAAATATTAGAATTATTCTAAAGATTCCTAGACTTCATGAAAATTATTTCTATCATTTTTGACCTATTACAATGAGAATTAGAGGCTACTTGAGAAAAAAAAAACTTGATACAATTTCTTAGAACATAATCTTGATTAATTAAATAAAATAAATATTTTCTTTGAAAGAAATTTTTATTAGATTCATTTTTAAAATGAGAATCGTGACATGAAAATTTTAAGTAAGATAATGTGATTTTGGCTTAATAAAATGGAAGAATGATATTATGAAAGTAAAGGAAATTTGTGAAATTTATTTATGAATGTGGTAAGTTTGATAAATGAATTTCGGTATTATACATGAGATTTGTGCATAAAAAATGAAATAAAAGATCATGATAAATTATGAGAAAAATTTGTGAGTGTCAATACTCAACTTTTTATTAACATGAAATGAAATTAAAGACTAGAGTGTAGCTAAGTCCTTATACCGGCATTGAATAAATTCTTTTGAGATGAAATATTGAAATGAAAGACCCAAGTTGGGTCATTATTGTTGATTGATGGTTAAGACCGGTATAGAGGAAGTGCTAACTCTAGGGTGATGATTTTTTATTCATGATTCAAATAACTAAGGACAATACAATAGTGAAGATGTGATGAAAGTAAGAGAAAAACACAAGTATGAGAGCCTTGAGTCTACGGTGTGAGAGCGTTCACAGGCTGTCTACATGATGCATTATGTCATGACGTGAACACATCTCCGAAATTATCGGGACCGTGGCGATGCTTGTGGGGTATTTGGTGACTACGGGTAGTGCCATTGTCCCATGACAGAGGCTGAATTGTCCATAGGTTGTCTACATGATGCGTCATGTCATGATGTGGGATCCCCCTCCAGGCTGTCTGGACATGGACTCGTAATTCATAGAACATCTAGGATACTTACCGTAGTTACCGAAGTAATTTAAGTCATAGCGAGGGATCCAACCCTACAAGATAAAGAACGATTAAGGGCTTGCCTTCGGATCTATGTAGTATAAGATGCATAGAATCCGAACAAGTGTGCATTAGTGTCATCTAATATAAATAATTGCATTAAGGACTAAGTGCACCTTCACACACGATATCAATAGGATAGTCCCCCTTAGCTTTGTTTGTGACAAGTGTGTGCTTTCTAAGTAAGAGAAATTGATGTATTATATCCTAGCGTCAGTTGTATGCAACTGACGTGCCCACAGTTTCTATGCAGGATAAAATGATTGACAAGACTAAATATTGATCACTGCTTAAAGAAATGTTCAAGTTGATGTTCAATTCATGTATTATGTTGTATTTTGCTTTCGCTGTGTAAAGTGTAAACATTATTGTATAAAAAAAATTATTTCCTTGTAAAATTGTACGAAGTGACGTATAAAGATCATATGGAACTTCGAATTCACTCTTATTTAAAATTCGGGGTGTTACATTCGGAGTCTAACACTTGGTTCGATGAAACTTTTTCTACTTGCAAACGAGCGAGTACAAAGTAGCTCACCATTTGGAATTGCTCCTACAACTGTTGATACTCTCTAAACGACAAGTTCGGAGTCCAACACTTGGTTCGATGCAACTTTTGCTACTTGCGAACGAGGGAGTACAAAGTAGCTCACCATTCAGAATTGCTCCTAGAACTGTTGATACTCTCTAAACGACAAGTTCGGGATCCAACACTTGGTTCGATGCAACTTTTGCTACTTGCGAACGAGTGAGTACAAAGTAGCTCACCATTCGGAATTGCTTCTCCAACTGTTGATAATCTCTAAACGATGAGTTCGGAGTCAACACTTGGTTCGATGCAACTTTTGCTACTTGCGAATGAGCGTCTGAGAGTTCGTCGCTGGGATCCATCCCGGTGTATCGAACTTTGTGCAGGTTCGTGGCAGCGACAAGAACAAGTCAACACATAGGCGAAGTCAACAGGTTTGCTTTACTGTTTTCCTCAAAAAACTTACAAATTCATCTGTTTGCTCCCACACTCGAAATCAGCAACAACACTCATCAAATCAAAATGTGCTTCAAAAGTGGGGATATAGTGATTGAAAGTGTGTTTTGAAACACCTTATGATTATGATAAAAGTTTGACACCTAATGATGGTGTAACTATGAGACAGGTAGATCATTCTAAAGGAATTGAAAAGTCTTATGTATACAAAGATCTACACTAGAATAGATATAGCCTTTGAGGTAGGTATGATCTGCAGATTCACTAATAATTCTATACACATTTGAGTGCCCTTAAGAGGCTAATGAGATACCTGAGTGGTACTCAAGAGTTTTCTTTCTGCTATTCTAGTCATTCTTCGAATGAATGGCTGATCTCATACATTATGATGCTCAGAATTTAGTGAAAGTCGATAACTAGTGAATATATATTTACACTAAGAGAAACATAAATGTTATGGAAATTAAAAGGCAAACAAGCACTGTGGTATCATCCATAAAATCAGACCTCTATATATTATCTCTGCAGGAGAAGAGGCTGAGTGGATTGAAGAACTTGTTGCTAGTCATCCATTAAGAAGTTTAAATAACTTTGTAATTCTGTTATGTGACTATCAAGCTACAATGCACTGTAGTTCATAACTCACACTATAATAGTAAGAGAAGTATATTAAGGCTGAAAGAAGCCTAGTTGAACTTTCTCATAAATAAAGTGCAATTAAAATAAAATATGGCTAATGCTCTTACTAAGAGACTTGAAAGTGATCTAATTATCAAAACTGTGGGGGAAATGGAGTTAAAAGCTATTGAGTCAAAGCTTTAACATCCTTATTGTTTTGAAATTTAGAATCCAATTGGAGCCATAAAGAAGTTCAAACTTAAGCATCAATTTTAGACAGTTGACATGTTTTACATAATTTTGATGATTCCACATAAATTCCACAAATATATTATGTCATTTCAATTTTTATGGTATTATATATCTAAAGAATTTACTTAGAATAATCATATTATTCCAATACGAAACATGAAAACTTGTCGATGTGTTTCCGATGTTTAGAATGTCATTATATCATTCCAATTTTGATGATATATCTCTTTTATGGATTCTTGTTTCATTCCAATTTTGATGATTCAGAATTAACCATAATTGATTTGACTGTTCTATCATTTCAATATAAAACGTAGTTTAGTTCTTGTGTAGAAACTATAATAGTTTATGTTCTGTATTTAGTTAAAGAAACTTGATTGTGATGCGTGCATTATATTTTTGCTAAGCTAATTATGAATTGTACTAAGTTCTTTTGTGGAACTAGATACTTTGTAAAATTCATTGGAATTCTTAGAGATGTGTCTCTTCATATTCTTGTTTTCAATAAGCTAGCAAAGATAGAGGAGTTGAATCTGTCAACATAGATTTCAAAATAGAGGAGTAAACATAAAGCAGTGTGCAAGGATAGAGTTTCAGTTTATTTCTCTCGAGAATAAATTAGTCACTTGCTTGGTAAAACTTCTATTAAGTTTAAGACTCTTGTGTTCATTGAGCTTAAAACTCTTATTTTGTTCTTGAATTTTATTTGTTTTGTTTGATTTTGAAACTATGACAGATTATTCCAGTTGGTTTAGTCACTGTGAACTATTCTGTTGTGATATGGTTTGGGAACTATTTAATTATTTTAGTTTAGTCTTTTTGAACTATTCGTATTTATGATTGATTTAGTTATTATGAAATGTACATTGAGTGATGCATTTTTTCTATTTTAAGACTGCTATCAGCCAATCAGCTTCATGAGATAATCCAGTACGTTTATATATTGAGAATATAGGAGGAGATTGTTGGATATATAGGTATATTCTCATTATACCTATAGGAGGAGATTGTTGGATATGTACATTGAGTGATGCTTTAAGACTGATGAGATAATCCAGTACGTTTATATATTGAGAATATAGGAGGAGATTGTTGGATATATAGGTATATTCTCATTATATGAATAATATTATGTGTAATATTATTCTATGGATAACACGTGTGTTATACGTTCTAATTGTATAGATATCGGAACGCGGGTTGAGTGGGTTGAGAACCCAGTACCTAAACCAGTATTTATCCTATAAATACTTGCTTGTGATAGTAGTCTAGGTATATCAATTTTGATACCTAAGGTAAATATCTCAAGTACCTTAGTCTAGGATATTAACCCTAATTTCTATTGATATTATCTCTCATAATTTCTAACACACCATACATCGTACACTCAACACATATAAGTTAACTAGGTTTGCCCGTTGACACGTGCCTACGGCATGTTTTCAGAACGGTGCACCTTGTTTGATCATATAAAATAGTTTTGGAGGTCTAGCAAATTAATTGAAGTAGCAAACATATTATATGAGAAACTTTTGGGAGTCCAGCAAAAAACATATTATATGATTTTTTTTTTATTTTTTTGAATTATTTTTAAAGTTTTTAAAATTTTAATTTTTTTAGTTTTTTAATTTTTTTTTAAAAATTTAAATTTTTTATTTTCTTAATTTTTTGAATAGAAGATGGAGGGTGAGAGAGAGAGAGAGAGAAATAATTAAATAAATATAGGAGTTGTTTTGGGTGGGGAATTTGAATTTGAGTTTTAGGAGGAAACTTTTGGGGGGGTAAAATATGTTTTGTGATGTTAAATCTGGGCCTTTGATTTTTGGGGGGATTGAAGGAGAGCCATTTGATAGCTTGCTTTGTGTTTTATTATATAGACTAGATTTGCCCGTGGGCACGTGCCTAAGGCGCATTTTCGAAACTATACGAAACATGAAAAGCCCTGTAAACAATAAAACAACAATTATGTAGCTCAAATTTGATTAGTATGACAATAATTAGTTGTAAATAAAAGTCCATGTTTCCATTAGTATATGTTGAAAAATAAATATATATTATGGTATAAAAAATCATGTTTCCATATACATATACTAGGTATGCCCGTGGCACGTGCCTACGGCACGTATTCGAAACTACATATAAATTTATTTGGAGTTATTTGGTTGGGTGAACTGCATATAAATTTATGCATTATACATGCTAATATCAAAAGTCATTCACTATACCTCTTTATACATCTTTAACAATTATTCATTAAATTGTTTCAGTTTTTTAGTAATTTATCTTTATTGACCTTAAATATCTTAATATTGACTTATCCAATTCTTCAAAAAGCTAGATTTTTTCAAAAAATGTGAGAACATCAATTAAAAATATGCACCATGACAGGGAAAAAAAACTGATTGTAAACAAATACAACCACCTTTCTAATACAACCATCTACTCTATGCAGGCCTCCTTTGAAATTATATTGTTTCCTAATAGTTTTCTAATACAATCACCTTTAAATTGTTTCCTACGGCACGTTATCGCGAAGAATGATTAATTAATTAAGTTGTTTAGTAAAAATTTTGACAGTCCTTTCTTAAATTTTACAGGCAGGATTGTAGTAAAAATTTTGACAGAATCTCCCCTGAAATATTAGTCCTTTTAGAGCAGTTTGTTACAGAATTCTCTCAAAATTAAAAAGTTAACATCACAGGCAGTCAAAATGATTTCTTCCCAAGCTAATCCAAGCAACATCACACAGGCATCATATATATAGGGCTATGGGGGGAAAAATCTTCATGACTAAAGATACAAAATAAAAACCAAGATATCGTTTGAAAACATAATAAATTTAAGGAAATTTAGTAAAAATTTCGACCAAATCTCCCCTAAAATATTAACCATTTTACAGCAATTTCTTACGGAATTCAGCTCACAATTAATAATGCATCACATGCAATAAATATGAATCCTCCCCAAGCCAATCCAAGCAACATCACACAGGCATCATATATATAGGGCTCTGGGGGGGGGGGGAAATCTTCACATGACTAAAGATACAAAATAAAAATCAAGATATCGTTTGAAAACATAATAAATTTTGAAAAATTTAGTAAAAATTTCGACAGAACCTCTCCTAAAATATTAGCCCTTTTACAGCAATTCCTTACGGAATTCTGCTAACAATTAAAAATATGACATTACAGGCAATAAATATCAATCCTCCCCAGGCGAAACCAAGAAACATCACACATGCATCATATATATAAGGCTCTGGGGGAAAAAATCATAATATAATGCAAGATACAAAATAAAAACCAAAAATTCGTTTGAAAACGTTATGGATTTTTAGAAAAACCTTCGAAAAACCTTTCAAAAACCAAACACAGAACCCAATACTCCACAAAATTGCAGGTACGGGTATTAACATAACTATATTATTTCATTATATACAGATACTTACATCATCTCCAAAAATGCTAAATATTACAACAATCACAACTATTACATCCTCCACCATAATATACACCAACCAACCGAATGACCAAAAAAAAATTTACAGGGTTGTAGGAGAATACAATGGTTGAAGTCTTCAAAAATCGGACCAAACAGTGAGCCTAAAAAACAGTAAGAGTTTTGAATCAAATAGTAAGAGTTTACAATAAACAATTAAAATAATGAAAGTTTGAAAACAATAGTAAGAGTTTTGAAACCATTACCTTTCAAACAAAATAATGCCTTGAACCAAACATGTTCTTCATCACCCTACCAAAAGTGAGACTATCAATATGTACATAACAATTCTGAGTGTAAACGACAATCTGGGGGAAAAAAGAAGCATTAAATTAGCAGCAATTAACGGTAAACATATGGTGTAGTCGTAGTAAATATCAATTTACTTTATTGCAACCCCAATTGATCAATGTAGTTGCATTTATAAATTTGAGGTCCATGTCAGCTGCATCCCAGTTCTATTACAGTTCAAATACGAAAGTCATACAAAAGTAAAACAACAATGAAAAAAAGTTTTGGTAAGGTAAGTCTATCATATATAATTGGTTTTTTAATTTTGTCATCTTGTTTCATTAAAGAAAAAATAATAATAAAACATACATTTATGTACTATATGCAACAATATTACACGATGCAGGATGACTCTCTTTCTTTTTTTTTTCTTCTTACTTATCAGGAAATCCATGATTCCATCTTCAGCAAATCACAATAGGATGACATTTTAGCATGCCATAACAGTTAACTAATCAATCCAAAGAAGAAAGTTTGTTAGAAAAGTTGGATTAAGTTCCAAATAGGGTAGCACTGACTATGGGTAAACAACAGGTTAAGTTGGGTAGGGTACACAGATTTCAACCCAAACCGAGAAAATATTTGGGTTGACTTAAGTCAATCCAGAATACTCACCAAAAATTCAATAATAGAACCAGATCTTCAGGCCAAAAATAGTAATAAAAAATAAAAGTGGACAATAATTGAAGGTGCACACAAGCTTATAACATATCCAGTATAAAGATATTATTAAGTTGGTAATAATTACTTGCAAGAAAGGGGAAAATATCTGACTTTTACTGAAAGAGACCAACCTTTGTTGAGAAATCATCAATTCTCGCTCAAAACCCATCATTTCCAATCAATTGTCATCACCAAAAACCATAATGTAAATTTAATCAAATCAAGAAATCAAAATTCTTTTACAATTTTGTTCATACTTTGCCTTGTTGTTTTTTTGCCAGGATAACCTCCATTATTAGATTAGCCTTAGCCGTGATTGGTAGCACAATAAAAAGACTTCTTTAGAGAAGAAGTATTACAATGGCTTAATTGACACATTGCAGCATCACTTGAAAATGAAGGGAGACTTTGGGAAATAGACTATGGATGGAGGGATTCTATTTGGTAGCCGTATCAGACTATCGTTATAGGATGTTAAACATTAACTTCATCAAATACTATATATATTTTTCGATGAGAGAATGGAATAATCATGCTGGAATTTGGATGGGGGCCAAAAGATACTGAACGGCTAAATATGATTATATTTTAAGGTGCTCTTCCAGCAAACATAATGTGCACAGAATCAAGTTTGCATGGGAAAATATATTGCTAGACTACAGATTGAGATAATAGATGTTTAAACATTAAGCGTAATGAAGTTAGCCATGAAGCTATCTAAATGAAAACCGAAATGTAAGGTGTCTAATCTGTCACTTTACCTTAAAAGGATTGCCAGACATATTCCCTGTTTGTGGGTCCCATGTAATGAGTTCTCCAAGTTTGCATGGTTGTAAGAAAACACAATGCCTAATCTTCAAAAATGGGACCAAACAGTGACCCTAAAAAAACAATAAGAGTTTTGAAACAAATAGTAAGAGTTTACAATAATCAATCAAAACAATGAGAGTTTTAAAACAATAGTAAGAGTTTTGAAACCATTACCTTTCAAACAGGATAATGCCTTGTAACTCGATGGTTTCAACCCAACACGTTCTTCATCACCCTACCAAAAGTTAAACTGTCAATATGTACATAACGGTTCTAAGTGTAGACGACAATCTAAGGAAAAAAAAGAAGCATTAAATTAGCGGCAATTAACGGCAAAAATAGACTATTGTAGTAAATTTATCCTATTGCAACCTCAATTTATCAATGTAGTTGCATTTATAAATTTGAGATCCATGTCAGCTGCATCCAGTCCTATTACAGTTCAAAGACGAAAGTCATACAAAAGTAAAACAATAATAAAAAAAAGTTTATTGAAAGATCATCCCAGTCCTAAATTTGCATGATAGATTCCACTTTAACAACAGAGCTCAATGGAAATTGTGATGAAGGCTTTATTTTTCTCGATTATTTCGCAATTTTTCTAGAAAATTTAATAGAAATGTAAGCTTAACATACAAAATCAGCAATTTAGACTGTCGAAGAACCTCTCTTTTAACCAAGTACATTGTTTAAGGAAAAAAATAGTCTCGTAAAACAATTAAAGATCAAAAAAGTTATTAACCCAAACTTCACCATAGATCAACATCAAAGTAAGAAGAAAAAAACTGGACCTAAGGTTTCTGAACATGTAAGGATGAGCTCAATTGAAGGACATTAAGGAGGATGAGTTACAACATACAAAAAGAGAATAAAAAATTAAGACAACAAACTCCACCTAAAAAAACATAGGAATGAACCAACTAAGAAGGGTTGGGCATGTGCAAGGAAGATGAATAGCGGAAACACTTCTATTAATTATTTATATGATTTATGCTTTCACTTAAATATTTAATTCATTAAAATAGAGCAAGGGGCATTTGAAACATTAGATCAATTCTTTCGAGTAAGCACAAACACAACCTAGTATGATATGTAAAACAAACATTTTCCTATTTTGTTTGCAAACAAAAATGACGCCAATTGGAAAGCACAAAGTAGATATACTCCTAAGCATTTTTGCAGTATGCAACTTTAACAAAGAATGTGATATATTTCCAATCTAACAAAGGAGATAGCTCATAACAACTCAATGGAAAATTACGATAAAGCGTTCATTTTTGTTGCTAATCTCGCAATTTTCGAACCAAATTTAACACGAATTTAAGCTTAAACTACCAAATGAGCAATTCAGACTTCCAAAAAACCCTTCTTTTCACCAAACACACTAATTAAGCAAAGAACTACATCTCATATGCCCTAATCACAACAATTTCAACCCAATTTATCATAAATTCAAGTCATTGTAAAGTATATGAAGGAGGGAAAATATATGATGATTAACTTTGACGTTCTAATTATTATAACAAACCAATCAAGACATTGTAGAGTAATTATTAACTACTATGATCTATCTACATTGGAAATTGTAGAGTAATGAGTACATGCATTTGAAGCCTACATCTATTGCAGCTGCAGTTGCATTTCTAAGTTTTTTTAATGCTTGTTAGTTGGTTTCATGTTTAATATTTGTTATGTTTAATATACCGATTTGTCCACTTGCTAACCATGTTTTATTATACGGAAACACTACTAACTGTGAGTTTTCTCACCTTTTAAGCATATACGGAACGCTATAAACAATATAGTTATTATAGTTTTAGAAAAGCACTACAAAAGTATAAGACCGTTATATGCTAGTTGAACTTATATTCAATTACTGGATTACATTTGGGAAACATGTTTCCAGGCCCTTGGTTTTTGCTCTTTCTCCTCAATTCCCTCATGTCGCATGATTGTACTTAGTTCTGCCAATCATCCTTTCTTACCCTTACCAGAGGGAATATTTTTCCCGAAATCTAAAATATATTTTTCCTTAATTAAAACTCAACACAACATTAAGAAAATGAAACTGTATATATAAATCATAACATTGGTATATGCAGTACATTGTAGAGCATAGAAATCAACAATTTCATTAGACTTATAGATGTTCAAATATCAAGAAATTGACACTATATTGGCAATGTTAGATGGTGTCTATATGCCCACTTGATGTTAGATGGCATTATCATCTGTTTCTATTTAATTACATTATTTGTGTTTGGTTTTCCTCATCTAGGATTTGGTTTATGTTTTCTTCTGAATGAAACTTGGGACTGAACTTGTACAGGCTTATTATATTTTGGGAGTCACATCACATACTGTGTTTAATATTATATCTGTCATGGTTCTCTGGTTTATAATTTTCCATATTCAAGTACAGGATGCAGCCTTGTAGCATGTGAGCATTTGAATATTTACTGGCTTTTATCATGTAACTGATCAAGTTGTCACTGTTAATATTCACTATTATAACTGAGAGATGGCGTATGCATGACTGTTTGGTCGTGCGCTCTCTCTCACTCTCTAGGACACTTATTGTTTTGATTTTCATAGCAAAAAGTTTCTTGGAAATGCATTTTGGGGACTCAGAGCCCATTATCTAGTTAGAATAATGGATCCTTACTCTATATATATTTCCAGGTTTACATAGTTTACATCCAACTTTCTTGAAAACAATGTGTATACAGTAATAACGTATCACTCTTGGGAACCTAACTGTATTTTTGTAATTCTGAGGCTTTCTTTTTAGTATTGCTCTGAATTTTAAAAAAAATGGTTTTCGCTAAAATGTAGTGTGGGACAAAAAGATATATGTTTTAACTTTAAAATTTTACTTAGAAGCACTTTTATGAAAAACTAAAAGCACCACATTTAGGTGTGTGTTGAGCAGAAATGCTACCAATAGCAATGTTGGTAGAGTACTTTGCCTAAATATGCGAATTGCAATTATAGTAAAATTTTCCAACTCTTGCTTTGAGCCTAAAAGTGCATTTATGCTAAAAAGCAATATAAAATTGAGTCTACCTTTAGGTATGCCTATCAAATAGATCATGTCATGTGGCATGAACTTTCTGGTGCTAAGTGGGTGGTGGTCTTCCATTAAAATCTTCCTTGATGCACCTGCAATGAAGATGCTCTGCTTGAACTACTGCGGTATGAAAGCAGATTATGAATCATTTTTTGCATACTACATGATGCGAACGTCATAAGAGACTTAAGCTATGTCTGCACCCTTGCCAGTTGCGCTATTTGTAGGACGGCTTGTGCAATTAACAATAGTTTTCTCTAACAAATAGTAGTGTATGGAAGTTACAGATCAATGAAGAAATGTACATATATAGTTAAGAAATTTGTTAGTAATCTGGATTTGCATCGAGGTGTGATTATGATTTTCAGTATAGCCAAAGTAGATTACAATTAACGCAACTTTATCATGAATTTAAGATTGTAGCTAGAAAGATAAATTTGATGGAACCCAAGATAGCATTTGAACTACATGATTGAATGATTCATTTCGAAGGAGCTTGTATAATACTTCAGAGTTGTCCAATCTTAAAAACACACTGCTCTGCAATAGGGATTCATTAACTCCGCCTACAGTCATTCCCTTGATAAACATTCAT
The DNA here is from genome assembly GCA_017893485.1 of Hemerocallis citrina. NCBI lineage: Eukaryota > Viridiplantae > Streptophyta > Magnoliopsida > Asparagales > Asphodelaceae > Hemerocallis > Hemerocallis citrina. The sequence goes on along the minus strand of CM030358.1, from coordinate 444,577,170 downwards.
TCAATAGTTTAACGAAGAGGAGCTTGTATACCACTTTGAACATGGATGATTCATGTTTTATTACTGTCCTTGTGATTTTTATAGCATGTTCCCTACCATCAGTATAAGCTAGTATTTCTCATGATGTCAAATTCTTAACAAAGATTACTATACACTACAAAAGTTTAAAGAAGAAGAAAGCTTTCCCGAAGTAACTTAATTTATCAGTCATATCCAGCATGTAAATGCAATTGAAGCTGAGGAGGTTCGGGAGGTCTAGAGACAATTTTTCTCACCCATGGGTGGATAATTTCGTTGTTATAAATTAGTTGTTAGTCCTTACTATCGAGGGTTGTCTCAATAAGGCTGGCCTCGAAAGTTCACCTCATATGGCAGCAAAGGGTTCTAATGATGATGTAGCGATTCAAATTTCAGACAACCCTGGGGAAAAAGATGTCAATTCATGAAATGTTTAAAAATATGCTATTTTCCTGCCTTCTCATTCTGTCGGAGATCAGGCTTAGGGAATGTAATTTAAGCTGAAAATTATCCATTCAATATGCTACTACTGATGGTCGGTGATCAGGCTTAGGGAATGTAATCTAAGCTGATAAAATCTCAACTATGCAAATGGTGTATATGAGCTTTCAAATTGAATTCTGAAGAGAACTATGGTATAAGAAAATTAACTAAAATAAATATTAGCAGATAACATGCTGATCAAGCAATACAATTCGAGCTTGTTTTTGTATAGCTTACAAAATAAGTGTGTTATACAAAATAAGAGCATGTAAATGTTTTCAGGATGAATTTACCTAAATGTCCAGCAAGAGCCGCAGTGTCCCTGACCTTTTACGGGGCTCACTATTCCAGCATCCCTCCAATCTTTCTGCAATGCCAAACACATCATCAAAATATATGGTTTAGCTTAAAAAGAAAATAAATTAACTTAATAACCTTGCACTTTAACATATAACCATATATTTTCGGATCAATTTGTTAATTGATTATGTTTCACAAAATATATTGCAAAATAGACTTCAACTTTGTGTTCTGCAATGTGTTCCCCATCATATACCCACTGTATTCAGTTATTGCATCAGTTCAGGTATTACAAATAGTTCCACACCATGTTTATTTATATTTTAAGTGTGTAGATATAAAATATCTACAATAGTCAAAGATACCCAATCATAAATCCATGTAATCAAAGTACAACGATTCTTTTTAAAAAAAGCACCTCTTATATAAATCAAATTAAACAATAATGAACATAAGCAACTTGATATGAATGCAACAAAAGAAATACTTGAAGTTAACATACATAAACATAAACAATAATTTTTACATAACTCAATGCAACTATTTCAAGTAAACATAACTCTAAAGTGTTATCTTTGGGTTTTCTAAAGTGTACTCTGCAATTCAAAATCAACATAATAAAAGGAAAAATAGAAATGCATATGCTATAATTTATCTTGCTTAATTTCATCAGCAATGCCAAATAAAATCAACGGGTATTTGCGGCTATTAGTATAAGTTTGAATATATATTTGGATCGATTTGCTAATTTACATTCCCTTAGCACACTAATAACAAAATTAAACAGAAAATTTTGTTACATCAGTATCTCTCAGTAATTATCCTGATCACTGTCAAAAATTTATCCCAATCTTACACACAAACATAGATCACTTTGTTTTCTGTTGTATGTATGGGACTAATCTTTCAAAATGAAAGTAAAAACTAATAATAAAAAAAAGGAAAACTGTTGTAAGACACTTGATAGCTTTCTTTGTAATTTATTATATAGATTTCAAGTCCATTCATCTACAGCCAAGAGCCTGATAAATTCTCCATACACAATTCAAATTTTTATCGAGTTTCCTAATATATTTTTACCACGTAATACACAAACACATTCACAAAACATTCATGAGAGAGAGAGAGAGCTTACCTTAAAAGCCGAAATCATACCTGAAATCAAAAGAAAATGCTTTTAAAATCTATGCAAAAATAAAAATTAAGGGAAGGAGAATCCTCCTCCACTTCTAGCCAATATTTAGAAATACCTCTCTTTCCCAATTCAATTCTGCCGGAAACTTGTCCCAACAGCCCCTTCTTTTTATCTTCATACCTGAAATCAAATCAAATAATAAAGAAAGAGCTTCAAAATCCAAGCTTAAAAAAATTATAACAAAAATAAAAGAAAAGAGAGGATCCTTTACCACTAATTTGACGGCAATGAGAAATCATTTTTCACTTTTCGCCAACTTAACATTCCTTCTTCAAAACTAAAAAAATTTGTTGGCAGTCGGTTGCAAACTATGGTGAAAGAGCAAGATTGGGGTTTCCGACCTATCCAAGTGGGCATACCTCAAAATAAATTTGTTCGCAGTATAAACTTTCTATTTCAGACCAATCCTTTCTATTTCAGACCAATCCAAGTAACATAGTATAAATTTATTTTTCATTTTTAATTTGTGTGTGACTACTAACTACTAACTACATTTGGAAGTTAATTATTTGCATATTGTAGTCACATCGTATTCTCATCTCGATGTGTCCATATCAGTTCCTTAGATAACAGGGGAATGAGATTATAGAGGAACAATAATGAGTTCCACACTTCTAAGCAATATATTAATATGATTGGGTGATTATAACTTCTCAATGACATTGAGAAGGCTAAGCCAAAAGTTGCATCCAAAACTGTGATAGTGCACAAACCTCTTAATGGCAATTTGTCAAACACTTATCATGTACAAATTCAATTCACAAAGCAACCATCTGGTTATCCTGCTAAGAGTCACAATTAAACTACTACAACTATGGACGATACATAACAACAACATTATGATTGTCTAAAATTTTGAGACAAAAACAAAAATCAAAGCATAAAGTATTTTACCAGGATAAAAGTAGCAGCGCATAACAATCTAGAGCGCATCTTGTTCCGCTCCAAACCCAAATAAGTTCCACACCCAACTTCATATGCCCCCAATGCCATTACCTACAATTAAAATGTTGTAGTTCATATTCGCATTTTATCGAACAGGTTGAGTGCATAAACTAAAAGCAAGATGAAAGTTATCTCACAATTTAGAGGAGTTGTTGTTTGTTGCTGACGTCAACATCGAGGATGGGCGTGATCTCATTTCCTTTTTCAAGAAATATAAACTTAATCCCCAAAATACGAAGCTTTTTTTGAAGAAAAAAAAAAGGAAATTGGTGGTCGGGATTAACTCAGTAACTACATTTGGAACCCAAAACCTAAGTTTATACCTGAGACGAAATTAGTGGTCGGGATCAACTCAGGCTGTGGGGGGTTCGGTGGTTCGATAGGGTCGCAGTGGAGCAGTGTCGGGGTTGGCGGTGGTGGTCGCTGAGAGCGGAAGGGCGTAGCAGCTGGGGGGTTGGCGAATGGAGGTGGGGGGGTCACTGAAGAGGCGCCGGAGGTGGGGGGGGCGCTGTTCGATGGGGTCGCAGTGGAGCGGCGTCGGGGTTGGCGGTGGTGGTCGCTGAGAGCGGAAGGGCGGAGCAGCTGGGAGGTTGGCGATTGGAGGTGGGGGGGTCGCTGAAGAGGCGCCGGAGGTGGGGGGGAAGAGAGAGAGGGAGACAGTGAGAGAGAGAGGGGAGAGAGAGAGCGGTAAGAGAGAGGGAGACAGTGAGAAAGAGAAGGAGACTGGGGGGTGTTTTGGGAAAATTTTGGGCGGAAAAATATATTTTGTGAGGTTAGATCTGGACCATTGATTTTGGGGGAGATTGAATGAGAGCCACTTGATAGCTTTCTTTGTAATTTATTATATAGATATATATATCTAATAATATTATAATGGGAGAAGGCCTTAGTGTCATTGGTAAATATTTTGTCATTCTACCAACCCGTGTAACATACGTGTATAACTATTATAAAGAAGGTCATAGGTTCAAATCAAGACTACATCTAAATTTTTATTTTAAAAAACTATATTTATTAAAACGTGCATCGCACGTGTAGACTACTAGTATATATAGAGAGAGAGAGAGAGAGAGGTGAGGGGGGAGAGTGAAAAATAATCAAATAAATGTGTTTTGTGAGGTTAGACATGGACCTTTGATTTTGGGAAAATTGAAGGAAGACCACTTGATAACTTTCTTTGTGTTTTATAATATAGATGTATTGAAATACAAGATTAATTACTATCTTGTTGTCATAATCCAGACATTCATGAATGTATTGTGGTTCAAACTTACAGACTATCTCGTTGTCATGATTTGTACAAATCCATATTCAAACTTCTTATTTCAGCGCCTTGGTTTGTGATAGATCCAGATTCAAGCTTACTATCTCGTTGTCATGATTCGTAATAGATCCAACTTTCAATAATGTATTTAGATTCAAGCTTACTACCTCCTTGTCACAATTCGTAATAGGCGATGGTTGGATAAGTTTTCTAAGAACTCTCCAAAACTAAGTAAAGGGAAAAATTATTTTACATACATCGTTTAACTCGCACCTTTTGTAACTTTCCAACTTGCTAGCCCTTGATTCTTATGAACTTTTTTTCCATCCTCACGTACCTCTTAGTATCGGACCAGAGGTTTGGTGACGCAATCTTACTTGGATAAGGCTATGACACTCTTCAAAACAGTAAAAGAACTAATTATTTTTCTTTAAATTAAATAATTTGGAATGTGAAAGATGTCTAAAATGTACAAAAAATTCAGTTGCAAGTTTTTTTTTTTTTTTTTTTTTTTTTTTTTTTTTTTTTTTTTTTTTTTTTTTAAGAAAATGTGGAGTCTGGCCATCCTGTTTCATTAATAAGTGATTAATAAAACAAACTCAGATTACTGAGCTCACTACAAAGTCCTACGAACATAACGAAAGTATATAAACTCCACCCCAAACATGGGGGGTGGGACAAAAGTAAACTAGCATAGCCGAAAAGAAATACATCATAATCTCCCCAACAAGACCCTGGGGGGTAGGCACCTATGATCAGCATCGGCAGTGCAGGCTATCAATCGATCGTCGAGCCGATCTCAATTTCCTCATCATCAAACTCCTGAACCTGGAATACGCTCGCAATCCGTCCCCTGGGACCTGCAGTGGTCACATGAGCCCAAAATGAAATAAAATGCATAATGTGAGTCAAATTGCCAGAAATACTATTGCAAGTTCTACGAAAGTAAAGGTTATTTCTGTCTAGCCAAAGAACCCAGGTCGTTACGGCGATAGCAATATACCACGCTTCTCTCATAGAACCCCTCTCTGACGCGAATTTAGGGCCTACCTACAGATCCACATATACACTAGGGTATTGTGACGTCCCTAGGGCGTTGAGTACCTCTACGAGAACCGCTTTGCTCCTACGGCACTGCAGCAAAAGGTGGTTTCTAGTCTCCAGGGTAGCATGGCAAAACCCGCACTGAGTATCCATATTGGGTTGGCGCTTGGCTAGGTTTGTCCTAGTCAGGATCGCATCATTCAGTACCAACCATAAGAAAACTTTAATTTTAAGCAGGGCTTTTGTTCTCCAGATGACTACCGACCATTTTGGGATACAACCCCTAAAATGGATGCGGTTGTACATAGAGCGAACCGTGAACTTCCTGTTCTTCTCCACTCCCCAAGATTTTTTATCAGGACCTTGAGAGCAACCAATTCCGGCGTTGGTGATGAAGGTCTGAAGTTCCGTTAGTCTAAACTGAGAGCCTAGGCCAAGCGCTTATTTGAAAGGAGGTTTCCAGGTGCCCCTTTTCCAGGCTGTGGCCACCGTGCAGTGTGGGTGTGACACTTGCTCATATAAGTCTGGGAACAGGGTTCTGAGTGAATGATCAGCACACCACTTATCCTACCAAAATCTGGTTAGTCTGCCATTGCCGATAACTGACTTCACGCAGCTATTGAAGGATTCATAGGCCTTAGTGATGCATTTCCAGAACCAAGAGACCCGGGGGCTTATCCTGAAGCCTAGATTTCTCGTTCCATTACCATGCATATAACCCTGGGCAAATTGTTGCCACCCTTCTCCATTAGGATGGAACACTTTCCACCACCATTTGCTCAGTAGTGCCAGGTTCATATCTCGGAGATCGATAATACCTAGGACTCCATGTATCTTCTTCATACAAGCCTTCTCTCATCTGACGAGATGGTATCCTCCTCGTTCCGAATCTGCCCCTTTCCATAGGAAGCACTTCTGCGTTCGGTCAATTTCTGAATTACCCATTGAGGCATTTCAAAAAAGGAGAGATAATAGGTAGGCAGGTTTGAGAGGACGACGTTGATAAGCATGACTCTCCCTCCCAAGGATAGGGCTTTGCCCTTCCACCCTGCTAGCCATTTGTCAACCCGATCAATAATGGTTAGCCAATCTGCCTTTTGAGTTCCCGGGGTCTTAGTGGCAATCCTAAGTACTGTATGGGGAAACTCTCAGTGGGGCAGTTGAGGACTGCGACGTGTTCTAGCACCTCTTCCGGTGTCAGGACAATGGGAATGAGGGCACTTTTATGGAAGTTAACCCTAAGATCGGACCAGGCTTGAAAACAATACAGAATTCCCTTGAAGATGGTGGTCTCCCCTAGGTTGCCATTGCCAAATAGAAGAGTATCATCTGCATATTGGAGTATAGAGCACCCTTGTCGATTGGTTCCCTTGGCCACTGGTAAGATCTAACCTGCTCTACTACACTTAGTCATCATGGAACGAAGAACGTCAGCCACGATGGTAAAGAGAAGGGGTGATAGCGGATCACCTTGTCTGAGTCCCCGTTTGCAGGAAAATGGGTGCCCTGAGACCCCATTAACCAAGACCGTCGTCCTGCTGGTGGTAAGACATTTGTGAATCCATCTGATCCATCTCACCTCAAAGTCTCTCCCAGCCAGTGTCCAACAAACAGTCCCATTCCACGGAGTCATAGGCTTTCTCAAAGTCCAGCTTCAGAAGATAGCTCTTAGAATTCAACGTGTGACAATGATGGATAGTTTCCTTGGCCATTGCCATACTGTCCTGAATACAACGTCCTTTGATGAATCTCGTCTGGTCTTAACTAATGAGACCATCCATTACCTTTTCCAGTCTGTTGGCTAGAGTTTTGGTAATGATCTTTACAGAGCAGTTAAGAAGGCTAATAGGTCGGAAGTCTCCGACACATCGGGAGTCTTCTCTCTTAGGAATCAGCACTACCTCGACGGAGTTAAATCTCCTTAGTTTGAGTTTATGCTCGTAGAATTCTGCGAACACCTTCAGAAGGTCACCTTTGATCTCCTCCCAGAATATCTGATAAAAAAATATCGAGAAACCATCTAGACCTGGGGCTTTATCTTTTCCTATTTGTTGGACAGCCTCCCAGACCTCCTTCTCAGTGAAGGGAACTTCGAGGGACTGCAATCTAGAATCGGAGTTATCTGTATGGTCTTGCCAGAAATTGTGTTGTAGAGGGGCCCTCATTTCAGCTTTGTGTCCGAAGAGGCGCTTGAAGTGTGATTAGAAAGCCAGTCTAATAGCGTTGCGCCTTGAACCATTCTAGAATTCGAGTGGATTGAGTGAATGAGGTTAGATCTCCACCGGGCACTGGCAACTCGATGGAAGAAAGTAGTGTTCGCGTCTCCCTCTTTGAGCCACGAGATTCTGGACCGTTGTGGCCATTTGATTTCCTCCATCCTGTAGAGCTGGTTGATTTTCTGTCTGAGTCGGAGCAATCGATTCTGCTCTTCCTGTAGCAAGTCCCTAATTTCTTCTGTTTTCTCCAGTTCCTCAATACCTTCCAGAAGGGATTCCTTAGCTTGCTAGATCAGCGCAAACCTGGTGCGGTTCTATTTCCTGAGTTTGCCTCTAAGTCTTCTTATTTTTTCACACCAAACTGCAGTCGCCTCAGAGGTCGTTGTCGGGCGAGACCAACTTTCATTGACCATGTGGTGGAACTCTTGGATTTCTAACCACGCTTTCTCGAACCGAAACTTTGAAGGCTTTCTTGGTTGGTCTTCCCCTGAGGATAGGAAAATGGGCACGTGGTCTGAGGTTGGTTTAGGTAGTGATCTAGCCGCAAACAACGGGAATTTGGTCTCCCAATCCGTGGAGACCATGATTCTATCTAACTTAGCTAGAATGGGCACCGCTTGCATGTTAGACCAGGTGAAGAACTTGTCAGAGATGGGAATATCAACCAAATCTAGGTCTGAGATGATCTCATTAAAAGCTTCCCTGTTGGGGCCACTGAAACCTCTGCCCCTGTGCTCTGAGGCGAATCTGGTGATGTTGAAGTCACCCCCTACCACCCAAGGGTGAGGCCAGTGAGCTTTGACCGCTCTAAGTTCCGTCCAGAAGGCCCTTCGAGCATCAGAAGTGTGTGGTCTATAGACCACCATAATCGACTGAGTCCATTGGTCAGATTTTCGCTGTAGCAATACCGACAGAGAAAATTGCCCGTGGAGCTCGTCTAGATAGCGAAAGTAGTTGGGATTAAAACCTAGAGCGATGCTCCCAGACGCCCCAACAGATGGGGACATTCTCCATTCAGAGACTCGGTTACCCCCCAATCTACTAAGTCTATGCATGTGCGACAGTTTGGTTTCTAGGAGACCCACGAAGTTAGCTTTAGACTTGGCTATGACCTCCTTAACCATTTCTCACTTTTCCCTCCTACCGAGGCCTCTAACGTTCCAGAATAGGGCCTCCATTAACTACGGGAATGGGAAGGATCGTGACTCGTTTCGGGCAACAAGTTCAAATTAAGGTTAACCCTCTCCGTCTCCCATCCTCTAATTTTGTTCAGGAGGAGGGAGTTCCTATCTGTATCATTAACCGCAAGACCACAGGTATTGGCTAGACTAAAAATTTCGTTATCAGTCATGAAGTTAAAAATAGAAGCTAAGAAGGAAAGCTACCTCTGTCACTAGTCTTTGAGGATTTGGCGGCCACTGCGATTTCCAGATAATCATCTAGGGACTCCTCGATAGTCCTTTTAGCCACCTTCTGGACTCTAACATCTGTGTGCGATGGGCCCTGGCTTGGTGCAGTCAGTTGGGTTGGAGGGTAGGTGGAGGGCACAAACTCAGGGGAGGCGAGTGCGGAAGTCCACATCAAAATCAAAATCCTCTGACTCCATAGACTCCTCCTCAGAGTAGACACAATCATCTTCAAGATTCAGTCTGTCTTCACTATTGTCATCATCGCCCTGGTGTGTAAGTTGAAAAGAGGGCTCTCCCGTAGTGGACCCCTCGATGGGCCCATTACTTGTTGCCACTTCCTATTGAAAATTTGACTCTCTAATGGCGGACCCCTCAACGGGCCCACTACTTGCCAAAGCCCGTATATCTTTTTGCATTTCTGGCCCAGTACCAGTAGATTGCCCAGTGGGCCCCTCAATGGGCCCCTCTAAAAGCCTCCCTCCTTCGCTATTAAACCCCCCCACGCTCAAAACCTCGAACCCAATCGCCTTCTTGGGCTTGGGCCCACTCGAAATCTCCTGAGCCTTAGGGGATTGCCCTGTCTATGGAGTAGGATAGCTAAAGGTGTGCTCCTGGTCCATCTGTTCTTTCCTTCTAATGCCATTGCCACGTGGCTCTTGCGGAATGGCATGCTCTGCGGTAGACGCATGGGGGGTTGTGATCGAGGCGTTGAACACTCTGTTCGATGAATGAGGCTATTCGACTCTCGAAGCTTCTTTGTCATTATCGAACGGCTCCTTCCTCCTTTCTTGAGAAAGCAAACCCCTTTCTGGATCTTCCTCTTTTTAGCTCTTCTCCCTTCCAACGATGAGCCGTATGCTCGTCTTCTTCCCCAAAAAACTCTCTGCCCTTTCCTGATCCTGGCTCCTAGTACTCCACTTTTGCCCTTTAGGTGACCAACTTTGCTTTGGGTCCACCTTCCTGGTCAAAAGATATGCTCCCCTCGGCGTCTTCCCCTTACAGAAACTTTCCTTTACCAACTCTCGCCCCAAATGTTGTACCTTTTTCCCTTTTGGAGAGCTACTTAGCATGTTTCTGCCAATTCTAGGGCCTGCAAGCTCTGGCTCCTTTCTCTGTTCCTCTTTTCGTATCTCTTCACCAACTCTCTGGGGTTGCATGCCAATTTGGGATACCTATGGTTCTCCCTTTTCCAGTCTTGCCTCTGGCCTTGGGAAACAATTTATTATTCTCTCAGTTTCCAAAATGTAAGTCGTTTAAAGTTTTTATACTCTTTTGAAGAAACCCTAGGTTAGTGAAAATTAAATATTTCTCTTAATTTAATTTATTAATTAATTTATTAAAAGTATACTTACGAGAAGAAAAAAATCTCTTATTTACAGTATCAGTCTTATTTGAACCTATTAATTAACTTATTAAGCTATTAAGGGTAACATTGATAGCGTGATTAAAAAAGTAATTAATAAGAGACTGAAAGTATAAAGACAATGTTTTGGAAAGCAAAAACAACTTATATTTTTTTTTCTTTTTTTTGGGGAGGGGGGGGGAGGGGGTTATCTAGTTCACAATTCTCACATAAATATAAAAACTAAGAAAGAGTTTATTTTTATTCCGATTATCCTTGTTGGATAATTTCATTTTCACATTAGATTTGTACATACAACTTAGTTTTAGAAACAATGTGATAACTTGTTCATAAGCAATTAGAACGAGATATATTTCATTAAACGAGAAGTACGGGAGGCATATTAAAAGAGACATTTTATAAAAACATTGTAATTAAACAATTGTTATCAACTTGTCATAATAGAACACTAAAATATAGTGATAAAGATTATTCATTAATAAAAGAAGTACTGTAATTTCTGATGCACTTAATGTTTTTTTTTTCTGAAGAAAAAAGGTGGAGTATGGCCACCCTGTTTCACTAATAAGGAGTTAATATAACAAACTCAGAGTGCTGAGCCAAGTACAATAAACTATGCAACAACAAAAGAACATAAATCCACCTCAAAACATGGAGGGTTGGGCAAAAGACGGTACAAACCAATATATAACAAACAAAATACATCTAATCAAACTATTCCCCCCAACAAAACTCTGGGGTGGTGGGGAACAATCAACCACACAAATGTGACTGGCCTGGCACCTTCCTCATTTTAGCGTCGGCCCAATCTGTACATCATCATCACCGTATTCCTCCACCTGGAAGACGCTCGCTATCCGCCCTCTAGGTCCTGCAGCTGCCACATTTGCCTAAAAAGAGATAAGATGCATAATGTGAGTCAAATTACTAGAACTCATATTACATGTCCTACGGAAGTACCAATTATTCCTATGTAGCCAAAGACCCCAGGTCGTAGCAGCGATAGCGATAAACCAAGATTCTCTCATCATTCGTATCTCCGTAGCGAACTTTGGTCCTACCCACAGATCCTCATACTTACTAGGATACTCATACGTCCCTAGGGAACTAAGAATCTCTACTAGGATTGCTTTGCTCCTAGGACATTCCAGAAAAATGTGGTCTCTAGTTTTCGGAATAGCATTGCAAAACCCACATTGTAACCCCTGTTTTCCAAATATGTATTTTCTGTGTACTTTCTGTATTTTAAAACTTTTTTTTAAATTATTTTTTACCCCGCTTTCAAACTCTTTTGTCAAAAAGTATTATTGGATCTTCATTAAAATCTATTTTCGATCGATAATTTTATTTGTAAATCTTATTATTGTTATTGTTATTATTTTATTAGTATTATTATTATTTCCATTAAATCAAAATTATATATTTTATTGGTTATTTTTTTTTTCCAATACCCAAAACCCATTGATAATAAAACCATATCCACTAATCCCCTAAACCCAAACTGCACATAACCTAAAACCCTAACTACCCGTTTACCTATACTTAACCATTAATAACCCCAAAACCCGATTACCATTACCCCTAAACCCGTTTCCCTTATATCAACCCGTATCACCATAACCCTAAATACTTACTCTTATATATTATACGCTCTCTGCCTCTTCACCTTCATATACAACACCAGCCGCCTTCTCCTTCTCTCCTTCCCGACTCTTCAACTCTCTCTCTCGCTCCCGTCTGCCTGCAGCGAGCCCAGCCACCCTCCGCAACTCCCCATCGCAACCCAGCTCCTCCTCGTGACCACCGGCAGTGACAACGACGCTCCCCTGCATTGGTCGCGCCCCATCCCCCTGTGCGTCTCCTCTCCTCGTCGCGACAGCCACAACCTCCCTGCTTTCCCCCGATGCCAGCACCTCCATTACAACAGCGTGCCAGCCCCGCAATGCCCATCCCCCCTGAGCCGCGACTGCAGCAACCAGCATTAGCCCGTCAGCCGGCCTTCTCCAGCACTGTGCCTTCAGCCAGTCGCTCAGCCCGAGGCTTCCCCTCGCCATGTCGCACCCTGGTCGCCGTCGCCTTCCACCGCAGTACTGCAACCACCCCCCCCCCCTTGTGGTGTGTTTGCTGTTTGTTTGGGGTTTGATCTCCTCTTTGAATATCAACCGTCGATCGTCGTGATCATCTTGATCATCATGATCATGTCCCCTTGGTTTTGATTCTTGGCCATCTGTTGGATCGTGACCTCATCCATCATCTTGATGATCACTTTGATTGTGGGCCGTCGGATCTTCATGATCTCTCTTCTTGATCTTCTTGATCATGTGGGTTTTTAATGGTTTGAATTTGGACCATTGGATCTTGATTATCATCTTTGAATATGGACCGTTGGATTGCATTGTCATCATCTTGGAGTTCTTTGATCACTTTGATTGGTGGTCGTCCGATCGTCGATCTGATCCGATCATCATCATCATCATCAAGATACTGATCACATCTCGATCTTAATCTTGATCTTCGATCAGAGTCGTCCGATCTGATCCGATCGCCTTGATCTTTTGATCTTTTGATCTCAGCCATCCGATCGTGTTCATAGGTTATTTGTTCTTTGGATTCGCGATCTTGTTCGTGATCATCTTGTTCGTGATTCGTTGCTATTGAGTTTGTGCCTGGGAATCCGTTCTCGTTATTCTCTTTCTTTTGGTCAGATTCGTCATCTCTCAGGCAAGTAACTTATACTCAAATTCCTTTTGTATGATACAAGTTCAAAAATACTGCTTGTAGTGTAGTTGGGTTCAAATTCCTTTTGTATGATACAAGTCCGAAAATACTGCTTGTAGTGTAGTTGGGTTCTAGAGACAATTCGTATGTGAAACCCCTTATTGATATTGTCTCTATAGTGATTTGACCATAGTTACCTCACGACACAATATTGACATGAAACAACTTAGGTTTTGCCCGTTCTTGATTTGATCATGTATGTGAGACTTCTTGTGAGAATTTGAGTAGTTGTTGAGATCCATGTGATAAACTTATTTTAAATATGTTAATTACCCTATTTCATGATGTTTGGACACTTGGTAGACTCGATTTCATGTTTGGTTGCGTTTGGAACAAGTTTTGTTGGATCTATGTTGATTTTTGTTTTTGAGAAAAATCAGTGTTTTGCCGCTATTCTGTCTTGATCAGTAATTTAGATTATATTAAGGTCAGAATCTTAATTTCAGTATAAAATATGAGTTTTAGAGGAATTTGTATTCTTTCCAACCCCTCTAACCTTGCTCGATTTCATTTTCGTATGTGTGATTTATGACTGTAGTAACGTTTTACTACAGAGGCGTAGATAAATTCCAGATTTCGTTTCTGGATGATTTTGATGACTAAATTATTTTGATACTTGTGCTACACTTATTATTTTGATCTGAAACATTGGTCAGTATTTCTATACCTATCTAGGGATTACCCAGAATTTTGGTGGATTTTATTGATGAGTATTATACACAGTTTCATGCTTGTTTATGAAAGCTATACTTGCTATATTTTGCTTGCTGTTCTGTAAAGAATCGTATTTTCACCCTATTTCCTTTTACTGTATGAAAAATATTTATAAAATATGAAAGTTAGATTATTCTTTCTATTTTCATCTCCCTTTGGCAGATTTGGATTTTGTTTCACGGTTTGCGAGATATTTCAGTTTTCGTACAGCAGTGTTGAGAATTCCAGATTTGCCAAACTATCGTTTCTTGATGTTTTCCGGATTTTGTTGACTGAACTAATTTTACTGGAATATTATGAAACTTTATATTTCGATACTAGACATGCAGGGGATTACCCCTGATTTTTTCCTGGATTTATTTGAAAGGTTTTGATGCTGTTTTTCTGACTGTGAATTCGTTTTACTGATTTCTGGCTGAACGTATTTTCTGGATTCAAATTAGTTTTGAGTTGTGATTTTGTGAATTACTATATGGCTTATATATAATCATTGGATTCGTGTGGAAGTCTATTTTCTAGATTCTTTGACTGATTCAGATTTAGACTTCTGTAGTAACAAGAATCACTATTTTAGTACTATACTGTCTTGCTGTCCTGAATATGAACATACACTGTTTTTCTCGGTTATGTGACTGTATATTATCTATGCATGTTTATTTGTTTCCCTGAACCTAATACTAATTATACCATGTTACTTTGATACTATTTCGTACACATCCATGCCTTTTTGATGACCATAATAAAAGTAACCAAGCCAGAGTTTAAGAGAAAGATCTAGTAGTGAGAAATTATAGAAATGTGTACTTGGAAGGGGGGCCGTGTTTCCCATACTGAGTATCTGTTATACTGTTATACTGATTACCTGACTGAACACTTCTCTATAGGAAGGTGTACTCGGAAGAGGACCAATAGGTTCTGACTGTCTGATTTCTGTTACTGATTACCTGACTGCACACTTCCCTATAAGAAGGTGTAATCGGAGGAGGACCGCTAGGTTCTGACTGTTACTGCTACTGCTACTGTTACTGATACCTAAGTACACTGCCCTATATGATCCCCTACGAAATTTAAAGCGAAACTGTTTGAATGTAGCAACCATGTAAGGTGGGCTGCATGAAGTGCTACCTAGCTAGTAATACACACATGACTGTAAGAACATAAGACTGATATTGTTAGACTGATACTGTTAGCCTAATACTGTTAGACAGATACTGTTAGACTAATACTGTTGGACTGATACTGTTATACTGTTATCCTGATTCACTAATATACTGAGCTTACTGTTACTGGATACTGTTAGTTGTCATATGATATTATATTTGACACATTCATCTGTACTGTTAGTATACCATGCTAGTTGACTTTGCCTTACTAATTCACATTAGTTATTACTGTTGATGCATTATTCCATGCTATTTGTTTACCTTTTCCATGTACTTGTATCCTATATTATAAGTGACTCGTAACTTGTAATTGACGGGTACTTATTTTCTCTTTCTTTCTCCTGCAATTATTAATTGCAGATTTTGGTGATCAGCTGCCCGATGGAGTATGTGATCTAAAGTTCTAGTTGGCTAGAGCATTTTCTATCTTCATTTATTTCTTGTTGCTCATTTTGAACAATGTATATATTACTTGGATTATTTGTATTTGGGCAATGTGACCCAGGATATTTGACTTATTCAAATCATGATTATTTCATATTAATACATGTTGGTTTCAAGTATTCTTGTTGGTATTTTGGTTCATATGTGCATGTTGGTTGATACTTTTGCTTTCCATTCTGATTATTTTATGAGATGTTGTAAAGATTCCTGAGCAGCTTATGTATGATGAAAATCATTCGCTGGGCTTTTGTCACGTATCTGTATTCCGTATTCTCTTTTGGGAAGCGGGCGTGACACATATGTAGGGTCCAAATTCGGTGAAGTTTTGCTAGGTTCTCTCTAGCCAATATAGCGTCATTGAGCACTAGTTAGAGTGTAACCCCTGTTTCCCAGTTTGTGTATTTTTTTAGTGTATTTTTTTTGTTGTATTTCCCTTTTTGTATCTTTTCTTGGACCGTATATTGGATCTGTTTTTTTTCATATACATTTATTTTTATTATTCTTTTTTTTGTCTCCTTTTATTGAGTTCTTGATTCTATTGTCTGTCTTTTGTTTTGTCTCCTTTTATTGAATTCTTGATTCTATTGTCTGTCTTTTGTTTTGTTTCATTTGATCGGGCTATTATTTTTGTTCTCCATTATTATTTTGTTTATTTTTTTGTTTTGTTTATGTTCTATTTTGAGTTCTCTTGTTGTTCCCATCTTCTGCTTTTATTCTCTTGAGCTAACCCAAATCCTATTTTAAATCCTAACTCTTTTATCCTAAACCCAACAATAACCCAAAGCCCAAATGCCCTAAGACCCAAAACCTCCTCAACCCATTAGCACCTAACCCTCACCCGTTTGCATTCCCCACCCGTCACCACCTCTTTAGCAAAACCCTAATTCTCTGTTTCCCCTACATATATAAATACCCATGCTACCTCCTGTTCACCATCTCCTAGCCATCACCTGACCATCCCCTACTTCCTCCTCTTCATCCCCGTGCTCCCGCAACCCTGTCTCTCCCGTTCTCACCCCGATCACCCCTGACCTGCACCCATTTGCTCATCTTCCTCGTCCCTGTCCCCAACGCGCCTGTAGCCGTAGCAGCCTCGCGCCTGCTGCCAGTTGCGTTGCCCCATCTCCGGTGCCTCCGCCGTGCCGCAGACCCCCCGACGTTTCCCTTCCTCGTCGCTCCCTCTCGGCCGACTGCAGCAACGACAGTAACCGCAACTCCAGTTGCAGTCGCTGCCGTCGTCTCATCGTCTTGCCGTTCCGCTGTTCTCTTGGTGTGCGTGTGTTGATATCGTGTGATGTCGAGTTGTGGTTCGTTGGACTCGTTAGTCTGTGTGCTCGTGGGGTTCATCTCGTTCGTGGTTCATTGTTCGTTGAGTTTGTTGCCCGGGATCCGTTCCCGTTATTCTTGTTTTTGCTTCGTCGGTTAAGGCAGGTAACTTATATTCTTTTCTTTGTGTAATACAAGTAATAAATACCGCTTGAGTGTAGTTGGTATCTAGAGACAATTTGTGTGTGAAACCCTTGTTGATATTATCTCTATTGTGTTGATTCGACCATAGTTGCCTCACGACATACATGACATGAAATAACCTAGGATTGACCACTTCTTGTTATATACATGCGTGTTGCTCATATGATATCATGTGCTCGTTCGTGTTATTCGTAGTAAACTTGTTGTGGACTTGTGAAATACCCTATACGATGTTGCTTGGACATCTAGTACACCCTATTTCATGTTTGGTTATGTTTTTGTTGAATTTCATATGAGTTAGTTGATTTTGTGCATGAAGATATTTTGAGTTTTTCCGGTTTTCCCGTCTTGATCAGTATTTTAGACCCTATTAAGGTTAGTGTTTGAAAATATTTTGTGAACATGAATTGTAGAGAATTCTGTCTATTTTCCAACCCTTTCTGACAGATCTTAGTTTCGTTCTCTAGTTTGTGAGTTATGTCTATTTTACTATAGAGGTGTAGAGTGATTTCAAGATTTTGTTTTCTATAAATTCTGAAGAGTAATATATTTTTATCATAATGCTAAAAGTATTATTTTTATCCAATATTTTGCACAGTACAACTAGACTTGATTGGGATTAACCCTGAATTTTTGATGATTTATTTTATGAGTTTTACAAACCGTTTTATGTTTCCAAACAACTACTATACTAGCAGATTTTTCTTGTTGTTCAGTACGGAACCTGATTTTCGACCTAATTCTACTTGTTGTTTGTAAAATTGTGAATATGAAAGTTAGCTTACTGTATCTATTTTATTAATCTTTTGGCAGATTTGGATTTCGATTTATGGTTTTGTGAGATATTGTTGTTTTCGTAACTACAGTATTTGTGATTTCAGATTTATAAAACTGTCGTGTCTTGTTGTTTTCTGATTTTACTTGACTACTCTATTTTTTTTAGAAAATTATAAAACTTGATTTCCTGATGTTACACATATAAGGGAATACTTTAGATTTTTCATGGATTTAATTAATGAGTTTTCATGTTGTTTTCCTGACTTTGAATACAAACTTCTGATTTCTGGCTGAACGTGTTTTCTGGATTCAAACCTGTTTTGATACTTGTTGTTCTGAAACACCATATGACTTATATATACTTGCTGGATTCGGTCGGGAGTCTATTTTCTAGAACTTTTGACAGATCCAGTTTTGCATATTTGTAGCAACGGAAATATCAGTTTTAGTGCAGTACTATCTTTCTGTCCTGAACTAGGAATTTCGTTGTTTTATCCTTTTGTGTGTTATCTTTCACCCGTACATATTTATCTTGCAACTTGAACTTGTTACTTGTTTGTACCATGATATACTTGCTATGTTCGTGACACATACATGCTTGTTTGACACTAATAATAATAAATAACTAAGCCGAGGTTGAAAAGGAAAGATCTAATAGTGGAAAATACAAAAACGTGTACTCGGAAGGGGATCTATAGATCCTACGTGATACTTGGCTTGATAATTTACTTGAGGCTTGATACTTCACACTTGAGGCTTGATATTTTACTTGAGGCTTGATACTTCACACTTGAGGCTTGATATTTCACTTGAGGCTTGATACTTCACACTTGAGGCTTGATACTTCACTCTTGAGGCTTGATAGTTGATACTTGAGGCTTGATACTTGATACTTTATTTCTTTAGGCTTGTCCCTGAGTACACTGGCCTATATGATCCACTGTGAAATCTAAAACGAAACTGTGTTGAATGTAGCAACCATGTAGTAAAAAGATGGATGCATGAAGTGCTACCTAAATAGTAATAAATACAAGACTTGAACATGATATTTGATACTTGATTACTTGTACATGATACATGATGCCCGATACTGGTTCACTTGATACTTGATACTTGCTACATGATACTTGATACTCGACACTTGTCACATGTTACTTGTTTACATGATACTTGTTTACTGGACACTTGATACATGCCACTTGTACTTGTTCATCTCATGCTAGTATTCTATGTTGTTATCATGCATATTCTCTGTTATTAGTTAGTTTTTCCCATGTACTTGTTTCATGCACAACAAGCGGCCCGTAACTTGCATTGACGGGAATTTGTTTTTTTTTTTCTCTTCGTGCAATTTATTACATTGCAGATTTTGGAGACCAAGTGTCTGATGGTGTAGTTGATATGAGATACTAGCTGCTGGAATTTTGCTATTATTATTTCTTGTTGCTTACTTGAATAATGTATCTTCATTATTTGGATTTATTTGTATTTGGGCAATTTGACCCAGGATATTAACTTATTCTGATCTGGATTATTTGAGATTATAATATTTTGGTTTCAAGTATTCTTGTTGGTTTTGACTCATATATGCATGCTTGGTTGATTTCTTTTGCTTCCGACTCTGATTATTCTTGTGAAATGTTATGAAGATTCCGAACAGCTTGTGGATGATGAAAATCATTCGCTGGGCTTAGTCACGTATCCGTATTCCGTATTCTCTTTTAGGAAGCGGGGCGTGACACAGAGGAACACTTTAACTTTTAATGGGGTTTTCGCCTTCCACACTACTCCCGACCAACACGGGCTACATCCCCTAAAGTGAATGCGGTTATAAAGGGAGCGAACGGTGAAGGAGCCATTCTTTTCCAGTCCCCAAGATTTCCTATCGAGACCCTGTGAGCATATTATACCAGCGTTGGCGATATAGGTCTGAAGTTCCATGAGCCTATGCTGGGAGGCCTCGTCTAGGAGGTGTATAAAGGCTGGTTTCCAGGAGCTTCTTCTCTGGCATGCAGCCACCGTGCAGTGTGGTTGTAAAGCTTGGTCATATAAACCAGGGAACAAAGTCTTAAGTGTGCGATCGCCATACCACCTATCCCACCAAAATCTGGTGAGTTTGTCATTCTCGATAGACATTGTCACACAGCTAATGAAGGGATCGTATGTCTTGGCGATACCTTTCCAGAACCAAGAAACACACGGTCCTACCCTGAAACCCAGATTCCTCGTCTCATTCCCATGCAGATATGACTGAACGAATTCCTTCCATCCTTCTCCATTATGGTGGAAGACTTTCCACCACCATTTTCCTAGGAGGGCCAGATTCATATCCCGCAGGTCAATAATACCTAGTCCCCCGTGTATCTTTTTCATGCACACCTTTTTCCATCTGATCAAGTGATATCCTCCTTTATCAAAACTTGCCCCTTCCAAAGAAACTGTTTATGTGTACGGTCAATTCTCTGGATAACCCATCATGGAATTTTGAAGAAGGACAAATAATAGGTAGGAAGGTTTGATAGAACTGCACTGATAAGCGTAACTCTTCCTCCCAAGGATAATGCTTTTCCTTTCAATCCAGCCAGACAGTTTTCCACCCGGTCAATAATAAGTAACCAGTATGCCTTTTTAAGTTTCCCCTACCTCAGTGGTAACCCCAAGTAAGTAATAGGGAAATTCTCGATAGCGCAGTTGAGAATAGTGGCATGTTCTTGTGACTCCACTGTTGTAATGGCAATAGGGATAATTGCACTTTTGTGGAAGTTGACCCTGAGACCCGACCAAGCTTCAAAATAGTAAAAAATTCCTTTGAAAGCAGTAGTTTCCCCGAGATTGCCATTTCCAAATAATAGGGTATCGTCTGCATATTGGAGGATACAGCATCCTTGGCGATTGATTCTACTAGCCACCGGCAATTTCCAGCCGGCCCTACTGCAGTTAGCTATCATGGTCTTCAACACATCTGCCATAATGGTGAAAAGGAGGGGGGAGAGAGGATCACCTTGTCTAAGGCCTCGTTTACACGAGAAAGGGTGACCCAGGACCCCATTTAATAAAATAGCAGTTTTGCTGGTGGAGAGGCATGTGTGGATCCATCGATCCATCTAGTCCCAAATCCTCTTCCAGCCAGCGCTACTAGGAGGCATTCTTATTCGACCGAGTCGTAAGCTTTCTCAAATTCCAATTTCAGGAGATAGCACTTCGCATTTGACTTATGGCAGTGATGGATGGTTTCTTCAGCCGTGGCCATATTGTCCTAAATACACCGTTCTTTAATCAACCTTGTCTGCTCGTAAACAATGAGTCCGTCCATCAGCTTAACCAACCTATTCGCTAGGGTCTTGGTAATAATCTTAACTGAGCAGTTGAGGAAACTAATAGGCCGAAAATCTCCCACCCGTAGTTGGTCCTCTTTCTTGGGAATTAACACCACCTCAACTAAATTAATTCTCCCTAACCTAATCTTATGGTCATAGAGATCAGCGAACAACTTTATCAGGTTTTCCTTGATTTCCTCCCAAAACACCTAGTAGAAAATGGCAGGGAATCCATCAGGGCCTGGGGCTTTGTCCCTTCCGAGTTGCTATACAGTCTCCCAAGTTTCCTTCTCCGTAAAAGGAGCTTCAAGGGGTTGAAGCATAGGGACAGGATCGTTCGCGGACCCATTCCAGAATTCACGTCGGAGAGGAACTCTCAAATCTGCCTTCTGACCAAAAAGACTTTTGAAGTGGGATTGGAATGCCACCCTGATATCCTCGTCCCTTTGTATCTCTCCAGACTCCGATTGTATCGAATGGATGAGATTAGATCTATGCCGGGCACTAGAAACACGATGGAAAAAAATTGTATTCGCGTCTCCTTCTTTGAGCCACGAAATTCTGGATCGTTGTTGCCATTTGAGTTCTTCAAGTCTATAACGTTTGTGAATGTCTTCGCAAAGCTGAAGCAACCTATTCCGCTCCTCCTGTACCAGACTCCTAGTTTCCTCTGACTTTTCCAGGTCCTCAATACCTTCAAGCAGGGAGTCTTTAGCTCTCCAGATTAGTGCAAATCTGGTCCAGTTCTATTTCCTGAGTTTGGCCAACAGTCTTCTAATTTTTTCGCACCAGATTACGGTTGCTTCAGTTCCTCTAGTAGGGTGGGACCAATTTTCATATACCATGTGATGAAAACCATGGATTTCCAACCACACTTTCTCAAATCTGAACTTGGGTGCTTTCCTGGGCTGCACTTCTCCGGACGATAGAATAATAGGGACGTGATCCGAGGTTGGTTTGGGGAGACTTTGGCCCAAGTTAAAGGGAATTTGGCTCCCAATCTGCGGAGACCAAGACCCTATCAAGCTAGCTAAAATGGGCACTGTTTGCATATTTGACCAGGTGGATAGTCTATTATTGATGGGAATATCAACCAGTTCCAGGTCCGCGATAACCTCGTTAAAGTTTAATCTATATACGTCACTAGATCCTCTGCCCTTGTGTTCTGATGCAAACCTAGTTATGTTGAAATCTCTCCCCACCACCGACGGATACGGCCACCTAGAGTAAATTTATCGTAGTTCATTCCTGAATTCCACCCTAGCCGTAGAAGTGTGCGGGCCATAAACCACCGAAATAGACTAGGTCCACAGATCTGACTTATGTTGGAGCAGGACTGACAACAAGAATTGGCCATGAAATTCATCTAGGCAGACATACACCTCGGGAGTGAAACCTAAGGCGATACCCCCAGATGCCCCAAGAGACGGGAAAATTTTCCATTCAGAAATGTGATACCCCCCAGCCTACTAAGTCTAGAAATATGGGTAAGTTTGGTCTCCTGCAGACCAACAATGTTCACTTTCATTTTAGCGATGACCTCCTTAACTATTTCCCGTTTTCCTCGCCTACCCAGGCCCCTAACGTTCTAGAAGAGAGCTTGCATTAATTACCATTAATTATGGGACCATGACTCGTTTTTGCATACGAGGCCTGAAATGAGGCTAACTCTCTCGCTCTCCCACCCTCTAATTTTCTTAAGGAGGAAAGCATTCCGATCAGTATCGTTAACTGCAAGACCACAGGTTTTGGCTAGACTAAAAATCTCAGTATCAGTCATGAAATTAAAGATAGAAGCTAGAAAGGAACACTTACCTCCGTCGCTTGTCTTAACTGACGTAGCGGCTGTAGCAATCTCTATAAATTCATCTAAGGACTCCTCAATAGCCCTCTTAGAGACTTTCTGCACCCTGAAACCCGTGCCGCCTTGAGTAGAGACTGGATCCTTTGGTTGCAAGGGAGGGAATGTGGAGGGTACAAATTCAGGGGAGATACCCGTTGGCCCGACGGCCAGTCCCTCAGAATCAAACGACTCTCCTTCCGAATATACATAGTCATCTTTGAGATTTAGTCTATCATCTCGATCTTCTTCTTCAACCCCATAGTGTTCCCCTGGGCCAAGAGGAGAGACAGGGATACAATTAATTGGACTTGGGCCTATGGGCCTAAACAACTCAGAATGAATTTCCCCTTCTTTGGAAATGGGCCCCTCTTTAGGCCCATTTAAAAGGCCCACACTTGAAGTCTCACCCTCTTGTAAAGTCTGTATAAACTCTGACTCCAGAGCGACGCTCTGATCTAAGTGCCCCTCAATGAGATCACAATAAGCTACCCTATGGTTGCGATGTATGATACCTTTGTTACTGACGCCTTCGTCAGAGATGGCGCAACGTGGCACTTTTTTAGCAGTAGGCATTGCAATCGAGGTTTTGGGCGTTGAGACCGAAGGGTTTGGCGATGGAAACGAAGTTTGAATCTCTTTGTTGCTAAGACTCCAGCTTTTACCCTTATGGTTTTTTTCCGAACTCAACTTTCCCCTTTCTCTGTACCTCTTCCCCCAACCTTGTGTTTCTCTCTTTTAGGTCAGAATCTCTGTCAACACACCCTCCCTTGCTCGTCGTCTTCCCCAAAGTGGTACCCTCCCGTAGCGTCTCTCATCCCAAAGCTTCCAGCTTTTTTCCTTTTGGAGTTCGACTTTGCATATCGTTTTTCAAGGGGCTTTTGCC
This sequence comes from Hemerocallis citrina, assembly GCA_017893485.1. NCBI lineage: Eukaryota > Viridiplantae > Streptophyta > Magnoliopsida > Asparagales > Asphodelaceae > Hemerocallis > Hemerocallis citrina. The sequence continues at coordinate 444,553,544 of CM030358.1, read as the reverse complement.
ATTTGTAGCTCTTGTACGACCTGTCGCCTCTCTCTGCTCCTCTCGCCGCACCTCACCACCAACTCCAAGAAGTTAACTTCCATTTTGAGCTCTTTTGGCCCCCCTTCCGAGGGACGGATCTGAGTCGACCAAACTACCCAAATCTGGTAGTGGGTGCAGATCCACTGTTTTCCGTCCATCTTGGTCGTTGGATCCTTTGGTCAAGCCCCGTTCTCGACCAACTTTGATCGAAGAATCTTTCCCTGGTTCTTATCCCTCCGCCGTCTGTTCCTAGCGCGGCTCCTTCCCTCTTGCCACTTTGATGAGTTCCCGGTGCGCACGCTCAACTTCATGAGCCCCATCTAAGGTCAGGTCCCACTTCGGTGAGACCACCTGCTTGTATGAGTGACCGTCTCTAAGTGTGGGTGGAGGAGTAGGGGAGGTGATGGCCAAGAGCTCCGTATCTGTCTCCGCTCGCTTGTCAAGCACGAAGCGAATGAGATACGATGAACGAGAAGACTTTAGAAAACTGTGACATTAAAAATATGTCGGCACTCCTGATCAATATCCTAGCCGATACGATCTCCGAGCGACAAACTGTCTTCTCGTCGATATCTTCAATCGTTCCAAAGTCAGAGATGATCTCTTGCAGAGCCTCCCTCTTCCAGAAATGAAGCAGCACGTTATGGATCCAAATCTAGAACTTGTCACCTTGGGGTAGCTCCACTCTGAAACTTGGTGACCATGCGAAAAGTTCCATCTTGAAATGTCCAATGTCCACTGTGCCTATGTCGGTGACCTCGAAAACCTTCTCCGACGATGGGAAGGATACCAGGAACTGAAGGTGGGATATTTTCTTCGCTACCCAGTCCCTGTGGGGCCTCATTGGCCACCTGGAATTTAGAGCTTGGAGGAGATGGGTCTTCGATGGGCTCCCTGACCTCACTCTGGCAACGGCACACCATTGACGGAGCCACTTCTCTTCGTTCTTGATTATGTCTAGGCTATTAGCTAACCAGATTGGGGTTGGTTTATCTGGTGATCTACCTCTGCTCACTGGGCGTTCATCATCGTTGTTAGTCTCGACGACATTTGTACAAACATACGAGAGGTGCCCCCATTTCATACACTTAAGGCAACGAACTTCTTTTGTGCAATCCTTCTGATAGTGGCCCAATTCACTGCAGTTGAAGCAAGGTACTGGCTTGCTTTTTTCTTTTCGTTGTTCCTTTTTGTTTCCAAACTGAGGAGGGGGAAATGCTCTGTCTCTTCTTTGCTTTGCTGATAACTTCTACCCACTGTTCCCCATTTTCAACTAAATCTAACTCCACTGTAGTCTCGTTTGGCGGATCCCCATCTTGGGCCCGCTCGACGGTGGATTTAAGAGGAGCTTTAGCATTCCTTTGAGGTGGTGGAGGAGACTGGTGGTTGAGGTGATAGTCGGTAGTAGGGGGGTTTGATTGGGAAGGATCTGATGAGTGGACGGCAGTGGTTTGAGATGTGTTGGCTTCTGGGGGGTAGTGGTGATGGTCGAGAGTGGGGGGGGGGGGACAATTTTTGGTGGGTTTGAAAATTAGGAGGAATGTGGTGTTCTCTGTGATGGTGGGGATGCCTCTGTTGCAGAAGTACAATTGTGGTTTGATGGCAGTGAGAAAGTTGCACATGCTCCTTCTCGTAATGGCCCCTCTGCCTGTGTTTGAACCTCTCCCCGTCGTTGTGATGCTGACCTAAGATGGGTCTCTTTTACGCTCGAAAGAGCCTATAGGAGGACCCCGTCTATGGGCCCCATCCTATGGGGGGTGGTGTGTGGCGGCAATGATGACTGAGGTCTCCCTCCTGTCTGCGTTGATGCGCACTGTGGTGTGCACACACGGTGTACTGTCTAAGCCCCCAATTGTCCTTCTCGGGAGGGAACACGGGGTGGTTGGGGTGGTGGTGGTGGTGATGGGAGGTAGAAGGGTTGAGGAGTGAGGTGGGGGAAGGAGGTGACAAGGTGGTAGATAGTGGGACAGTAGTGGTTAGGGGAGGAGGGTTAGGCACTGTAGTTGGTGGCTGATGGGGTCAAGTCACCTCATTGGGCCCACAACCTCTCAGTTCCAACTCCGATAGCAAAAATGTCATCTTTTTTGGTTGGGAAAAAGATACTTTTTGATCTCTACTTCTATTGTAACTGGCCGTAATGAAGATGAATCTCGATTATCTTCGAACAATAGCTGTTGCACAGAAGAAGAAGAGAGCCAATGCTTGGAGGATGTTAATGGATGTCTTTTAGTGGCTGGAGGCAACTTAGCTTAGTGAGGGTGTTGGGTATTGTGATAGGGAAGGAGAAAGGTGTAAGGGAAAGGTGGGGTGGGGGTGGGGGTGGTGCCGAAGCTCATCTTACTTCCTTGCATGTTGCTCTTTTAATTGTTCAGATGCACTTAATGTTATTACTTGAGGAGCTCCACCTCCAATTTTTATACAGTAGCATATATATATGCTGACACACACACTCATACATTCTATTTTGACAAAAAACTTGAAGTATTGTTGGTGCTATGAGTCTCAACTTGCCTAATAACATTTCACGTTACTTGCATTTTCTATATACATTTTAGTCCAAGTTTAAATCATTCATTCTTTGGATCCAAATTACATTTTCCTATATCAACAAGAATAGTAAACAGTAAAGCTTTTTTTCAATGTCATTATTCTCTATTTACATGTTCAAATCTTCTATTACATTTTCCTATAAATTTGGTTGCTTTGGATCCAAATTCAAGTCTGAAAAGCGAGTTTGGATCCTTGACTAAAATTTTTTATTTATTAAGGAAAAGGTGAAATATAGTCACCCGTTTCATTAATTAAAAATTAATAAAACAAACTCAGAGTATTTGGCCAGATACAAACTACAAATAGTAAAAAAATTCCACGACCCATCCAAGTCCTCCTCACCTCCCACATACACACACACATCACTCTAACTAATCAACTAATCTCTGTAACGCCCCGAATTCTAAAATACGATAATTCGTAGCACAACAGGATCTTTACTTCATTTCGTACAATTTTACGAGGAATTAAAAACTTTTCTTTGTACAACACTGTTCATTTTACTCAACGCAGCGAAAAAATAAAGATTACAAAGCATGTACAATTTAATCATCAACAATAAAACAATCATTAGCTTCAAATTCATCTTCCAGTCTTAGTCAATCCAAGTCGTGCATTGAATACTGTGGGCACGTCAGTTACATACAACTGACACAAAACGATACATGGCCATCATCGCTAGCCATAATATAGCGACTCACTTATTTTAGCATACACAAACTTGAATGTAAAACAAAGTGGGAAAAGTGACTATCTTAAACATATCAGTGTATGAAATGACTTAATGCCTAATGCAGATGTTTTACGCTAAGATGACACTAATGCATACTTGTTCGGATTCTATGCATCACAAATTACATAGGTCCGAGGGCAAGTACTTACGTACTCCACATTAAAGGGTTTAATCCCTCGCCATGAAAACTACCCAGTAATAAATCAAGTTTTAGACGTTCCACGAGTACGGATTCCAGCCCTAGAGTCCACCTCAAGCTTATACGAAAATCCTCGTCGTGCGAACTTCACGCAAGTGTCCCTCTAGCCCCGGTATACGCATATACACTGGAGCATGGCCTCCTATCCGTCCGACTATTCATGATCCTGGAGTCCACCGTCAAACCAATTGTAGTCTCAGATTTAATTAAGGCTCGCCTCCATTGCAAGCAACCACAGTCCCGGAGTCCACCATCAGACTATATAGAGGCAACCCACTTACGTTTTCCCAAGTAAACTACATCTCCACTTAGTGTCTAATCCTTATGCTTAAAATATGAATAAATTACACCACCTAGAGTTAGCTTCCCCTCCAACGGACTTAAACAAAAATACCGAGATAACCCATAAAGCCAATTCTCAAATCAATTAATTCTTTCAACAATTGCCGGTACCTGGGTCTCACTAAGCCTCTAGATCACATCCTTTCATGTTCCATAATCGTGGGTACTCATACCCAATTCACTTTATTCACATATTATTCAATTATTTCATCTTATTCTTGTATTTATTAAACATGAATAACAATCTCAACATTTTCTTTTTCACAAAGCTCTTTTCTTTCATATTCATCTAAACTATCACAATCCAAAATTTATTAAGAATTAAACATCAGCTCTGGAGACTCAACATTAGAAATTTATTATCAAAAACTTATCACTAATCAACTTTCATTATCTTGATTATATATATATCCTTCTTGAATTTCCATCTTATCCAACACTTGAAAATACTTCTTAATTTCCCAAAATATAGTCCAAATGGTGAGAAAATATTTTCAATTATTCCCACAATATTTTAAAATATTTATAGATTTTTTTCTGAAATTTTTTAACTCAAAAAACTCAAAAAAACATTAAAAAAATGCACTTGTGCACAAGGGGATTTGAACCCAAGACCCCCAACCCCAACACAGGCGCCACGCGCATCGCCATGCGCGTCACCACGCGCGTCGCTGCTCGCGCTAGCCACTAAGGCCAAGCAGGTCTTCTAATATATAATGTGTTTAATTCGTTAAGTATCGACGCTCTATTAAATCTCATTTTCTACCATTTCAACTATTTTAATTTCCATTCTTTTCCCTAAATTTTGATATTATAAAAATATAGTCCTAGACTCCAGAATTCCTCTTTTACTGATTTTAATCAAAATTGAGATGTTTTATCCCCACTTTATGTACATAATCATTTTTGGAATCATATAAACATATAACTTGATTTTTATTTTAATTTTCAAACTAACTCTTTTCTTAAAAATACTACGATTTTATATCAATGAAACTCCAAAATTATTATCGTGGGAGAATCTCCTTCTTATCGTGGCGTGTTGAACCTTCAATACGGTGATGACACCATTGTCTTTGCTAAATCCAATGGGTGCTCCTTACGAAATCTTAAGTTGCTTCTCTATGTCTTTGATTGTGCATCTGGTTTAGCCATTAACTTTCAAAAATCCGCAGTGACTTGGCTTGGAGGTTCTTTGAACCGTCAAGCGAAAGTTGCTCTATTCTTTAACTGCGCTTAGGCTTTTTTTCCGATCCACTCTCTTGGTATCCCTTTGAGATGGGGTAAGCTTCATAAATCGGATTGGTTGCCAATGATAGAAAAAGTTGAATCTAGAATTCATGGCTGGTCGGGTAAATTTCTTTCTAGAGGTGGTAGACTCATCCTTATTAACTTCGTTGTCTCTGCCATCTCTTTATATATGATGTCCTTCTTCTATCTCCCTCCTGGGTGATTAAGAGGATCGACCAACTTAGAAGGCATTTCTTCTGGTCAGGGGGAGGGTCTTATAAAGCGAACTCTCACCTCTGCAATTGGAAGTTAATCTGTACCTCGAAAGCGGTGGGTGGTCTCGGGGTGCTCAACCTCATGCACCAAAACTTAGCTCTTCTAGGGAAATGGTTATGAATATTTCTTTAAAATGATCATCTTCCTTGGGTTCGTCTTATCTCGCTCAGATGTTTCTCCCGTCGAAAGATGTGGGAGTTGCTGACCCTCTCTTCTTGTCTAGCTTCTTCATTCTGGAAGGGTGTTTGGAAAGTTGTTGAGCCGTTCCAGTGCGGTTTAGCACATGTGTGTGCGGTGGGAGCCAGGACTAAGTTCTAGGAAGACCTCTGGTTCAGTAACATCAAAGCTTTGTAACGCTTTCCCTGAGTTATACCTTTTAGCGTCCAACCACTCTGCTAAGGTGGAGGACTACGTTCTAGTTATCAATAACCAAAAATTCTGGTCAATTCCGTTTCTCGTGCGTCTTAACGCTGCCTCTACTGGTCGACCTTCAAGACCTTTTCGATTGCATCAACCTTTATCCCTGGCATCCTATTGATGATTTCAAATGGAGATGGACCAGATCGGGTATCTACTCTGTTAAATCTTTCTATAATTTTCTTAATTTCGGGGGTATCTACTCCCCGAGTGCCAAGTTCCTCTGGTCTAGTTGCGTGCCCCTCAAAGCTAAAATTTTACCCTGTCTAGCAATGCACAACAAACTTCTTACCGTTGATGTCCTTAACAAGAGGAGCATGGCCTTAGGGCAACTCTGTGCTTTGTGTTCCTCGGATCATGAAGCTGCAGATCATTTGTTTCTGAAATATAGTTTTATCCAACCGTTATGGCAGATTTTCGCTATTGCGTGGCAAGCATCTTATATCCCCGGTGATATTTCATCCCTGTGGATGAACCATTCGCTCAGGAAAGAATTTCATCAATCCTGGAACCTCTCTGCGTTGGCCATTATTTGGGTTATCTGGTTTGAACGTAATAACCGTATTTTTAACCAATTGGCTTCGTCTTTTGATAGAATCGTTGAGGAGTTTTTATTTTTTGTTAAATTCTGGCCATCCACTTTAAAGGAGGATAAAGTAGAAGGCCTGCATCTTTATCGCCTGGAACATGCGATTACAGTTTATCGTTCATCCTGAACTTTTGTGCTAGACCGGTGTTTTTCTTTTCTTATTCTAATCGGTGTTTTCTTGACTTTTGTGCAGACTTTATGCAGGTGTGGTGTTTGATTGCCCTTCTTTTGGCCTGCTTTTTGGGGATTGTTGTTCTGGACCTTTCCGTTTTGGTTAGTGTTCCCCCGATACTATAGTTCTGATGGGGTTTTTTTGGTGGCTCTGATTTTTGGGTTGGATGTATAGTCTGTTCTCCTCTTTTACTGTGATGTTTGGCCAAAGAGCCCTGGGAATGTTTGCTTTTCAACTATTAGCTTTCCCTATTCTTTTATAAGCAATTGTTGTTTCGTATGTCTTAATTGTCTCTAATTTTGTTGTATGGGTATTCTCTTTTGCCTGTGTTTCTACTGTTTGTTCTTTCGGTTGTGAGGCCGTTTTCTGCGGTCTGTGCGTTTCATTGCGGGCTTGCTATGTTTTGGGCCCTCAGGTCATGAGGAGGGAGTTTTCAACTCTGTTATTTTGCATTGCTTGTATTCTGTTTTCTCCTGCTTTTCGGTGGTGGTTGAGTTTTGATCTTCCTCTTCCTATGGCTCAACTGCACAGCTCTGGTTCGGTTGGTTGTGAGGTTGAGTTCTTGTTGGCTCTTGAGGCCTAGTTCCTTGGCTGACCTGAATTGGAGGCTATTGTTTACTTATTTCTCTTGGTGATAGTACACTACTCTTTCTCTATTGTCGACATTTCTGTGTTCCTAGCTATTAGGCAGCACCCTCATTTGTTCTGGTGGTTTGTGGTTGTGGTTTGGTGGCTTTAGATTGCATCTCCTTTCTTATTTTGAGTTGTTGTAGATTGGTTTTTCGGTTTCTTTAGTTTGTTGTGGCGCTGTTGTGGTTGATAGCCATTTTCTAGCGCTTGACTTTGCTGGGTGTTTCTGTTGCGTTTGGTGCGTTTGGGTTTTGTTTCATGTTGTTTGGGGTTGTCTGTTGTTTGCAGCGGCGCCGCCATCCCCTTTTGTTCTGGTCCTGCACAGTTTCTGCTCCATTTTCTCCCTGATCGTTCTGTGGGCTAGCTGTTGCTTTGGGCGGCGTTGTCATCTCTTGCAAGCTGCGTCCACTTCTAAGCGGCTGCTGTCTGGGGCACTCGCCACCATGTCGCGGTGTGCTCTCCGGCGGTGGAGTGCGACCTGTGCAGTCGGTGGATTCTCTCTTGCTGGATCGACATTATGGTGAGGGCCAGCTTGGTGTTGTTCCTTGCTTGCCTGGCAAGAGTGCCTCCTTTCTTCCTTAGTTGGTTACTGTTTTGGTCGCTTGGTTTGGTTGCTGGCCCCTGTATTTTGTTTTTTGTCGGTGTTCTTGTTGTTTTCCTTTAGTTTGCCTAGCTTGTTTTACCTCTTGTAAAATAGGCACTGTATGTTTCCTCTTTTTTTATGATTTATTGTGCTGGCTGGAGTCGTAAGACTATATCCGTTTCATCAAAAAAAAGAAACTCCAAAATTATTATCCCACTAACTTTATTCATATTAATGAAGAATTTACTTCAACTTTTTCCCACATTAATCCTTTCTTTCTCTTATATGAATCATAATACAAAATGTAACTAGTTAATTATTCTACTAATTTAATGCAACATTTCTTTTGTTCCACTACAACTGTTTCTCCCCCAAAATTGTTTCTAGTTTTTCATTTCTATTAGTTTGCATTTCATACACACATTTTACCCAAATTGTAAAAGTCACGACATTTCATGCAATAATCAAGTTATTCATTTGTGTCTAACACTTATACATAAGCCTTAAATTAAAATTTCTCCATTATAATCTACCAATTAATTTATTTACTCCATATTAGCATACAATGCATTCTATGGTTTTTCTACAACTAATAATCTTTGTCACCACAACATGCATCAAATTTCACTAATAGGAACCATTAAACGAACAAAATATCAACCATGAAATTCCTAGGCATGATTTCTATACTATCTAGAAAATAAGAAGAGACGCCCACCTTAAAGAAGCGTATACTAGCAATAATTCCCCTTTAAAAACTCCAAAATGAACCCAAAAGTAAATCCAAATCCCCACCGAAGTAATCATAGCAAGCAAGAAGCCCGAGCTCAGCCTATTCTCCGATGGTTTCTATTTGAGTTTTTTTCGTTTTGATTAGTTTAGTTGTGTTTAGAAAGGGATAGGAGTGGGGTAATTATAGGATAATTAGAGTGGTTATTTTAACTAATTACCCACTAATTAATCAACTACCCCACTTCCCTCTCTCCACTCTCCCATGTGCAGCCGGTTGTTCTCATTTGGGTGTGCACATTGCACGTGTGCACGTGCACGTGCTTTGTGTACACCTCACACATTTTAATAATATATATATATATATATATATATATAGAGAGAGAGAGAGAGAGAGAGAGAGACTTCTTCTGTTGCAAACGGGTCGGAATGGGTCTGTTCGCACAGACCCGTGCGAACTTCGATCTGGACCGTTGGATCATGATCCAACGGTCCAGATTTTTTTTTAACAAATCTTGCCTTAACCCGTCGTTGAAAAGAACGGGTTAAGGCAAAATTGTACTAAAAAAACTAGCCTTAACCCGTTCTTCCCAAAAACGGGTTAAGGCTATCGATATTCAATTTTATTGACATACAGTTCGTCTTCTTTCGCGCTCTTCTTCTTTCTTCGACGAACCCAAACCCAACGGGAAAAAAAACCCTAGCTCCGACATCTCCGTCCGCTCTCCCTCTTCTCTCCCAACTTCGAAGATCGAAACCCTACTTTTTGTGGAAGTCGAACTCCGATGATCGAAACCCTAGCTTCTCTTCCCCTCTTCGATACGAAATCGAAACCCTAGTTCTCTTCCAAATCGATTGTTTGGCTTGATTTGGACCTATCTTGTAAGGTGTACACTATTTCTTTACCCCAATAATCTACATTTGTATTTTTTTTTGAATTTGTGTGTAGAAATTTATTTAGAAATTGGAAAAAAATTTATATGCGTTAGTAGATTTTAGATGTAGAATCGGGTTGACCTTAAGTATATTCAATTGCCTAATTATGTTGCTTGCATTAGTAACTTGTAGAATTAGAATTGTATATACGAAATTAGTTAGAAACTTTTCAATGCGGTTATGGTTGAAAACCCTACAAACGACCGTAAAAAATACGAAACTTTCCGAGTAGGTTCGTCTCACGTAGTACAAGCCACACTAACTTGTAGAAGCGAGTTTCGACTCACGGTTCGAGAGATACGGCCGCGTATCGCTTTCGGTTGAAAAAAACCAAGTATAGCGGTGCACGGCCGTATATCGCAAACCGTGACTCGAAACTCGCTTCTACAAGTTCGGGTGGCTTGCACTTCGTGAATCCGACCAAGTCGGAAAGTTTTATAATTTTCGGATGCCGTTTGTGCGGTTTTCTTAAATTCCTCGCATGAGAAGTTTTTGACTTAGAATTTCGTAAGTGCAGTTAGAATAGAAAACCCTTCAAACGACCTCCAAATAATTTGAAACTTTGCGAGTTGGTTGGTGTCCCCTATTAGAAGCCAAACCAACTTGTAGAAGTGAGTTTTGACTCACGGTTCGAGAGATACGGCCGCGTATCGCATACGGTTGGAAAAAAACCAAGTAAAGCGGTAGACGGCCGTATCTCGCAAACCGTGAGTCGAAACTCGCTTCTACAAGTTCGGGTGGCTTGCCCTACGTGAATCCGACTAAGTCAGAAAGTTTTAAAATTTTCGGATGCCGTTTGTGCGGTTTTCTCAACTTCCTCGCATTACAAGTTTTAGACTTAGAATTTTCTAAGTGCAGGGTAAATTAGAAAACCCTTCAAATGACCTCCAAAAAATACGAAACTTTGCGAGTTGGTTGGTGTCCCCTAGGAGAAGCCAAACCACCTTGTAGAAGTGAGTTTCGACTCACGATTCGAGAGATACGGCTGCGTATCGCTTTCGGTTGGAAAAAATCATTATAAAGCGCTATACGGTCGTATCTCGCAAACCGGGAGTCAAAACTCACTTCTACAAGTTCGGGTGGCTTGCCCTACGTGAGTCCGACCAGGTCGGAAAGTTTTAAAATTTTCGGATGCTGTTTGTGCGGTTTTCTCAACTTCCTTGCATTATAAGTTTTAGACATAGAATTTTCTAAGTGCGGGTAGATTAGAAAACCCTTCAAACGACCTCCAAAAAATACGAAACATTGCGAGTTGGTTGGTGTCCCCTATGAGAAGCCAACCAAACTTGTAGAAGTGAGTTTCGACTCACGATTCGAGAGATACGGCCGCGTATCGCTTTCGGTTGAAAAAAACTATTATAAAGCGGTATACGGTCGTATCTCTCAAACCGTGAGTCGAAACTCACTTCTACAAGTTCGGGTGGCTTGCCCTACGTGAATTCCACCTAGACGGAAAGTTTTATAATTTTCGGATGCCGTTTGTGCGGTTTTGCTTCAATTCCTCAAATGAGAAGTTTTTGACTTAGAATTTTTTAAAAACGGGCCGATTAGAAAACACTTCGAACCACCTCCAAAAAATATGAAACTTTGCGAGTTGGTTGGTGTCCCCTATGATTAGCCAACCCAAGTTATAGAAGCGAGTTTCGATTCACGGTTCGAGAGATACGGCCGCATATCGCTTTCGGTTGAAAAAAACCTAATAAAGCGGTATACGGTCGTATCTCGCAAACCGTGAGTCGAAACTCACTTTTACAAGTTTCGGTGGTTTGCGCTACGTGAATTTGACCAATTGAGAAAGTTTTATAGATTTTTTTGTTTTCATTCGTGCGTTTTTCAGTATAATCTCGGTATGTTTGTTTTGTTGTCATTTTTATCAACCACATTTTAAATTTTTTGTCAGATAGCTAAATGGCTAGAATAAGACAACCGAGAAGCCCATCCGGTAACACTAGTGGCGCACCAACTACTGAGGTAAGATTGATTACTATTATTGGTTTTAAATACGAACATGTAACATTATCTCAATAATAACATTTTTTATATTTATTAGTGTAGGTTGGTCGCCGTCAATTCACATCGGCTGAGGCAGGTCCGTCGTCCTCGGTTACATCACCCAGACCCGTGGACACAAGCGTACTCACCCTGCAACCCAAACACCGATCGGAAGCCGTGTGGAATGGGTCCGATAAAAAATGTAATTTCCGAAAGCACACAGTTCTTCCTTTTGATGAGCGTATCACGCCGTATGTGGTGGAGGCCGGTTTCTACGGAGCAAGATTCATTCACTCTGTGAAGCTAGATCGGCCACTCCTTACAGCTCTAGTCGAGCGATGGAGGTCGGAGACCCACACATTCCACCTACCAGTAGGTGAGATGACTGTGACCCTACAGGATGTGGCAATGATAACAGGACTACCAATCGATGGGGTTGTCGTGACGGGGAACATGGACTTCGATCGAGTTGAAGTTGTTCGGAACTTACTCGGTATCGACCTGCAGTTGGTAGTTCTCCAAAGGAAAGAGGCCGCCGAAAAAGATATCCGCGAAAATGCCCCCGCAGATTCTGATGAAGATCTATTGTATGAACAAATAGAAGCTGCGAAAGATAAAGCGGAGGAAGAAGTGATGGCTGACGCTTTCGATGGTAAATCATTGTACATCAGCTGGTTAAAATTTCAGTTCGAGGAGGAATATTTGGACGCCGATTCGGACGAGCAAACCCTGACGTACTATGCACGTGCATACATTTTTAGTTTGGTAGGGGGACTTATCTTCCCGAACTCATCAGGATCAACCGTGCCGCTAATGTACCTACGGTTGTTGGAGGATTTCCGGTATGCGGGACGTTTTAGTTGGGGAGTGCGGCACTGGCGCTACTATACAGGAATTTGTGCACATGTTCTTTAGGTGGCGTACAGATGGGTGGCCCTAATGGTGCTACTGCAGATATGGAGTTGGGAACGCATCCACATCGGACGTCCCCGTATTGTTGAGCTTACACCGGAATGGTTGGCCGACCCGGGGGCAGCGGAGTTGTTACCACCTCTAGGAGCATATTGGGCCGGCCGGCACACGTGGGCCGATAACCCATGCCAATCTCTAACCTACTACAGAGATGAGTTGGACAACCTGCGGGACGAGTTCGTCAATTGGGAACCGTACTCGACCGACAGGTTGCAAGGGGTTCCTCCAGTCTGCCTAGACAGATCCCTTTGGTTGACGGCTGCACCTCTTGTGAACTTTGGAGTTATGGAGTTCCAGTATCCTGACAGGGTCTTGCGGCAATTCGGATATCAACAGAAGATTCTCGAGGTCAGGTCTTATGATAAGAAGTTGCACGAGGTCAGGGGAACGGGACGGGTGCCCAACTTCGATTGGGCCGATTACCATCGTTACCATGTAGCCAACTGGAACACCATGTGGCGGCAAATGACACCGAATATGATGTACGTCGCGATACCATACGATGGCTCCCTCCAGCAGGCACACATTATGTGGTACAAGCGAATAACCCGGTTGTATGTTTCTTCAACGGCCGCCGTACCAGCTGGTGTGCAACTTCCGATTCCCCCTACCGAAGTAGAACCACCTCCAGCATATTCCTCCTCCCCGCCGATGTACCAACCAAGGGCTGAGACATATCGAAAAACGGTCAGTCAAATTTCATATAGTTTGTACGCATGTACTGTATTTAATTGATGCCGCTAATTATGAATGATGTTTAAATTGGAATTTTTCACCAACTGTAAATTGAAAATGCATGGGAGGTTGTTCGAACAGCTGCTCGCGTCCTGAAGACTAGGATACCCGACAGCTTCAAGGCAGAAATCCGGGAGATGTTAGCCCCGTGCCGTCGTACTCTGGAGGACGCGGGTGAAGGTCCACAGGTTGAGGCCTATTTGAGAGCCAACTTGCCGCCAACAAGTTTAAGGCGAAAACAAACTGTGAGTAGGGGAATTTGAATCGCCGAGCCACAACAAGTACAAGAAGAGCCAAATCCTGAAGATGTTGATGAGGAACAGTCGTCGGATGATCCTGATTCTCCCCAGACACATGGCGCACGGTGAAATCCTCAAAGGAAGCGGTAACCTCCCAATCAATTCACACCAAGCGGTGGCAAGCGGCGTGGTCGTAGACGGTAATCTCTAATACTCTGTAATAGCGTATCTTTTGTTTGGTGATTTTGTTATTGCAGTAACTAACGTATTGTTTGTTTCTACGTTGATAAACTGTTGTAGGTGAATTTGTGGGCATGGTGTGCAAGCCAAAGTCGAGAACGCCTTCATTTGTAATTAATTGTCTTTTGGCCATGTGCAACCTACTATGTATAATTTTGGTGTAAATTTTTGAATATTGAATTTATCAAGTAATTAAGTGGTTTGGTTGACACTGTACATTTGTACGCCTTCAACTTTCTTGTGAAGATATCTGTTGTATTATTTACTTTTATGTGCCTTCATTTGTGAATTTGTGAACAACATTTGATGAAGTCGTTTCTGTATCAGGTTTTTTTGTACACAGCCAAAAACAAACAAAAGTGCTACACAAATATCTATACTTAACCCGTTATTGACGATAACGGGTTAATTAGCTTAACCCGTTATCACTAAGGACGGGTTAGGTAGAGAGATATTAACATTACTTTGGAAGCCTACAGACCATGTCTTGGTAAAGTTCTGCTAATATGGATCTTCTTAACCCGTCACTGTGAAGAACGGGTTAAGTGAACTTAACCCGTTCTTCACGACAACGTCTTAGGTAGAGCAATATTGACAGTCATTTAATTCCTACAGACCAAAGTACTGCCAATATCGCTGTCTTTAAACCGTTCTTGGGAAATACGGGTTAAGTTCCTTAACCCGTCATTCACAAGAACGGGTTAGGTAGAGAGTTATTGCCAGGACCCTATCCAAGTTTTCAAATTATACTGCCAAAATCTACTTACTTAACCCGTTCTTATAAATAACGGGTTAAGGTTACTTAACCCGTTCTTATGAATAACGGTTTAGGGCGTTTGAAATTTTGGGTTTTCTACAAATTTCTCTTCACTCTTTGCGAGAACTGTCTCCTGAAGTGTGCAAGGTGACATTAATATGCCCATAAATTGTTTATAATTTTTATTAATTTCCATTTACTACCTCGTAACTAACCACTATAAATTTGTTACCATAATAAGTTTTGTGAAAGTAAAAAAATTAAATTACGAGATTTTTGTACCAAGGGTTAGGGTACCAAGGGTTAGGTTAAGATAGGGTTAGTGTCGGGTTAGAGTTAGGGTTAGGTTAAGATAGGGTTATTGGTGAGTGTATGTTTTTTGTTTTGATTAATTAGGTTCATATTTGTGGATCCCCACATCTATATTTGACTTTGTAACATGTGGAACCACATGTAAAACATGGCAAGTATCTTAATTTGTGGTACGAGTCGTTAACTTGTAGTACATTAACAGGCCGTTCTAAATTTCCACACTAATGAATCCATCCATCCATCAGTCAATCAAATTGAAGGTTCAAATCATGGCTAATCAAATATATCTTCTCCCACATGTCTTTAATGTGCTACTACATGTGAACTTGTGCCCCCACATGTGATCAGATCCAGTTCTTGTTAGCTAAGTAATTATATCTGGTGGCATTGCGCTCTAATAACGCAGAGGTGCTTTTCCATTAGGAATACCATCATCATCTACATGTGGTTTTTCCCCTATATAGGGTACATGTGGGATCTACATGTGGTTTTTCCCCCATATAGGGTACATGTGGGATCTACATGTGGTTTTTCCCCCATAACAAGCTAAACAAGTAGAACTCAATCTCAAAGCAGACACTTCGGTCAGTCAAAAGAGTGGAGACTCTACATTTGGGGATCTACATGTGGATATAGCCAATATATAGGCTACATGTGGGGATCTACATTTGGTTATGTACTTTAGGTTTTTCCCATATTAAAGTGTCTGCTACGAAGAGAAAAAGAGTGGAGACTCCAACCCTAACCCTAACCCTACTAACCCTAGACTAACCCTAACCCTAACCTACAACATTTTTTTTATTGTTTTTTATGAACCAATATACAAATTAATTTGTGTTAATTTTAATATTCGTTTGATGATATCAATTTTATATTGGTTAGTTATGTGGCTAGGAATGGAATAAAAAAAATATATAAAAAAACAAAGAACATACATATGACTGTCTATTTTGTAGAGTTCAGAAGGCAATGTACGTAAAGAGTGGAGAGGCATATGTGATTAATGATAGAACTTAAATATCTATAAACTCTTTACTGGAAACTTATTACCTATCATCTCCCACCTACAAATATTAACGTATTTAATGAATAATTTCTCATAAATTGTTTTCATTAAGTGAACTATAAGTTATATTTACAAACTTGTTTACACATTTTTTTACATGCGAGTTAATAATTATGAGTACTACCGATTTAGGTACACTTAACCCGTTATTGACGATAACGGGTTACAAGTACTTAACCCGTTATCGTCTATAACGGTTTAAGTTAACATATATTTCGGCATCTACTTATGCAAGTAGCCATAAACTTCTGCCAATATAAGTGTGCTTAACCCGTCGTTGGTGACAACGATCTTCTTTAGCGTAATCCGTTATCCATAACAACGGGTTACATTGACAAAGATTGGCAGTGGTTCATCATGTACAGACCAAGTTCTGGAACATGATGAAGTACACTTAACCTGTTCTTGGTACTAACGGGTTTAATGTAATTAATCCGTTGTCACCAACAATGGGTTAACCAGGTGTAATTTACACACATCGACTGTACATTTTGAGACAATTGCTGTCCTTGCTGCTCTTTTTTCGAGACTTGTATCATGTCTTTGTTGACTAACAAGGTTTATCCTTATTGTCTTCTTCTTCTTCATGTTTCAGTATTCCTTGTCTATAACTGAGAGACCCATAGCCATTACCTATTGATGAGCAGTGATCCATATTGCCTTCTCCTTGTGTTGATCCATATCCATTACCTATTGATGAGCAGTGAGAAACCCAAGTGGGCTATCATATCATGCTCCCCTCTTTCTTTTTCCTTGCCTATAACTGAGAGAGTTAGACTCATCAACTCAAATGAGTCTTCTCTTCTTCTCATCAAGAGAACTCAAATGAGAGGCTTCAATTTTCTCTACTTCTCTTCAAAAATATGAGGAATCAATGTTCTCTTCTTCTCTTCAAGACCTCTTTTTCCAATGACAATAGGGAGGAAGAAGTTTGAGTTGTAGAAGAAATTTGAGTTCAAGGGTGGTCGCCTACAATTGTTCTTGTGTATGAAGATGCAGGAGTAGAGAGACTTGTTTCAGTGTACAAGTGCATGCTCGGTTTCGCTCAAGGGGTAGGGAGGGCCACTGGCTCTGCCTTTTTTTTCCACAGTGTTTCTCTTAGTCTTCTATTTTTTTAGCTTTTAGATGTGTTTGCATAAGTAGCAATTGTCCGCCTTTCATACACATTCGTTCTCTATTGTTACACAGAGTGTGAGAATTCTCTGCTTTCGTCGGACGGAGTAGTGGTGGGTGTCACAGTGTATTCATGGTACTTTTCAGCTTCTTGGCATGCACACCTCACAATCGTGCAGCAAATAGTACGAATATGAGGAGTGCGTGTCAAGAAGTTGTTAAGTACTTTGAATATGCGGTTACACCCACTACTACTCTATCTGAAGAAGCGGAGAATTCTTACCTCTGTGTAATAGTAGCGAACGAAATTATATGCAGGGGGTACAACTGGTTACTTATGCATTCAAAAAAAGGCAGAGTCAGCAGTCCTTCCTTCCACTTCGAGAAAAAAGCGAGCATGTACTCGGTTACTAAATTAATTTCAATTTAGGAGTAGAGTATCAAAGGATGTGTTTGTAATGTCAACTAGCATGTGGATCATGTACAATTTTTTATGTTTCTTCAAACAATATGTTATTGCCAGTTTGTAATGTTCCTTTATATGAATAAATTTGGTTTTGCAAATGGCTTGTTGTGAATGAATAGATTTGTATATGTATCAACAAAAGAAGATATATCCAACACCCGCGAAAGTTAACTCTCATATATTTAAGCGGAGAATGAACAAATATGTATATGTATCAACAAAAGAAGATATAGTCCACAAAGTTGAAGCTCTGTAAAAAAATCTTAACCTCACCCGTCATCTTCAATAACGGTTTAGGAGATGTTAAATCGTCAACGCTAATAACAGGTTAATTGGAGAGATATTGGCCGAACCTCATCCCCTACATGTGAAGTGTTGGTTAACAAATCTATCTCCTTAACCCGTAATTACCAATCCCGTAATTACCAATGACGGGTTAAGGGATACTAAACCGTTGATGCCAATAACAGGTTAAGTGGAAAGATATTGGTCGAACTAAAACCCCTATATGTGAAGTATTGGTTAAGGACTGCCAATATCTATCTCCTTAACCCGTTATTGAGGATGACGTGTTATATTATCTTTACCCGTTATCCCCAATAACGGGTTAAGTTATACAGTATCTGGCAGCATCTCTTCTTGTGAATACTACATACATTTTCACAATTTTCCACAACATAGATATACCATCCACAAAATACACAATCTCCAACACAAATAACAAATGTGTTCACATCGGCATGCAGACAATTTTCATTAACACAAAATTCACAAACAGAACGAGTTCCCCAAATTGCACACATCTACCAATTCCACATTTTTCGACATAAATAAGCATTCGCTACCCAAATACCAGGTCAAAATCCATTGTAACATATTTTTGTTCACAAATACACAAAATAAACTGACATACAGAGATTACATTCTGATTAAATACATCATTAATTTACTTGTACCAAACAAGCCTACGTCAATTATCCACATATATATACAATCCAAAAGCAACGAATTTTTCAACGCATTGCTTCTTTCCATTGGGTGCATTTTTTTTTGTTTCACTCCGGACCTATACCAGAAAATAAAAAAAACAAAGTTAACAATCCAGTCGAAATTAATAAATATATTCACGAATAAATATAAAATTCAGCAATTATTCGGTGATTATTTTGAAAGTTTGATATGACATACATATTTAAGTACTTAAAACCCCCTAGCACGAACCTTCGCCTTCGTCATCATCACTCTTTACAACATTTGGAGCTTCTTCATTCCCCACCGATCTACAAAATAAGGAAGAAGAATGAGTTAGTACCGACCAAATTAACATTCATTAAGTCCAATTAACAAATACAAAATCTTTGATATAATACCTTGCTATATTTTTTTGGGCAATTCCGTGAATCGTGACCGACGACACGAAGGCATGTCCTGCAAAGTCTTGGCCTCTTCGTTTTTTGACATTCTCTTAAAGACTTCAACCGTTTTCCTTTAGGCCTCCCCTTTGTGGTGCACTGTACAGGGTCACCTACATGTGCATGTGCATGTGCAGGTCCACCGCTCTCAGGTTGTGCGCTACCTTCGTGTGGTGTGCTGTTCACTGACTCAATCTTAGCAAAGCCTTCAATTTCCTTCAGCATGTAGTCGAGCATGTACTTGTATCCTCGCTCTGAAGAACAACCAAGATCGACCAAATGTCTTGAGTGCATACTCAGTTCACAATAACGCAAAGCAAAATTGTCGCCCATATTATTGGGAACCGGTATACTGCTTCTCGTCAGTTGATCCCTGGTCCATCGCCTACAAATATATTGCTCGGGTAGTTCGGTGTGATCTGTGAACCGAATAACTGCAAGTAGATGTTTGCAGGGAATGCCTACGAAGTAGTACATGGAACAAGGGCATTTAGCAATTTTAGTGATTTTACAATAAGAAATCACCCTCCCCGGTTCTGAATTTCCACAAACTGTTACAGAATAAGCTGCACTATTCGGTGTATCCATACTCGCAATTAAACTCACATTAAGTAATAAGCTTTTGACAACTTCTTGTTGAAATTTGTAGAAAATCTTCAAAGTGTATGTCCCTGCCATTTGTGACTCCAATGCCCACTCGGTCTTCAATTTTGGCCGCTCCTCGCGATTACGATGTGTTTCTTTAAGTTCATCGTGTCTTTGTTTTACTAAGAGTCGGTCAAAGATGACGGCAAATTCATGTAGTGAGTACTTTTTATGAGTATGGTGCTTCAAGGATGAATGTAGCGATTCGCTACGTTGGGTACTCAACATGCCCCCCCAAAATGAGTCTCTTGCGTACACAGGGGCCCATTTTTCGTGGATCTCAAATTTTTCCTTCAACCATTTGTTATTTTCCAGTTTGTACTGGGAGATCAAATTTTTCCACTTCTGTTCGAATTCTGTTTTAAATTCCGCCGTATAAATAATAGTCCTCAAAGCATCCCTGAACTCATCAACGTTATTCGGCATTCGAACTTCATGCGGTAGCTTATCCAAAATATGCCAAATGCAATATCTATGTGACGTGATTGGGAAAACTTTGGAAATTGCAGAAGTTATCCCACGATCCTCATCTGTCACGATGTTGATCGGATCACATGGCATTGCAGCACGCCACTTTTCGAAAAACCACTCAAATGAGGATGTCTTCTCATTGGGGATGAACCCACAACCTAGGAATATTGATTGCCAATGATGGTTGAATCCAACAAATGGTACGAACAACATCCCGTATCGGTTTGTGTTGTAGGTAGCGTCAAAGCAGAGAACATCCCCAAATACTTTGTAATTCTTTCTAGCGATACCGTCCACCCAGATACAATGTGACAATCGCCCTTCGGGATCACATTGGTAATCAAAATAGAATAAGGGATCGGTCTCCTTTATGGATTCAAAAAACTCAAGTAGCATTTGTCCGTCGTGTCCTTTTAAACCCTCCATCTCGTCTCTCCTGAGATTTCTTACATCGGTTTCGGTGAATCCAATTTTCTCATTACTTCCACTTGCACCTTCAAAGAATAGCATTTGTTTGCATACAGGGACATTAGCTTCGGTAAGTTGACCAATTATATTTTTATCTGTCTTAGTCAATTCACGGTTTCGAGGTAGCAAGTGACGTCTACCAGGTGAAGTAAATTCGTGATTGTGTGCTTCATTTAACGAATAAAGAATCCACGAATTACTTTGTGAATTACTATGTGGGTTTAGTTTGACACGGACGAAAGCTTTGCAATCCGTTCTAGAAGTTGTACCTCGTCTAGTTTCATTATGGCTATTTGGTGACTCCCCGGCTTTATTACAAACGTATGATTTATCCACTACATTGCTTCCCTTATATTTATTTCCACCCTTACGCATAGAGAATCCCGCACATTTGCAATATGATGAATAAAATTTTTCCGCATCCTCAAGAGTGGGAAATGTCATACCAATCTTCGGTTTTAGGTGCTCGTCAACATGAGGAAGATACTCGCCAATTTGTTGTGCACGAACAAATTTATCTCCGGCAACAGAACTTCCTTCGAAACTGTCCATACCTAAGAAACCGTGAAAAGGAGAATAGTTAGGGGTACTAAACCGTTGTATTTGGTGTTTTTATAAGTGCGCAAGCCACCACAACTTGTAAAAGTTAGTTTCTACTAACGGTTCCAGAAATACGGCCGTATATCACTTAATTTGAGTTTTTTTCAACCGAAAGCGATACGCGGCCGTATCTCTCGAACCGTAAGTCGAAACTCGCTTCTACAAGTTGGTTTGGCTTCTCATAGGGAACACCAACCAACTCGCAAAGTTTCGTATTTTTTGGAGGTGGTTTGAAGTGTTTTAAACTCTAACCGCACTTACAAAATTCTAAGTCAAAAAATTCACATGCAGGGAAAGTTGAGAAAAATGCGCAAACGGCACCCGAAAATTATAAAACTTTCCGACTAGGTCGGATTCATGTAGGGCAAGCCACCCGAACTTGTAGAAGCGAGTTTCGACTCACGGTTTGCGAGACACGGCCGTGCACCGGCTTTAGTTGTTTTTTTCCAACCAAAACCGATACGCGGCCGTATCTCTCGGACCGTGAGTCGAAATTCACTTCTACAACTTCGGGTCACTTCTCATAGGGAACACCAACCAACTCGCAAAGTTTCGTATTTTTTGGAGGTCGTTTGAAGTGTTTTCTAATCGGCCGGTTTTTAAAAAAATCCTAAGTCAAAAACTTTTCATTCGAGCAATTAAAGCAAAACCGCACAAACGGCATCCGAAAATTTTAAAACTTTCTGACTTGGTCGAATTCACGTAGGGCAAGCCACCCGAACTTGTAGAAGTGGGTTTCGACTCCCGGTTTGCGAGATATGACCGTATACCGCTTTATAATGATTTTTTCCAACTGAAAGCGATACGCGGCCGTATCTCTCAAACCGTGAGTCGAAACTCACTTCTACAAGTTGGTTTGGACACCAACCAACTCACAAAGTTTCGTATTTTTTGGAGGTCGTTTGAAGGGTTTTCTAATCTACCCGCACTTAGAAAATTCTAAGTCTAAAACTTGTAATGCGAGGAAGTTGAGAAAACCGCACAAACGGCATCCGAAAATTTTAAAACTTTCCGACTTGGTCGGATTCACGTAGGGCAAGCCACCCGAACTTGTAGAAGCGAGTTTCGACTCACGGTTTCCGAGATACGGCCATCTACCGCTTTAGTTGGTTTTTTTCCAACCGTATGCGATACGCGGCCGTATCTCTCGAACCGTGAGTCGAAACTCACTTCTACAAGTTGGTTTGGCTTCTCATAGGTGACACCAACCAACTCGCATGGTTTCATATTTTTTGGAGGTCGTTTGAAGGGTTTTCTAATCTAATCTAACCGCACTTACAAAATTATAAGTCAAAAAACTATCATGCGAAGAAGTTGAGCAAAACCGCACAAACGGCATCCGAAAATTATAAAACTTTCCGACATAGGTCGAATTCACGTAGGGCAAGCCACCCGAACTTGTAGAAGCGAGTTTCGAGTCACGGTTTGCGATATACGGCCGTGCACCGCTATACTTGGTTTTTTTCAACCGAAAGCGATACGCGGCCGTATCTCTCGAACCGTGGGTCGAAACTCACTTCTACAAGTTGGTGTGGCTTGTACTACGTGAGACGAACCTACTCGGAAAGTTTCGTATTTTTTTACGGTCGTTTGCAGGGTTTTCAACCATAACCGCACTGAAAAGTTTCTAACTAATTTCGTATATACAATTCTAATTCTACAAGTTACTAATGCAAGCAACATAATTCGGCAATTAAATATACTTGAGGTCAACCCGATTCTACATCTAAAATCTACTAACGCATATAAATTTTTTCCCAATTTCTAAATAAATTACTACACAAATTCAAAAAATAATACAAATGTAGATTATTGGGGTAAAGAAATAGTGTATACCTTACAAGATAGGTCCAAATCAAGCCAAGCAATCGATTTGGAAGAAAACTAGGGTTTCGATTTCGTATCGAAGAGGGGAAGAGAAGCTAGGGTTTCGATCGTCGGAGTTCGACTTCCACAAAGAGTAGGATTTCGATCTTCGAAGTTGGGAGAGAAGAGGGAGAGCGGACGGAGATGTCGGAGCTAGGGTTTTTTTTCCCGTTGGGTTTGGGTTCGTCGAAGAAAGAAGAAGAGCGCGGAAGAAGACGAACTGTATGTCAATAAAATTGAATATCGATAGCCTTAACCCGTTTTTGGGAAGAACGGGTTAAGGCTAATTTTTTTAGTACAATTTTGCCTTAACTCGTTCTTTCCAACGACGGGTTAAGGCAAGATTTGATCAAAAAAAATCTGGACCGTTGGATCTTTGATCCAACGGTTCAGATCGAAGTTCGCACGGGTCTGTGCGAACAGACCCGTTCCGGCCCATTTGCAACGGAAGAAGACTCATATATATATATATATATATATATATATATATATATATATATATATATTATTGAATAAAAAACTTTGTGTGGGTATTACACATGACAAGTAGTGTAAGTTTTTATTTAATTAAAATTTTGTGGGCTTTGTAAGAAGTTTTAGGCCCATGGGATTTATAAAATACTAGGTTTGCCCATTGACACGTGCCTACGGCATGTCTTCGGAACGGTGCACCTTATTTGATCATATAAAATAGTTTTGGAGGTCCATCAAATTAATCGAAGTAGCAAACATAGAGCAAAAAACATATTATATGATTTTTTTGATTTTTTTTTTTGAATTACTTTTAAAGTTTTTAATTTTTTAATTTTTTTAGTTTTTAAATTTTTTTATTTTAAAATTTTTTTAAAAATTTGTATTTTCTTAATTTTTTTGAATAGAAGAGGGAGGGAGAGAGAGAGAAAAAAAATAATTAAATAAATATAGGAGTTGTTTTGGGTGGGAGATTTGAAGTTGAGTTTTGGGGAAAACTTTTGGGGGGAAAATATGTTTTGTGAGATTAGATCTAGGCCTTTGATTTTTTGGGGGTTGAAGGAGAGCCACTTGATAGCTTTATTTGTGTTTTATTATATAGATAATACAAAATATAATAAATAAAGTGAGAAAAAAAATGTGCATTACTTTTTACAAAAAATTTAGAAATAAAAGAGCTTATGAATCTTACGTGCGATGCACATAAAAATATTAAAATTAGTTTGGGAGAACGAAAATAGTCAAAATACAAAACATGTATGTTTAATAATGTCATGGATATTTCACCATATTATGGCAAATCGTTTTCTATTTTGCCATATTATGGCAAACAAGCTATGGTCGCTTCTCATATTTTAGAAACGAACTGCGATTCTCATATTATAGGGGACGAAAGTTGTTTTTTTTTTTTTTAATGAGATCAGACGAAGTCTAACCATTTTTTTTATAAAGAGATCAGTTGTTTCGTTTGACCCTTTTTTATTTAAATTTTTTTATTTTAATGATCAGACGGTACAACATGTTGAGACAACATGTACCGTCTGAACAAAAAAAAAGGAAGAAGTTAAAATCGTCAAACAGGACATGTTGTCCCGTTTGAAGCCAAAATGGCTTGGTCGAGACAACATGTCCCGTCCGGCACATTGGTGGACAATTAGGGATTAATTAGTTAGCTTATAGTGTAGATTAGGGTTAATTAGATATTTAATCTAACTATTTTAATATCTAATCAATATTTAATTAACTTAAACATTATTAACTTAATATTTTTTAAATATTTTTTTTACTCAACGTTCTAGATGATACATGTTGTTTTGTTTGCTTATTTTTTGAAATTTTTTTAGCAAATAACCACTGTATACATTAGAGCATCCACAGTCGTTTGCTATATATGCCATTTTCCTATACTATAGTAAACGAATAGCAAACGAGCGCTGCAATCGTTTCTCATTTTCCCATTTTTTAGCAAACCTTCTATTCTCATTTCTCAAATATGAGAAACGAAATAAACTTTCTCAAATTATAAAGGATGGGGTATGATACCCCGTCTCTCCGATTTAATTATTTTTTAATCGATTCAGACGGACGATCATATCCCGTCTCAATAATTTTCAAATTTTTTTTTAAAATTAGGTCGGACGGGGAATACATACCCCGGACGGGGTATGATACCCCGTCTCTACCATTAACGAATTTTTTTTTTTTTTTTAAAAGTCCTCAGACGGGGAATGATACCCCGTCCGGGGTATCAAACCCCGTCTCTTTTTTTTTTTTTTTAATAAACGAACGGCCATGATTGGCCCGATGAAATAAAAAATTAAAAATAAAAACAAAAAAGATGGGCCGGGGAATGATTCCCCGGACGGGGAACGTATCCCCGTCCAATCTATTGGGTTTATTTGGTAGGTTTAGGTAATAATTAGGATTAGATGGTTAATTAATATAGTTTAGTTATTATTATATTATTTAATATAGTTAATTAATATAGTTTAATAGTTATAATAAGTAATTAATTTTTTTGAGTTTATTTGAAAGGATGAGAGACGGTGAAAGATTCTCCGCCCAGCCATTTTAAATTTAAAAAAAGAGGGACGGGATATCATATCCCGTCTCTAATCCAAATGAGAAAAATATAGCAAAGCACGACTGCACGATACGCATCCAATTGCTATTACTGTAGCTGCCATTTTATAAGAAATGAGAAAGACACCTATGGATGCTCTTATCTCTATTTTTATTTCTATTTACATTATTTTCTCAAATATGAGAAACACCGTTGCGGAAGATCTAAGCCTCTAACCCATTATGGAAGTGAATCTCGTATTACATTGATATTTTTGTAAATCTAAATTAATCTAATAATTTAAACTTAGATTATTACACATTCTTTCTTTACAGTGATTGTCCCCCAAACTTCTCTCTCTCTCTTCTTTTAAGCCATCTCTCTCTCTCTCTCTCTCTCTCTCTCTCTGTATCTTCTTCTTTTTTTAAATAAATTTATTCTCAGATTCGATCTTTCTTCTTCTCTGAGCCTGAAAATGATATCAAAATTGAATCTTTTTCATAACCATCTGATTTGAAGAATCTCATGGAAATCCCTTAAAAATCCCATTTTTATTCTTAAAGTTGTGATTTTTGAGTATATTACAATATTTTTTATTTTTTCTTATGATGGGTTGTTTCCCATGTTTTGGAGCATCTAATGAGGAGGAGGATGGGAAGAAGAGTCATGATTTTAGGAAAGAAGGCAAGGATTTGAAGAAGGAAAGTGTGAGCAGAGTCAATTCAGGTATTATTAATATTAATATTATTTTTAGATACCCAGTTTGATGTTTTACTTGATTATCCTTAGTTTAATTTAGTTGATTTTTATTTTTTTTGGGGGGGTGAAATTTAGTTGTTTGTATGAGGTGTTTTTTTTTAATTTTAATTTTATTTTAATTTTATTTTTTTTAAGAGTGTGTGTGTGTGTGTGTGTGTGTGTTTGTAAGCTTTTGTAAAGTTTTATTTATGGTTAATTTTTTCAGTGATTATTAGTTACTGATTTTATCACTTTATTTTGATTTTGAGATGCAGGTGTGTTCTAATTGTGTGTTAGCTCTTTTGCTTTGATCTGTGAGCTGTCTGTCATTTAGGAAACGTTTAATCTTGTGGCATTTATTCAAAAAGGAATACATTAACATATGTAGATTTTGCTGTTTGCACAGTTCTAAATGTTGGGCAATTTATGAAATTGACGTCTGAAATATGAATGTAGCTGAAATGTGGGAGTGTTGATGGGTTGCTGCGTGGAAAATTTGTAGAGGAGAGGATTAGTAATTAGGTGTTGCCAAGTTGGGATTAAATATGAGAACAACTGATTAAGATGGTTTGGGCATGTGTTACGAAGGCCATGAAATTGTAATAGTTATGCGGACGATGGTTAACATGGAAAAGAAAACTGGCATGAATGGCTTTTATTTTTTTTCGTTGGTCTCCCTTTCCTGTGGTATTCATTAGAAAAAGAATAATCATTTAGATATGTAGATTTTGTTGTTTTCATAGTTGTAAAAGTTGGGCAATTTGTAAAAAGATCCAAAACATGAATGTAGCTGAAATGAGAAAGTTGAGATGGATGGATTGATACCTGGAAATTTTTTAGAAGAGAGGATAAGCAGTTAGGTATTGCAAATTTGGGATAAACTATGAGAAAGACTATTAAGATGGTTAGCGTATGTGTTATGGAGGCCAAAAAATTGTAGTAGTTATGAGGAGATAGTTAATGCGAAAAAGGGAACTAGGAATAGTGACATTTTTTAGTGGTTGTTCTACCTTGCATTGTTTAGTCTAGGAGAAACTCATTGATTGCATTATGTTATGTACTGTGTAGCATTTACCTCTAATGCTTATAATTCTATTTCATAAAACTCTCTCTTATGGAATCGTGCTGATTTGTTTGGTTTTGAAAGAAAAATCAAAGTCAAGGAGTAATTTAGAGTCTAAAAAGGAAGCATTAGTCCCGAAAGACGGATCTGCGCATATTGCTGCCCAGACATTTACTTTTCGAGAACTTGCCGCAGCTACTAAGAACTTTAGGCCAGAATGTCTTTTGGGTGAAGGGGGCTTTGGTCGCGTTTACAAAGGGCGTTTAGAGAGTTCCGGGCAGGTGAGATAAATATAACTTTTAAACTATTGCATCTTATAAACTTTTGGTAGTACTTTTTCATCGGATGGGGAGATGTATTTTGAAATTTTACGTATTCAGATTAGTCATGTATTCAAGAAACTATTTTAATGGTCTTGTGACCTCAGTCTTGCGGTTCATTTAAGATCCACTTAGATATAGTAGTAGCTTAAGATTACTGTAGCTACGTTGACATATCTTAACTTTGGTCGTTCTGCATCCTTTTTCGGAGTTGAGATACTTCTAGTATCTCACCTCCAAAGTTGAGATACATGGAGGTTTGCAAACTCCTCCAAGGCCATTCCCCCCCCCCCCCCCCCCCCCCCTCCTCTTCTTATTCCTTACTTCCATTCTCTCCCTTTATATCTTCCTATAGTGACTTTTTCCTATGTCTCTGCCTATAAATCACTCTAGTTATCATAACTTTTTCCTACCCTAACTGAATGTAATTGTATTACTCATGTAGTATAATTCTGTGGCTTGTTTTGTTAATTATGCTATGTTTTGCAGGTTGTTGCTGTGAAACAGCTTGATAGGAATGGGCTCCAAGGAAATAGAGAGTTTCTAGTGGAGGTTCTCATGCTCAGTCTATTACATCACCCAAATCTTGTTAATTTGATTGGTTATTGTGCTGATGGAGATCAACGACTGCTCGTCTATGAGTTCATGCGATTAGGATCATTGGAGGACCACCTTCATGGTTAGATTCTTCTACTAATCACTGACAAGTCTTATATTTATTTTATTTTTAATGAACCAGATTGGGGATTTTTTAACTCAGGAAAATATAAATCCAGCTAGTGAAGTTAAGTAATTTGCTATACATATATTAGAAACTTACATGTATGTTAAAAACAGTTTTGGTGTTATGACCTTGTTCTGGGGTTACTAGGACTTTAAGTTTACCAGTGATAGCTGCACTGGAGTTGGGTACTGAAATAATGGTTGAAGTATCTCAGTTGAAGCTTGATTGCTCAATACTATAGTACAAGAATAAGTGGGGTTCTGGATTTTCTGTGTCTATATCTACTAATTACTTTCTAAAGGGAAAAGATAAGCAAGTTTTGGTTGGTCCTAAATAAGAAAGCAAAAGAAACAGAAAAGACTAGGAGGAACTATACAAAATTCTTGATTTCATCACTAATTGATCTCTGACTGGGATGAAAAGGAGGTGTGTGTTGTATATGAAGATATGGACCTCCTTTTGCATTTGTGTATGAATATGCAAGGGCGGAGCCACCTTACAGTTGTGACCCCTCTGGCTTATCTAAATTTCTAATTCCTAACCCCCCCCCCCCCCCCCCCACCCCGGCGGCTTTTCTAAATAATCTGCTTGGCTTTTAAATTTCTGTAAGATGTCTACATGATAGGTTATTTTGTAAATATACGTAACCTTTGACCCCCTTCTATTTCATTATCCTTATTGAGTGTAGAATGTAGATTGATAATATAATTTACATATGAAAGTTTGAACTTTAACTCATATATATATATATATATATATATATATATATAAGGCTATATATAAGGCCATAGCCTCACACACACTAATTCCATAATAGGAAAATCGTGTAACTGGAGGTTTGAACCTCCGACCTCTTGCTCACTAGAGAATTGGCCTACCACTAGACTAGCTACTAGGGCACTTGACATTTATTTTTATTTTTTAGCCGCTTTCTCTCTTCCACTTCTCACTTCTCCAGATTTCATTTAATTCAATATTTACCAAAAGAAAAGAAAAAAAAAATCCTTGTTTCTCCACAAAACCCAGTGGCAACAACTAATGTTGAAATATCATTTTCTCCAATAAAGATTGTCAAAAAAAATGATTACGATGAGAAATAAATGTATGGCTGATAGCTTGATCACATATAATAGCATAACTAATTTATGAGGTGATCATGGAACACTTTCAAAATAAAAGGACTAGTCGAGGGCAATTATAGATGTTCTTCATGTGTCATTTTGTGAAAGAGTATAACCTTATGTAACTTTTATTTCGTTACACTATTTTTAATGAAAGACAAGTGTATATACCCACCGTTTTATGATTAAAAACAAAAGTGATGTTTTTTTTTGGGTGGGGGGTGTGCACTTAATGTACAAATGATGGAACCTTTCCTTTAATGCGCATAATGTTTGTTTCCTTTTATCTGTACTGAAACAATGTTCAACTTGAAATACTTAAATTTAAAATATTATTTTATTTCTTGACCCCCTTGAAGAAATTTTCTGGCTCCGCCCCTGCTTATATGATTTTTGTGCCCCTTCGTATATGATTTTTGTTTCCGTATGAAGAATTAGTAATTGTTGATGATGCACTTAAACTTTAACATAATAAGTTTTGTTAGGGAATATCCAAATCTTGTTGTGAGTACTATAAAATGTGTTCAGTAGATTGGTGGAATAGTGATGGTGGGCAGTTATGGTAGTGGCAGTGGGGATGTGGGGATAGCAATGGCAATGCCGGTGGAGCGGAGTAGTGGCATCACTCTGAATAATTTGTATGCCCAACCCAAAATATAATATCAGGTTATTCAATTTGGTGTAAATTAGGGTATCTCTTCTGAAGATTTGAAGTATGTTTATAGTAAAAGAAAATATCTTAATACATCAAGACAAACTTTTCGTCCCATTAAGTGGATTATAGCCTTGTCTTGTTACCTCCATAGGTATGTGGACCGACATAATTTCAATAGGTAGGGGATTTAGAAGAATAAAGAAGGTAAGGTAAATCAATAGAAGAATGCATACTTGCCTCCTTGCTTCTTTTGAAAACAAAGTTTCTCCTTTAATGCGCACTGGAATGTGTAGAGACGATCTAGCAAGTATGTTTTACCAAGGCACTAACGAAGAAAAAAAATCAACCAAACCTACTACAATATTTGGGAAGACAACAAGAGGAAATTATTGGGGTTTGTGGATCCAAATACACGATAATGGGGTTGAAAAAAAACAGACGAGAAGAAGAGTCGAAATGGGAGCAATAAGTCAAGAGCAGTCTAAAGCTACGAGCAGAGGTGTGGTCGACCGCGCGGTCGACCGCACCCCCGACCGACTATGTACAGGCAGTACACGGTCGACCGTCTCGTTCTCTGTTGCAATCCTGTATATTTGAAGGAATGATCGGTCTACCGCGCAGTCGACCGACCCACTCTCTGTTAAATCCTGTACAGTCGAAGGCATGAATCGGTTGACTGTCCATGAGTTGCGGTCGACCGTCACGATGCTGATTGATGAGTGGCTAAGATTAGAAGTTGTGAAAACCTATATATATTGTACTGTGTACGTTTTTAGGGTTAATGAAAAAAAAAGAAAGGAAAAGAAGGATCTATTAGTCGTCATTGAGAGAGGGAGATAGAGAGATATCCTACACCATGATGGTGAGTTTTTGAGAGATTTGTAAACTTATTCTTATATTTCTAGTGGAAATCGCAGAATTGTTTCTGCACAGGAAAGTAGTCATTGCATTGGATGAACCTCGAAAAAATCTCATGTGTTATGTGTTGCTTTTGGTTGTTTGTTCTCTTGTTTTTGATTTTATTGTTCTTGCATCTCGTTGGTGAGTTACTCCGCAGTTGAAACTCAACAAAGTGCTATTAGAGTACCAGATTGGTAGTGTTGATTGAGATGGGAGACAAGAGTAGAGTCAAGGAGTTCGATGGAACAGATTTCACAATGTGGAAGATCCAAATGATTGCGTATCTCCGACAAACGGATCTAGATGATCCATTGTTAGGTTTGAAGCCAGAAGGGGTAGAAGTCGATCCGGTTGCATTGGCTGCTTGGAATAGATTGAATCAGAAAGCACTTGGACAAATTCAGTTGTTGCTGAGTAGGAAGTCGTTATTTCACATTGAGAATGCAAAGACCGCGAAGGAGACAATGGAGGTCTTGACAGATATGTTTGAGAAACCGAATGCAGCGAACCAGATCTTACACCTAAAGAAGTTGGTCAACTTGAAGTTGTCGAAAACTGGTTCGGTTGCACAGCACATCAACAATTTCTGTATGCTTTACAATCAAATGGAATTGTCAGGTTTAAAGTTTAAGGAACGGGCACAATCGTTGTTGTTACTATTCAGTCTTTCCGATAGTTACGACACAGTAGAGTAGATAGTTACAAGTACCATGATTGATACGACAACTCTAAAGGATGTTATAAGCAGCATCATGAATGAGGATGCAAGAAGGAAAAGATATAGAGAGACTTCGGTGTCATATCCTAGCAATGTCGCGCTGTTAGTTGATAACCGTGGTAGAAGTAATAATAGAAGAAGGTCGCAAAGCAGAAATCACATATCCAAGTCAAGAACCGAACATCGCAAAGGTGAGTGTTGGTACTGCAATAAGCCGGGACATCGGAGAGACCAATGCGAGGAGTATAAGAGAGCACAAGTAAGGTCACAGGTAGCCAATGTGGTAAGTATTGAACCCTGTTTATATGAATTGTGTTTATCTGACATATGTTGGATTTAATATTATGCAAGATGATTGATGTATAGACTCAGGTGCTTCTTATCGTTGTACACCCATGAGGGTTGTTTTTGAGGATTACAGGACAAGTGATTTTGGTGCAGTTTCAGTTGGCAATGGGCAAATATGTCCAGTTATAGGTAGAGGCACAGTGAGAGTGAAGGCTTGCAATGGTGGGCAATTGGTCTTGAATGATACAAGACATATTTCAAGTTTCAATAACTTTATCTCAACTAGCAAACTAGACAAAGAAGGATTCACAAAAACTTTTGGGCATGGAGAATGAAAGGTGACTACAGGTATCAGGTTGGTGGCAAAAGGAAAGCGTGGTGATACGTTGTACTTGCTCAGAGGAGGCGATTCAGGTGATATCATTGCTACAACATCAGCATGTAGTTCCTTTTCAATTCTATGACATGTTAGGTTAGGGCACTTTGGTGAAAAAGGTGCCGAGCAGCTTTGTTCTAGAAATCTTTTGTCGGGGCTTAAGAAAGTTGAGATGGATTTATGTGAAAACTGCGTGATGGTCAAACAGAAGACAGTTAGCTTTCAGTTGAGTGGGCGTGAGAAGAAGCTTAGAAGTTAGAGTTGGTACATACAGATGTGTGGGGTCCAGCTCAGGAATTCTCTTATGGTGGTAAGCGATACTTCGTTATATTCATCGATATGCTACAAGGAATGTTTGGGTTCATGCAATTCGCGAGAAATCAGAGGTGTTTGATGCATTCAAAGCTTGGAAGGCCAGAGTTAGAATGAGACGGGTTGCAAGGTGAAAGTATTAAAGTCCGACAATGGAGGTGAGTACATAAGCAAAGAGTTTGTTGACTATCTGACAAAGAAATATATCAAAGGAATCAGGACAATTCCTAAGACTCCACAGGAAATGGTGTAGCAGAAAGAATGAACCGCACGATACTCGAAAGGGTGAGATGCATGAGACTTTATGCGAGTATTCCGGCCCATCTTTGGGCGCTACAGTGGATACAGCAGTGTACTTGATTAATCATTACCCATCTAGTGTCCTTAATGGGGCTATTCTCGAAGAACTATGGTTAGGTAAAACTGTTAATTATTTGCATTTGAAAGTTTATGGTTGTATTGCATATTAACTAATTGACTGGTATAAACTGGATTCTAATATCAGAAAGTGTGTATTCATTGGCTGCGCTGACGATCAGTTAGATTACTGACTTTGGAACTTTGTGGATAAAAAGGTCATTCGCAGCAGGAATGTAGTGTTCAATGAAGATGTCTTGTACAAGGACAGACACAAGACAAGACTGTACAACCAGTTCAGAGTCAGATTGTGGTTCAGACTCAGACTCAGATTCTGATTCTGAAGGTGATCATAGTGGTGGGAGCCCGATAATGCAGCAGCAGGTACAAGTACCACAGGTAGCACAGGAGGCTCATGGTGAGCCTATTGAGAATGAGCAGGTTATCCAAGACGAACATGTACAACCATAATAGTTTGGGGAACTTGAATCGGTCGGTGAACCGGTATCCACATTGAGGAGATCGACACGAGAGAGAAAGTCAACCAAGATATTTGATCCATCAGCTAGTATTGTTCACGAGTATGTTATGTACGGATTCAGGGGAGCCAGAGACTCATGAGGAGGCTTTGAAGGATGAGGCTCGAATTCAGTGGGAGTTAGTCATGAGGGATGAGATGAACTCCTTGGAACATAACAAAACTTAGGAGTTGACCAAGTTACCTGCAGGGAAACGGGCTCTTATGAACAAATAAATTTTAGAGTCAAGGATGAGGTAGATGGCAGTAAGAGGTACAAGGCGAGATTTGTTGTAAAAGGATTCTCTCAAAGAGAATGTGTTGATTACAGTGAGATCTCACCGGTTGTGAAGATGGCTTCACAATCAGGGTTCTGCTGAGTATTGTGGCAGTTGAAGACTTTACACTTAGAGCAGTTGGATGTGAAAACAATTTCTCCATGGTGATGTCAAAGAAGAGTTGTACATGTAACAACCCACAAGTTTTAAAGCTAAAGGGAAAGAAGACATGGTGTGTCGACTATTTATGGGCTAAAACAAGTACCACGGCAATGATATTTGAAGTTTGATTGCTTTATGAGAGGAAAAAGTTTCGATAAATACGAAACAGATTATTGTGTGTATGTTCGTAGATATGAGGACAATGATATAGTTACCTTGGTATTGTAGATGGACGACATGTTAGCAGATTCATGTATGGAGAAGATCAAGGAAGTGAAGCAGATAATAACTTTAGAGTTTTCGATGAAGGACTTGGGTGAAACAAAGCAAATTCTCGGCATGATGATTAGTAGAGACAGGAAAAGCAAGAAGTTTTGGTTATCTCAAGCAGACTATGTGAAAAAGGTGTTGAAGAGATTCAATATGGATGGCGCGAGGCCAGTCACTTGTCCCTTAGCTGCTTACTTCAAGTTATCGGTAGACTTGTGTTTAAAAATGGAGGCAGAGATGGAGAAAATGGTTGCTATTCCTTATGCCTCAGTCATTGGGAGTTTAATGTATGCGATGGTGTCTACAAGATCAGACATCGCACAAGCAGTGGGAGTTGTCAGCCGTTACATGAAGAATCCAGGTAAACAACATTGGGATGCAGTAAAGTGGATTCTTAGATATCTAGCAGCTACTTCAGATTTTTCTTTGTTTTGGGAGATATTCTTTGCAACTACATGGTTATGTGGATGCAGATTTTTTGGACGATCGTGATGGTTGCAGAAGTACTACAGGTATGTGTTTACAGTTGGAGGAAGAGCTGTCAATCGGGCTTCACAGTTACAAAAGGTTGTAGCACAGTCAACCACGGAGTCAAAGTGTATGACACTTACAGAAGCAACGAAAGACATGTTGTGGATTTCGGAGCTTATGAAACAGTTGGGAAGAGAGCAACCCATAAGTGAGCTATGGTGTGACAGTCAAAGTGCAGTTTTCTTGGCAAAAAACCTGGCATATCGCTCTAGGACTCGACACATTCAAATGAGGTATCATTTTATTAGAATGGTGGTTGAGAAGAAAGGGTTGAAGCTTTCTAAGATTCTTGGCACAAAGAATTCGGCGGACATGCTCATAAAGGTAGTGGATAACAGGAAACATCAATTATGCTATACTACTATTGGATTGTCTCCAGGTTAACTGATGAGGAGACTCGCAGTGGCACAGGCCTAGACTATACCAATGGAAGAATGAAGAACAGGTTAGAGACTTGGTGTATATGTCTCCAAGTGAGAGATTATTGCGGTTTGTGGATCAAAATACACGATAATGGGGTTAAAAAAGATAAACGAGAAGAAGAGTCGAAGTGGGAGCAAACAGGTCAAGAGCAGTCTGAAGCTACAGGCAGAGTTGCGGTCGACTGTACTCCCGACCGTCTATGTACAGGCAGTGCATGGTCGACCACGCAGTCGACCGTCTCGTTCTCTGTTGTAATCCTATATACTTGAAGGAATGACCGGTCGACCGCGCAGTCGATCGACCCACTCTCTGTTAGATCCGGTACAATCGAACGCATGAACCGGTCGATAGTTACGACGCTGATTGATGTGCGACTGAGATTAGAAGTTGTGAAACCTATATATATTATACTGTGAAGAAAGAAAAGAAAAGAAAGATCTATTTGCTGTTATTGAGAGAGGGAGATGGAGAGAAAACCCTACATCTTGGTGGTGAGTTCTTGAGAGATTTGTAAACTTGTTCTTCATATTTCTAGTGGAAATCGCAAGAGTGCCTCTGCGCGATGAAGTAGCCATTGCATTGGGTGAACCTCGAAAAATTCTCGTGTGCTGCTTTTGGTTATTTGTTCTCTTGCTTTTGATTTTATTGTTCTTGCATCTCGTTGGTGAGTTATTCCGCAGTTAAAACTTAGCAGAAATCCACAATCAAGGAGAATAGTACAAATCAGAGAACAATTGGTCCCTCTAACTATGGTGAATAACAATTCCCCTAAACCCAAGACTCGCTAATCTCTCCCTCACACGGGCACAAAGTGGTTTCGTTGTTTACAAAAGCTCTATCTCAAAATCCTAGCAATCTCTAAGCAATCGTACTCAATTTCATAATCTTAGAGTAGCCTTAACGCCTATATATATTCCCAAAACTGACCACTATCAAAATACTGAAATAGATATGAATATGGGCTTTACAGACCCACAAACCCGCAACTTCCAGATCAGGTCTGGATCGGCCTTGGATCGGCTTGGTCGACTGGGCAGTCGACCGCAATCCAAAATAGAGAACGATAGCCCAAGTGATCATGAATAAAGATATCTTCTTTCATCAAGAGCTTATAGAGTTGTCTCTTCAAATACAGTCGATTAGTCAAAGATTTCGTCATATAGAGGCTTTCTAGCTTTGCCCAAATCTTTGCGGCAGTCTTCTCCCTCAGAATGTTGTACTTCACCTCATCATTCAAACAAAGACGAATCAAACTTATGACCTTCTCATCATAATCCATCCACGCCTCAGTCTGTTATAGACGCCTAGTTTCTTACCCTTCCCTAGCAACGCCTTTTGTATACCTTGTTGCACCAACAGATCTTTCATGTTGCCATAAACTGAAATTGATCCTTCTGTTGAACTTATTTATCTCATACTTTGTCATGAAACCGTTGCTTGTCATTGTATAGGATCACACCAAGAGAATAACCCTAACAAGGGCTCTTATGCCACTTTTTGGGAAACAAAGCTTCCCCCTTTGATGCGTAGCGAAACGAGCGGAGACGATCTAGTAACTATGTTTCACCCGAGGAGCTAACAAAGAAGAGAAATCAACCAAATAATAATAGATCTAGCACAATATTTGGGAAGGCAACAAGAGGAAATCTGCTATTAAAGAGAATAGTGCGAGTCGGAGAACAATTATTTCCTTTGACTACGGAGGATAACAATTTCCTCAACCCAAAACTCTGATCTCTCCTCATAAAGTGGTTTCCTTTTTTACAGAATCTCTGGCTCAAAACAATAGAATCCCCAAGCAATCTTACTCTATTTCATATCCTAAAAGTAGCCCTAATCGCTCTATGTATATTCCCCCAAATTGCCCTCTATCAAATATATACGAATGGGGCTTAAAAACTCTCAAACCAACAACTTCCAAATCAGGTCTAGATCGGGCCATCAACTCAAAACAGAGAACAACGGCCCAAGGCAGTCAACTGCCACTCCTTGGGTTTGAATCAAAGGCACTAACTAAATCAACCACTTCAACACTGTTGAGGTCCTCACCAGAAGAACCCTTTAATATTCAGAGCTGGGATATGCTAAACTCATTAGGTTGTTAAATTATTGGCTTCCATACATTAGTGGTTACCTTTGCTCAAATACTTATATACGTAACCAATTGCATACTACTGAAAAAAGACCCACAAAACAATTAAAAAAGCAATAAGAGATGAGAGAAATGATAAAAAGTGAACACAAAGCTTTTGACATAGTATCCCCTTTAATTTACCTGATGGCCACTGTCATTGATGAAGTGAGGGTCAGCGGATTGGGGATATGGGATTGTTTTATACTTTTTTCTTCCTGTTAGATATTATATTAGATGTTATATTACGCAGTTGTCTTATATCGGAATATGTATGAGTTTAGTCTTTGCTTCTCTCCTATATATAGGAGACATTGTACTAAGTTATAATCTTTTCTCAATCATTCTGTTAACCTTAATATGGTATCAGAGCACTAATCCTTATTCCCAAACCCTAGTCCCTATTCTCATCCCTAATCTCTTCTCCCCTATCCGACCTCCAAATATCACTAGCAAAACCACCGGCAGCAGCAGCCCGACCTCCCGAAACCCAATTACCTCCCTACATCCACTCTCGCCTAAACCTACTCCCGCCGGCCACCTGCACTCGTTCCTATCTGCACCCACACCCTCCCGATCCCGACCAACCTTCTCTCAAAACCCAATCCCACAACGACATCCCTCCTCTGCTAACCCCAGCCGCCACCTTATCTCTACTCTTACTGTCTTTGATCCTACAACCCTAACCATAACCCTAACCCTAATCTATCTATACTATTATTAAGCAAAGCTCCATTTTGGCGGCTTTTTACTATCATGCCCCCATAAACATAAAAGGCTAAAAGAAATATAGGACTAATATCGGAGGTCAAAAATGTAATTTGTTACTCCTAATCTAAACTCAAAACCCATCTCCTACTACTATCTTCATCCCCGAACACCCTAATCTAGCCGCCAAATCCCCGAACACCAGAAAAGCCAAACTAGAAAACTAATCTATTTGAGTTATTTTTGCGATTAATATCCTGCCTAAACCCGACCCGCTTACCCTATGCCTGAATCCAAAAAAAAAAAACAAAGCCAAACCCTAGCCCGGATCCTACAAACCCTCAAACCCAACCCAACCCTACACCCACACTCAAACCCTACGTCTCTATACTCCTGCTTCGTCCGCAACCGCCGTTGTCTGAAGTCAAAAAAAACCTGCAAGTAGTAGTGTTTCTTCATGGGACCCCATTTTCGTCAGTTTCTTTTCGTCTTCACCGACTTTCCTCTTTCCTCTGCTAAGGATTGGACATATTGGTCTGCCTCTGGTGAGGCCACTTTTCTCGGCCATTCTTTATGGGGTCACATTGATGGCTCTACTCATCCCAAAGATCTAACCAATTCCGCTGTTGAAGCCGATAAGAAACTAATCCACGCCTCCCAGGCCACTTGGGATGTCGAATCATCGCCTTCATCTCCTCTATTGACCGCACTCTTTGTGTTGATCTTCTTCATGTTCGTCCTGCTCAGGCTCTTTGTCCCCAGTTGACAACCCAGTATGATCAAGCTATTAGAGCTTGTGAGTACCAACTCCTTGTTCATTATATAGCCATGTGCAATATTTGGCGTGAGTTACAACAACTAGAGGATAATGATGTTCGTGTCACCCATAAATGTCGTCAATTTATGTTTTCTATGATGGGCCTTCAACCAGAGTACTAGTTCCTATGTAGTCAGTTGATTCATCGAGACCTGGTTTTTCGTCTTGAGTCTGCTATTGCTGAACTTGTTGCTGAAGAAACCGGTTGCGCCCTCTCCCGACCATTGACACTACCCCGACATCAGGCAGTGAGTGTCCTTGCTGTCGCCCCTCGTGTCACCTCCTCTAGCAAGCCTTGCACTAGTCCAATGCCTCCTTCTGACCGTCACAACGTTCTGATCGTATCAGACACCTTTGCACTATTTGTAAACGACCTGCGGAATTACCCTGACGTGTGCGTTTTATACAGAACTAGAAGTTGTGGACACAACCTCTCCCGACCACACGTCGTTTACGTTTTGGCAACCACTGTCAACAAACTGGTCATACTGATAGTGAATGCTTTATCTAGTATCCACAACTTCTAGTTCAGGGCACAACAGCGTAGGAAGCAACAGGGTTTATCTCCTCTTAGTATTCCTTCTCGTATACCTTGAGCAATGGTCGTTACTCCAGTTATGCCTTCTCTTGCAGCTTATGACATTCCTCACCGACGTATCGCTTAGCTGGAGCTTCAAAACTTGGGTCAGTCTACCAATACTGGCTTCCCTGCTTATGCTTTCTATGTTACTCGTGGTATTAATTCTTCATGACTTCTAAATTCTGGTGCATCACATCATCTTACTAGCAATTTTATATCTCACCACTAGCACTGCACTTTCCTCACTCTCCGTCCTTATACACTGTCGATAGCTCACTACTCCTCGCTACACCTGCAAGATGTATTAGCAATCTCACTCTCACATTACCCTTCGTGCTTTTTGTCCCTTATCTATGAACATTATTTCCATTAGTGCTTGATGCAATAGTGGCCTTACCATTACCTTTACTTCTTTGGGATGTTCTATACAGGATCCACAGACTGGTTAAACGATTGAGCAGGCCAGCCAACGCAGTCGTCTATATTATCTAGTTTTTCTTCATGCTCATGATTCTAGTTCTATTTTTTTTGGTGGTGTTTGTTCTGATGTCGACTTATGGCACAAACGCTTAGGTTATGTTAGTGAGTCTCATTTGAAAAGTTTAGTTCGTAATGGTGCTCTTGGTCATTTTAATTTTACTCTTTTAGCTGTTTGTTAGGGTTGTAAGTTGGCAAAATACTTAGTCCTTCCTTTTAATAATGAAAGTATTTTTTCAGCCCACTCATGCATGTCAACTTATTCACTCTAACATATGAGGACCATCTCATGTACCTTCTAACAAAGGCTATCTCCATTATGTTAGTTTTATCGATGACTTCACACGCTACACATGGGTGTTCCTTATGCGCCACCGATCTGAGATTCATGCTATTTACCAGGTCTTTACGACCATAATTCATACTCAGTTCGGTATGCACATCAAGGTTTTTCGCTTAGATGGTACTCGTGAGTACACTTCCACTATTATAATATTGATTCTTCAGTCTTACAACACACTTTTTCAATAGTCATGCCCTCACACTCATGAACAGAATGGTGTAGCTGAACACAAGCATCGTCACATTCTTGAGATGACTCGCACTCTTCTACTCTTCTTTGTTCCTCGTCTTTTCTGGGCTGAAGTTGGCATGACTTTTGTCATCCTCATTAACATCACTCTCTCGTCTACTCTATCCGGTACAACACCTTATGAGGCTCTTCATTACTCTCCTCCAAACTACAGTATGCACCGTGCTTTTAGGTGCACTTGTTACGTCCTTCCCACTGAGCGCACGAAGCTGACCGCACGGGGTACGAAGTACGTTCACTTAGGTATCAATTCTGTGCATAAAGGATATCGTTGCTTTGATCTCTTGACTCGTTATGTTCGTATTTTTCGGCATGTCTCCTTTGTGGAAGACTCCTTACTATCTGCTCCTCTCCATAGGAATACTAGCTTTATCGATTTTCCGGTACCCTCGACTACCTCCCCAGACACTTCTTCACGCATTCCCCTCGGTCCCATCTTTTGGCTCCTCTCTCATCTCAAATAGACATTATGATTTCTCTCCTTCCTACAGAGGTCCCTCCCACACCACCTGCATCCCCACAACCACATTCACCTACACCACTTGCATCCCCACCGCCACATACACCCACCTCGCCGACTTCATCTCCACACCCTGCACATCCACCACCGGTTCGTTTGTCTACTCGTTCTACTTCGGGCATCCCGCCGACACGCTACACATGATGCTACTGGTACTTTTGACCAGTTTGGCTTTGCCACCTTGGTCTCTTACCACAGTTCCATGCATATCTCACTGCTATACACCACACGTGAACCCAGAACCTATAAGGAAGTGATTCAACATCCCGAGTAGCGGGAAGCTATTACAAAGGAGTTCTGTGCATTTGATCAGACTGGCACTTGGGATGTTGTTTCACTACCAGCGGGCGTCAAGCCTGTTAGTTGCAAATGGATCTTCAAGGTCAAATATCGACCTGATGGCTCCATTGAGCGGCACAAGGTTTGTCTAGTTGCCCGAAGATTTTCTCAGGAACATGACATTAATTATGATGAGATTTTTGTTTCAGTTGTACAGAGGATTATAGTTCGCACTCTCATTGCCGTTGCTGCCATCCGTCAGTGGTCGTTATACTGATGTGGGGAATGTCTTTCTTCATGGTACCCTATCTGAGGTTGTTTACATGCAGCCTTCTCTTGGCCTTACAACATCTCATGGTTTCCGTCTACGTCGAGCTATATATGGTCTGAAAGATACTCCTAGAGCCTGGTTTGAGTGTTTTCGCAATGTCAACACAGGCCGGTTGCAGGCAAAATTCACATGACCACTCTATATTTATGCGGTCAAAACTGCTGGGGATGGTACTTCTACTACTATATGTTGATAATATGATTATTACTGGGAATGACTCTGCAGGCATTGCATTCACTCAGAGATACCTTCACCAGCAGTTTCATATGAAGGATCTTGGCAGACTACGCTATTTTTTGCGTCTAGAGATTGCTCATGGATCTCGGGAAATACTCATTTCTCAGCAGAAATACATATAAGATATTATCTCCGCTGCATGTCTTTCTGACAGTCGATCAGCCGATACTCTCTTAAAGCTTCACGTGAAACTTTGTCCCACAGATGGTGAGCTTCTTCCCGATCCCACTAGATACAGACAGATTATTTGATAGCTTGTCTATTTATGCATGATCAGACCCATATTGTTCACGCAGTAAGTATTGTCAGCCAGTTTGTTTCAGGTCCTCGATCATTTCACCACAGTGTTCTTCTTCGGATCCTCAGATATCTTTGGGGCACTATCACTCGCTTATTTCCTCAGATATCTTCGGATCCTCAGCCTTTTACATCTAGACTGGAGCTTAGTGCATTTGATTTAGATTGGGCGGGTAATCCTACTACCAGACGGTCTACCACATATTTTTATCTATTTCTTGGTGATTCGCTGATATCATGGCGAAGTAAAAAACATGCAGTTGTTACATGTTCTTCCATAGAAGTTTGAGTACAGAGCGATGCCAGCTACCACTAGAGAGATTGTTCATGTTCAGTGGCTATTATCAGATATGGGTGTCACTCTTACAGGAGCTACTCATCTTTATTGTGATAACCAGAGTACCTTGCATATTGCAAACAACTTGGTCTTTCATGAGCAGACGAAGCACATAGAGATTGATTATCACTATGTTCGTGAGCGTTTTGAGGCATGATCATTTCACTTCATTCTGTGATCTCTTCACAACAGACAACAGACTTCTTTACCAAATCTCACACTGTCTAGAGACTTCGATACTTGGTGGGTAAACTCATACAGTTCGACCCCACCGTGAGTTTGAGAGAGGGTGTTAGATATTATATTAGGTGTTATATTTGTTTAGTCTCATATTGGAATATGTATTAGTTTAGTCTTTACTTCTCTCTTATATATAGGAGACATTGTACTCATTTATAATCAATCCTATAGTCTTTTCTCAATCTCTCTATTAACCTTAATACCTCCAAATCCCTTAGTACATTGAGCTAGCTCTATTGTATATCTTCAATCTTTGTTCTTCTCATGGGTAAATGGCACGGTGCTTTTTGGGCATTTCCCATTTGGATGCCACATGTGGGTGATTTTATTGGGGTCTGATCTGATGCTAAAAATTTTTCGCCCCAGTAATCTTTCTGGGTAGCAAGAAACCCCAACTGTTTGGGAAAAGGAATTGAAAGTAAATCAGCAGACAATTTAATAAGGTAAAGTGAGGGGTTTGAATGTAGTATTATTTACCTGATTGTGTGGTTTTTTAAGGACGATCATCAAAAGCACGCTGACGTGAATCATGGCAAGTTATGATATCTGCATTCAACCATCTGAGCTCTGCATCTTCTGTTTTAAGTTTTATTGTGTTTCAATTTTCTTTTTGGATTGATAAAGTTTCTTGTCAATGTGGGCTCATTTTTTGTTCTATTTTTTATTATTTTGTTTTGGGGGGAGGGTAAATGTTGGTACTGAGATTAGGGTTTAAATATCTCTCGCTTGGAGCGATGGTTGCTCAATACTATAGTACTAGAATGAGTGGGGTTATGGGTCTTCTCAATCTATTATAAATGACCCTACAGGAGGGGGGATGATTTATGATGATTGTCCTAATTTTAATAATTGACTGAGTAAAATGCATAAATTAAAAGAGTCGAGTAAAATAGATCAAATGCAACCAGCATCACAGAGGACACAACGATATATAGTGGTGGTTCGGTAGCTCACCTACTCCACACCCCGCAGCCGAGCTTTGCTGGCCACAGGATTTCCACTATACTATAAAAACCAGTAGAATGTCC
Source organism: Hemerocallis citrina (assembly GCA_017893485.1). Taxonomy (NCBI): domain Eukaryota; kingdom Viridiplantae; phylum Streptophyta; class Magnoliopsida; order Asparagales; family Asphodelaceae; genus Hemerocallis; species Hemerocallis citrina. The sequence continues at coordinate 444,509,923 of CM030358.1, read as the reverse complement.
TTGGATCACTTCTCAAAAAAAGAAAAGTTCTTGGATCCAGGCCGAGATCTTTACACCTACAGATCTCAGAGAGACGTCTTACCTGCTGCAAGTCGGAAGAATAATTTTCGAAGAAGGAAAACACAAAAAGTTGCTCAAGTTTTTATCTGTTGGTCTTAGCAAGATGCTGGCAAAAAAAAAAAAGGTTTAGAGAGATACATAATACAGCGTTAATTCCTCTCTTTTTATATACAATCCCCTTATTTGTTTCCAAAAGTACGAATCAAAAGAATCAGAGATTTTGGGATCTAGAAGAAGTGGTCGACTTATTTTGGTCCAACAATTTCCAAAGAGAAAAGCAGGTCGTCCGCATCCAAAATGAACTAGCTGGACTGCTATATGTTGGTTGACCTTCAACTTGTAAAGGTCGACCATTTAGTTCCAGATTCATGTTTTGAGTGGGAATTAAAATATATTGAGTGCATCAACTTGTTAGATTTTGCACTTATCTTCTCATGTAATACAACATATTTGCAACTGTAGAATTCTCGTGTGAGGGCACAAGCACTTCGTCATGACGTTCGAACTTGAGACCGTCTTTATTCTTGAATTTTGATCTTTTGCAACGTAAGTCCACATACTTGAGCAACTTGTTAGTTCTTGAGCTTGACTCTCAATCTTTAGTTGTGTTCATCATGCTTCAGGTTGGACCTATATTTTCCTGATATGTATTCTAGCAGGAGATGAAATCGTTAGAATTATATCATTGTGTTTTGTCAGTACCAAATTTAGGTCAATATCTATATCTACTTAGTACTCTCTAAAGGGCATAGAAAAGTAAGTTTGGTTGGTCAAAATATCAAGTCGTAGGTTGGCCTTAAACATTATCAAGTTGTAGGTGGACGATATATAATGTAGTTTAATAGGTGATATGTTGCGTATCAGTTTGATGTAATATTCTTCATTGCTTCTTAGTTGATGGTGACTTATTATTAATATTCTTAATTGGTTCTCAGTAGAACATGAAAATGCTCATAATAAGAAAAGAAGGAAAGAAATGTGGGGGGGAGGTGGGGGTATATTAATCCTTTGCAATTGTATCCAACACAAAATAGGAGGAATGAAAATCCACTAAATGGGGGAGTGTAATTCCCACAGGTGTGAATCATTCGTTCCTAATTTATACCTTATCATTAACGACACAGGTAAACCACTAGGGAATGAAGGTAATGTTTCTACCTTATCATTCCCCTGCACATGTTCAAATACCATATACCCCCTTTGAGCAGATCATTTTATAGTAAGAGATTACCGAGGAAATGAGTTTGAAAAACACAAATATTACAATTTGATAATAGTATATATTATACAGGGTTGTGTATTGGATCAGAAAATGTAAAGGGTAATGGTTGTTATATTTTGAAATGATTTTTTCTTGAGGTAACTTTTTCTTGTAAATTAAACATTCCCTCTGGTGAAGTATTCTGGGCTATTATTTCTTGCTTGATTTAGTTAATTTTGTCAGTCTGCATCATTTTGTCCTTTGCTGCTAATAATTTGGGATGATAATTATGTTTATCATGCTCTTTGATACACATAGGAAATGACTGACTTGGCCTACTCTCTTTATAAACATATTCTGAAGATAAACACATGTGCCTGGTTTTTTTTTAATTAAAAGATTTAGTATACATACAGCTTTCACGATGAAAAGTTGCTTAATAAGTAACATTCTACAATTTTTCTTGTTAGCTATTAATTATTTGGATTTTTGGTGTCCACAATATCGCTAAATTGCTTCAAAAGTTAATACTGCCTTATACTTTTAATTGATTTCAAGAAACCACCATGTACTTGCAAATAACCACCAGACAACTATTACCACAAGGTTTAACTTACTAATTTGTCCTTCAGTAATGATCAAAGAGACTGAGCTAGAGAAATGAATGGGCTCGTAGGGCTGTCAATTCACGTAGTCCGAAGAAGCCAAATGCAAAGCTTGTAATCACTTACTAGACATCACTGTCTCGGAAGGTGCTCTTTTGAAAAAATTGTGTCGTGCAATTGAGCAAATCCACTTCACTTTTTGAAATCCATGTCAAATTTTATGGAGTGCAGCCTCCTATACACACCTACACTATCTATATAATAAATTACAAAGAAAGCTATCAAGTGGCTCACAATCAATCCCCCCGAAATCAAAGGCTCATATCAAATCTCACAAAACACAATTTTCCCCCAAAATTTCAAATCCCAAAATCAAATTTTCTCCCCTAAAAAACTCATTACTTTATTACTATCTCTCTCCTCTTTTTTACTTTTTCATATTTCTCTGTTTCTCTCTCTCTATCAAACTCTCTCTCCCATTCTTTCTTTATTTACTTAGAAATTTAGATTTTATGATTTCGGTTTTGTAAATTTTCAGAATTTTTATGTTTTTTATTGCGCATGTCATATTGAAAATAGCAAATATCTCTTCAACAATTAAATTTTATTATTTTCCACACTTAAAGTTCTAAGAAGTTAGATTTTATACCCCCATTTGAAATTATTTTTCAACATATACTAATGGAAACGTATACTTTTATTTATAACTAATTATTGTCATACTATTCAAACTTGAGCTACATAATTATTGTTTTACTGTTACATGGCTTTTCATGTTTTGTATCATTCCGAAGACGTGCCGTAGGCACATGCCCACGGGCAAATCTAGTAATACTATATATATTAATATGTGTATGCTAGTCCACACACACATATATAGGGAGGTGATCCTCTAAGGCCCTACCTCACCTCTTACTTTGAGGCCCTCCATGATACAAATTTTCCATGAAAAATTTGAACCGTTCATGTTGTTCTACATGCCTAAGATAGCCGTAGGGTGTAAAATCAAGTTATTTTGACATTCATTTCCCCATCAATCATGTTAGAAAAATAAATAACTTTTAGCCATACAATTTTGTCACCGTGTAAGACAAACAAATGAACTTCAAATAACTTGATTTACACCCTTAGGCTATCTAAGGCATGTGGAAGAAGATGAACTATTTGGATATTTCATGGGGGGTTCATACCAATGGGGTCACTTATGAGACTTCAAAATAAGGGGCGAGGTAGGGCCTTAGGTGATCACCCCCTATATTTATATATATATATATATATATATATATATATATATATATATATTTATATATATATATATTAACCTATTTCTCTATTGGAGACCTTTTCTCTTTTGTTTTCTACTCTTTTCTCCATTAGATATATATTACTATATGTACTTTATATCATGGAAGGATGTTTTTTTAAATAAAAAATCTTAATGTTATCTGTTAGTTATAGTTTTTTTCCTTCACTTGCAAAACCCCGATATCACACAGATATTGGGGTTCCCCCCCCCCCTCCCCCCCCCCCCCCCCCCCCCCCCCCCCCCGAACATGGGTGTAGCTTCTAGCCACGCACACAAACTCACTGTTACCGTATATAGGTATGTTTGTATGTATGTATATCAATCGAGGATTAAAGGTTGCAAGCATGACTAATACTGCTAACCTTTTAGCTCATTAGTAAAGAGGCTTACCATTAGCCCAAGTGATGCTTGCAAGTTGCAAGTTGCAACCACAATGGGCATTTGGTATATGGGTTGGAAGATTCCCTGGAATGAGATGATTCCCGGGAATGTGAGGGTAGGAATGAAGATTCTCGGAAATGTTGCATTATCACGTTTGGGATAGTACATTGCATTCCCGGGAATCCTTTATAATTGTATTTTTTATTCTAATTTTTTGGATTTTTTTATTGTTTGTTATGAAAATCTCATGAGAATCCACAAATCCCATTATTTTAGGGGAAGATTTTTTCTATTTTTTGGTTATTTTATTGTTTGTTATGGAAATCCCCATGGGAACCATGGGAATCCTCAAATCTCATGGTTTTTTAGAAAAATTGAAAGCCTTCCCAACTAAGGATTTTGATTCCCATTGGAATTCACCATTCCTTCCAAAACTATACTTGCCGCATACCAAACAAGGTAATTTAAGGGGGAATGTGAGATTCCGTTGCAAATTCCCACGTACCAAACGCCCCCCAAATGTCAGTTACTAGTTTGTGTCTAGGGGCACAAAAGTTCTTACTAAATGATTGACTCTTCTACTTCTTTCAGATATTCCTCCAGAGAAAGAACCTCTTGACTGGAACACAAGGATGAAGATTGCAGCGGGTGCAGCTAAGGGCTTGGAATACCTACACGACAAGGCAAATCCCCCAGTTATTTACAGAGACTTTAAATCATCAAACATTTTGCTCAGTGATGGATACCATCCGAAGCTGTCTGATTTTGGCCTCGCCAAGCTGGGCCCCGTTGGTGACAAGACTCATGTCTCAACGCGGGTAATGGGAACATATGGGTATTGTGCTCCTGAATATGCTATGACTGGGCAGCTCACTTTGAAATCAGACGTGTATAGTTTTGGTGTTGTATTCCTTGAGCTGATTACCGGCCGCAAAGCTATCGACAACACTCGGGACTGCTGGTGAACAGAATTTAGTGGCTTGGGTATGTCTGATGTGTCTTTTCTCTAATTTGTTAATCGTATATTTTCTCTTAGGGAATATTTGTTAAGAACATAATTTAACATATTGTGTTACTATTAGCTCATTTCATTTCATCATCGAAGCTCTTTCTGGGGTCCCCTTGGCCCTTGTATTATATATAATAGTCAAACTTGAATTTTTTGAACGAAAAACTACCAATTAAAAGCACTGTGTTTCAATAAAAACTACCAATAATAGTCAAAACAGTATAATAATAAATAATAATAATATTAGTAATAGTAGTATTAAGCAAAATCTGAAAAAGGTACAGTTTAGAACAAAGAAGTACAGCTTGATGAAAAACAACACATCTTCACAGTGGAATAATGTTTTGACGGGGGGTCATCTTCTTTTAACAAAAATATTCTAGTAATTATTTTTTTTGACAGGAGTTTTTGGGTAGATTTGAGATTAAGTGTATCATGTAAAGTTAAAGGGGGATAATGAAAAACCACGGTGTATAACTTCCCTTTCTTAAAACATCTTCGAGTGGTTTATATCATGGTTCAAAACTCTCACTCAAACCAATTTTGGGCTGTCTTTATTGGTAGTATAGAAGATATTGGCAGTATTGTTGTTATTGGCTTTTTGTAGATGGAATATGGACAGCATTTTTAGGCAAATCCCCTATTTGAGATGGCCATCGCTCTCGAAGCATGATATAATTATGATATACCCTTTTTATTAATCTTCGAAACCTCAATTTGTTGTGTACTATCTTAATAACAACATGTTATCTATTTATTTCAATACTTTTTTTAAGTTCTTGATTTCATCACAATGTCACTTGGAGTGTTAGTTTATGCACTGAAGTAACATCTAAGAAGCGCAGACATTTAGAAGCTGTGACTTTAGACACTAACACATGTAAAATTTTACAAAATCAAAATAGGAAGCACTGTGTCTGATATGTGTTGTAGTGCGAGAATCTGATGTGTCCATGACATGACTTCCGGATGGAAGGGTCTGGGATTCAGAGGGTAAAATGGAGCTTTTGACGTGGAAGCTCTTTTGCTTGAAATTTTTGGATTGCTGGCATATTTTTCTGCAGGATTGTTTAGTTAGTTTGCATCTACACCATTGATAACATTTTGTAGTCATCTGGTTCACCAATTTCAACTATGCAATTACTGAAAATGCTTTCATTTATAATTAACTTCAGATTATCTTAATTCTCGAATTCCATCTGTAGTTGCTACTTGTCCTTTTCCCAGTTCCTCAGTCAGTCTCTGGTGGTATTGTTGTTGACAGCTAAATTTGAGTCTTAGAATGTTTAGGACTGCATAATGAGGTTCTTATAGGGCTGGCGACGGGTCAAATTCAGCTCGGCTTCTGAAATATCAACCTGTACGAAACTTCTATCAGATTCAGATTTGGGTTTTTAATTAACCAAAACCAATTTTTCTTTGAAACCAATATATTGAACATCAAAGAGAAATTGCCTAGAGCATATTGGCTCGTATAAATTGATATACTACATGTTCAATGTAGAAACCATTTAGATCAATATATTGGTTTTTTTAGACCAATATATTGGCTCGTAAATTGATAGAATTAGATAATCTTATATAGACTATTTAGGAAGTGAAGGATTATATTTAGCTGTAGCTAGACGAAGCGCAACAAATTTGTAATTTTTTCTGTCAGGTTTGTGTCCTTGAGGATAGATTTATTAAGGAAGTGGTTCCTGTTCCATACTAAGCTATCAAATACAATAAGGATCTAGCGCTGTGGTCTGGATTCGGTGCCAGGTCATAGGGATCCATTGCCAACCCTACCTCATAAAATTCTTCATTTATGTTATGGTACTTTAAGTTTGTTCTTTATTTTTCTTTGATTCTGGTCTACAGGCACGCCCACTTTTCAAAGATCGTAGGAAGTTTTCCAAAATGGCAGATCCTCTATTGCAAGGTCGCTATCCAATGAGGGGACTCTACCAAGCTCTAGCAGTTGCAGCCATGTGCTTGCAAGAACAAGCAACGACTCGCCCCCTCATAGGAGACGTTGTCACTGCCCTCTCTTATTTGGCCTCACAGAGCCTTCGACCCAAATGCATCTCATAGCAAGACTGGTCCATCCACCCCCAGGACAAGGGATGGAAGAAAGACCCAATACCTACACAAGAACTCTCCCGATTTTCGACAGCAGGACCCGTTCAAAGGAATGAACCTCGGAGCAGAAGTTGGCAAGGGAGACATGGGTGGCGATTCTGGAAGGAAGTGGGACGTAGATGACTCGGGTGCACGCAGTTCGTATCAGGACAGCCCAGTTCACACGGGAAAGAGCAAGAGAAACATGGAGAGAGATATTGCTAGGGAGCGTGCAGTTGCAGAAGCTAGGGTTTGGGGCGAGAATTGGAGGGAGAGGAAGAGAACAAGCGAGTTTGGTAGTTTTGATGGTACAAACGAGTAAAAGTTTGGAAAGAAGATTCTTCTTTCAGTGAAAATCCCTTCGATAAAAAAGAGGGCATTATTGTTCCGTAAGGTATCTTCCCGATATTTGGATGCCCAGTTCGACATCTTGTCTTTGAGATGCGGTTTTGATATCACTACATCGCTTGAAAGTGAGTTTCTTGAAATCAGGCAAGGAAAGCTTCAAGGGAAGAAACCACATCAACTGAATGGCAAGTAAATGGGTTGCACTCTCTAGGCTTTTGTGAATGTTGAGTACGATAAAAGAAAAATGCGAGAGAAAAAAAAAAGTGAATTGTTGTAGTTATGTTGTTGTATAACCTATTTCATGGGGTTTGTTTTCTTCATTGTCATGTATATATATATATATGTTATATAAACTGCATTCTTTACGTGTTTTCAGACTTGCGGGGTCGTTTTATCAGACTTGAACAAAACACACTAGGCTTTGCAATGTGAATTCAGGAATATATTGTAATCAAAATTGTGAGACTAGTAGTGATGAGGATGAAAATGAAGTTTCTGTTGTGAGATGTAGTAAGCTATTTCATGGGGTTTGTTTTCTTCATTGGCATGTATATATATCTAAGTCATAAACTGCATTCTTTGTGTTTTCAGACTTGCGGGGTCGTATTATCATACTTGAACAAAACACACTACGCTTTGCAATGTGAATTCAGGAATGTATTCTAATCAAAATTGTGGGACTAGCAGTGATGAGGATGAAAATGAAGTTTATGTTTGTGAGATGTAGTAAGGAATTTTTTCCCAAACTGTCCCACTTTTTGAAAGGTTTTCCTAAACTGCCCTACTTTTTTAAAAATTTTCAAATCGCCCTACTTCCCTACTCGCTTTCTGAAAAAGCGAGTTTGGCTAAATCCTCGTCGCTTTTTCAGAAAGCAAGTGTTAGGTTTTGGTTTTGCATCTGCCTACACTCGCTTTCTCAAAAAGCAAGGGGATGTATCCCATGCTTGCTTTTTGAAAAAGCGAGTGTCGATTGGGTCTTTAACCTCCGAAACTCGAAATCATATCTCACTTTTCTTTAATTCTCGATCTTCTTCCTCTTCTTCTAACCCTGAAACCCTAACCCGTATCTCATCTCATTTTCGTCAAATAACCACAAAAATTCGTCGATTAACCCATAAAATTGCTCTGAAAACCCTAAACTCATCTTTCGATATATCCAAATTTTGGATTTTGATATACTTGAAGAGGATAGTAACTTCAACTCTTCTACCCAAATATCTATGGCTATATCCTTTCGAATAAGCTTGTGAAGGTATGATGCATATTGGCCTATTATTTTATTCGTTTTCATAGGTTCTGTTTTTGGTTAGAATATAACTCATATATTCGTATAAATACACGTAGGTATGGATTACGATATTCCTATTTGGTTATACTTTGGTGGTGAAATAATTCGTGATCCAAAGATTGGTTGTTGTTATATTGCGGTGGATCCTGAAATAGTTTGAGTACCTCGTACCATTACATTGGCATAATTAGTTGAAAAAAATTATGAAGTTACTAATTGGGATAGGGATCAATAGAATGTGAAAATTTTAGCTCGATGCGCAGCGGGAAAAGGAGATGGTCAGTTTTTTTATGACAGTGCTCGTTTCTACTGATAATGCTATGAAGTCAATGATTGCTAGGACACTTGATCCCAATTGTACGTGGTCTGCATTAGAGTTATATATTCAGCAAATCCAAATTTTGAATGCTGAGCCACATGATATTCCTAGTTCAAGTTTCGTGCGAGTAGTACCGACACAGCAGATGATGTCTAACCCTGTTCAAACTTCACAAGTAATCCCACTGTCCTCACAAGAAGACACATTCACAAATACAACAAACCCGGATTCTACAGAAGTTGAGTTGCCACGTCAACCTAGTCCGGTTCATGACTATGTTCCAAATGACACTTTATTTGAATTATTTCAAAATGCTACCATTAGCAACGACTTATTAGACGATGATGAAGAAAAGGAAGAAACAGACAATGAAGTTGATGAGAGTGTAGAAAATGATGATTGGGACGAAGATGATGATGTAGCAAATGTAAATCCTACGAACAGCAGTTCTAATGTAGTAAGAGCTACTGATAGCTATGCCAATGTTAACACTCATGTTACCGAGGAGATGACACAAGGTGCTAGAGTATATCAAGTTCGACAAGAGTCGTCTGGTTCATCCAATGTAGACGAATTGTACATTGGACAGGTGTTTGTAAGTAAAGAGTTGATTCAACAGACTGTGAAGCTGTATTCTATCAAGAAATATCGTAAATTCGTCATATTGAAATCTTCACCGTTACTGTACACTGTTAATTGTAAAATGGCACCTAGAAAACGTACAACTGAGGAGATGGTGCAAAGTCCCTCAGTAGTAAGTGATGGTGGATGCCCTTGGAGATTATGAGCAATTGTTCCAAAAGGCGGGACAAATTTCGTGGTGAAGAACATGGTTGAGCCTCATACTTGTACGAATCCCACGTTGAATCAGGACCATTGTAAAGTTGATTCTAACCTTGTTTGCAATTTTAATTGTGAGTGTGGCGAAGTCTAAGATAGGTTTAACACCACGGGCCATTATTGAGATAGTGAAAGTACAATATAATTATTAGATTTCATATATAAAAGCTTGGATTGCAAAACAAAAGGCAATTGAGAGGTTGTTCGGTACCTTCAAAGAAGCATACACGATGTTGCCTTTTCTACTATCAGCAATACAAGTTGCAAATTCAGGGAATACAAGCAGCAAATCCAGGAACCGTCGTCCACTGGGATAAATATCAGTCTAGTCCTAGCGAGAAAACATTCAAGGGAGTATTTTGGGCATTTGGTCCTTCGATTGAAGGTTTCAAGTCTTGTAAATCTGTTATTAGTGTTGACGGAACTCACTTGTACGGTAAGTACAAGGGGTTGTTTGTTAATTGTTGTTTCCCCATATGTGAATGATTGCTTATTTCCATTTGCATTTGCATTAGTTGATGGAGAGAGTATAAATACGTGGACATGGTTCATGAGTTGCATTCGGTATTTTGTCACCGACCGCACTGAGTTGTGTGTTATCTCTGATCGTCATGCTGGTATTTTTTCTGCTATGGAATTGCAAAATGGAGCTTGGAACGAACCTATTGCATATCATCATTATTGTATGTGTCATTTCGCTACAAATTTCTTTAGTAATTTTGATAGCAAGGCATTGCGGAAAAATGCCAAAATTATAGCGTGTCAAAACTAACCCAAAAAGTTCATGACCAAACTCGCTGAACTTGAAACCATCAATGTCGAGGCAGCTAATTGGTTGAAAGAGAACCCGGTCGAGAAATGGGCACTTTATGCAGATGAAGGTCGAAGATACGTCATAATGACTATGAACCTATCAGAAGTCTTCAATTCAGTCTTGAAAGGTGTTCGTAGTTTACCGGTAATTGCGATTGTTGAGATGATCTTCTATCGTCTAAACTCTTACATTACAACTCGTCGACAGGAAGCCAATAAGCTTTTATCTGAAGGAAATATTTTTGCTCGAAGAGTACATGAATTGATTGATAGTTGCCGTGAGAGAGCAAACCGATATGAGGTTACAATGTTTCATCATCAACCTGGAGTTTTTTTCCGTCAAAACGGGTCTACGCATGGTAAGTGGAGAAATGAACGGTGAGAACTTGCACACTGTTAATTTGGGTACCAAAACATGCACATGTGTGAAATTTCAACCATATCATATTCCATGTTCTCATGTATTGGCAGTTTGTGCATATCGTGCAATCGATCACAAGCCTTTTGTTGATAAGTTTTACCTTGTCAGTTCATTAGCACAAACATGGGCTTCCGTCTTTCATCCTACTCTAGATCCAGTATATTGGCCTACTTTTGATGGACCACGATTCGTACCTGATGCTAGTTTGCGACGTTCAAGGAAAGGCAGGCCTAGATCTACGAGAATTCGCAACGACATGGATGTGAGATATAGGTTTAGCAGGGGTACGGGGATGAAATGTTCGAAATGTGGGTTGCATGGACACAATAAGCGGTGATGTATTAATAGAGAATCTCAAAACATTTAATCGTTGTATGTTTGTAATTGTACTATGTAATTTGGACTTTGTAATTGTACTAATTCGTATGAGTTCAATCTGGAAAAAGCTATTCTTCATTTGTTATGTATGAGTGTGATTGTTGCGTGATGAGTATTGTAAGCAAATATGAAGATGTCATTTTTAAAGTTTACACTCGCTTTTTTCGGAAAGTGAGTCAAATAAAGATCTCCTCACTTTCTGAGAAAGCGAGTCTTGAGCATGTATATTTTTTACAAGCAGACCCAAGATTCGCTTTCTCATAAAGCGAGTCTAGTAGAAAATTCCTCAGTTTTTCAAAAAGCGACTGTGGAGTAGAGTGTTTTCCAGAGATCAAGCTGATCTCTTGAAAAGACTCTACTCCACAGTCGCTTTTTGAAAAACCGATGTGTTTTATACTAGACTCGCTTTTTCAGAAAGCGAGTCTTGGGTCTGTTTGTAAAAAAACATACAAGCTTAAGAGTCTAGTAGAAAACTCTTCGATTTTTCGAAAAGCGATTGTGGAGTAGAGTGTTTTCCAGAGATCAGCTTCATATTTGGAAAACACTGTACTCCACACTCGCTTTTCGAAAAACCGATGAATTTTCCACTAGACTAGCTTTATGAGAAAGTGAGTATTGGGTCTGCTTGTAAAAAAAACATACAGGCTCAAGACTCGCTTTCTCAGAAAGCGAGGAGCTGAAGACTAAACTCGAATTCTGAAAAAGCGAGTCTAGGCCTAAAAACAACTTTCACAAGTTGCAAATGCAGCAACCCTTTATACCAAAGGGGATATATACTTCGCTTCTTCAATTCACTTCATACATTTAACATTCAACTCAATCGCAACAATCTCAAATCACTTCACTTCAATTCACCAATTCACCAATTCAATCTCAAATCGCTTCACTTCATCAATTCACTTCAATACAGTTAACATTCAACCCAATTCAGTCACTTCACTTCAACTTCAACTTCATTTCAATTCACCACTTCAATTCACAAAACATTGAAAACATTCAAAACTTTGAAGAAAAAAAAAGAAACAAACACATACTCACACACCCCATACGAAATTGCATTACTTCATACATTTAACATTACAAAACATTATAAAACAAGTTCACAACATTGAAATAAACTTTCTTCCTATGAACTAGTACAAACATTACATAATACAAACAAGTTCACAACATTGAAAGAAGCCTCACGGATCGGGGGTGAAGAAGGTGGGAGGTATGCTTAGCCTTTTACCCCGTTGTGGAGTGGCCCGTGTCACACCAGACATGGAAATCGGATCCTTTTCTTCTTGTTGTTGTGTCCCCTCAACTTGTATCTCAGCCTCTTCATCTTCTTCTTCTGACTCGTTTCTAGGATGACGTGGGGGTCTGTGGGCGACTTTCTTCCTATGAGGAGCACGTGCACTTGTTCGATGAGCGGGAGTGGTTAGAATAACATATAAGGTTGCTCCCTCGCCCACAGTGTAACATCCCGAATTCCAAAATACAACTGAATTCGAGTTCCATAGGATCTTTACACTTCTTTCGTACAATTTTACAAGGAAATAAAAAACATTTCTTACATCAGAGTTGCATTACACTTGTACATTGTCACAGCGGAAGCAATTTTACAATAATTTTCATGAAGCAACATTTAAAACAATCTTGCGCGGCATGTATACTTCAATCGTGTCAAGCATCTTTACCCTTGCATATAAAACTATGGACACGTCAGTTCATTCAACTGATGAAATATTATACACGGTCATCCTCTCTATGCCGGAAACAGTATAACGATTCTTAATACTTAGCAATCCACAAACTTTTCACAACCAAAGCTAAAGGAACTATCCTATTGATGTCGTGTTGTGAATGTGCACTTAGTCCTTAATGCAATTATTTGTATTTATATGACACTAATGCGCACTTGTTCAGAGTCTATGCAACCCATACTACATAGTTCCGAGGGCAAGCTCTTAATCGTTCTTCATCTTGTAGGGTTCAATCCCTCGTCATGACTTAATGTACTACTGTAACTACGGTAAGTATCCTAGATGTTTTCTGACCTACAAACTCATGTCTAGGCACCCTGGAGGGAATTCCAACGCACTGTCACATGACTCATCATGCAGGCATCCTGTGGTAATTCAGCTCCTACCATAGACATGACACCATCCGTAGTCGTCAAACACCCTACGAGCGTCGCCACCGGGATGGTACTCTGGAGCAGTATCCACGCCCTATCATGACGCATCATGGGACATCCTGTGAATACTCTCACGCCGCCAATCCAATGACCCTCATACTCAATATTTTTCTCTTACTTTCATTACATCTTCACTATGTATCTAGTCCTTAGTTTAATTGAATCATGAATAAAATCAACCCTAAGAGTGTAGCACTCCCACTATACCGGTCTTACTCATTTAATTCACATGACCCAAACCTTGGTCTTCTCATTTCAAATATCCTTTTCACATTTCTGTTATTGCCGGTATAAGGCTTGGCTATACTCTAATTCTCCATTTCAACTCATAATTACAATATCGAGCTTTTCATACTCATAAGATCTTTTCATGATTAATCACAATTCATGTTTCATAAGCATAGCATTCATGTATTCACATCTTTCATAACTTATCACAATCAATAATTCAACTTCACGTGCAATTTATGTGTAAGAATAAATTTCAACTAGGAGTAATCAATAATTCATGTATTCTACAAATCTATTATTCTCATTTCAAAATCTTACTACAAGCACACATTAGAAGTCCAATTAATTACACCAATCACACTTTCAAAATTTCTTCATTACTAATTTTCATCTTCAAAAAATCTCATTTTATTTAAAAAGACAATTTTTATTTTTTTTTAAAAAGTCCTTTCTAGCAAAAACTCCAATTTCTTAATCACACTTTATCAAAAGTTATATAAAATATTCTTATAGAGTTCTAATAAATTTTCAGTAATTAAATCATATTTTCCCCAATTTTATCTATTTTTAAAACTCCAATATTCACAAAAATCCAAAAAAAAAATATTTTTTTTAAAACTCAAATCCCCAACCAGATTCGAACCCACAACCAGCAGTGAAACAGAAAGCGCACAAGACCAACACACCAAAGCCACCAAGCGATTTAACTATGGGTTATAATCCCTATGTATCCATTCTCGACAAACTTGGGTTTTTTAACAAAAAAATAAAACAAAAGCCTCAGTATCGAACCCGAGACCTCCCCCTTACTATAGCGACAAAAAGTACTGCCGACCAATTGGGCTAAGTGGACATATCGATTAAAAAATAATTAAATTGGGTTTTGATTGCTCTCTGTTCATAACTTTAATTCGAAAATTCTCAAAACAAAAATTGTCTCTTTTCTCCTCTTTTGAAAATAAAATTTCCAGAATAAAAAATACATTCAATTCTACAGTAACCAGTATTTTTAAAGGTATTTTTAACTCTTTAAAACATATATTTTGGCCTTAGTTTTTATTCCATAAACACAATTTCGACATTCGAGAACTAAAACACACTTCTTCAAATTTTAAAGATAGTTTCCCACAAAATCACTACAAAAATGTTTTCTTTCTCATGATGTTTTTAGAACACAAATAAATCATCTTTCTTAACGAATAAAACTTCTATTTTACCAACTAATTTTACACATGATGCATTCAATCATTTGTTTGCAAAAATACATTCTTTTCGTTTATTCTAACACTCATATGGCACATATAACAGTAGAGAATTATACTACAACAATCAACAATCATTTCTTAATAAATTAATCCCTAATATACCATTCTACTTTAATACTTTAATCAACAAATATGGTTCTAATCTTTTTACTAGTTAATTCACATAGTTTGCATTTAGAACATAATTAGCATGCATTCTAATATTATAAGCAATGAGAACATTCAATTTTACTCATAATTACTATCTCTAGCAACCAAAATAACACACATTTACTAGTTTATCAATTCTCCTCTAATTAGGCAAACATGCATTTCATTTCAACTAGTTGCTTTATAATGACAATTCAATTCATTCCTAACATGATTTCTACTTTAGAAGTCATGAGAAAACCCACCTCTTTGAAGAAAAAGTCAATTAAAAGCTCCTAGAGTCCCCTAGAATGCGAGAGAGTGCCTTCTCCTCCTAGATTGCGATGGAAAGCTTCTTCTCCTTGCTTCCTTGCCAAACCCGAGAGCTCCTAGTGTAGGGGAATGATGGCCGGCCTTCAATAGTACACACACACACTCACACTCACACTCACTCTACTATATTTCTCTTATATAATTTTCTTCTTTTCAATAGTTTCTTTGTGTAGAATAAAAGTAGATAAGGGGTATTTATACTAATTCTAGGATAGATTGGAGGGCTAGGATTCATTGGATGATTATAGGATGGATGGCTAGGATAGGAGGGGAAGTTGTAGCAACCACCCACACTCATATAACTACCCATGCACACACACACCCACTCTCCATGATCCCAAGCATACCCGGCCTACCAAGGTGTGCATTGCACACTACGTGCATGCGCGTGCCCTCTAGTACCCCTTATTTGAAGTTTGTACAATTTTAATTAATCATTTGTTCACAATTTTGTGTCTACATGACAAGTGTGGCCATTTAATTGATTAATTAAATTTGTGGGCTTCACAAATAGTGGGCTTACGGGAGAAATAATTGTTCATACTACAATAATGAAATTATATATATATATATATATATATATATATATATATATAGAGAGAGAGAGAGAGAGAGAGAGAGAGAGAGAGAGAGAGAGAGAGAAATCTTCGGTTGCACACTACTTTGGTGAGCACTCACGAAATAGAGCACCTATGACAAATCCGAACGGCTCATATTGTTCTATATACCTTAGATAGCCTAACAATAAAAAATCAAGTAATTTGAAGTTCATTTGCCCATGATTTATATCATTACAAAATTGTATGGCTGAAAATTCTGACAGCATGATGGATGGGCAAATGAACTTCAAATTACTTGATTTTTTATTGCTAGGCTATCTAAGGTATATAGAACAATATGAGTGGTTCGGATTTGTCATAGGTGCTTTATTTCATGAGTGCTCACGGAGTGCTCACCAAAAGTAGTGTACAACCGAAGGGGACTCTATATATATATATATATATATATATATATATATATATATATATATATATATATATATATATATATATATATATATATATATATATATATAGGGTGTTGTTCGGTTGCAAACGGGCCGGAACGGGTAGGTTCGCACGGACCCGTGCGAACTTCGATCTGGACCGTTGGATCGAAGATCCAACGGTTCAGATTTTTTTCATAAAATCTTGCCTTAACCCGTTCTTGACAACGACGGGTTAAGGCAAAATTTAATAAAAAAAGTTGGCCTTAACCCGTTCTTCGGAATAACGGGTTAAGGCTATATTTTTCATTTTCGTCGACATACAGTTCGTCTTCTTTCGAACGCTCTCTTCTTCTTTCTTCGACGAAAATAAACCCAAACGACGGAAAAAAGAAAAAACCCTAGTTCCGACGCTCGAAACCCTCGATCTCCCTCTTCTCTCCCAACTCCGAAGATCGGAACCCTCGATCTCCGACGATCCAAACCCTAGATTCTCTTCCCCTCTTCGGTACGAAATCGGAACCCTAGTTCTCTTCCAAAACCCATTGCTTGGCTCGATTTCGACCTACTCCGTAAGGTATACACTATTTCTTTACCCCAATAATCTACATTTGTATTTTTTTTTTGAATTTGTGTGTAGTAATTTATTTAGAAACTGGGAAAAAATTTAAATGCGTTAGTAGATTTTGGATGTAGATTCGGGTTGACCTTAAGTATATTCAATTGCCGAATTACGTTGCTTGCATTAGTAACTAGTAGAATTAGAATTGTATATACGAAATTAGTTATAAACTTTTCAGTGCGGTTATGGTTGAAAACCCTGCGAACGACCGTAAAAAAATACGAAACTTTCCCAGTAGGTTCGTCTCACGTAGTACAAGCCAAACCCACTTGTAGAAGCGAGTTTCGACTCACGGTTCGAGAGTTACGGCCGCGTATTGCTTACGGTTGGAAAAAACCAAGTATTGCGGTGCACGGCCGTATATCGCAAACCGTGACTCGAAACTCGCTTCTACAAGTTCGGGTGGCTTGCCCTACGTGAACCTGACCAACTCTGAAAGTTTTAAAATTTTCGGATGCCGTTTGTGCGGTTTTCTCAACTTCCTCGCATTATAAGTTTCAGACTTAGAATTCTTTAAGTTTTTGTAGATTAGAAAACCCTCCAAATGGCCTCCAAAAAATACGAAACTTTGCGATTTAGTTGGTGACACGTACGAGAAGTGACCCGAAGTTGTAGAAGTGAATTTCGACTCACGGTTCGAGAGATACGGCCGCGTATCGGTTTTGGTTGGAAAAAAACAACTTAAGCCGGTACACGGCCGTATCTCCCGAACCGTGAGTCGAAACTCGCTTCTACAAGTTCGGGTGGCTTGCCCTACGTGAATCCGACCTAGTCGGAAAGATTTATAATTTTCGGGTACCGTTTGCGCGGTTTTCTCAACTTTCTCGCACTACAAGTTTTAGACTTAGAATTTTCTAAGTGCGGGTAGATTAGAAAACTCTTCAAACGGCCTCCCAAAAATACGAAACTTTGCGAATTGGTTGGTGTCACCTAAGGGAACCCAAACGAACTTGTAGAAGTGAGTTTCGACTCACGGTTCGAGAGATACGGTCGCGTATCGCATTAGGTTGAAAAAAACTATTATAAAGCGGTATACGGTCGTATCTCGCAAACCGTGAGTCGAAACTCGCTTCTACAAGTTCGGGTTGCTTGCCCTACGTGAACCCGACCAACTCTGAAAGTTTTAAAATTTTCGGATGTCGTTTGTGCGGTTTTCTCAACTTCTTCGCATTACAAGTTTAAGCCTTAGAATTTTCTTAGTGCGGGTAGCTTAGAAAACCCTTGAAACGGCCTACAAAAAATACGAAACTTTGCGATTTGGTTGGTGTCACCTACGAGAAGTGAACCGAAGTTGTAGTAGTGAATTTCGACTCACGGTCCGAGAGATACGGCCGCGTATCGGTTTTGGTTGGAAAAAAAACAACTAAAGCCGGTACACGGCCATGTCTCGCAAACTGTGAGTCGAAACTCGTTTTTACAAGTTTGGGTGGCTTGCCCTACGTGAATCCGGCCTAGTCGAAAAGTTTCTTAATTTCGGGTGCCGTTGCGCAGTTTTCTCAAGTTCCCCGCACTACAAGTTTTAAACTTAGAAATTTCTAAGTGCGGGTAGATTAGAAAACCCTTCAAACGCCCTCCAAAAAATACGAAACTTTGCGGGTAGGTTGGTGTCCCCTATGAGAAGCCCCCCAAACTTGTAGAAGTGATTTTCGACTCCCGATTCGAGAGATACAACCGCGTATCGCTTTCGGTTGAAAAAAACTATTATAAAGCGGTATACGGTCGTATCTTGCAAACCGTCAGTCGAAACTCCCTTCTACAAGTTCGGGTGGCTTGCCCTACGTGAATTCCACCTAGATGGAAATTTTTGTAATTTTCGGATGCCGTTTGTGCGTTTTTGCTCTATTTCCTCGCATTTTAAGTTTTAGAATTAGAAATTTCTAAGTGCGGGCCGTTTATAAAACACTTCAAACCACCTCCGATTAGTACGAAACTTTTCTCCTTTTCAAGTTGTGGTGGCTTGCGCAGTTATAAAAACACCAAATACAGCGGTTTAGTACCCCTAACTATTCTCCTCTTCACCGTTTCTTAGGTATGGACAGTTTCGAAGGAAGTTCTGTTGCCGGGGATAAATTTGTTCGTGCACAACCACTTGGCGAGTATCTTCCTCATGTTGACGAGCACCTAAAACCGAAGATTGGTATGACATTTCCCACCCTTGATGATGCGGAAAAATTTTATTCATCATATTGCAAATGTGCGGGATTCGCTATGCGTAAGGGTGGAAATAAATATAAGGAAAACGATGTAGTGGATAAATCATACGTCTGTAATAAAGCCGGGGAGTCACCGAATAGCTATAATGAAACCAGACGAGGTACAACTTCTAGAACGGGTTGCAAAGCTTTTGTCCGTGTGAAAATAAACCCACATAGTAGTTCACAAAGTAATACGTGGATTATTTATTCGTTAAATGAAGCACACAATCACGAATTCACTTCACCCGGTAGACGTCACTTGCTACCTCGAAACCGTGAATTGACTAAGACAATTAAAAATGTAATTGGTCAAATGACCGAAGCTAATGTCCCTGTATGCAAACAAATGCTATTCTTTGAAGCTGCAAGTGGCGGTAATGAGAAAATTGGATTCACCGAAACCGATGTAAGAAATCTCAGGAGAGACGAGATGGAAGGTTTAAAAGGTCACGACGGACAAATGCTACTTGAGTTTTTTGAATCGAAAAAGGCGACCGATCCCTTATTCTATTTTGACTACCAATGTGACCCCGAAGGGCGATTGACACATTGTGTGTGGGTGGACGGTATCGCCAGAAATAATTACAAAGTATTTACGGATGTTCTTTGCTTTGACGCTACCTACAACACAAACCGATACGGGATGTTGTTCGTACCGTTTGTTGGATTCAACCATCATTGGCAATCAATATTCCTAGGTTGTGGGTTCATCCCCAATGAGACGGCATCCTCATTTGAGTGGTTCTTTTAAAAGTGGCGCGCCGCAATGACATGTGATCCGATCAACATCGTGACAGATGAGGATCGCGGGATAACTTCTGCAATTTCCAAAGTTTTTCCAATCACGTCACATAGATATTGCATTTGGCATATTTTGGATAAGCTACCGCATGAAGTTCGAATGTCGAATAACGTTGATGAGTTCAGGGATGCTTTGAAGACTATTATTTATACGGCGGAATTTAAAACAGAATTCGAACAGAAGTGGAAAAATTTGATCTGTCAGTACAAATTAGAAAATAACAAATGGTTGAAGGAAAAATTTGAGATCCGTGAAAAATGGGCCCCGGTGTACGCAAGAGACTCATTTTGGGGGGGCATGCTGAGTACCCAACGTAGCGAATCGCTACATTCATCTTTGAAGCACCATACTCATAAAAAGTACTCACTACATGAATTTGCTATCATCTTTGACCGACTCTTGGTAAAACAAAGACACGATGAACTTAAAGAAACACATCGTAATCGCGAGGAGCGGCCAAAATTGAAGACCGAGTGGGCATTGGAGTCACAAATGGCAGGGACATACACTTTGAAGATTTTCTACAAATTTCAACAAGAAGTGGTCAAAAGCTTATTACATAATGTGAGTTTAATTGCGAGTATGGATACACCGGATAGTGCAGCTTATTCTGTAACAGTTTGTGGAAATTCAGAACCGGGGAGGGTGATTTCTTATTGTAAAATCAGTAAAATTGCTAAATGCCCTTGTTCCATGTACTACTTCGTAGGCATTCCCTGCAAACATCTACTTGCAGTTATTCGGTTCACAGATCACACCGCACTACCCGAACAATATATTTGTAGGCGATGGACCAGGGATCAAATGAGGAGAAGCAGTATACCGGTGGGCAATAATATGGGCGACAATTTTGCATCGCGTTATTGCGAACTTAGTATGCACTCAAGACATATGGTCGATCTTGGTTGTTCTTCAGAGCGAGGATACAAGTACATGCTCGACCACATGCTGAAGGGAATTGAAGGCTTTGCTAAGATTGATCCAGTGAACAGCACACCACACGAAGGTAGCGCACAACCTGAGAGTGGTGGACAAGCACATACACATGCACATGTAGGTGACCCTGTACAGTGCACCACAAAGGGTAGGCCTAAAGGGAAACGGTTGAAGTCGGTAAGAGAATGCCAAAAAACGAAGAGGCCAAGACTTTGCAGGACATGTCTTCGTGTCGTAGGTCACGATTCACGGAATTGCCCCAAAAATTTAGCAAGGTATTATATCAGACATTTTGTATTTGTTAATTCAACTCAAACTTTGTTATTTTTGGTCAGTACTAACTCATTCTTCCTTCTTTTTTTAGTGGATCGGTGGGCAATGAAGAAGCTCCAAACGCGGTAGAGAGTGATGATGACGAAGGCGAAGGTTCGTGCTAAGGGGGCTTTAAGAAATTTATTAATATGTATGTCATGTCAAAATTTGGAAATAATCACCGAATAATTGCCAAATTTTATATTGATTCGTGCCGATTTATTTGAATTTCGACTGGATTGTTAAACTTTTTTTTTTCCCCCTGGTATAGGTCCGGAATGAAACAAGTTTAACGCGCCCAAATGGAAAGACGCAATGCGTTGAAAAGTTGTGTTATTTTTGGTTTGTATGTATGTGTGGATAATTGCTGTGTTCTTGTTTGGTACAAGTAAATTAACCATGTTTTTAATTATAATGTAATTTCTGTACGTCAGTGTATTTTGTGTATTTGTGAACAAAGTTATATTTCTATGCATTTTGACCAGGCAATTTGGTTGTGAATGCTTATTGCAGTCGGAAAATGTAAAATTAGTAGATGTATACAATTTGGGGAACTCGTTCTGTTTGGAAATTTTGTGTTAAGGAAAATTGTCTGCCTGCTAATGTGAACAGTTTTTTATTTGTGTTGGCGATTGTGTATTTCGTGCATAACCAATACTGCACCTGTAAGTTCGGCCAATATCTCTTTTCTTAACCCGTTCTTGACGATAACGGTTTAATACAATCTAACCCGTTATCAGAAATAACGGGTTAAGGAGATAGACATTGGCAGTACTTTGGTTCAATACTTCACATACGGTGGTTTTAGTTCGGCCAATATCTCTCTACTTAAGCCGTTCTTATAGGTAACGGTTTTATACAATCTAACTCGTTATCAGAAATAACGGGCTAAGGAGCTAGATATTGGCAGTCCTTTGGTTCAATAATACACATGTAGGGATTTAGTTCGGCCAATATCTCTCTACTTAAGCCGTTCTTGGAGGTAACGGTTTTATACAATCTAACTCGTTATTAGCAATAACGGTCTAAGGAGAGAGGTATTGGCAGTACTTCGGTTCAATACTTCACATATAGGGGTGTTAGATCGGACAATATCTCTCTACTTAATCCGTTGACACATTTTAGAAGCAAGACTAAAACTGAGTTGTTCCAAACAAAATAAATACTGTGTAGTTGGCATCCAGATGATTGGTAGTAAACTTGTATGGTTAGTGATGGTAACTATCTAGTTGATGTTATCCAATCTTAAAGTGACAAATGTAGGTACACACAGTCAGAATTCAAGTGTTGTGTGAATGCATTACTATGTAATTTGCTTTCAAGATGATGTTAGTAAACTGTCAATGTTAGTGATGATATTCAAGCTCAATTTTTAAATCGATATTCAATTCTCACTGTCAATGTTAGTCCTGTGTGATGATATTCAAGCACCAAGGTTGGCCATTATGTTTTACACAAAGTAAATTCACTTTTCTCCTGGCAACTCATATTAGTCCTGTGTGAATTCTATTCGCTGTGCCATTTTGGAAATACTAACTCTGTTGCGGAATTTATCTATTGTTCTACCATCTAATATGAAGGTTGGCACTTCTCTTATTGCTTGAAATATTCATAAAATTTATCTTTCATTATTCATAAAATTTATATACCATTACCTTCACTTAAACTTATATACCATTACCTTAACTTAAATTTATATACCATTACCATTACCTTCATTTAAATACGTGCCGTACGCACGTCTCACGGGCAATCCTAGTCCTCACATACAATCCAGAAAACTCATTCTCACAATCTCTTAAAAGTTCACAATTTCACAATTCTACAAAATGTACCACCTACAAAATATTCAAGCTTCAAGTGTACCACCTACAAAATCTTCACGCTTCAAGCCATTAATGATCCTACAAAATCTTCAAGCTTCAAGATACAAAATCTTCATCTTCACTGAACCTACAAAATCTTCATCTTGAAGCTACAAATTTAGAAAATCTTCAAGCTTCAATCCTGAAAGCTTCAAGCTTCAAGTGTACCACCTACAAAATCTTCACTGAACCTACAAAATGATGACAATTTCACAATCTCAAGTATTAGGAAAACATAATAGATTTTAAAAAAATTTGACAGAACCTCCCCTAAAATATTAGCCCTTTTACAGAAATTCCTTACGGAATTCTGCTAACAGTTAAATATATGACATCACACGCAATAAATATAAATCCTCCCCAGGCTCAACCGAGCAACATCACACAGGCAACATATATATATGGCTCTGGGGGGAAAAATCAGAATATAATGCAAGATACAAAATATAAACCAAATATTCTTTTGAAAATGTAATAATTTTTTTGTAAAACCTTTGAAAAACATTTAAAAAACCAAACAATATACCCAATACTCCACAAAATTGCGGGTACGGGTATTAACATAACTATATTATATCATTATTATATACAGTTACTTACATCATCTCCCAAAATGCTAAATATTACAATTTTTACAGCCTCCACCATACTAAACACCAACCGAATGAATGAAAAAAAAAATTACAGGGTTGTAGAAGAACACAATGGTTGAAGTCTTCAAAATAGAACACAATGGTTGAAGTAAACATTAAAATGAGAACAACTTATTACTAGTATCTTCGTGTTGTAGATTTTATTTTAAAAAAAAGAAGATACTTACATGGCCATATATAGTGATGTCATCCATTGCTGTTCTTTCATTAGAGCAATTGACCTGTATATAAAGGAGGGGAAACATATTAACTAACCAATTGAAGTTCTTCAATTGGAGCAATTGACGTTGTAATTATTTTAACAAACCAATCAAGAAAACGTATTAACTACTATTAATTACTACGATCTATCTTCTTTGATGATTAACTACAATGAGATACTTGTGTAAAATTGTGTAGATTATTTCAGTTTCAGAAGTGTTATAGAGAAAGATGGAGCTATACAGAAAGATCGGAAGAAGCGGTAAGACAGTAAAATTGTGTAGCTATTTCAGTTTCAGAAGTGAATCTGACAGTCAGGAGTTTTTCAAAGATCACTTTCTTTTAAGGAAAGTATGTAAATGCGAAGAATTCAAAGGATAGATTTGAAAATATAAATCATTTTAGGGGAGTGTGTAAGAAGCCTTTTAAGTATAATGGAAATAATATGCAATAGAAGCACAGTGAGCATTGGGACAAATTTCGGGCACGGTAACATAGTTAACTGAAGTCTATCATAAGGCAATCTCAAATGAGACCAAAGAACTGCTTTGTTATTAATACCATCATACTATTTTCGATTAAGTATCCATGTGACCTAGTTCATATCTAAAATTTAAATTTAGTTAATCAACCTTAAAGTAAAACTCTTCCACCTCAGAAGCTGGATCTAAAAAACATTTGCAATTGACAATTCTGTCCTTTCTGAAGAGAAAAAACTAAGGTGTGCAGACAGCTCCAAATGCACGGGCAACTTCTTCAGACTGAATGAGAAGGACAATCCGGGTTTTTTATGAATGTTGAACATTTATGAAATAGGTTAGATTTGTGATGTATACATCAATGTTTACCACAATTGCAGCCTCAATGTGTTTTTCTTTACAGAAAATTACCTCGACGTTTTTTTCAATATACAGTTTAATAACTTCAGAATATACCCATATGATTACTATGTGATGCAAATTAAACAACTTTGCCTTTACACATAAATTAAACAACTTTTTTTTGAAGTATCACCTGAACTATGCTATCGACAGCTTTGTATGCGGCATCAACAGGGCCTGTCCCAACTGAACATGCAATCTTCTCTTCATTATCTAAGTTAATAAGCGTCACGGTTGCGGTAGTGAGGCCAAGTGTGCTGGATGTAACCTGCACATTACACATAGAAAATATTTCCAAATTAATCTGTGAACATATTTAGCGCAAAAAAGCAGACCATATGTGACATTAAATCCAAACCTGCAGATCTGCAAGTGACCAAATCAGTGCTTCTATGTCGTCGTCAGTTACCCGCTGTGAACACATAAAATGTTGTGTCAGGGTTAACATATAGAATGCATAAATTTGGTTCGTTTATATTAGGATATTGTGTGTGTGGTGGTGGGTGTGTGGGTGTGTATGTGGGGGGGGGGGGGGGGGGGGGTTGTTCTTCGGTCCATTTAAAATTCAAAAATACACAAATTATTATGCTAAAAATAATGTTAATGTTGAAATAGCAAAATTCAAAAAATGTGTGCATAAACGATAATAATGCGTGCATAAGAGATAATATTCAAAGGTACATGTCTAAGAAAATATTGCTTAATTTAAACTTATTAATTTTGTGTAATCTACGTTTATCAAATGTGCAAGTCTAAGAAAGTAATATACAAATTATTACTTTTAGCTTGCGTTGACGGTTCTTCACCTAAAAACAAAGTATTATCATAATATCATACATCATAATTGGAAAGTCAAATAATTCTGAAGTATTCATAAATAAGTATAGAATTTTGTTTTTAATAGGTTCATGGTTTTAATCATGCATTAGGAGAATTAAAGTGTAATGTGAAGTCATGACCCCATATCGATGGATTTTGTGTATTGCTGGTTCTTTATAAATGAGAAGTTATTGCTGGTATTAGGATTAGTATTTAGGAAGAATGTGACTAACAACAATAAACATAAGCAACAACACAAAACGAAGAAAAACCGAATATTTAAGATAAGAGCAAACCTACTTTCATGTAGTTCTCAAAGCGCTCACTGAAGAAATGATACGCAAACTCGGTTTCCAAAAATTCTTGCAACTTATTACTTGGACCTGTGCACAAATTAAAGTGCATTGGTATCAGAATCAATCTGTTTTCATAGATAAGTGAGATTTTAGATTTTAGATTCTCAAGTGAGATTCTCAAGTAATATTTTGAATAGATAAGAGTCCTCATACTGATCATGGTTGACCATGCAGACATTCTCAGGTGAGATTTTAGATTTTAGATCTAGATCATGGTTGACCATGCAGACATAATCATGAGTATCTAGATCACTTCTAAGCCAAGCTAGCTTATTAATCCAATACCCTGCGAAATCCTAGGACAATTTCCTTATTCTTGTCATTCGAGGTATACAAAACCCACAAATTCACATCAAAACACATAATAACCATGGAATCGACCGAACAAAACACAAACTCGAACACACACCAACATACAATTTTTTTTCATGCAAGTTGCAATATGTAAAGAATTTGCAAGTCGGTCACGTAACTAAATGCAAGTGTCACTATAGTGATATATTTCCAAATAAAAGATCATTAAAAAAAGTTGCAGGTGGAAACACTCTTTTAAATCATAATTTTCACCACGAATAAACGTGACAGGTCTTCAGCCTTCTCAGCAAGCTTATCCACTATAGTTCAGCAAGGTTATCCACTTGTTCAACACATGGAAATGAACATGAACATGACTGAAGCTATAAAAAAACCAAGAATGGAAAAAAGAATAACTACATAATAAAAAATTCAATGCACCTCTTCATAATGATAATCTCGGTCAGTGCCTTCCCAAGGATATCGATTGCCTCCCAATTCAATGCCCTCCCCTTGTTCATCCTCTCCAAATTGGTCTCCTAATCACCATTCACAACTCATCCGCTTCATTGTTGTTTTCCAAATCTATCATGAGACCCGTCTAAATGTGCTCATACCTAAAGTAACAAATCTATCGTCTTCTCATCCGCTTCCATTCTCACTGAACGCTAAACACCATTCACAACTCATAAAACTATTTAAAGAAAGTCTATACCAAATCAACTCAGTATCATAATCAACAAAACAAATCAAAACAACACAAAACAAAAGATCGTAGCTTTCCAAATCATACCCCCTTTCTGGTCGATGGCTTAACAGGTAGCTCCCTCTTAGTGACGACGTCCCCTTTGTTCAATCCAACAAACAGACCGCTATTCAAAAAGCCCATTGATTGTTTACTGCTCGACTAATAAACAGACAGGGAAATAAAATTAAGGTTCCTTGCGTTACCTGCGAAGAAAACGGATGCAGCTGCCAAAGAGAAACTCTATAAGCCGAATGAGAGAGAAAGAGGGTTTAATCGATGGAAACCCATCAACCTATGGCTGTGAGGTGAAATCGATGGTTGGATGGGGTCGACCTCGACGGAGGTGAAATCGATGGAGGTCGGAACCTGCGTAGAAAACGGAGGCAGCCGCCAAATAGAAACCCTAGAAGCCGAGTGAGAGAGAAAGAGGGTTCAATCGATGGAAACCCATCAACCTATGGCTGTTAGGTGAAATCGATGGTTGGATGGGGTCGAGTGCGATGGAGGAGAAATCGATGGAGGTCGGGAAGCGACGGTAGGCGGAGGCTGGAGGTGAGAGCGGAGGCTGGAGGTGGGTTAGGAGGTTGGGGGGGCGCTGAAGGGAGGAGGAGGGAGAGAGTGAGAGAGCGGGGAGATAGAGAGAGGGAGACAGTGACAGAGAGAGTGGGCGGGAGAAAGAGAGAGAGAGAATGGGGTTTTTTATTTTTGGGGAAAAAGAGAGAGAGTGTGTGTGTGTTTTTGAATTTGTGGAGTTTGAAATTTGAGCGTGAAAATATGTTTTGCGAGATTATATCTGGTCCATTAATTTTGGGATAGATTGAATGTGAGTCACTTGATAGCTTTCTTTGTGTTTTATTGTATAGATATATAGATAATATACAAATCTACTAATTCACAACAAGCCATTTGCAAGACAAAATTTATTCATATAAAGGAACATTACAAACTGGTAATAACATATTGTTTGAAGAATGATATTAAAATTGTACATGATCCGCATGCTAGTTGACATTACAAAGTCATCCCTTGATACTGGATTTTTAAATTGAAATTAATTTAGTATACAAGTACATGCTCGCTTTCTTCTCGAATTGGAAGGAAGGACTGCTGACTCTGCCTGATTTTGGATAGATAAGTAGTTCCGGTTGTACCCCCTGCATACAATTTCGTTCACTACTATTACACAGAGGTAGAAATTCTCCGCTTCGTCGGGTAGAGTAGTAGTGGGTGTAACCGTATATTCAAAGTACTTAACGACTTCTTGACACGCACTCCTCATATTCGTACTATATGTTGCACGATTGTGAGGTGTGCATGCCAAGAAGTCGAAAAGTACCATGAATACACCGTGACACCCACAACTACTCCGTCCGACGAAAGCAGAGAATTTCTACACTCTGTGTAACAATAGAGGACGAATGTGTATGAAAGGCGGACAATTGCTACTTATGCAAACACATCTAAAAGCTAAAAAAATAGAAGACTAAGGGAAACACTGTATAAATAAAAGGTAGAGCCAGTGGCCCTTCCCTCCCGCTTGAGAGAAACCTAGCATGCACTTGTACACTGTAACAAGTCTCTCTGCTCCTGCATCTCCATACACAAGAACTATTGTAGGCGACCATCCTTGAACTGAAGAGGCCTTGCCTTGAATGCATAAATAGCCGGTTGCACCCCCCTGCATACAAGACCCGTTCTCTACTGTTACACAGAATGCAAAAATCCTCTGCTTTCGTCGGCCGGAGTAGTAGTGGGTGTAACCGTATATTCGAAGTACTTAACGACTTCTTGACACGCACTCCTTATATTCGTGAAATTTGTGGCACGATTGTGAGGTGTGCATGCCAAGAAGTCGAAAAGTACAATGAATACACCGTGACACCCACAACTACTCCGTCCGACGAAAGCAGGGAATTTTTGCATTCTGTGTAACAATAGAGAACGAACTTGTATGAAAGGCGTACAAATGCTACTTATGCAAACACATCTAAAAGCTAAAAAAATAGAAGACCAAGAAAAACACTGTGGAAAAAAAAGGCAGAGCAAGCGGCCCTCCCAACCGCTTGATAGAAACTGAGCATGCACTTGTACACTGAAACAAGTCATCTCTACTCCTGCATCTTCATACACAAGAACAATTGTAGGCGACCATCCTTGAACTCAAATTTCTTCTACAACTCAAACTTCTTCCTCCCTATTATGAAGAAAAAAGAGGTCTTGAAGAGAAGAAGAGAACATTGATTCCTCATATTTTTGAAGAGAAGTAGAGAAAATTGAAGCCTCTCATTTGAGTTCTCTTGAAGAGAAGAAGAGAAGACTCATTTGAGTTGATGAGAGTCTAACTCTCTCAGTTATAGGCAATGAAAAAGAAAAAGTGGAGAATGATATGATAGCCCACTTGGGTTTCTCACTGCTCATCAATAGGGAGGAGATACGGATCAATACAAGGAGAAGGCAAAGGCTATATGGATCACTGCTCATCAATAGGGAGGAGATATGGGTCTCTCAGTTAAGACAATGAATGCTGAAACATGAAGAAGAAGAAGACAATAATGATAAACCTTGTTAGTCAACAGAGACATGATACAAGTCTCGAAAAAAGAGCAGCAAGGACAGCAATTGTCTCAAAATGTACAGTTGATGTTTGTAAATTACACCTGTTTAACTCGTTGTTGGTGACAACGGATTAATTACACTAAACCCGTTAATACCAAGAACGGGTTAAGCTACTTGATCCTGTTCCACAACACTGCCAATCTTTGCCAATGAAACCCGTTGTTACCGATAACGGGTTATGCTGAAGAAGATCGTTGTCACCAACGACGGGTTAAGCACACTTATATTGGCAGAAGTTTTTGGATTTTTTTTTTTTAATTTCTTGGCGAGCCACGTAACTAACCAATATAAAATTGACCACATCAAACGGATATTCAAATTAACACAAATTTATTAAAATTTACCACATCCCACATGTACACTATACGAGGGAAAAACCACTTGTAGACTGTCTAATGTGGGTACATGGGGCATGCACTTATTGTGAAAGTCAAATATAGATGTGGGGATCCACAAATATGAACCGAATTAACCTGAACAAAACACATGCAATGACCAATAACCCTAGTCTTAACCTAACCCTAACCCTAGACTAACCCTACTTTAACCTAACCCTAACCCTCGTTCCAAAAAACCCCGTAATTTAATTTTTTTTATTTTGTAAGACTTAATATGGTAACAAATTTAGAGTGGTTAGTTAGTGGAGAATAAATGGATAATTATAAAAATAATAAACAATTTATGGACATATGAATGTCACCTTGCACAGTTCTGGAGACAGTTCTCGCAAAGAGTTAAGAGAAATTTTTAGAAAACCCAATATTAGCTGAACACCCTAAACCGTGATTCACGAGAACGGGTTATCTAACCTTTAACCGTTGTTCCCAAGAACGGGTTAAGTACTTCCATTTTTGGGGGTATAGTTTGAAAACTTGGATAGGGCCCTGGTAATAATACTCTACATAACCCATTCTTGCGAACAGCGGGTTAAGTTCGTTAACACGTTATTCCCAACGACGGGTTAAGTACAGTGATATTAGCAGGACTTTGATCTAAGGGCGATTAAATGTCTGCCAACATCGCTATACTTAACCCGTTGTCATGAAGAACGGGTTAAGGCAATATAACCCGTTGTTAGACGTGACGGGTTAAGTATATCCATATTAGCAGAACTATACCAAGACTTGGTCTGTACCAAGACTAGGTTTTTAACGATCTCGTAAGCGATACGCGGCTGTATCTCACAAACCGTGAGTCCAAACTCACTTCAACAAATTGGTTTGGCTTCTCGTAGGTGACACCAACAAAACCTGACAGTTTCATAATTTTTTGGGACACCATCAAGTTAGACATATTTTCGTTTGTTGATACATGTACAAGATATTGCATTCACAACAGGCTATTTGCAAAACCAAATTTTATTCATATAAAGGAACATTACATACTGGCACTAACATATTGTTTGAAGATACAGAAAATTGAAGTTGAAATTAATTTAGTATACAAGTGCATGCTCGCTTTCTTCTCGGAAGTGGAAGGAAGGACTGTTGACTCTGCCTTTTTTTGATTGCATAAGTAGCCAGCTGTACCCCCTGCATACAATTTCGTTCTCTGCTGTTATACAGAATGTAAAAATCCTCGGCTTCCTTCGAAACTTAGTGGTAGTGGGTGTAACCGTATATTCGAAGTACTTAACGACTTCTTGACACGCACTCCTCATATTCGTGAAATTTGTGGCACGATTGTGAGGTGTGCATACCAAGAAGTCGAAAAGTACCATGAATACACCGTGACACCCACCACTACTCCGTCCGACGAAAGCCGAGAGTTTTTACATTCTGTGTAACAATAGGGAACGAATGTGTATGAAAGGCGTACAGTTGCTACATATGCAAACACACCCGGTCTTGCAAAAAAAATAGAAGACTAAAGAAACGAACACTGTGGGGAAAAAAAAGGCAGAGCCAACGGCCCTCCCTACCGCTTGAGAGAAACCGAGCATGCACTTGTACCCCCTGCATACAAGACCCGTTCTCTACTGTTATACAGAATGTAAAAATCCTCTGCTTTCGTCGGCTGGAGTAGTAGTGGGTGTAACCGTATATTCAAAGTACTTAACGACTTCTTGACACGCACTCCTCATAATCGTGATATTTGTGGCACGATTGTGAGGTGTGCATGCCAAGAAGTTGAAAAGTACCATGAATACACCGTGACACTCACCACTACTCCGTCCGACGAAAGCAGAGAATTTCTACATTCTGTGTAACAATAGAGAACGAATGTGTATGAAAGGCGTACAAATGCCACTTATGCTAACAATTGTAAAAACTAACAAATTAGAAGACTAAGAAAAATATGAAGAAAAAATGGGTAGAGCCGGCAGCCATTCTCTAATCTTGAGCTTTGTCTTCTACAACTTCAGCTTCAGCTTCAGCTTTGTCTTCCCTATTGGGAAGTAAAGATGGGTTTTGAAGAGAAGAGGAGAACATTGATTACACCTGGTTGCAAACAGTTAGAAGAGAAGAGGAGACCACTTATGAAGAATGAGGAGACCCCATTTGAGTTCTCCAAATAGAAGGAGAGGAGACTCCCTCTTGAAGTGCATGTCGGAGATCCAAGGTCCCTCATATAGATGGCTAACAAAATTAATTGGGGAGCATGATAGGACCAAAGATTGTAGAGAGGGCTGTTGATAAATAGGGAATGGATTAGCAGGGAACGGATGATGATGGTTGGATTAAACATAAATAAAAGATGACAAGATGCCATTACCTGTTAGTCAACGAAGTTTTGACACATTATTTGAAAAATGAGCAGCAAGGACAACAATTGTCCCCACCAAATTGATACACATCTCAACTTGTACAGTGTCTGTAAATTAGCCCTAGTTAACCCGTTATTGGTGATAACGGTTTAAGTACAACTGACCCGTTATTGGTGATAACGGGTTACGTACAAACCAAGCCTTGATATAGTTCTGGTAATATCGATGTACTTAACCCGTTCTTGGTAATAACGTGTTAAGTTAACTTAATCCGTTCTTCGCAAGAACGGGTTATGTAGAGTGTTATTGCCAGGGGGCTCTCTAAGTTTTCAAATTATACTGCCAAAAATCGAAGTACTTAAACCGTCCTTGGGAATAACGGGATAAGGTAACTTAACCCGTTATCGTGAATAACGGTTTAAGGTGTTGAATAAATTTTGGGTTTTCTAAAAATTTCTCTTCGCTCTTTGCGAGAATTGTCTCCAGAACTGTGCAAGGTGACATTAATATGCCCGTAAATTGTTTATTATTTTTATTAATTTCCATTTATTCTCCCGTAACTAACCACTCTAACTTTGTTACCATAATAAGTTTTGTCAAAGTAAAAAAATTATATTAAACGGTTTTTTGTACGAATCGTTAACTTGTAGTAAATTAACAGGCCGTTCTAAATTCCCACACTAATCAATCCATCAATCCATCTGTCAATCAAATATATCTACTCCCACATGTTAAGGTTTATTGTACTACTACATGTGAACTCGTGC
Organism: Hemerocallis citrina; assembly: GCA_017893485.1. Classification (NCBI taxonomy): domain Eukaryota; kingdom Viridiplantae; phylum Streptophyta; class Magnoliopsida; order Asparagales; family Asphodelaceae; genus Hemerocallis; species Hemerocallis citrina. Next base: position 444,476,952 of record CM030358.1, on the reverse strand, counting down.
CCGCACATAAGATCCGATCCAGTTTTTGTTAGCCATCTATATCAGATCTGGTAGCACTGCGCTCTAATAACACAGGGGGGCTTTTCCGTTAGGAATACCCTCAGCATCACAGTTGATCCAAACCCGTTATTGGTCTTCTCGTATGCGGATGTGGGAATCTACATGTGTTATTTCTTCAATATGGGCCACATGTGGGATCTACATTCGATTTTGTTCTAATATGGGCTACATGTGAGATCTACATGTGGTTTTTCTAATAATAAACTTGTTCTACTATGGAGAAAAGCAGAAGTGACAGTCTGTCAACCGCAAACTAGAATGAGGACCAGCAAGAACCCATAAAATGATTCTTATACTTGCTTCCACAATAAGTGCATCCCTCATGTACCAACGTTAGGAAATCCACATATAGTTTTTACCATACATGGACTACATGTGGGGATTTAGATGTGGTTTTTCACCCACATAGGCTACATGTGTGATGTACATGTGGTTTTTTGCCTGTATAGGATACATGTGGGATTCTACATGTGGTTTTTTCCCATATAGACTACATGTGGGAATCTACATGTTGTCTGTACCGAATAGGCTATGTTGTCATCTAAAACAAGTGACAACCACAAGCCTTTAAAAAATTCACATTAAGTAATCTCATCACATGTACAGATCCAGTTCTTGATGGCCAATTAATCTCATCTGAGGACGAGATGCGGATCACGTGACGCGTCTGGTTAGGCCTATCCATTAGGGATCTCAGCACCATAATTTTGTCTGAGGACCAGCAACAAAATCGCAAAATGATTCTTATCCGGCCTTCCACAATTTAGATACACAATTCTGTCAGCTTTGGTAAGCAGACTCTTTCTCGCTGAAGAGAACTGTAAGATATATGGAACACTAACAGGTTTATCAGTCTTACAAACTGTAAGTTGTAGCAGAGATTTTACCGTTTCATATCTCTCCATTAGGGATACCATCATCATCACAGTTGATCCAAATATGTATTGGTATTTTTTTACATGCATGTGGGGATCTACATATGGCTTGCTCCATGTATAGGCTACATGTGGGGATCTACATGTTTTTTTTTCCCCATGTGGGCTACATGTGGAGATCTAAATATTTTTTTACATGTGTTAAAGCCTACATGTGGCATCTAAATATTTTTTTTTCCACAATCTTTACATATAGGGATGTACATTTGGTTTTTCCCCCAAATAGGCTAAATGTGGGGATGTACGTGTGGTTTTTGCTCCATATAGGCAACGTTTCTTTTGAACATACACCTTAGTGGGAAAAAGCACCAAGCTAAACAAGTAGAACTCAACACCCGCCTACAACATCACATGTACCTCCCTACATGTAGCTTTTCCATAACGGCTACATGTGCGAATCCAAATGTGGATTTTCCCCCATTTATTAAACAGGGGATCTTTTGCACAGACAGTGGAAAACATATTTGTATTGTCATTTCTGGTAAAAGATGGCAGTTTTTGTTAGCCCTCTATATTAAACCTGGAGGCACTGCGCTCAATAATAACACAGAGGGGCTTTTCCATTAGGAATAGTTTCATCATTACAATTGTTCCAAACCCTGACTTGGTCTTTTTGTATGTTGATGTGGGGATCTACATGTGGTGTTTCTCCCATATGGGCTACATGTGGGATCTAAAAATGGTATTTCTGATATTAAACTTGTTCTACTATGAGAAGAAGCAGAAGTGAGAGTCTATCAACGGGAAATTAGAACGAGGACCGACCAGATAACCTAAAATGATTCTTGTCAGTCCTTCCACAATAAATGCATGCCCCATGTACCCACATTATAGAGTCTACAAGTTTTTTTTCCCTCGTATAGTGTACATGTGGGATGTGCTCAATTTTAATAAATTTGTCTGGATTTGAATATCCGTTTGATGTGGTCAATTTTATATTGGTTAGTTACGTGGCTAGCCAAGAAATTAAAAAAATAAATATAAACAGGGAAAAAACAAATACATATGACTGTCTATTTTGTAGAGTTCAGAAGGAAATGTAAAGAGTGGAGAGGCGTATGTGATTAATGATAGAACTTAAATATCTATGAACCCTTTACTGGAAACGTATTACCTATCATCTCTCACCTACAAATATTAACCAATTTAATGAATAATTTCTCATAAATTGTTTTCATTAAGTTAACTAAAAGTTATATTTACAAACTTTTCTACACATTTTTTTTAGAAGCGAGTAAATAATTATGAGTACTACCGGCTTAGGTACACTTAACCCGTTATTGACGATAACGGGTTACAAATACCAATAATCCTATCTTAACCTAACCCTAACCCTAACCCGACACTAACCCTAACCTAACCCAACCCTAACCCTCAGTTCCAACAGAACTCGTAAATTTTTTTTTTACTTTCACAAAACTTATCATGTTACAAATTTAGAGTGGTTAGTTGCGGGCGAATAATGGGAAAATTATAAAAATAATAAACAATTTATGGGCATATTAATGTCACTTTGCACAGTTCTGGAGACAGTTCTCGCAAAGAGTTAAGAGAAATTTGTAGAAGTGGTTAGTTGCTGCCAATATCTCTCTACCTAAGCCGTTGTCGTCAAGAACGGATTAAGTTAACCTAACCCGTTGTTGGCCGTGACGGGTTAATAAGATCCATATTAGCAGCACTTTGGTCTGTATGAATTATATTGCTGCCAATCTCTCTCTACTTAAGCCGTTGTCGCCAAGAACGGGTTACGTTAACCTAACCCGTTGTTGGCAACGACGGGTTAGGATGACCCATATTGGCAGCACTTTCGCCTGTATGAATTATATTGCTGCCAATATCTTTCTACTTAAGCCGTTGTCGTCAAGAACGGGTTAAGTTAACCTAACCCGTTGTTGGAAGTGACGGGTTAGGAAGACCCATATTGGCAGCACTTGTTTCATGTACTACTTGAGTAGTTTTCCAAAGGACTGACAATATCTCTCCACTTAACCCGTCCTTGCTGATAACGGATTAAGTAGAGAGATATTGGCAGCAATATAATTAATAAAATGTGGTTCACAAAATAACAAATGAAAGCACATCAAAGTAAATAAGACAACAGATATATTCAAAAGAAACTTGAAGGCGTACAAAAGTCCAATAACGACCAACTACTTAATTACTTGAACTGAATTCAATATTCACAAAATCCAAGAATTTACAACAAAATTATACATATAAGACTGCACATGGCCAAAAGACAATTATTCACAAATGAAGCCGTTCTCGAATTTGGCTTGCATCCGGCGCCCCAAAATTCACCTACAACAGTTTATCAACGTAGAAACAAACAATACGTTAGTTACTGCAGTGACAAAAACACCAACCAAAAGATACGCTATTACAGAGTATTACAGATTACCGTCTACGGCCAGTCCGCTTGCGACCGCTTGGTGTGAATTGATTGGGAGGTTGCCTGGTCCTTTTAGGATTTCGCCGTGCGCGATGTGTTTGGGGAGAATCAGAATCATCCGACGACTGTTCCTCATCAGTACCCTGTTGACGACCAGGGATTATAATTCCCCTACTAACAACTTGTTTTCACCTTAAGGGTGTTGGTGGCACGTTGGCGCTCAAATAGGCCTCAACCTGTGGACCTTCACCCGCGTCCTCCAGAGTACGACGGCACGGGGCTAACATCTCCCGGATTACCGTCTTGAAGCTCTCGGGTATTCTAGTCTTCAGGTGGCGGGCAGCTGTTCGAACAACCTCCCATGCGTTGTCAATCTACAGTTGGTGAAAAATTCCAATTTAAACATCATTCAAAATTAGTGTACATCAATTGAACACAGTACAAATATACAAACTATATGAAATTGGACTGACCGCTTTTCGATGTGCCTCAGCCCTCGGTTGGTACATCGGCTGGGAGAAGGAATATGCTGGAGGTGGTTCTACCTGGGCTTCGGGAATCGGAAGTTGCACCCCAGCTGGTACGGCGGCCGTTGGAGAAACGAACAACCGGGTTATTCGCTTGTACCACATCATGTATGCCTGCTGGAGGGACCCATCGTATGGTCTCGCGACAAACATCAAATTCAGTGTCATTTGATGTCGCATGGTGTTCCAGTTGGCTACATGGTAACGATGAAAATCAGCCCAATCGAAGTTGGGCACCCGTCCCGTTCCCCTAACCTCGTGCAACTTTTTATCGTACGACCTGACATCGGGAATCTTCTGTTGATATCCGAATTGCCGCAAGACCCGGTCAGGATACTGGAACTCCACAACCGAAAAGTTCACAAGAGGTGCTGCCGTCAACCAAAGGGATCTGTCTAGGCAGACTGGAGGAACGCGTTGCAACCTATCGGCCGAGTACGGTTCCCATGTGATGAACTCGTCCCGCATGTTGTCCAACTCATCTCTGTAGTAGGTCAGCGAATGGCGTGGGTTATCGGTCCACGTGTGTCGGCCGGCCCAATATGCTCCTACAGGAGGTAACAACTCTGCTGCCCCTGGGTCGGCCAAAAATTCCGGTATAGGCTTAGTAATACGGGGACGTCCGATGTGGATGCGTTCCCAACTCCATATCTGCATCAGCACCATTGGGCCACCCATCTGTGCGCCACCTAAAGAACATATGCACAAACTCCTGTATAGTAGCGCCAGTGCCGCACTCCCCCAACTATAGCGACCCGCATACTGGAAATCCTCCAACAACCGTAGGTACATCAACGGCACGGTTGATCCGGATGAGTTCGGGAAGATAAGTCCCCCTATCAAACTAAAAATGTATGCACGTGCATAGCACACTAGGTCAGCCTCACCCGACTCGGGGTTCAAATATCCCTCCTCGAACTGGTATTTTAACCAGGTGATGTAAAGTGATTTACCCTCGAAAGCGTCATCCATCACTTCTTCCTCCGCTTTTTGTTTCGCAGCTTCTATTTGTTCATTCAATACATCTTCATCAGAATCTGCGGGGGCATTTTCGCGGATATTTTTTTCGGCCTTCTCTTGCATTTCAAGAACTACCAACTGCAAGTCGATACCGAGTAAGTCCCGAACGACTTCAACTCGATCGAAGTCCATGTTTCCCGTCACGGCAACCCCATCGATTGGTAGTCCTGTTATCATTGCCACATCCTGCAGGGTCACAGTCATCTCACCCACAGGCAGGTGGAATGTGTGGGTCTCCGGCCTCCATCGCTCGACTAGAGCTGTGAGGAGTGGCCGATCTAGCTTCACAGAGTGAATGAATCTTGCTCCGTAGAAACCGGCCTCTACCACATACGGCGTGATACGTTCATCCCAAGGAAGAACTGTGTGCTTCCGAAAATTTAGTTTTCTATCGGACCCATTCCACACGGCTTCCGATCGGTGTTTGGGTTGCAGGGTGAGTACGCTTGTGTCCACGGGTCCGGGTGATGTAACCGAGGACGACGGACCTGCCTCAGCCGATGTGGATTGACGGCCACCAACCTACACGAATAAATATAACAAATGTTATTATTGAGATAATGTTACATGTTTGTATTTAAAACCAATAATAGTAATCGATCTTACCTCAGTAGTTGGTGCGCCACTGGTGTTCCCGGACTCGATTCTTGGTTGCCTTGTTCTAGCCATTTAGCTACCCGTCTGTAAAAAATTAAAAAGTTGTTAATAAAGATGACAACAAAACAAACATACCGAGATTATACTGAAAAACGCATGAATGAAAACAAAAAAATCTATAAAACTTTACGACTATGTCGGATTCACGTAGGGCAAGCGACCCCAACTTGTACAAGTGAGTTTCGACTCATGGTTTGCGAGATACGGCCGTATACCGCTTAATTAGGTTGTTTTCCAACCTCCAACCGATACGCGGCCGTATCTCTCGAACCGTGAGTCGAAATTCACTTCTACAACTTCGGGTCAGTTCTCATAGGTAACACCAATCAACTCGCCAAATTTCGTATTTTTTGGAGGTGGTTCGAATTGTTTTCTAATCGGCCCGTTTTTAAAAAATTCTATGTCAAAAACTTCTCACTTGAGCAATTGACGCAATACCGCGCAAACGGCATCCGAATATTTTAAAACTTTCCGACCAGGTCCAATTCACGTAGGGGAAGCCACCCGAACTTGTAGAAGCGAGTTTCGAGTCACGGTTCGCGAGATACGGCCATCTACCGCTTTACTCGGTTTTTTTCCAAGCATAAGCGATACGCGGCCGTATCTCACGAACCGTGAGTCGAAACTCACTTCTACAAGTTGGTTTGGCTTCGCGTAGGTGATACCAACCAAATCGCAAAGTTTCGTATTTTTGGAAGATCGTTTGGAGGGTTTTCTAATCTACCCGCACTTAGAAAATTCTAAGGCTCAAACTTGTAATGCGAGGAAGTTGAGAAAACCGCCCAAATGCCATCCGAAAATTATAAAACTTTCCGACTTGGTCGAATTCACGTAGGGCAAGCCACCCGAACTTGTAGAGGCGAGTTTCGACTCACGGTTTGCGAGATACGGCCGTCTACCGCTTTATTTGTTTTTTTTCGAACCAAAACCGATACGCGCCCGTATCTCTCGGACCGTGGGTCGAAATTCACTCTACAACTTCGGGTCACTTCTCGTACGTGACACCAACCAAATCGCAAAGTTTCGTATTTTTTGGAGGTCGTTTGGAGGGTTTTCTAACCTACCCGCACTTAGAAAATTCTAATTATAAAACTTATAATGGGAGGAAATAGAGCAATACCGCGCAAACGGCACCCGAAAATTTTAAAACTTTCCCAATTGGTCGGATTCACGTAGGGCAAGCAACCCGAACTTGTAGAAGCGAGTTTCGACTCACGGTTTGCGAGATACGACCGTATACCGCTTTATAATAGTTTTTTTCAACCGGAAGCGATACGCGACCGTATCTCTCGAACCGTGAGTCGAAACTCACTTCTACAAGTTGGTTTGGCTTCTCCTAGGTGACACCAACCAAATCGCAAAGTTTCATATTTTTTGGAGGCCGTTTGAAGGATTTTCTAATCTACCCGCACTTAGAAAATTCTAAGGCTCAAACTTGTAATGCGAGGAAATTGATAAAACCGCCCAAATGGCATCCGAAAATTATAAAACTTTCCGACTTGGTCGGATTCACGGAGGGCAAGCCACCCGAACTTGTAGAAGCGAGTTTCGACTCACGGTTTGCGAGATACGGCCGTCTACCGCTTTACTCGGTTTTTTCCCAACCGTAACCGGTACGCGGCCGTATCTCTCGAACCGTGAGTCGAAACTCACTTCTACAAGTTGGTTTGGCTTATCGTAGGTGACACCAACCAACTCGCACGGTTTCGTATTTTTTGGAGGTCGTTTGAAGGGTTTTCTAATCTAATCTAACCGCACTTACAAAATTCTAATACGAAAAACTATCGTGCGAAGAAGTTGAGAAAACCGCGCAAACGGCCTCCAAAAACCCTCGAAACTTTCCCACTTGGTAGGATTCACGTAGGCGAAGCCACCCGAACTTGTAGAAGCGAGTTTCGAGTCACGGTTTGCGATATACGGCCGTGCACCGCTATACTTGGTTTTTTCCAACCGAAAGCGATACGCGGCCGTATCTCTCGAACCGTGAGTCGAAACTCGTTTCTACAAGTTGGTGTGGCTTGTACTACGTGAGACGAACCTACTCGGAAAGTTTCGTATTTTTTTACGGTCATTCGCAGGGTTTTCAACCATAACCGCACTGAAAATTCTAACTAATTTCGTATATACAATTCTAATTCTACAAGATACTAATGCAAGAAACATAATTCGGCAATTGAATATACTTGAGGTCAACCCGATTCTACATCTATAATCTACTAACACATTTTAATTTTTTTTCCAATTTCTAAATAAATCACTACACACAAATTCAACCAAAAAAATACAAATGTAGATTATTGGGTTCAAGAAATAGTGTATACCTTACGGAATAGGTCGAAATCAAGCCAAGCAATCGGTTTTCGAAGAGAACTAGGGTTCCGATTTCGTATCTAGGGTTCCGAAGAGGGGAAGAGAAGCTAGGGTTTCGAACGTCGGAGTTAGGGGGGTTCAATCTTCGGAGTTGGGAGAGAAGATGGAGTTCTAGGGTTTCGATCGTCGGAGCTAGGTTTTTTTAGGGTTTTTTTCTTTTTTCCGTCGTTTGGGTCTGGGTTCGTCGAAGAAAGAAGAAGAGAGCGGAAGAAAGAAGACGAACTGTATGTCGACGAAAATGAAAAATATAGCCTTAACCCGTTATTCCGAAGAACGGGTTAAGGCCAACTTTTTTTATTAAATTTTGCTTTAACCCGTCGTTGGCAAGAACGGGTTAAGGCAAGATTTTATGAAAAAAAATCTGAACCGTTGGATCTTCGATCCAACGGTCCAGATCGAAGTTCGCACGGGTCCGTGCGAACCGACCCGTTCCGGCCCGTTTGCAACCGAACAACGCCCATATATATATATATATATATATATATATATATATATATATATATATATATATATATATATATATATATATATATATATATATATATATATATATATGAGGCTTCTTCCATTATATATATATATATGAGGCTTCTTCCATTGCAAACGCTACTGTAGCAGTTGCGAACGTGCGAATCACTTAACCCGTCATCCACAATGACGGGTTAAGGCAAAACACATAACCCGTCATTGGTGATGACGGGTTATGTGTTTTTCCTTAACCCGTCATTGTGGATGACGGGTTAAGTGGTTCGCACGAGTTCGCACGACATTTCCGTTTGCAATGGAAGATAGCCCTATATATATATATATATATATATATATATATATATATATATATATATATATATATATATATATATATATATATACATATGAAACTTGCGCATGCACAACACGTGAAAATCAACATTTTTATTAAAATGAAAGTTTAGGGTATTACACACAGCATCAGCTTGTGCACGACACGACATCAACATCTCGTGTGCAAGGTCCTTAACCGCATCCACGACGTTGCTCCTCAACACATCAGCACATTTTTTACCCATAGTCCATGTCTAGCTCATCTACAAAATATGAGAAGTTGAAATATTAAATACAATGAATGTATATGTAAACCAAAACACAAAAAAACTTTAAGAAATACAACAAAATTTTAAAACTTACAATTGTACGAATAGCAGATGCCTTCGGTTGGAACATAGGCAAATTCATCAAATGTTGATCTGCTGGTTCGGCTGTTGGTCGACGAATCGAAACTACCACACTTGCAGGAGTCTGCACTGTCGATATATAGCGCCTCGTCATCCTCCCGTACCAGCCCATGTAATTTACATGCACCGTTCGATCAAACAGAGGAATATCACCAATGATTTCGTCGAACCGGTGCTGATTCCATCTCTCAACATATGTAGAAAAGCTTGCGGCCCAATTATGTCCGGGTGTCGACCCATTCCAGTTATAGAATGCAAATCGGCATTGAACAGTTTGACAACATGAATCATTTGATGTAGATCAAACTGACGTAGCACTCTATTCACATAGTAGAACTCAACTGTGCCGAAGTTGATTAGTGGTGCTTTAGTCAACCACATACCGCACCTGTACAAGCAAGTAGGCAGTAGTCGAGCAACACGCGCCTCCGTGTAGGGCATCCACACCTCGCAATCATCTGCCAACCTATCCAACTCATCACGGAAGTACGTCAGACATCTGTTGGGGTTAGCCGTCCAAGTGAGATTGCCAGACCAGTACACACCGAATGGAGGTAACATGTACTGGTCCTCAGGGAGATGGACCCAGTTGGGTGATTGCCTCCGCACTACGAGCCGACCCACGTGAATACGCTCCCAACTATAGACTTGTAGCAAGATCATTAGTCCATTCATCTGCACCGAACCAAGAATGCACAAATAAAAACTCCTGTAGAGAGACGATAACGCGGAACTATCCCAACTGTACTGTCCAACTCGTCCCAGATCGACAATCAATAGGAGGTACATCAAAGAGACATAATGTCCAGTCGAATTTGGGAACATCACGCCTCCAAACAGTGTAAGGATGTAGGCCCTGCAGTAGCACTCAACCTGCTCATCAGTGGAATCTTCATTCAACCGGTTCTTGAATGTGTCCTTCAACCACTTCAACCGAATAAATTTTCCATTAACTGCTCCGGTTTCCACTTCGACACTGAGGTACTGTTCTACTAAATATACCGGGTCGAAGTCCATTGTACCGGTCACTGTCTGCCCATCAACTGGAAGACCGGTGAGTAAAGAGACGTCCTGAAGTGTCACTGTCATTTCCCCAACTAACAAGTGAAGATGTGTGTTTCAGGCCGCCATCTTTCAAGCAGTGCGGTAAGAAGAGGCCGATCACACTTGATGGAGCTCATTAGTGCAATACCATATAATCCACAGCCCCTTATGATCTCGTGAATCCGTGGGTGCATAGGTAGTGTATGACCCTCCTAAATGTACATTCCTTCGATTCACCTTCCTACACATCCTTCGAACGGTGATGCGACTGGAGAGTAAGGAGTGTAAGGTCGAGGGGACCTGGACCTCCTAGAGAAATATAAGATGATGAAGGGGCTGAAGAAGGACCCGCCACATTTGGATTAGTTGGGACCTATACAACAATAACATTTACATCAAAAGACCGATATAACATTTTATTGTATAATAATAAAACTAATCAAATATAAACAATTATATGCTTGCATTAGTACACTCGGTACCACGACGACGACCACCACATCCACCGCGATGAGGTGGGCCAAAAGAAGTACGTGGTCCATTGCCGCGAGGAGGTCTATTACTCGATCCTTCATCCACATTTCCCATCATGCGTGCCATTTATAATAAAATAGAGTATACTACAACTAAAAACAATCGTTATTAACTATATCAAAATATATAACCTACATATATCTACGTCTATCCATTTTTACCCCCAAATTCGACATATATCCAAATTTTATCCCCAATTTTTAACTACATATATCTACATATATATACAACATTAAAAAAGCTAGGGTTTGATAAATATACCGCAAGCTTTATCCCTAAATTCGAAGCACTCCACCTCCACCATAAGCTTCACCCCCAAATTCGAATGACTCCACCGTAATTAACCCCAAATTCGAAGCACCCCTAAATTCGAAGTGGACAATCGAACGAAGATGAGAAATGGAAGAATTTCGTGAGTGATTCGATGAAATTTGGTGGGTTAATGGCTGAAATCAGATCTTGCTTTTCTTGGGTTAGGGTTTCGTGTCGAAGAGGAGAAGGAGATAGAGAAGAAGTGAGATCTGATTAAGAGTTTGGGGGTTAAAAACCCAATCGATACTCGCTTTTTCAAAAAGCGAGTTTGGCTAAATCCTCATCGCTTTTTGAGAAAGTGAATGTGGGTAGGTGTAAAACCAACCTCAGACTCGCTTTCTGAAAAAACGATGAGGATTTAGCCAAACTCTCTTTTTCAGAAAGCGAGTAGGGCATTTTGGGAATTTTAAAAAAAGTAAGGCAGTTTGAGGAAAGCTTTATAAAGTGGGATAGTTTGGGAAAAAATTCATCTAGTAAGATGGGCCGAATTATTTGTAAAATTGAAATATATAATATTGTATTTGATATAAACGTTTTTTGTCGTAAGTGAAATGCCTTAGTTTAGTAAATAGTGAAAACAACAATACATTGTGAGAACACCGTGAAATTAAGGATGAATTGTCGAATTTTTGAAACTTTTCGCTTATATACTATACATTTTCATCAAAAGTGTTAACAAACCTAACAACTTTCTCGTGCATTGTTGTAAACCTCTAACTTGTGTTCATCAAAAGCGTTACATACATGGCATTTCCCTCTCTACAAAACATATAGTACCATTTTAATCCTTCCACCGATGCTTAATAAACATTCATTATAGCTTATTATGTAACTTTCTACAATTGTCATTGGACTCTTAGGAGACCCCCGTCGCCTTGCAGACATATATTGCTCAATCTGGGGTTATGTACACTCAAGGTCCTGACCGAAGAGCCTGGGAACTATAAACAAATGGGTCGTTCTCTGTACATTCACATTACAACTACATTGCTCAGTCTGGGGTTATGTACATTCAAGGTCTTGACTGAAGATCCTGGGAACTAAAAACAAATGGGTCGTTCTTTGTACGTTCACATTACAATTACATCCACTTGTAGAGGTTGTATCCCGAAATGGTCGTCAGCACTTCGGATGGCCAAGGCTCCATTAAAGGTTCGAGTCTTCCTATGGTTAGTGTTGGATGATGCAATCCTGACGCGGAGAAATATGGCTAAAAGGCACTTGATTCTCCTACCGTTTGCGGTTTTTGCACATTTCACACGGAGACGAGAAAACCGCATCTTCTTAGATTGTCATAGAAGCAAAGTTGTGATGGTAGAAGTCCTAAGAGCCCTCGGTACTTCTAACTATCCACTATTATATGAAGATCTGTAGATTGGTCCTCGTTTTGCTATCGCGAAAAAGAAAATGCGAGAAGCATGGTATATCTCCGTCACTGCAATGACCTGAGTTATTTGGTTTGACATAAACAACTTTCATTTTTGTGGCACTCGTCATAATATTTATGATAATCTAACTCTTATTATGCATTTGATTTTTTTTTGTTGCTACAGCTGGAGTGACGGGACATAAGAAAATGATCGTCAGGGTCTTCCAAGTGGACGAGTATGATGACGAGGAGGTTGTGATTGGTCCTACTATGGATTGAGGGGCACGACATACACTGCTTCCTCACCCTCCACGATTATGTTGGAGGGACCCCCTCTGTTTTTATGTTGTCTTCTATGCACTCATTATGTTATCTTTCCATTGACTAGTTGTTCTACCGTCCTATGATAGGTGGAGGTCTTATGTTTTATTTTTGTTTCATAGTTTTTGTATTTTCCCTGTATTTCATGTTTGTTTGTTAACTTCTTGTTAATAAAATTGGGTGGCTATAGTCCGCCATTTCCTTTAACGCGCACCCCCCCCCCCTCCCCCCCCCCGCACAATTACAGCTACTGCTTACAGAGTTAAAGTAGTCAACACCCGCATTCCATAATCATCCAAAGGAACACCATTTAACTCCAAACTCTTGCCTCAAAGAAAAAAAAAAAAAACACTCACAACCCTCTCACTCCATCTCACTAGTATATGTCGCACTTTGAAAAAAATAAAGTCATCAAATTAAATAAATATATATTGAGTAAGAAAAAAAGTTTATTTTTGAATGTTTTGATTTGGGCTACACGTGCGGTGCACTTTTATATTTGTTGGATATAGTTTGGACGTGTATTATACATGTTTATATAGTTACAAAGTTAGGGTTTGTAATTTACAAACCCCAACTCTTCCATTAAAATAGCAAAGATTCATGAACAGCTTATGGATAATGAAAATCATTCGCTGGGCTTTTGTCGCGTATCCGTATTCCGTATTCTTTTTGGGAAGCGGGGCGTGACAGGGTTTTTAGTGGTATCAGAGCCCAGATTTGGCTAATGTATTAGTTTGCCTGATATATTATACAGGCTTGACTCGATCTGGAATCTGCTCATCATTTCACCAACCATGCATGCATAAATGAATCACTATCAACTTGATCTGGATACTAGTCTTATTCCTTTATTTTTGATCCCTTCTTATTCGATTCATTGATTCTTTGTTTCTTCCGTCTCTTTTAGTCGTTCTTATTTGTTGGTTCCTTATTGGGTATAGTTTCGTTCTTTCCGCACCCATATTTCTTTGATTCTTTGATTCATCTTTTTTTGTTGATTCATTTCGAGTATCATGCTAGTTATTCATTTCCAGCCATATTTTCTTCAAATTCTGTTTGTGCCCCCTCGTTCCTCTTCTTTCATATTGAATTTTTTGATTCTTATTTTTTCTTTCGTCTCTTATAGTCGTCTTCCTTTGTTGACTCTATAAAAATCCATTATTCTCCTGCCTATATTTTCTTTATATATATAATATTTTGTATATTTCAATTATTATTTGTTATATTTTAGATCTTCTATAAAATTGTTTTCTAAAAATTTTATTATTTCGAATAACTGTGTATTTTAATATTACTAATTTCTACTTCATACTTAAATAAAAAAAGGGGAAAATAAAAATCCATTATTCTCCTGCCTATATTTTCTTTATATATATAATATTTTGTATATTTCAATTATTATTTGTTATATTTTAGATCTTCTATAAAATTGTTTTCTAAAAATTTTATTATTTCGAATAACTGTGTATTTTAATATTACTAATTTCTACTTCATACTTAAATAAGAAAAGGGGAAAAAAATCACAAGGCGGGAAAATTAAACAAAAACTCCCATTCCCATAAATTTTGGCGGTAACCCCCCGCTCCACAACACCCCAAACCCTCGTCACGTGCAGTCACGTATAAATATTAAAAACCCAAACTCCTCACATATAAATATTAAAATACCCCGATTTTATTTTTCGTCGCTCACTCTCTTTCTCTTCCTTTCTTTTCCCCCAAATTCCGAAACCCTAATTAATGGCGAAACCCTCGATTTCGGAAGACTTCTCGTCGGAGGAACCGTCGAACAACGGATCGGCGTCGTCGACGGAGGAGGAAGAAGAGGAGGAAGTGAACGGTCAGGAGGAGGTGGTGGCGGAGGAGGACCAGGAGGAGCTGGAGGCGGTGGCGCGGACGGCGGCGGAGGATGAAGAGGAGGAGACGACGGAGGACGATGCGGCGGTGGGGGGCTTAGCGAAGGCCGAGGAGGAGGAGGAGGAGGAGGAGGTAATGGTTTATTTTTTTGATGAGTTTTTAGGGTTTTGGTTTGGTGTAGATTGGGGGATTGGTGTGGGGATGTCGGTAGATCTGGAAAGATTGGATTTTCATGGGTGGGGTTGAAACCGTGACTGCAAAATGGTGCTTTTTTAGGGTTTGGTGTTGTTAGAGGAGCAATGGGGAGAGAGGTGATGGAAGTGGAGGAGGGTTGGGGGGAGAGTGAGTAGAAGAACAATGTGGAGGAGGAAGAGGTGGTGGAAGTAGGCGAGGTGGAGGTTGTTGATCGGATATAATGGAATGAGAATGAAGGAGAGGATGAGGTAGGCAGTTGATAGAGGGTGATGGTTGTTGGATGAAGGAAGAGGATAATGAGGAAGGGGGATGTTGGTTAGATTGAGGGATTGTTGGTTAGATTGAGGGAGATGAAGGGGTAGTGATAGAAATTTGTTAGTTTCAATGGTTGTATATGGAGGATTGGGGTGATTTTGGTTGGATGAATGAGGCATTTTAGCATTTTAGGATTATGTTTGGGTTCAAATCAGAGGTGGATAGGTTTGGAGTTGTACTTTTGATATATATAAAGTGCAAATTTAGTAGGCATATGATGCCGTGCAAGTTCCGAGAACCATATAGGATAATATTGTAACTATGTATGTAATAAATTTGGGCGATTTCATTAGCAAATATATAGAGTTGATGGTTGGAATTTTTTCGTTCTTTTTTTTAAATATATGAAGCAATGATAACAATGCTTGTGAGGAAGTTTTGGATATTTGATTTTGCTAACTGTTTTTTTTTGTGCAGGTGGAAGGCCCTTCTAATAATGATATCGGAAAGCGGGAAAGGTCCAGGCTTAAACAAATGGAGAAGCTGAAGAAAAAGAAGATTCAGGATATATTGGATGCACAAAATGCTGCCATTGATGCTGACATGGTTCGTGACATTAAAATGCATCTTTCATAATTCCAGCTTTGCTTGCATTTTGCATGCTTTTGTTTCTTGCTTAACTATTTATATTCACTGACAACCTGCAAGTGAATTAAGAAACTAATGCATTTGCAGAACAATAAAGGAAAAGGGAGGTTGAAGTACCTGCTTCAACAGACTGAAATATTTGCTCATTTTGCAAAAGGAAATCAGTCTGCTGCAGAAAAGAAGCCAAAAGGAAGGTAATATAACAAGATGTTTAAGCTTCAGTTTGGTTCATTCAAATTTATGAAGTGAAGTGATTAACTGTAGGTGTTTACTTTTCATCTCAGAGAAGTTTTGAAATTTCACCCTTTCAACCCCCCTTGAAGATATCTACAAAACTCCCTATTATTTCCAGAATAGCAAGTTTCCAAATCGCCAACTGCACTACACAGCCTCCCCACACAAAACTGACATTGAGTTTTCAGGCATGAAGACTAGTCTTTTATGATGTGGGACTAAACACCACAGATGCCTAATATCAGAAAGAAATTAATTGGCTCAGCTGCTAGAATAGGCCCAGAACAAAGACGGCCCGGCCTAACTTAGTCCACTCACTACCTAAGACAAAATGAATGGAAGCCCACAATCCCCCAAATGCACGTGCCTGCAATGTATTTACTTAGCTAATTACTTATATATCCTTATCATACATACTAATACATTACCTATTACTTAACATTATTTTTTTCTAGAATACGTAGCATATCGTGAAAACTTATTTAAGAACAGTTTTTTTTTTAAAAAAGAAGAAGAAGAAGAAAGAAGCAAATTCGCAACAAGATGGAGGATGATTTCTTTCAAACTATTTGATGGTTTACATCAAGAGAGAAATTGCAGAAACGTTTGGTCTAGATTCAACAATTGTTAAAGAATTTGCTTCCAAAAAGGAACGTAGATCACAGTTCTTCTAAGATCCACCTTTTTTTTTTCTTTTTCTTTTTAAGTTTTTATATATATTCTACACTTGTTAATGTTTGATATAAAAACATAATTTTTCGAACTTTAAATATATGGATGATCAATGCAAAATAATATCTTTTTTTGGGGGGGGGGGGGGGCAATACAACAATTTATGAATTTGTTGTCAGCTACGCCCCCCGCCAAAAGTTTATGGCTTCGTTCTTGTATATCCATAATATGAATCTGTGAAGAAATTCAGATTGTATTTTTACCTGTAGGCTCATGTTGTAATGAATGTTATCGTAGGTTCTGAAACTGATGATTAGGATGCCATTTAAAATTTAAAAGAATTTATATATGTTTTGGTAGAAATGGTTAAATTTTGTGTAGACCATTCGACTGCGTGTTAGTGCGCAATATTGCAAGTAATTTGTTTGAGTTTTCCTTCAGGGGACGCCATGCATCCAAAATAACTGAGGAAGAAGAAGATGAAGAATACCTCAAGGAGGAAGAAGATGGCTTAGTAGGTGGTAGTGGGACTCGTCTTTTGGTACAACCATCTTGTAAGTATTCCACTACAGTGCTATAGTTGATAAGTTCATTTGTTTTGCATATGTAGCAATGAGACTTTGAAATTTTTTTCATAGTTCAACTTTGAGGATTGCAATATGAAGACTGCTTATTCGGGTTAAGACACTACATCTGTTAACAAGTACACTTGTTGTCTAATTTCTTACAATCTTACTATTGCTTTCATAAAACAAAATGATAAAGCTATGATTGATATTGCATTTGAAGGGCTCATAAGCACTTTGTTGAACTCTGAAAACAACTTTATACTTACAATAGCTAATTAGTAAGCTGAAATAATATGATGGTCCCACAATAGTTTCCTGTTCTCTGGCTTAAGTAATAAAATGCTAACATAAAAGTATTGTTATTCTAAGCAGTTAAATTTGGAATTAATCGGGTAATCGGTCTCGGTCCTATTAGTTCCCAAGGCAATTAATCAGATAAATCACCTTTTAATCGGTGATTAATCAGTAATCGGATCTAGACCAATTAGGTCCGAAATCCGGTTTTAACTCCTTGGTACATTACTGAAATCTTTTGAACACTAAAAATATTGGATTATGGTACATTCCGTACAGTATGGTTTATGCGTGTTCAGTATTTACAGCACATAAACTTCTTTTATAATTGCAACTATTTATGTCCCTTAATGCATTCTACACTGAGAACTGTTAAGTTTAATCAGCTGATCGGATGGTTGCTATGATTAAAAACAATTGAGTAATTCAGATAATGTTTTCTTGACTTTACTACCATCACGTTTGCAGGTATACAAGGAAAGATGAGGGACTATCAACTTGCTGGTTTAAATTGGTTAATACGGTTGTATGAAAATGGCATCAATGGGATTCTTGCTGATGAGATGGTATGCTTCAAACCTGCTTAATTTTTCCTTTTTTTTGGCCAAATGCTTTCTCAGAGTAATTGCTTAGGGTTATTGGTGTTGGTCATGGTCACTTGTTAATGATCGCTGATCTGTGTGATAATAAGTTTCAAGGACTGTTTGTATTGTGGACTACAATTTTTCTTCACTTTTTTGTTTTTGTGCAGGGTCTTGGTAAAACATTGCAAACAATTTCTCTTATGGGATATCTGCATGAAGCTCGAGGAATTACTGGGCCTCATATGGTTGTTGCACCAAAATCCACTCTTGGAAACTGGATGAATGAAATCCGTCGTTTCTGTCCAATTTTACGCGCTGTAAAGTTTCTAGGGAACCCTGAAGAAAGGGTAAATCAATATTTTGTCTTGAAGTTCATGTTCTTCTGTCTTTTTTTTGTTAGGTGGAAATGTTGCTAACTTTCTGTTTGTTCTTTGCTTTTTTGCAGCAACATATAAGGGAAAACTTATTAGTCCCTGGGAAGTTTGATGTTTGCGTGACTAGTTTTGAGATGGCCATAAAGGAGAAAAATGCTCTAAGGCGCTTTAGTTGGAGATATATAATTATTGACGAGGCTCATCGGATAAAGAATGAGAATTCCCTTCTCTCCAAAACAATGAGACTCTACAGTACCAATTACCGCTTACTGATTACGGGTACTCCATTGCAGGTATGTCTGTAATTACTACCGTAGTCATATAGTGTCTAAGATCCTTTCTGTGGTTGTCAGTTTTTCCAGTTGAAACAAACATAGCTATTTCCAATGGCACAAGAAAACATGGGTGGTTCTCGTCATCAATTTGGGACAATCTCTCTTATTCTCTCTTATGGCCCATGGTCTTTGTGACTAGGTCACTCTGAGCAACGGGCTTGCACATTTATGGCTTCTTTCGTTTGAACAATTCAGCCAATAGTTAAAGGGTTTTTTCCACACAGGTTCCGAACAAATATTGATATTCCACATTAGTTCTTACATACCACTATTTCCATATTAGTCACAAACAATGTGGGGGGCACTCCAAACGAGCTCTAGTTATCTCCTTGTTAAATGAAGGAGAATATTTTGTCAACTCTAACTAGAATAGAATATTTTGTCAACTCTAACTAGAATATACCATGTGTAAATTGCACATACTTTACCAAAAGATGTCACAAATTTAACTAACTTATGTTAAAAGGTTCATTAGAACATCATTAACATTCAATAGACATGTTATACACCACAAACTAAAGTCATGCATTCTAGCACGTGTTTAATACATATAAAAATAATTTTATAAACCGTGTTTGCTTAAAAATGTAATTCTAACGCATCACATATAGTCAGAACCCATTTAAAAAGGTCCAAACTACAGCTGAAATCTCATACGATCCATAAGATTAAATGCCTTATTTACCAAAACCACACCATAATTGACATTGTTTTAAATCTCGGATTTCGGACTCGTCTCGGCAAGGAGTGTTTCGTCTTGGCTCGTAGATATCGGAGGAGATCTCGGAAAAATGTGATCATATTGGATGTTCATTTTCTATACTCAATAAATATTTTTTTTGTTACTAAATAAAATATTATATGTCCTACATGTTATTTATCATATAAAATGTTGTATAATATAACTAATGATATGAATCAATTACAGTAAATCTTCACATAATTTAACAATAATATAGAAGAGAATGTAATACAAGTATATAACTAAATTGAATTTGCATTGATTAGGAAAAATATATTAGTTAATAAACTTACTTGACTTTGCATATATGCAAACAATAGCGATACGAGATCCTCATATTATTTTAGCTTACGATCCTTTAGTGAAAGATATATATGCAAAAAGTAAAACAAAATTTTTAATATATTCACAATAATATTTGTCTATTTCGGCTGATATTTCGCCAATTTTGGCAATATTTTAGTCAATATTTCGGTAATTTCGGCTGAAATCTACACATTTTGGTCCAAAACGATGTAGAGTATAAAATATGTGATTTCGTATTGGCAAGCTAACCGAAACGAAATTTCGGTCGAAATTTTGCCCGTATCAGAGGAAATTTAAAACAGTGATAATTGATATATCAAATATAATAGTAAGTAATCAAATCAAATGATGATAGATAAGAGAAAGATTCATATTAGGGTTAGGGTTTGTACTAGTAGTGAAACTGCTATTGAAAGTGGAGATCTTGATGTAGGTGGCGGCTCTTGAAGCCCATAACATCCTTAAATCCGTGATCAAAATGTTTGCACCTTTTTTTTACTTTGTTGTTTTGATTGCTGGGTATTATAGAGTTGAGATAATTTTCATGCTAAACATTACCAAACTTAAGAAAATAAGACATCAAAAAACATATCAGTAGATTTTGTGGCTTTACATCTTTATGACAAACGCCCATAACCGTATGAATGTAAGAAACCCTGTAGATATATGCGAGAAAAACAATAGTTACTCATGCAATCCCCAAAAAACCATCAAGTCCAAATATGAAAAGAGAACACAAACATACATGATACATGTATAGCTTCACATGGAGAATCGGCATTGCAGACCCACATTACTATAATGCTTCAAAACATGATAAACTGTTTTCGGAACATACTTCGTCACCAAGTTCAGAAAAAACTCATCTCTGCTCGTAAAAAGGAAGCAGGGCTTCATTGTGATCACATTGGATGATCCATCGACCGCATCAACTGTAGCTCACAATTCTTGTACCGCTTATTTTGCAACACCTTTTTTATCGCAACCGTCTCTTTCGTTTCTAGACATTTTGCCTAAAAGCAAAGGTAAAGTAATCATGCATTTGCAAAAGAGAACATTTGTACAAAATTGTAAATTGTAGCAACAATTACACCTAAAACACAATGCCAAAGGAGTATGTGCTGGCGATTTGCTCGGCCATGTAGCTAATCGTCTGCATAAAATTTGTGTCAAAACCCCAAAATTATAATGAAATGACATGTTGCGGAAAAAAACTCAATATTAAAACTTTTACCTGTTTTGGTTCACCATTCTTGCTCCTAATTTTGGTGGAGATGATGTGGCTTGGACCATTCTCCTCCGTCACAGAAGCTTCCTGGATTCAATTTCAGACAAAAAAATACAACTTTCATAAACCAATCTAAAGTCGTAGATCTAACTATCCATAATCTACCAAATTTGTAATAGTTTAAACTTCTAACAAAAAAAGGGAAGATATTTCACTTAATGTATTGAGCATGATAAAGATTGATTTGAAAGTGAAGGAGGCAGCATTAGAGGAGAGGAGCATTAGAGGAGAGGAGCGGCAACGTCGGTGGGAGGCAGCATGGGGCGAGATCAGACTGGAGAGAGGGAAGGGAAGGTTGGGGTCGGGATCGGCTTGGAGGGGGGGAGGCGGCGAGCGGCATGTAACGTGAAGGGGAGGAGTTGGCTTGAGTGCAGTGAGCGGAGTGTTGCGTGAGGGTACAACGAGCTACTTAAGGGAGGCGGCCGGTGTGGGTTGGGTAGGTTTTTGATTTTGTAAGTGGGAGAGTTCGTGGGTGAGAGCACTGAGAGGGTTTGAGGTTTTTTATTTCTTTTTTCTTTTTTTATTCTATAAAAGTGTGCGGGTTGCACATGTTAATAGATGAAAATCTCTCATTTTGCTCTCTTGTCTCTATTTCAAAATAGAGGAAGGAGAGATGGGTTAGACACTCTTTCCTATTAGTATAATATATTGATATTCCACTGGGTTAGAGTAAATGTCTATTGTACCCTCAGTTTCTATCTCCCTAATTAATTGTAATGTTTATCCTAATCTTATCCCTAATCATTATTCTTTAACTCTCTCAAACTTGCCCAATGGGCAGCTCCTTCCCTTTCCGGCTGTTCCTATTTCCCGCTGGAGCCTTCCTTGACTCCACCTCCTTCCTCATTTTCTTGTCCTACCAAAAATCCAGTTATATTCTTAGAACATTTTGTCAAACGCTTTGGGAGCAAAAAAAGACAATCTCATATGAGGAAAGACATGACAACAACAGCAATAGCAGCAGCACCTCCATGCCTCAAGGAGGGCAGAAAGGGAAGAGGAGGAAAAGGCAGAAGGGGGAGGCAAAGGCGAAGAGTGGAGGGCGGGAGTGGGTGAGGTAAAGGGGGGAGGGGGAAACGGGAGGTGAGGAGAGCTGCCATTGATGGAGTATGGGGAAGAAAAAGAAGGGACGTCGAGGCATGGTGAGGTGGCTGATCGAGGCGCTGTGGTGAGGTGGCCGCTGGGATTGTGATGGTGGTGATGGTGGGTGGGTGGGAAGGTGATTTTGGGTTAGGGTTAAGGTTAGAAGGAGAAGATGGAGGTAGGTTGGTCCGTTGGCAACCCTGGGTAGGTAGGTTAGAAGGTAGGTTAGAAGGAGAAGACTATTTTGGAGTGTGCTTCATTAGTGACTAATATGGAAATAGTAAACTTTGGGGATCTAATGTGAACATAGATATTTGTATGGAAAAAACCCATAATTTGGTGACGTGGAATATATTTTCCTATTAAGGAAACCTCACTGAAAATTAAGCAAAGTTGCAGTGTCACCTTGCATGATTTACTCGATATATAGTGAACACCAATAGTACAATTCATTTGAAAATTTCTAGAATTCATTTATTAGTTTGGCTTCATGTATTTTGTTTTGGTCTAGTATTGTAAAGTTCACCTAACATACCCTATTTTGGATCCGGTTATGGTTTGCATGTTCATTCGTTCCACACCAAAGAGATCCTTGTTACTTGTAACTATTTTCTGCAACATCTGTTATTAGTTCTGATTCCCATTATTAAATTACTTGAAAGCCTGAACTTCTGATATAACCTGCTTAACCCATTAGGTTGCTTCGCTGTGAGTAGTTACATATTTATCAAAATGTTCCTGCTTCTGCATTCGGTCCCTTTCTCTTGAAAAAAATATTTTTAGTTGTATGAGTCCTCTTTTTTGTCTGTGCAATTGAAATTTCAATAGACACCAAATAATAATAGCATGATGTTTTTAGATTTCTTAAATTTAGTTCTATGCGTGCATTTATCCTTTCGTGCTTTTGGAAATCTTTATAAGTTTGTCATGGAATCAGCAATTGGTTTGTACCCTATTTGAAATTTAAGTTTGTTTCTAAATGAGCAAAACTGTTTCTAACAAAATGCTTGTACCTTTTAGAACAATCTTCATGAATTGTGGTCTCTTCTCAATTTCTTACTCCCCGAGATATTTAGTTCTGCCGAAACATTTGATGAGTGGTTTCAAATTTCTGGAGAGAATGATCAGCAGGAGGTTGTTCAACAACTCCACAAGGTAAATTAAATTATCTTCATTCGTTTTGCATTCATTTTATAACTTGCAGTGACTAAATAGGCGTGCTTTTTTGTTTGTTTTTCGTTTCTTTTCTTTTTTGCTCATCTTGAAGGTGCTTCGCCCTTTTCTTCTGCGAAGGCTTAAATCTGATGTTGAAAAGGGTTTGCCTCCAAAGAAGGAAACTATACTCAAAGTAGGAATGTCACAAATGCAGAAGCATTACTACCGTGCTTTGCTCCAAAAAGATTTGGACGTTGTTAATGCTGGCGGAGAGCGCAAGCGCCTTTTAAACATTGCCATGCAGTTGCGAAAATGTTGTAATCATCCGTATTTGTTCCAAGGTGCTGAACCTGGGCCACCATATACTACAGGGGACCATCTAATCACTAATGCTGGTAGACTCGACAATATACTAGTTGCATTGTGCAATTTTCACATTAGATTTATATGTATTTTGACCACTAAACCTTTATTATGTAGGGAAAATGGTTCTGCTTGATAAATTGTTACCCAAGCTGAAAGACAGGGATTCAAGGGTTCTTATATTTTCACAGGTACTCGTCCAATTGCCATCATTGAGTTATCTTTCTAAATATTAGGGATTCAAGGGTTTGCTTTCAGATAAATTTTAAATTGAAATCAATATTTGCTCAGTTTGATTTTTTTTCTTCTTCTTAATTTTAGAAGATGAGTAATAACTTGTAAGATTCTACAGATGAACATTGTTTGTTTATGCTTGCTAATGGTTGTATTACATGCTGTCGTTTTCAACTTAAGTAAAACAACAATAATGACGAAGCCTTTATTCGAAAATTTTGGGGTTAGCTACAGGAATCCTTCTCCACTCAACTCTATTGAGAGCCACTTCCTTTGTCAAATTTACACCTTTAAATCCTTCTTAATAGCTTCAACGCAGTTTCTTTTGGATCTACTCCTACTCCATTTTACTCCCTAACTTTACCTGGTCTATTTTTCCCTAACTATGTTAACGGTCTTAGTTGTATGTGTCCAGACCACCTCACTCGTTACTCCCGCATTTTATCTTCTAGTGGCACAACATTTCCTCGCTTATATATGCAATCATTTCTTATCGTCCTTCAGTGTGTTTCTATTCATCTACTTCAGCTTCCTTATTTTGGATACACATCTTTTGAACATGTCTTTTAACTGCCCATGCCCAACACTCTGATTCTTAAAGCATAGTTGGTCGTCTTGCTGCCTGGTATTATTTTTCCTTCGATTTCAAAGGTATTGTCTGATTGCATAATGTCCGCAATGCATTTTGTCATTTTAACTACCCGCTTTGATTCTATGCGTAATATCATCTCCATTTACCCATCCTGGTGAATGATCGATCCTAAATGAAGAAGGTGGTTACTCCTTGGTAGTTCTTAGCACTCAATGTGAACTACTTTCTCATCATTTCTCCTAGTATTTCCCAACTTACAGGACATATTCTCTGCTTTAGTCCTAATTCTAAATCCCTTAAATTCTAATATTTCTCTCCATCTCTTATTTTGAAGCTATTCCTTGACTTGTTTCCTGAGTCAAAGCTGTATCATCAGCGAACAACATGCACCACTTGACATCATTTTGAATATGCCTAGTTAGTTCAGCTGTAACTAATTCATCCTAGCTGAGTATTCCTTGTTAAATTATACTACTTGAAATGCAGATGACCAGACTGTTAGATATCTTGGAAGACTACTTGATGTTTCGTGGATATCTGTATTGCCGTATTGATGGGAATACTGGTGGTGAAGATCGAGATGCTTCAATTGAATCCTTTAATCGGCCAGGAAGTGAAAAGTTCATATTCTTACTTTCTACCAGAGCAGGTGGACTGGGGATTAACCTTGCTACGGCTGATGTTGTCATTCTTTATGACAGTGACTGGTTAGTTTTTTCTGCTCTTTTTCCCTTAATGGTTCACACCTCGTATATGATATTTGTTCACCTAATCTTACTGCTATGGTTCTTAGGAATCCACAAGTCGATTTACAAGCGCAGGATCGGGCCCACAGGATTGGCCAAAAGAAAGAAGTTCAAGTGTTCCGTTTTTGCACTGAGGTAGTTTTAGTGAACAGAAAATCATTAATTTTTTACAATTTTGGTTGTGATTTCTCTTTGTACTTAACCGGTGTTTCCCCCTTCAAACTGCAGTACACCATTGAGGAAAAAGTTATTGAAAGAGCATATAAGAAGCTTGCTCTTGATGCTTTGGTTATTCAACAAGGCCGATTGGCAGAGCAAAAAAGTAGGCATGTTATATAAAGATTGTATTTTTAGAATAGTTTATAATGACTCGATGTATGTATCTATTATTTCTTTTGATGCAGCTGTTAACAAAGATGACTTGCTGCAAATGGTGAGGTTTGGTGCTGAAATGGTTTTCAGTTCCAAGGACAGCACGATTACAGATGAGGATATTGATCGAATCATAGCTAAAGGAGAAGAAGCAACAGCAGAACTTGATGCAAAAATGAAGAAGTTTACAGAAGATGCTATCAAATTCAAAATGGACGACAGTATGTTCATCCTCCTTTACTTTTTCTTTTACTTTTTCTTCTTCTACACCATTCAAAAGTTAAACCAAGTTCATATTGTGCTGCTTTTTCCTGCAGATGCTGAATTATATGACTTCGATGACGATAAGGTGAGAAGCGCCTTATGAATATATCCTTTATTGAGTTCTGTATTACTGATTGAGGTTTTCTATTGCATTCATTACCATATTAAGGATGACAACAAGGTTGATTTCAAGAAACTTGTTAGTGACAATTGGATTGAGCCACCAAGGAGGGAGCGCAAACGCAAGTAAGTAGATGCCATTATTGATTGGAAATTACTTTGCTCATTTTCTTGTTATAAGTTGAATTATAATATAATCCTGCTTTTTTTGTATTTAGTTACTCCGAGTCTGACTATTTCAAGCAAGCCCTGCGACAAGGAGCTCAAGCAAAACCAAAGGAGCCACGTATTCCTCGCATGCCACATTTGTATGATCCTATTTTCTGAGTTCTTAGTAATGGACATTCATTTAGTGATACTTCAAGTTGCTTCTTATTATTTGAGTTTTCTGCGAGAAATTTACGTTGAATATATTTGAAACTGTTATCTGAGAAACCTGAACTGATGTGTAACTTTTAAACTATCAGGCATGATTTCCAGTTTTTTAACACCCAGCGGCTGAATGAAATATATGAAAAGGAAGTCCGGTATCTCATGGTGCGTATTAGCTCAAACCTTTTTTCTTTTTAAGGCTACTTTGTATAATTTTCCTTCTAAAACTCATTTCCATAATGTTGTTGTCTAT
This sequence comes from Hemerocallis citrina, assembly GCA_017893485.1. Classification (NCBI taxonomy): domain Eukaryota; kingdom Viridiplantae; phylum Streptophyta; class Magnoliopsida; order Asparagales; family Asphodelaceae; genus Hemerocallis; species Hemerocallis citrina. Next base: position 444,450,290 of record CM030358.1, on the reverse strand, counting down.
GCAGTAGTTTGGTAGGTTGCCAGTTAATATGCTTTCTTTCTTGTTTCTGTTTTGCATATAAAAGATCCCAACTATTATCATAAATTTAAAAGTCGGTAATATTTGATTGCCTAAAACATACACTTTCCAGTTTGGACGATATGAGCCCGACTCATCCTGGGAGGTTCCTAGCCTTGGCGAACATTCTCTTCACACACAGGCAGCATAGAAAATGTTGCTGTGCTGCTGCTGACATGGCAGGTCAATGCACACACATGCTCGACGGTCGTCCGATCAAGACTTCAATCATGATCTTGAATGGGCAGCTGTTGTTTCCCCCGCTCTTCTCCATTATTACAAGGGGTATAATGGACATTTTCCTCCTTCAACAACCTCTTCTCTCTCCTCTCGTTGAAATCCACCCCCGCCTCCCCCAAATCCGAAACCTTAGCTCCCAACAACCACATCCCCCGACATCCCTCTCTTTTCTCCTGCCGTCGAAACCTGAGCTCCACCCATAGCTCCTCCATTTTCTCATCACCTCCACTCCTCGCCGTCGAAACCCGAGCCATCTCCACCATCCTCAAACCCTTACTCCACCCCTAGCTCCATCTTCTCACTTCTCTTTCTTTTTGGGGGAATTTCAAAAAGGATTGAGAGAGAATTGAGAGAGGAGAGAGAAGGGGTAGTTGGTGGAAAATGTCCATTGTACCCCATGTAATAATGAAGAACGGGAGAAACAACAGTCGCTCGACCAAGATAATGATTGGAGTCTTCATCTGATGGCTGTTGAGCGAGTCCGCAGGCGTCCTATATATATATATATATATATATATATATATATATAGAGAGAGAGAGAGAGAGAGAGAGAGAGAGAGAGAGAGAGAGAGAGAGAGAGAGAGAGAGAGAGAGAGAGAGAGAGAGTTCCATTCCGTTGTGCATTACGCCGCTGTGTGCACTTGTGCACTTGGCCTTCCCGCCTTTTCATTTGTCCATCCATTGAAGTGTTACAAAATTGTATGGCTGAAAATTGTTATTTTTTATAGTCACATGATGGATGGGAAGGCCGAGTGCACACGGAGGGGTGGTGCACAATGGAAGTTTCCTATATATATATATAGTCTCGTGTGCACTCGGCCTTCCCGCCTTTGTATTGACGATTCGAACTGTTCACATTGATTTACACATGTAAATTAGTCTAAATTTGTAAAATCAAATTATTCGAAGTTTATTTGCCCATCCATTGAAGTGTTGAAAAATTTCATAACTGAAAATCTTTGTTTTTTAGTCACATGATAAATGGGCAAATGAACTTCAAATGATTTGATTTACATATTTAGACTAATTTAGATGTGTAGATCAATGTGAACGGTTTGGATCGTCAATACGAAAACGGGAAACACGAGTGCACACGGAGGCCTAGTGTACAACGGAAGGGGACTTTATATCCATATGATAAAATACAAAGAAAGCTATCAAGTGGCTCTTCTTTAACCCACCCACCCCCAAGTTGACCCCCCAAACTCAAATTCAAATCCCCCCAAAACAATTCCTTTATTTATTTAATTATTTCTCTCTATCTATATATCTACTAATATAATGGGAGAAAGCCTTAGTGTAATTTGTCCATCTGCCAACCCGTACAATGCACGTGCATAACTATTGTAAATGAGGTTTTAGATCAAATCCAGACTACGTATGAATTTTTACTTTTAAAAAAACTATATTTATTAATCTCTACTACTATAATGGGAGAAGGCCTTAGTGTAATTTGTCCATCTACCAACCCGTGCAACACACGTGCATAACTATTGTAAATGAGGTTTTAGATCAAATCCAAACTACGTCTGAATTTTTACTTTAAAAAAACTGTATTTATTAAGATGTGCATCACACGTGTAAACTACTAGTAATCTCTATCTCTACTATTTTAATGGGAGAGTTGGGGTTGTAAACAAACAAACCCTAATTTTGTAACTGAGCAAATCCGTGCAATGTACGTGCAAACTACATCCACTAAACATTCCGTGTCATGCACGTCAAATCAAAATATACAAATTCATTTTATTTAATGACTAAAATTTTTTATAGATGTGCATCGCACGTGCATTATTACTAGTAATACTATAATGGGAGAAGGCCTTTGGTAGTGTTCTTTTTCTCCTCTCATAAGCGATTTACCTCTTGTAAGAGGTGGTCCACCTCTTACAAGAGTTTTTTAGCATTCTTTTTTTTACCTCTTATATGCAATTTCCCCCAAAATCGCTTATAAGCCTAAAAGGCTTCTAGTAGCCTCTTTGAAATTCTTATAAGCTTTCTATCACTTTAAAAGTCTATATTACCCCCAAACTTTAAAAGTCTATATTACCCCAAAGTTCCTTTTATTTTTTAAAACTCTTTCAAATTCTCTCACTTTTGAACAAAAGAGGGAAAGTAGCGACCCATTGCGGTTGCTCTTCGGCTGAATAAAGAACAAAAGAGGGCAAATAGCCCAGCAGACTTGCAGTCTTTACATAGTTGTAAGTAGGTCACCGATGTAGTGCTATATGCTCTTTGATATTCAAAAACCAATGACTGTATTGCGCATTCTCAATTGTATAAACCAATGGCTGGCTGCCATTTCGTTTTCTACTGTTACCTTGTAACATGAGCAACTCAGATGGGAAAGAAGTCAGACAGGCACAGTACATAGCCCAAGCTGAGACTGGATGTATCAAGGCAGAAACTGGAAGCATGAAGCTAGTAACTTGCCTGTATCTTTTCCATGTACAAGGAAAAGGTTCTAACCTTAATTGTTGTCCATAGCACAATTTCCATAAAGTTAAAATCTGACTAATCAGAGACTGATGAAGATCCTGACAGAACTTGTTTGCAGCAAAGCAACTGATATGAAGACAACTGATAATTGTGCAAGAAACTGTCTGGAACAACCTTCGAAAGGAGTGAGAACTAAACATTGAACTTGACATTGTTGGAAGAATTGATAATCACTGGACTCCACTGACAATAGTTACCTCATATTTTGACAAACCCTTGACAAATACGAAATGATCCAATATTCTTTTTGAATCTATAGTAAGGATTATCAGTTCAAAAAGTCTATTGAGAATTTGAGAATTGATAAGCCTTGCCAAATATTTTTAGCCAACCATTAGGCTCATCACTTCGCTACTTGCAAATTTCCTTTTATTTTTTTAAAGTTTTGTTTTCCTGTGTTTCTACTTCTCTATCTCGGTTCCGGAATTATAATTGATGCTTTACACTGATTTGTCAATTTAACTTGCCATTAAACTAGTTTATATATTAGTAATTTGAACTTATCTTTTCTTGTTCTTCATCTCATTATTTTTATACTTTGGGGTAATATAGATTTTGGGGGTAATATAGACTTTGGGGTAATATAGGCTCTTGTAAGAGGTGAAAAAAGAATAGAAATCTCTTATAAGAGGTTCTTATAAGAGGTTATTTTTATATAAAAAGAACACCTCAAAAAGAGGCTCCTACAAGAGGCTCTTACTCTTAATCTCTTATAAGAGTTAATCTCTTATAAGAGGCAAAAAAAGAACAGTACCTTAGTGTCATTTGTAAATCTACCAACATGCGCAACACATGTACATACCTAATATAAAGAAGGTTTCAGGTTCAAACTCATACTATATTTGAATTTTTACTTTTAAAAAATTAAATTTATTAAGACGTGCATCGCACGTGTAAATTAATATATATATATATATATATATATATATATATATATATATATATATATATATATATATATATATATATATATATATATGAGAACAACTTATTTGTAGTCACGCACAGACACAAGAAGACTGTATATATGCTGGCAGGACAGCAATTGCTATGCTTTTGCTGACGTGGCAGGCCATGCAGATATATATCAGTTAAAAGACTTATTTGTAAACAGTTACGTTATGTTAAAAGTAGCACTATAATCTAAGTAACCGTTTGTGTTGGTAATTCAGTAAATATCTTCTTCATGCTTTCTTCTCCATTATCTCATAAATCTCTTCATGCCCTCTTCTCAGTTTGTGTGTATATATTAGATTATATTAATACCCTCTTCTCAGTGTGTGTATATATTAGATTATATTATGAGGTGATTTCCTCTTATAGAGTGATTATAGTCACATGATGGATCCATTGTGTACAGTCCTGACCTTTCACCTTAGTCTTGTAATATCCGTGTATCTTCAGATCAAGTAGATTGGGTGTCTCCTGACAGTGTTTCAAGTGGGATCACAAAATGAACTTTTTTTTAATAACAGAGATAAATTGGATCACATGCATGGGTGAGAGACCTCCGACCTATTAGATTTTTTGTAGACATACTTCAAATGACATAAAAAAGAACATGATGAACGACGCAATTGTTGATAATGGGTCTCACCAAGGAACCCTTTTCTGAGGAACACTAGAAAAAAGTTGAGAATGTTCTGCCACCATAACAACTAGTGCTAAGATGTAAAACATACGTTGTGTAACATATAGTTCTGCATAGACGGCTGTGTTGTTTCTTTTGCCTGCCAAACTATTCATCTGATAATTAATCTTTTTCTCATATTAGATCTACACAGGACATTAAAATACTTATAGCTGCATTGTTATATGTCTGTCAGTCAATGTTGATTTCTTATTCTACTTCCAAATTGTTCAGCAAACCCATCAGAAGAATCAATCCAAAGATACAATTGATGGCGATGAATCTGAAGGTAATACATTTATTTCAGTGATATCTGTTTTAACTGATAATATAGCTGTACTTCAATGTAATAGTTGTAAAATGATTTAGACATGGGAGATCCATTGACTGCGGAGGAGCAAGAAGAAAAGGAACAACTGTTAGAAGAGGTGACTCCATTTGTTTTTTTCATTAATTACAGTTGATTAGAAACCAGTCTAATATTCCTCTCGCAAATCTTTCAGGGTTTTTCTACTTGGAGTAGGAAGGACTTCAACACTTTCATTCGGGCATGTGAGAAGTATGGCCGCAGTGACATAAAAAGTATAGCTACTGAGATGGATGGAAAAACAGAGCAGGAAGTTGAAAGATATTCCAAGGTTTTTAAAGAAAGATACAAGGAGCTGAGTGGTAATACATCTCTTAATCCATTTTTAATGTATCAATTATGAGAAATAACTAAGTCGTCCTTTTGTTCTCTGTATGGAATACGATTATGTTCACATGAATTGATTTTAGAGCTGCCTAGGCATGTAAGTTATACCTTGGCAGTTAACTTTATTTTCTTTATTTTGTTGGTGTTATTTCAGATTATGATCGAATTATTAAGAACATCGAAAGAGGTGAGGCAAGAATATCTCGAAAAGATGAAATAATGAAAGCAATAGGGAAAAAGTTGGATCGCTACAAAAATCCATGGTTAGAATTGAAGATTCAGTATGGACAAAACAAAGGAAAACTGTACAATGAAGAATGTGATCGTTTCATGGTATGCTAAATGATATATTCACCATCATTATTATGAGTAATGTTTTTATGATTTAAATTAACTCTGGTGAGCCTTACAATATCATTGTGATTGTCAGTTATGTATGGTCCATAAGCTTGGTTATGGGAACTGGGATGAGTTAAAAGCTGCTTTCCGCATGTCACCTTTGTTTCGCTTTGATTGGTTTGTGAAGTCGCGCACAACACAAGAGCTAGCAAGGCGATGTGACACACTTATTCGATTGGTGGAGAAAGAAAACCAAGAATATGATGAACGGGAAAGACAAGCTCGAAAGGATAAAAAACATGCCAAGGTTCTCTTCTTTATACTATTTCCCCCCTTCCCTGTTCTTAATTTAATTTTGCTTAGTTTAAATAATTATAATGTTAAAAGGTCAACTGCTAAATACATGGATATTTAGTTTTCAAAAGATAAATATGATGTGGACTAACATGACTACGTACATAAGAGAAATTTTAAAGGTGGTACTTGGAGAACCTAAGGGTAGAGGGTTGCTAAATAAAGAAACATGATGGTGGCAAGAAGTTTAAAATATTGTGAGAAAAAAGAACTACTTTCAAAACATAGCAAAAGAGTAGAAATGAAAAGGATTTAGAGAGATATAAGACCATTAGAAAAGAATTTAAGAAAGCGGTAAGAGATGTAAAAGAAAAACTTATGATTATTTATACACAAAATTAGGAAGAAAAGGAGAAAATGACATTTATAAGCTTGCTAAATAAAGGGATAGAAAAATAAAAGATCTGGAGACAATTAGGTGTATTAAGAGCGAGGATTCAAGAGTCTTATTATAAGATGAGGAAATTAAGGAAAGATGGTGAAAGAATTTTGAGAAGCTATTAAATGAAAATGGTGTGGGCAACTTAAATATAGATGACTCTAGGGAGTTTCAAGAGCATATATTTTTTCGTAGAATTAGGACCTCGGAAGTTCGAAATGCTCTAGGAAGGATGAAAATAGGAAAAAACTTTAGGATCAGATGATATACCTATTGAAGTTTGGAAGTGTTTTGGGGATGTAGGAGTTAGTTGGTTAACAAAATTATCTAATAGAATTTTGAGGATTAAGAAGATGCCCGATGAATGGAGAAAGAGTATTTTACTAATAAAAATAAAGGAGAAATACAAAGTTTGCTCCAACTATCGAGGGATTAAATTAATGAGTCATACGATAAAAATTAAGGATAGTGATCAAACATAAACTGAGACTAGAAACTATAGTATCTGAGAATCTGTTTGGATTTATGCCTGAGGCTTTATGATAAGCATAATTAAAACAGAGTATATGGAGTGTAAATTTAATGATATTCGGAACACAACTGTGGAAGTAGTGAAGCTTGATGGTCAAGAGATACATAAGATAGTCCGTTTCCGATATTTAGGCTTAATTATACAAAGAGATGAAGAGATTTGTGAAGATGTTATACATAGAATCTAAGTAGGGTGGCTTAAGTGGAGAAGTGCCAGTGATGTTTGTGTGACAAACGTATACCTTTGAAGTTGAAGAAATTTTTTTATAGGACGGTTATTAGACCATCAATTATGTATGGAGCAGAGTGTTGGGCAACAAAGAATATGTATAAAAAATGTGTATTGGAGATGAGGATGCTCAGATGGATGTGTGGTAAAACAACGAAGGATAGAATTAGAAACGAGTATATACGAAACATGCTAAAGGTAGATTCAATTCAAGACAAGAGAGAATCGTCTCAGGTGGTTTGGACATGTCACGCGAAGATTTAGTAGTGCCCCCATTAGAAAAAGTGATTTGATAAGTATTGAAGGTAGAGTTAGTGGTAGATGAATATCTAAACCAACTTGGGTGGAAACAGGAAGAAAATATGTAAGAAAATATATGATAGCTTGTGACCTTACAGAAGATATTGCGCTAAATCGAGCAGAATAGAAAACCAGGATTCATGTAGCCGACCCCAATTAATTGAGAAAAAGGCTTTGTTGTTGTTGTATAAGATGTTTCAGAATGTTACCTTGAGTTTGCAGTTTATCATATCATAACCATTTTATCTTTTATGGTCAAACCCCATTTGTCTCATTTGTTATTTTCATTGTTGTCATGACAAGATATAGCTCTAGCTCTGTTAGGCCCTGTGTTTGTTTTCAGTATCTCTAGGCGGGGTTGGTCCTGATGTATTTAAGGCTCTGTATAAAATTGTGACCTTTGTAGACATGCCAGTATTTTTTTATATATTGGTAAAATTGTGCACATTATAGGAAAATCATTATTTTTTTTTTGATTTATGGAAGATGAGTTTTCTTATCAAAGTCTGTACATTTATTTGATTATTAGAGACAAGAAACGATTCTATTAATTGATTAATTGTAAAGTTGTCTTTCATATAAGAACTCATCTTTATGTATGGAAATTGTATTATTATTTATGAGGATCATTGTCTAAGTAAAAAGAACATCTTCTTGTAAAAGACATCTTTTATTCGATTATTATTGATAAGAAGTTTTGTTTGAACCTAATAATTGATAAAGTTAGAATTTTTATAGAGCAAGATGCTATTTTTATTTATACAAAACGTTTATTTTTTTACTTTTAACAAAGATTAAAGAAGCTTAATTAATTATTTTAAAGAAGTCAGATGATATAGATATTTTTATACCATAAGAGTGTTCATTTGGGCATATAGATATATCAAATGAAATGAAACGAATGCAAAATCTAATTAAGTGGTAGTAGTTTGGTATGATATGTATATATATACATGACGTATTCTAATTAATCAAATGAATAATCAAGGAACTAAAAATGAAGTATAGAACACGCGGAGCCTATGTGGCACCTCATTTTCACTCTCACCCATTCTATATGAACCCTTTAGCACATACGAGATTTCAACTTTCATTCAATGCAAAAGAACATTTCTTTTTATTAATTTCAAATTGATTTACACACGTACTTGACTAATAAATGAAATTAATATGAAAACTAAGAATGAAGGAGAAGAAAGAGAGGAGAGGCTACTGGCTAAAGGAGGGGTTCCCGGAGCTGGTATTCGATGCCGGCAATGGAAGACAGCTGCGGCAGCGGGTGGGACAACAGGCAATGACTGTTGCAACGATGGCAGATGGGGTCGTCGGGCTTGGGTTTGAATAGAGGTTGTCGGGATTGGATTGGAATGGAGTTGTCGGGTGTGAATGACATTGGAGTGGAGCTGAGGTGGAGCTGAAGGTGATGGGTGGCTGTCGGTGGTGGAGATAGGTTTCGGAGGGCGGTAGTGGATAGGGTTATGTTATTGAGATTTTGGTAATGATGAGAGAAAAGAATCTGAAGAGTTAGGGGATGTTTAGAATTCGCAGTTTTAGATTTTAATTGGTTAGTAATGAATTTTGTAACTTTTGTGCCTCTCTAAGTCCCGTATTTTGTGATTTGTGTGCCCCTCTAAACCCTTTTCTAAACCCTCTTCTATTCTTGGGCCTTGGGTAGTCGTCGCCCAGCTCGCCCTGGCAGGGCCAGGCCTGTCTCTAGGGTTAGTTTTTCTATGGTACTTGAGTCTTGCTCTAAGGAATATCAGTGTATGTGTGCATTATTCATGTCTGTTGTTGATATGAATTTTTAGTGTTAACGGCCCAGTTCCTTCATTAGTTTTGCATTAATCCTTTTTGTGTGATAATTATCTGATTTTTCTTATTGTACTATTATTTATTATTTTTCCACTTTGGTACTGCTTTGTTTTTTGCGGATTGCTACTTTGTTTTGTTTTGTTGCACTAGTGAGATTTTTTTTATATTTATACTGTCGACATGTTTTTTATATGATGCTTCTAACATGTTATCTGACATTGTTATGTTTGTAGAATATGACACCAACAAAGCGTTCCGGTATTAAGTCATCAGCTATGGATAGCCCGCCTTTGTCCTCTTTCAAGAAGAGGAAGCAGACAGCAATGGATGATTATTTAACCTCAGTAAGTTCATTATCTTGTTACTACAAGCACAACCACAAAGCCTTCAGGGGCCAACTTGAATACCTTCTCCCCCAAAACATTCAGCTCCGTTTGGGGCTGTCTTACTTTCAATTTTTGTGCATGCCATACTTATGCATTACTCTCTACAACACCTAGTGAGAGGTCTTCAAACCTCATTTGTCGTGATTGGTGCAATGTGCATGCCTGTGAAACTTCTGCCTTTTTCTATTTCTTCAAATTTTTTATTATGATTTACAAGCATCCGTAAGTTGCGCATTTCTGGTCACTTCTCTCTTGCATGTTCTTTTGATAACAAGATTGAGTTCTTTAAAAATTCATTTAAAATGATCATTAAATGCTTTTCTGGAAAGCTGATGGTATTTTGGGGATTGTCTTCAGGGTGGAAGAAAGAAGAGGTGATCTTATGCCATAGCCAAAGTGCTGCCTCTTTTTTGGTTGATCCTTGCAAAATTTCTGAATGGTTTTTGGGGAATCTCGTTTCACGGCAATATGCTGACACTATTAGTGTAATACTGATTTACCTGCAAACTTTCTGAATGGTTTTTTGGGAGTTTTGCTTTAGGTCAATATGTTGACGCTATTACTGTAATACTGATTGGCCATATCTAAAGTATTAAGGTTATTAATTGGTTTCCCATGTTCCTAGACTCCTGATTTACCTGCAAACTTTCTGAATGGTTTTTTGGGAGTTTTGCTTTAGGTCAATATGTTGACGCTATTACTGTAATACTGATTGGCCATATCTAAAGTATTAAGGTTATTAATTGGTTTCCCATGTTCCTAGACTCCTGCAGTATTCAACAAGCTTGTATGATGTAGTAATACTTGCAATCAACCGACTGTAATATCGTTAATCTTGTTAGTATTATATATCACACTAGTTGCTGGTGCTCTTTTGTAACTTGAAGCTTCAGTTGTGATGTGCAGTTGATATACTTGAGGTTAGGAGAATGGAGGCAGGCTTTTGTGAATGTATTAGCATAATTTTTTGCCTTCTACAAACTTCACGTTGGCCAGTCTGAGTCTAGCTAGTCTGTTCAACTCTCGGCCCTGCTATACACAAACTGGTATACTTTTATAAGAATCATAACTCCAATAGTCCAATAGGTCATGTTCTATGAGTGATGCATCTTATGCTCTCTGATCATATATAGGGGAGTCATAAAGTGAACTGTTGGTGGAAATACTGGTAGAAGGATATGGAATCAGGTTATTTGAACAAACATGCACCAATCGATCTTATAATAACCAATATATATAACATATTATATATATTTTTAACGATCAAAAAAAATATATGACAAGATCTTCTACATTGGTTATTAGATGACTAGGAAAATAGTATTACACTTGTTCTGAAGATTCTCAATTATACAATTAGCTAAAAACATAAATATATGACATTAAATTTAAAGCATCTAACACATTAGCATAAGAAAATTCCATCCACACCGCCTAAATGCTACATCCCAAAAGTATGTACGAAAAAATAAGGGAGTAACGATCTATTCTGGAGCAAACCATTGAGCAATGAGTCTGAGTGATCTATTCTGGAGCAACCATTGAGCAATGAGTCTGAGTGTTGTAGGAACAGCAAACGAAGACACTTGTGACTGCAGGGTGAAAGCAGGGTGAAAGAATACTTCATTGCATCACCACGTATCATCATTGTTCATTGTTCGAGCAAGTGGATGAAAAATAATACATTGTCACTAAACTTAGTTTATGATCTCCTCCAATAGCCCATACATCGTATATTTTAATTGCTTGCATCGTTAACATTTAGATTGAATTATATTATCATTAGAGGAAGGAGAAACAGCACACCCAAAATAAATATAAAGAAAAATACAGTTCATCAAGAAAAATGCTAGATCAATTTTTATGACTATCATTTCCTTCCCAAACAAATATGTATGATTGTATCTCCATTATATTACATCATATAAATCGTGTGAGGAAACATTTTTAACTGTACGATTACTTTTATTCAAAATTAATAAAAGATGAAAGAGAGAGAGAGTTGCATATGATTTGCACATGTTTTCTTTTCCCTCAATTTTCAAATTAGTGTTAATACATTATTCTGAAGCATAAAACACTTGTGATGTTCACTACTTTTCATATGCATTTAAAAATACTAGTAATTTACAGGTGATGCATGTCTTAATACATAAATATATTTTAAAGTAAAAATTTCGATCTAGTCTGGCCTCGAACCTGAGATATCTTTTATATTAGTTATGTACGGATAATGCACGTCTTAATATATTTTTTTACAAAAATAAAAAACTCTGATGTAGTGAGGACTCAAACCTAAAACCTCATTCATTCATATTAGTTATGTACGTGCGTCACATGCTTTGATAGATTGACAATGACACTAAGGGGGCGTTTGGTATACGGATTGAAAATTTCTTGGGAATGAAAGGATTACCGGGAATGTGAGGGTGAGAATAAAGATTTCCGGGAATGTTGCATTATCGCGTTTGGTATAGTACATTGCATTCCCGGGAATCCTTTATTATTATAATTTTTTATTCTAGTTTTTTTGGTTTTTTTAATTGTTTCTTATGGAAATCACATGAGAATGCTTCAATCCCATGATTTTAGGGAGGAATATATATTTTTTATTATAGTTTTTTAGTTATTTTATTGTTTGTTATGGAAATTCCATGGTAATCCTCAAATCCCATGGTTTTTGGGGGGGGAATGAAAATCCTTCCCAACAAAGGATTTTGATTCCCTTGGAAATCTATCATTCCTTCCAAACTATGCTTGCCACATAGCAAACAAGGTAATCTAAGAGGGAATATGAGATTCCCTTGCACATTCCCACGTACCAAACGCCATCGAAGACATTCTCCCATTATAATATTAAAGATTAAAGATAGAATCACAATGGTACATATATAGGTAATTATGAAAAAGGAAAAGTTAGCTCCCCAACGTTCACACTTTGGCTAATTACTTCCCGAATTTAAACAATGACAGTTCCACCTTTTGATCGAGGCTTGTTTTCTCCTGCAAACACATTATTTACGAGGAAAAAGTCTTTTTTTTTTGTCCCTGAGTGCTGGTGAAAGCGTATGCATCCAGATATGACTAGTTACTAATATTTTGCCGAGACAAATTTTGTATATTCATACTTCGCATGTACATGTTTTTCGTTTCATGTCCCAGCTGCTAACTGAAAATTGATCATGACAATAATCATTCATTGAGAATACAGATACTTCCCGTGGCACAAATTATTTCGTCCCAAAACTTAATCCCCTCCATATGAAATCAAGTTATTGGAGTAGGTGTCAACGCGATTGATTCTGCACCCTCTGGTACTGTAGTAAATGTACTTGTGGCAAGCTTTAGTTTCGAAGGAGAAGCAATGGCAGTTAGGCACCATAGTGGGTAGTGGACCAGTGGCAGTTTTATTATGTTCTTTTGGGTGTGTTATTTTCGTTTCAGAAAAACCTAGAGAAGTTGCGACGTTATCGTAGTTGGTGGAAGCTGACAGTAAATGACAATAATTTTCAAGGTGAAGTTGCTCTTGTAGTCCTTTTGCATTCAAGGCAAAATTAGGTTCAGTTTGAGAACAAATTTGTGTTGTTTATATTTGGCCTTCTTAGATCTCTCTCTTTTAGGTCAACAATAGAAGCTAGTTATCCCCGAAAGACAAGAGAATTTCAACTTGTTGCTTGTAGAACCATGCTGATAACAGCGAGAAAAACTTCCGGTCATCAAAGCATCAATTAATCAAATAAAATCGTCGGTGCCGGGTGCCGTGAGACCGAAGAATCCTTCCCATATTGGTACTCACAAGCACCGTTTGAGCGAAAAAACTTGATACACACACCGAACTGAGTATGAATCATGATCGTAAAAACCTGGTAAATGGTAGGAATCTCATCGGTGCTGCATAAGGAACACTCATGTATAGCGAGTGAAGTCATCGATGAAACTAACATAATAGAGATAACATTTGTTAGACGGTACATGAGAGAGTTCTATATGTCAGAATGAACAATGTGAAAGACATGAGTGGATTGAGAAATACTTTTATTATTAAAATAAAGAGCTAAGGTAGTGTTCTTTTTCTCCTCTTATAAGTGATTTACCTCTTGTAAGAGGTGGTCCCCCTCTTACAAGAGTTTTTTGGGTGTTCTTTTTTTACCTCTTATAAGAGATTTCTCCCAAAATTGCTTCTAAACCTAAATGGCTTCTACTAGCCTCTTTCAAAATCTTAAAAGTCTTCTATAACTTAAAATGACTACACTACCCCTAAATTAATGACACCCGGATAGAGTTGTAATCCTTCCCGTGTACTACATATGTATTGTTGTTCATTTCACAGTGTATTTAATTTGTTTCTTCTTTGTGTCATTAAATTCTCGTCATTGTCATATTTTCGTTGAATATGTGGTGGTTTTGTACACTTTAAATGATCATTATAATTAGCAATATCCTTTTCTGTTGTTGCCTATTAAGATATCAGCTCAGATATGTTTGTTAACTCTTGTTTTGGTTGATATGTGCACACTAAAATTGTTTGATGAAACATTTCTCGCTGCATATCACTTACTACTCCTTTGCTCAGATGCATCTGCATGATGCATGCAGCTTTTTCGCTATAAACATTTTCTGGCAATACTCACCTCTTCTATTATTTGCTGTTTCTACTTCTTCATTGGCAATTTAGCAGCTACAGTCAGAGGGATGTGTTTCTTATTAGGAGCTTTTGAGACACGGCGGCGTTCCCCAAGAGAGATGGTGACTAGTGCCGATGCAAATGTGGCATACACAGAGGAAAAGATACACTTGATGGATACATGGCACAAATATTTTAATCAAATCTTTTAATCAAGTTTTAACAAGAAGAATCAAAACTGATGATATCACCAAATCAAAAGTTTATCATTTAAACAACATTTCATCCCTGCCATGCCTAACAAGAAAAATTGACATCCCTGCCATGCCTGTTAAAAAGATAACATTTCATCGGGTTATATAAATAGAGAAATTATATAGTAAGGGCAAAAATGTCTAAAAGTAGAAAAAAGGCTCTTGTAAGAGGTGAAAAAGGAACAAAAAACTCTTATAAGAGGTACTTATAAGAGGTTATTTTTAGATAAAAAAACACCTCAAAAAGAGGCTCTTATAAGAGGCTCTTATTGTAAATCTCTTATAAGAGGTCACCTCTTATAAGAGGTCACCTCTTATAAGAGGCAGAAAAAAAAAAAAAACCAGTCCCTAAGTGTTTTGCCAACTTACAACCCTGACAAACAGATAAATGACTAAAATTAAAATGACCAAGAGCACCACTAAAGACTAAACATTTTAAGCATGATCTAAGCGTCTGTGCCACTTGTCGGCATCAGAAGACACGACACCAACAAAACTAGAACTAGAACTTGGTCACTTGCTCAAATTCCGTAAGTAATTCCAAGTTCCTACCCGTCGAACACACGCAATCGGTAAGAAAACAGCAGATTTAACAAAGAAAAACTGAAACTTTGGAAGCCTATAACTTTTGTTCCACTTATCGGAATTTAACCCAAGAGGTCAATTCGGAAAGGTGGGAACGTCTATTACAACTCCTAGTTGGTTGGATCCTCAGATTCAGCGAGTAAGATACTAAAAAACTATAAGGAATTAAGACAGACACAATTCTAACCCGCCGAATACACAGCCAAGCTGAAACTTTCAAAGACCATAACTTCTACTCCGCTTGTCGGAATTTAACCTGAGAGGTTAATCCGGAAAGGGAAGAGTCTCTACTACAACTCCCTAGTTGGCCTGAACCTCAGATTCTACAGGTAAGGCACTCTAAAACACCAAATAAGTCAAACAGCAAGCACACTCAGCTCAAAGCGGGCTGCTGCACCTTCCAAACCATAACTCCTACTCTGCTTATCGAAATCTAGCCCGAGAGGCCAATTCGGAAAGGGGACGATGTCTACTACAACTCTCTTGTTGGCCCGAACCTCAGATTCTACAGGTATGACACTCTAAAACATTAAAGAATCAAAACAGCAAAAACCCAGTCAAGACAGTCAGTTGCTATACTTTGCAAACGGCATAACTCCTACTCTGCTTATTGAATTGAACCTGAGAGGTCAATTCAGAAAGGGGAGAGTCTCTAATACAACTACCTAGTTGGTCCGAACCTCAGATTCTACAGGTAAGACACTCTAAAACACCAAAGAAGTCAAACAACAAGCACACTCAGCTCAAAGCTTGCTGCTGCACCTTCCAAATACCATAACTCCTACTCCGCTTATCGGAATCTAGACCGAGAGGCTAATTCGGAAAGGGGAAGATGTCTACTGCAACTCCCTATTTTGTCTGAACCTCAGATTCTACAGGTAAGACACTCTAAAACATCAAAGAAGCAAAATAGCAAGCATCCTGTCAAACAGCTAGTTGCTGTATTTTTCCAAGACCATAACTCCTACTCCGCTTATCGGAATCTAGACCGAAAGGCCAATTTGGAAAGGGAAAGATGTCTACTACAACTCTCTAGTTGGCCCGAACCTCAGATTCTACAATTAAGAGGCTGAAAAATGACGACCTAACAGGACAGTGAGCTTCTTAGTCGAGCTCGCTGTCTTGATTTGAGACAGCCATAAATTTTGCGTCTCTCATTGGATTTTAACTCGAGAGGCCAATTAGCTAACCCCAAAACAGCGAGTGCTGTCTTTTGCCTATGCTCGCTGTTTTGGGGGAAACGATCGTTTCACCCATCAAAATGACTCCGAAAAATCCACACAAATTCTAGAATGATAATAACACCCCTAAGAACATCTCCAATAAATTTCGGATCAAAATTCATCTTTTAACAAGGTTAATTAAAATCAACCCTAGAACAACCGAAACCAAAACTTTATGGTTCTAATTTGTGTTCTACCACTTCAACTTTGCACACACTTTATTTCACTTTATATGCACATGAAATAGGTTCCATACAACAACATAAAACAACAATAATAACCCTAATAGCTAAAAAAACACATGGGATGAGAAACCCCCATCCTAAATCATGTAGGAAGAACTTGCTAGCTCTTCTCCTCCTTGCTCCTTGTTTTTGCTCCCCTTCAAAGAGAACCCATGAAACCCTAACCCCATCTTTTGATTTGATATCTCTTTCTTTTCTTTTCTTCTAAATCTTGTTCTAAAATAAAACTAAGTAAATGAAGAGAGAATGAGATGAGAATGAGATGGGAGAAATGAAGAGACAAGAATGAAAACAGGGGGGTTTTTCCCCATGGGGTTGGCCGGTCCCCTTCTTGTAGAGAGAAAGAGAGGGCTTGTGGATGAGAGAGAGCCACTTGTTTCTCTCTGTTGTGGCTCACAAAATTTGTGATCTTTTTGCAAATTTAAATTGCAATTAAACCCAATAAATTTACAATCAACACCCTACTCAATCCCTACTCTCCATTTTGATCATGATTGATGAAAGTAAGAGACAGTTTTCCCAAATCACATACTACATGATTTCGTACAAACGTACGAAATCGTTACGATTCAACTACGTACATATATCTGATTTCACAGATAATTTTTATTAGTTAAAACGAATAATTTGTACAAAAATCATTTAATTCTGAGAAAATAATTTTATCACCGGTTCGGAAGATTCCAGTATCAATTTGATACAAAACAGTCATATATCGACTAGTTTATACGTACAGATAATGTTTATTAACAAATCGGGTGATGTCCACAAAAAATATTTCAGTTTTGAAAATAATAATAAAATAATAATTTTTAATATATGCCCGGGATTTTCCAGACATTTTCTCAAAAACGTATTTTTCAAGATTTTGTACAAGTGCACAAAACTGATACAATACCTATATATACTTACTAATATATATGTCCAGATAACTTTGTATTTGAAAAACCAGTAATTTCTATAAAAAATATTTTAACTTTAAAAATAACAATTATATAAATATAATATCCGTCCGGGATATTACACTTGCATTAAAGAACTCATATTATTAATTTACAAATAGAAAAATGTCTTTCAACAAAACTTCTTCATAAAATTCTTTATACTCTTAAAATAAACTCATGAGACTCTTTCTCTACTATAATTGTATTATAAAACCATTTTCATATATGTTACATTATTTTGACTATAATAGAAAATATTCTACCATGCATTAATTTTTCATTCCAATAAATTCACTAGATAGTACTTCCTTTTTCACTTTTTAATTTAACAAGCGTTCTAATCATTTGTATGAATCACAATATCATGACACCAATAAAGTAAGATTATGCAATCTCCATTTAACATACCAATCAAAATTTAGCAATTAAATTCTACATCAACTAGCATGCAATCTACTCCTAAATTTAGAAAGGATTTAAGAAACACCCACCCAAAGAAACATTGATTTCATAGCAATTGAACTTCTAGAATGAGAAGGTCATAGTAGCAAAAACTCCTTCAAAAGCTCCAAGAGAAACTCCACTTTCCCTTCTCGAATTATGTGCACAAGGGAAACTCCAACGCCATTTTCGGCAGCAATACAAACATCACTCAACTCTCATCTTATATATGTATATATATGTATATCTACATGATTTTATATATACATATATACTAAAAGATGGTATTATATATATAGAGTCATGCTATTATGAGATGGTGAGATGGAATGTTTTATTGTGAGATGGGCGATTTGAATCATCCAAATCTTGATCACACCGTTCACATCATTCTGCATGTCTTCTAGATGGTGTGTACAAAATTTTAAGCGATTTGGAGACCTCTAGCCTTTGCATCAAAGCGTTCAACACATCATGAAGATGATGTGAAATACATATATATATATGCATTTATTTGAACGCTTTGATGCATAGGCTAGAGGTCTCCAAATCGCTTAAAATTTTATACACACCAACTAGATAATGTGTAGAATGATGTGAACGGTGTGCTCGAGATTGGGATCATTCAAATTGTTCATCTCACAAAATATATTTTCATCTCACCCATCTCACCATTTCATTTTAGCATTTTCCTATATATATATATATATATATATATATATATATATATATATATATATATATATATATATATGGAGTAGGTGGGGAAAGAAAAGGGGATTGCTAAGAGCATCTGTAGTCATTAAAGTTAAAATTATCCATATATGGATAAATAGAAGTAGAAATTTGGATTTCGCTGCACTCGTCGAAAGCTATATTATAGTAATCAATGATTTAATATTAAGCGACGGCATTTGATGTGCCGTCGGAGGGGCGAATAAGCAAAATTTGGCGCGGAATCGTCGGACGGCACATGAAGTGCCGTCCGTTTAAAATAATAATAATAAAAAAAAAACTGCAGCGAAATCCTAACTCACACTTAATAGCTACTTTAAAAAAAATGGCATAACTCACACTTAAAAAAAAGAAAATGTTTTGAAAAAAAAAAAAAAAAGTCAACCGCATGTCTAGGACGGCACATGAAGTGCCGTCCGACACTAAGCACCTATACTTAATAGCTACTTAGCAGAAGGATGGATACTTAATAGCTATACTTAATAGCTAATAATTACATATCTATACTATCTACTCAGCTAATAGCTAATTATCTTTACTTATTAGCAGTAGTTTATTAAAGGTCGACGGATGGCACATCAAGTGCCGTCCGGAAAAAAAGGCTTTTATCGCTTAAATTATAATTTTTTCAAACGGAGTGCCGTCCGACGCTTATAATAATAATTTTTTTAGTGGGATGGCTCTTCGAACGCCGTCCCTCAGATATCGATAAATGCTATATCGATTCTCATTTATAGCAATCTACTGTAGCGATTTATCGATAATATCGATATATAGTAAACGACTGCAGCTGCTTTTTAACCCAAATATCGATATTATCGATATATAGCAAACGACTACAGATGCTCTAATGGATGGCTTCGGATTTGAACAGATAAGGAAAGAAAGAGGTGAAGGAGGAGAAATGAGAAGGGGTCTAAGTATATATATGTATACATACACACATTTGTGTGGTGAGTGAATGGAGGAAATGAAAAGGGGTTGCTGGATGGGGATTTCGGCAGAGAAAGGCAAAGAAAGGAGGAGGAAATATGAGAGTGAAAATGATTATGGGGGGTCATTATATAGGAAAATTAGGAGATAGTTATGATAACTACTCCCACTAATGCACCCACTAACTCCACTCCTAAACTTAAAAGCTCTATTCTTTCCCTCCATCCCCAAATTAGCCCGCTACCAAGTTCATGCCCAAAACACGTGCACGTGCATCGCACTTGCACATACTTCATTCATACACACATATATATTTAATTTAAAACATAGGTTATAATATATAATAAATGTTTAAATAAAATTATTTTAATTTAGTAATGAATTAGATTTTTCATGCACAAATAAAATAAACACACACACACTTCAAAATTTCATTTCGAAAAGAATACGATTAAATACGTGCACCGCAAACACGTGCGTTGGGCGTAAAAATACGAGATCAACTTTATCGACGGAAAAGTATTTAAAGATAATCGAAATTCAACATAAGAGAAATATATTTATTAATTTTTTATATATTTCACGACGTAATCACTACATACATAGAAAACACGTACACCGCACGTAAAAATTATTTTAATCAAAAAAAGAGAGAAAAATGAATTTTCATTTATAAAACGAATTCGAATACGTCATTAAATAAATAATTGAAACACATAGAAAATATCACACGTAGCGGTGGAAAAATACGTGCATCGATAATACGTATAAAACACGTAAAACACAAAGATCGGAATATTATATTTGAGTTGACTCAAATAGGATTTTGAGAAAACGGAAATGCATAAATAGTCGGAATCCAAAATACGTAGTAAAATACGTTACAAATATTACCAGTAACGGTACAAAATATACGTGCGTAACACACGAGGACAAAATTGTCATTTCCAATTTTACGGGGTGTTACATGGGAAGGAGTAGGTTTGGCTTGCTGCCTTTGATCCTCTTGTTCTTGTCCATTTACGCCTTCTTTCTCTTGCTGTTTCTTTGCTTAGAATTAGTATCCATGGCAATGGATTGGACTAGGTTTTTTCCTTTTTCGATAAACAATACGAACTACAAAATAAGATAAAGGATTTTTTGCAATTTAGTCCTTCAATTAATGACTATTTACAATTTAGTCTTACCAAGTCATAGCAATTACGATTTAGTTCTCCAAATCATACATCAGTTGCGCTTTAGTCTCTCAGTTAGAATTCGTTCATCAATTTAGTTCTCAATTTTCACTGAATATGCTAAATCCAACTCATTTTGATCTCAAATTAGAGTAGGTGAATTTATGATGATTGTGTAAATGTAGTTGAATGTAATGAATTGAAAATTTAATGAAAATGCCATACTCTAATTATAGACTAATGTGAGTAGAATTTCTAGATTAATTAACATAAGTGACTAAATTGATGAATGTATTTTAATTGGGGGACTAAATCGCAATTACTATACGATTTTGGGGACTAAATTGCAATTTGTTGTATGATTTGGGGGGCTAAATTGTAATTTCTATGAAGTAGATGACTAAATTGCAAACGTTGATTAATTAACCGACTAAATTGCAAATGCTGATTAAAAAAACAACAACAAAGTATTTTCCTAACTAGTT
Source organism: Hemerocallis citrina (assembly GCA_017893485.1). Taxonomy (NCBI): domain Eukaryota; kingdom Viridiplantae; phylum Streptophyta; class Magnoliopsida; order Asparagales; family Asphodelaceae; genus Hemerocallis; species Hemerocallis citrina. The sequence continues at coordinate 444,429,196 of CM030358.1, read as the reverse complement.
GGGGTCGACTACATGAATCCTGGTTTTCCATTCTGCTCGGTTTACCGCAATATCTTCTGTAAGGTCACACGCTTTCATATCTTTTCTCACTGTTTCCACCAAAATAAGTTTAGGTCTTCCCCTACCTCGAACTCTACCCTTAATACTTATAAAATCACTCTTTCTAATGGGGCACTACTAGGTCTATGTGTAACATGTCCAAACCACCTGAGACAATTATCTCTTAATTTATCTTGGATAGGAGCTACCTTTAGCATGTCTCGTATATGCTCGTTTCTAATTCTATCATTCCTAGTTTACCACACATCCATCTTAGTATCATCATCTCCGCTATACTCATTTTTTGGACATGTTTCTTTGTTGTCCCAACACTCTGCTCCATATATCATTGATGATCTAATTGTCGTCCTATAAAATTTTCCTTTTAACTTCAAAGGTATACGTTTGTCACACAAAACATCCCTGTCACTTCTCCACTTAAGCCAACCCGCTTGGATCCTATGTATAACATCTTCACAAATCTCTCCATCTCTTTGTATAATCAAGCTTAAATATCAGAAACGGTCTCTCTCTTTGACCATCAAACTTCACTACTTCAGTTTTGAATTTTGGAAAATGATTCATGTAATTTATAGGATCCCTGATGGGTCGGGTTCATGAAGTATCCACTTATGATCCACTTTAATTTATTGGCGTCCAGGCCCAGTTGGTTAATTGTGTCCGTCCATCTTAAATCATCTTCAATGAGTGGCTAAAATTAACTGGTCCTTAATACGCTATCTTTAGATGGAAAGTAATTTAATTAGCATGATTTAAGGATAGCTTATAAATGACTAGCTAATTATGGCCATCCATCCAAGATGATTTAGGATGGATGGTTACAATTAATCAAGTGCATCGTACCCTTGATTTTTTTGCCAGTGTGCAGAGGATTCAAATCCTAGGTTAACGATGTAATTTTTTTTTTTCTGAGAATTCTGAATTGGCTAGTTGTAAATAGCCCTGTGCTGTCCTAAGGAAAATTATAACCGAATTTTTTTTTATTTGACATTAATTTGGAACCACGTGCATCTAAAGCACCCTTTACTTAAATCAATGTAGTTGTATGCAAACCTAGAGCAATTGCATGATGAACTAAGAAATCCCCCAGACCTATTATTAAGAATAATGAATTATTATTCTCATTAATAGCATTTAACTAATCGGGTAACATATGCTTTGACTAGTGTTGAATGCCGGTCCAGTTGTTGAAGCTATAAGAACACTGAACCCATATAAAGACATCCTCTTACAGTAAGCCCATAAGAGTATCCACAGTCGTTTGCTTTTTTGCCATTTTTTCCATTTATTGAGAACTGTAGCGCACACAGTCGTCAGTTATTTTGCCATTTTTTACTAATTCGACTACAGTAAAAAGGTATAAATAGCATTCGAAATAGAAAAATGCATATTATAGCAGACGAAAGGATTATTTAATTATATTTTTAAATAATCGGACGAAACATCATGTTTCGTCCGAAGTAAAAAAAAAAACAAAGAAAAAAAGATAACAAAGAACAAAAAATTTTAAAAAAGAAAGCAAAGAAAAAGAATAGATGGGACGAATTTCATTTTTTTAAAAAAAACTAATTTTAAAAATTAGTTTTGCAAATTTTTAAATTGTTTTTAAAAATTTTTAAATTGTTTTTGCAAATATTTTTTAATTTTTTTTTGAAATAAAAAAAACTTCCTCAAAACTCGAACGAAACATCGTCCGGTTATTTTGCAATTTTTTATGTTTTGTCCCATATATTTAATTAATATTTAATTATATTTTTAAATAATCGGACGAAACATCATGTTTCGTCCGAAGTAAAAAAAAAACAAAGAAAAAAAGATAGCAAAGAACAAAAAATTTTAAAAAAGAAAGCAAAGAAAAAGAATGGATGGGAGGAATTTCATTTTTTAAAAAAAAACTAATTTTAAAAATTAGTTTTGCAAATTTTTAAATCGTTTTTGCAAATATTTTTTGCAAAATATTTTTAAAATTTTTTTTGGAATTTTTTTTGCAAAAAAACTTCCTCAAAACTCGAACGAAACATCGTCCGGTTATTTTGCAATTTTTTTAATGTTTCGTCCCATATATTTAATTAATATTTTCTAAGTTTCTGCCTATATAAATTATTTTTTAATTACATACGAAACATCTGCTTATTTTTTAACGAACTCATGCATTTTTGGCCTTTTGACGACTGCAGCGTTTCGTGAAAATATATTGGTAAAATATGCATTTTGCCATTTTCTTATTTCTCAAACGACTGTGGATGACGATGCCCTAAGTTTTGTATTAGTTTTCTAAAAGTGACTTTGAGTCCTTGGCAATGCTCTTCGAAGCTCCCTCGTGATTCATTTTGTTGGAGTTAGTTAGATAATGACCATTAGCAGAGAGATGCAAAGGGAATATCGACACTCCTCTACTTTCATTGTGATGATTGCAACAATTCCCTTCTCACGCTCTACTTTCCCAATCCCTTCCACCAATCAATACACCTCGAAATGATCCAAATTACCAAGCACCAATAGCACCTTCCCAGACGGTGACTCAACAAGACAGTGAAAACCAATGTTTCCTGCTCATCAAACCTACAGGGAACAATCTCCGATACTGATTTGGAACTCTTCAAATCATAGACTAGAGTATCCATATGGATCACATTGACAAGAAAAAATTTCCCACTCTGAAGTATGCAATCGACGACATTGTAGCTAAACAAATCAATCTTGTTCCGTAGGGATTCACAAGGCCGACATAAATACATAATATAAAGTTCGAAATGAAAGAAACCATCTAACAGATCGGACAAACCAAAGAGCTGAAGAACTGAACTTTGCCATCTTCGATATAGTGATATGAGCATGATTTGTAATTATAAAGGGAAAGAAGAACCCATAGGGGGTTGTTGGGGGATATTTTTCTGGGGCGTGGTGGAGGTGGATTGCCATTGAACCCAGACACAAGTCAATGGGATGAGAACTGGGAGGTCAGTGAGGTGACCGGTGATTTGTGGAACAAATTGAAAGGAAGACTGGACCAGTCACTTACTGGATGGAAATTTTGGGTTGCATTGCAAGGCACATCTTGATGCACTTCTTTATAGCTCCCCTAATTTTATATTTCTAAAGGTATCATAAAAGAGCGCAAATGCCAAAGACCACATCGGATAGCCATTATCATGCCCCAGGCCTCACTCTACTCATGAGGTTGCAAATTGCTTGGGGTTTTACTCAAACCCGTCCTCTACCCAAAACTCGAAAATTTTCAGGTATGGATCATTATTTTTTAACCCAATCTCATTCAGGTATTAAAATATTTCTTGATGTAAAATTGGGTTGGGGATTGCTTTTTAACCCACTTGAATCCAACCTGAAGTCCGGTGGTAATGCTACACCTACTATTATTTTTGAGAAATACTAGACATACATGAAATTCTACCCCAAACATACATGAGACTTGTCTTTTAGTGATTGGTGTGTCCATTAATCACTAAAAGACAAATGGATAAGACCCAACAATCACTAAAAGACAAGCCCCATATAAGTTTGAGGTAGAATCTCATGTAAGTCTAACATTTCTCATTATTTTTACAACTTTTTCATCTACAATCTTAGGTGTCACATTACTATTGAACATATCTATCACTTACTCTACACCTACTCTACAAAAATCTTCGCTACTAATGTGCCACCTAAGGTTGTAGAGGAAAATGTTATAAAATTGGTAGTAGATGTAGCATTACCCGTCAAATAAACCCAACTTATACTGTTATACATACAAATATACTCTTATACTATTATACATACAAATATACAAATATACTCATATATATATATATATATATATATATATATATATATAGGGTAAAAGAGATATGAGCAACTTGCTCATTTAGTAAATAAGCAATTGATGATATGACATGCATGTGATTGGAAAATCATTAAAAGGGTTAGTTGCCCAATGTATCACATGCATGCCACATCATCAATTGCTTATTTATTAAATGAGCAAGTTGCTCATGTTAAGATAAATCAAAGAGAATGAAAACAATACTGAATATTGAATTGAGTTTAACCAAGTACAATACCACCTATATAAAAGAGGTGAACAAATATCAAAACAACTCTACCACCAATATGGGACTATAATATCTAACACCCCCTCTCAAACTCACGATGGATCAAACAATATGAGTTTGCCTACTAAGTGTCGGAATCTCTGAACTGTAAGAGATTTGGTGAAGAAGTCTGCAGTCTGCTGGGAAGAGGTAACAGAATGGAGAGAGATGGTTCTTGCCTCAAAACGCTCACGAACATAATGACAATCAATTTCAATATGCTTCGTTCGCTCATGAAAGACCGGGTTGCTTGCAATATGCAATGCACTCTGGTTATCACAATAAAGTGGAGTAGCTCCTGTAAGGGTAACACCCATATCTGACAACAACCAACGAACATGAACAATCTCTCTAGTAGTAGCTGCCTTTGCTCTGTACTCAGCCTCGGTGGAAGAACATGCAACAACTGTCTGTTTCTTGCTCCGCCATGAGATTAGCGAATCACCAAGAAATAGACAGAAACCTGTGGTAGACCTTCTGGTAGTTGGATCCCCTGTCCAATCTGAATCAGAATATGCACTGAGCTCTAGTTTGGATGTAGACGACATGAATAATGAGCGAGTGATGGTGCCTCGAAGATATCTGAGGATCCGAAGAAGAGCACCGTAGTGAACTGATGTAGGAGCAGAAACAAACTGGCTGACAATACTAACTGCATGAGCAATATCGGGTCTGGTCATGCATAAATAGACAAGCTGTCCAACAATTTGCCTATATCTAGTGGGATCAGGAAGGGGCTCACCATCTGTGGGACGAAGCTTCACATTAAGCTCTAAGGGTGTATCAGCTGATCGACTGTCAGAAAGGCATGCAGCGGAAATAATATCTGATGTGTATTTTTGCTGAGAAATGAGTATCCCCTGAGATCCATGTGCAATCTCTAAACCCAGAAAGTAACGTAGCTTACCAAGGTCTTTCATATGAAACTGCTGGTGAAGGTATTTCTGGGTGGATGCAATGCCGGCGGAGTCATCCCCAGTAATGATCATATCATCAACATATAGTAGTAGAATTACCCTCCCCTGCGGTGATGACCGCACAAATATAGAATGGTCCTGAGAACTCTGACTAAAACCAGCCTTGATGATGACAAGGCGAAAACACTCAAACCAGGCTCGAGGGGCCTGCTTCAAACCATATATAGCCCGACGCAGCCGGCAAACATGACGAGGAGGAGTAGGGAGGCCAGGAGGAGGATCCATATAAACAACCTCAGATAAGGTACCATGAAGAAAAGCATTCTTCACGTCCATCTGGTATAACGGCCAGTGGCGGACGACGGCAACAGCAAGAAGGGTACGAACAGTAGTCATCTGTGCAACTGGAGCAAAGGTCTCATCATAGTCAATGCCATGCTCCTGAGTAAACCTTCGGGCTACTAGACGGGCCTTGTGCCGCTCAATAGATCCATCAGGTTGATATTTGACCTTGAAGATCCACTTGCAGCTAATAGGCTGAACGCCCTCTGGTAGAGGAACAACATCCCAAGTGCCAGTCTGATCAAATGCACTGAATTCTTCTGCAATAGCTTTCCTCCATTCAGGATATTGAATTGCGTCTTGATAAGTTCTGGGCTCACGTGTAGAGTGTATAGCAGTGAGATATGCATGAAACTGTGGTGAGTAGGAAGCTAGGGTGGCAAAACCAAACTGGTCAGAAGGACCAGTGGCATCAGGTGTATAACGTGCCGGCGGAATACCAGAAGTGGAACGGGTAGACTGACGAAGAGGTGGTGGACTGACAGAGTGTGGTGGAGTAGGTGCATGTGTCGGTGGGGAAGTAGGTGGGATGGGTGGTGTCTGCTGTGGAGATGCAGGTGGAGATACGGTAGGGGGGACAATAGGTGTAAGAACAGCAGGAGATGTGAACGGAGCCAAGGGAGTGGGATCAAAAGGAATGCGGGAAGATAAAGTCGGGGGCTAGCAACAACTGGAGAATCGAGAAATCTAGTATCCTCGGGGAGGGGAGGGTAAGGTAGTAAGGGGAGTCTTCCACAAAGGAGACATGTCGAGAAATGCGGACACGATCCGCTGATGGATCAAAACAACGATAACCTTTGTGTTCAGGACTGAGACCTAGGTGAACGCACTTAGCAGCACGAGCGGAGAGCTTCGTGCGCTCAGTAGGAGGGAGAAGGACATAACAGGTGCATCCAATGGTACGAATCATACTGTAGTCGGGAGGTGAATCATAAAGAGCCTCGTAAGGGGTCGTATCAGCTAGGGCAGACGAGGGAGTAATGTTAATGAGACTAACAGAGGTCATGATAGCTTCAGCCCAGAAAGAGCGAGGAGCAGAGGAGGAGAGTAAAAGAGCACGAGCCATCTCAAGAATGTGACGATGCTTGCGTTCAGCTACACCATTCTGCTCATGTGTGTGAGGGCATGATTGCTGAAACAGGGTGCCGTGAGACTGAAGGATGGATCTCATAGTGGTGGAGGTGTACTCACGTGCACCATCTGATCGAAAATTCTTAATGCGCACACCGAACTGAGTGTGAATCATAGTTGTAAAGAACCGGTAAATATCAGGTATCTCAGATCGCTGACGCATAAGAAAAACCCATGTATGTCTAGTGAAGTCATCGATAAATGCAACATAATAGAGATAGCCTTTCCACGAGGGTACGAGAGAGGGTCCCCATATGTCGGAATGAACAAGTTGAAAAGGGTGAGTGGTTTCAGAAGTTCTTTTGTGACTAAAGGGTAGGGCAATATGTTTGGCCAAATGACAACCCTGACAATCAGATAAATATTTAAAAGTGAGAGAACCAAGAGCACCACTACGAGCTATAGTCTGAAGTCGTGATGCACTAATATGACCTAAATGTCTGTGCCACAGATCAGCATCAGAGGAAACGATACCGGCAAAACTAGAAGGAGAGTGATGTGCACGAAGAAATCTAGATAATATAGACGACCGTGACGACTAGCACGCCCAAACTCCTCACCGGTGGATGAATCAGTAATAGAACAACCTAAAGAGTTAAAAGTAATGACAAGACCACTATCGCACAACGCACTAATAGAAATAAGGTTTATTGATAAATGAGGAGCATAAAGAACATATGGTAATGTGATAGTGGGAGAGTTAATTGTCCCTGAGTGTGTAATAAGAAGTGGTGATCCATCTGCTGTGTGGAGAGATGGAGAGTGAGAGAAAAGTGTTGTACAAGTGGTGAATAGTGTCTGATTACTAGTGAGATGATGTGATGCACCAGAATCTAAAATCCAGAACGAATTCATACCGGGAGTGGCAGAATTGGCAGGAGCAGAGGCGCCAGCATTGATAGACTGACCCATGAGCTGTAGTTCCAACTGAGTAAGGCGTTGCTGAGTATTAGCCCAAGCAGGAGACGGCAAGGCCAGATTGACAGGCATGGCCGAGGATGTGGGGGAATAAGCACTGCTGTGACTGCTATGACTGCTATGACTGTGAGCACAATATGGAGGGAGATGCTGCTGGTGTCTGGATTGAGGTAGGGAGTAGGGCGGTGCTGCCGGTGGCGGAAGTAGAGGTGGGGTAGGGTGAGGAATGATATAAGGAGAAGGTAGAAGGCCGGAGGCAGACCGAAAGTGGCGCTGCTGCTTTTGGAATCTGGAGGAGGAACGAGAGGTAGTTGCATCGGGGAAGTCAGAGGAGGCAGAAATATGTGGGAGAGACTGTGATGCCATCATGGAGTAGTACCTGTATATATTTATATATATAAATATAATAATAATAATAATAATAATATTATTTTTTTTTTGAATTTTTTTTTGAATTTTTTTTTGTTTTTCTTTTTGAATTTTTTTTTGAATTTTTTTTCCCCTTCAAAAGTTGAGGATCTGATCTGAAGGATCTGTTACAAAAGTTGGGGATCTGACCCGGAGTTCGAATCTGAAGTGGATTCATTGATGACTTCGAATCTGATCCTGAGAATTGATCTGATCCTGAGTTCGGATCTGACGGACGCCGGAGAGGACAGGGACTGACGCCGGAGAGGAGACAATATGTGGGATGACTTTGTTGAAGGATGCTGATAACAGATCCTGACTTTCTAGGGTTGATGATGTACCATTAGTTGTGGATTCGTTGATGGATGTTGATAACAGATCTTGACTTTCTAGGGTTGATGATGCCTTGATGATGCTGATGATGGCTTGACTTGATGATGCTGATGGTGGCTTGACTTCGCTGGAGGATTGGAAATTTGGATCTGGAGATGCCGATGGATCTAGTGGGAGATGCCGATGGATCTGCTGAAGGAGATGGATTTCGATTTTGAAGGGTACAGTGGACGATCTGGACGATCGGAGATGACGATGGATTCCGATTTGCTGATGAGGAAGATGAACAGTGGATTCCGATCTTTGGCTGTTGAGGAAGATGAACAGTGGATTTCGATTTTTTTTTTTTTTTTTTTTATATAAACGAAATTTGTATAACTTTTGTAGTTGGAATTTGAGGATTTTTGTGGAGAAAAATTTAAGAAGAAAAAAGTTGGATATTTGGCTCTGATACCATGTTAAGATAAATCAGAGAGAATGAAAACAATACTGAATATTGAATTGAGTTTAACCAAGTACAATACCACCTATATATAAGAGGTGAACAAATATCAAAACAACTCTACCACCAATATGGGACTATAATATCTAACAACTCATATCCCTTTATATATATATATATATATATATATATATATATATATATATATATATATATATATATATGTTTCTATTATAGGACCAATAGCAATCTTGAATCTGTCAATAGTGAATCCTGATTCCCGAACATTGATTGATTACTATCAGGTTAATCTCAACCATTCATTAAATGCAATAATAATAATAATAATAATAATAATAATAATAATAATAATAATATATTCGGGGTCTGCGGTGTGCTTCCAAGCAACAAGCAGTGTTTCAACTGAATTTTTCATCACATTGTGATATGATCTCCCTTCAAGAATCAAAACTTGAATTTCCGTCCACCACCCTATTTCGTTCGATCGGTGGATCCTTAATCACCAATTGGATTTTCCTTGATGCAATTGGATCAAGCAGAAAGATCCTCTTTGGTTTCAAAGATTCTCGATTCTCCCTTATTTCGATACGTAGATTAACTTTTTTCAACTGTGATCTCACAGTTGTGTCCGTTTATGACCCGTCCACTGCGGACCGCCGTGATGTGTTTTGGAACGAATTTAACTCATTCCAAAACAACATTCAGGGCCTCTTCTTTTTCTGTGGCGACTTTAATGTCACGCGATTCTCCTATGAAAAATCGGGTATTGCCTCGCACTCTTTAGACTCTTCCCGTTTTAATGATTGTATCCGCTCCTTCCAATTGATTGATCTGCCACTCAACGGTAGATCATTCACATGGTCCAATATGCGTTCTTCCCCGTCATTGGCTACGCTTGATCGTTTTCTTGTGTCCCTGGATTGGATCAACTTCTTCCACAACTCTTTTGCTTCGACCATGCCCAATCCGTCGTTAGACCACGTTCCTATATCTTTGTTCTCCAACTATAATTTCTCTAGACCTTTCAAATTTCATTTCGAAAAATTCTGGTTGCAAGACCAAATCTTCGTCAATCTTAAATTGGAGTGCCTCTCCTCTATCACGGGCTCCTCCGGGCTAGGCCGCATTCTGATCAAGCTTCACTCCATTAAGTACGGTTGTAAAATCTGGCGGATTGAGAGATTTGCTAATGCAAATTTCCTTTAAAATATTTTCCTATCTTCCATTGATTCCATTGATAAACTTGAGGAACTTGGTCCTATTTCGGAATCCCTTCGTTCCAAACGTGCGTCTTGTAAAAGAGAATATGCGTCCATTCTCCACAACGACCATATTAAATGGGTTCAACGGGCTAAGTTTCATTGGTTGAAGGAGGGTGATGGCAACACCTCCTTCTTCCATAACTTCGCTTCGCATCGTCAGCAACGCAATCGTATTTCTTCTATTCTAGACAATGGCGATGAGTTCACAACCAATTCTAATATTCATGCTACTTTCCTTCGTTTCTTTAAAGACCTTTTGGGATCTCAAAATCATTGCTCCATTCATCTAGACTGGACCCAATTGTATGGTCAGCATTCGCATGATCTTTCTAGTTTGGAAGAACCTTTTTCCTTAGAAGAGATCAAGTCCGTGGTGTTCTCACTTAAAAGTGATTTCGCCCATAGCCCAGATGGGTTTCCAGCCTTTTTCTTTCAACGCTTTTGGGATCTCTTAAAGATGACCTTTTCAAGATGTTCTCTGATTTACACCAAGGTACCTTCTCCTTTGAAATGATCAACTATGCGCACATCATTTTGATCCCCAAATTATTGGGCGCCAACTCGGTCTCCAACTTCCGACCGATTAGCTTGCTCAACACGACCTTCAAGATCATTATGAAAGTTCTTTCCAAACTTCTTAGTGCTATTATCTCTCTTTTGATTGACCATGTCCAATCGGGCATTATTAAAGATCGTTTTATCCTGGATAGTGTGTCTTCGGCTCAAGAAATCATTTCCGATTGTCATTGATCCAGTTCTGAGGGTATCCTGCTGAAATTAGATTTTCAAAAAGCTTATGATAACGTTAGTTGGGATTTCCTCTTTGAGATCCTCTTTCATTGTGGCTTTGGTCCGAAATGGATCACCTGGATTAAATCCAGTCTTTTCGCGGGGACCTCGTCCATTATCATTAATGGATCGGAAGGACACAAGTTCAGGTGTAAGCGTGGTCTTCGCCAGGGTGATCTGATTTCCTCCCTCTTATTTTCTCTAGTAGTCGATGTGTTCAGTAAGTTGCTCCGGAATGCTTGGGAGGCTAATGTTATCGAAGGCCTTGGGGGTTCTCAAAGCTACCGTGGCGTGATGAACCTCTAATATGCCGACGATACTATCATTTTCGCCAAACCAAAGGGATGCACCTTACGTAACCTAAAGTTACTTCTTTATATCTTTGAATGTGCCTCTGGTTTACCTATTAATTTTCAAAAATCTTCCGTTTTTTGGCTTGGGGGTCTCAAAACCGTCAAGTGGAAATTGCCCACTTCTTTAACTGTGCTTCGGGCTCCTTTTCTATCCAATATCTCGATATTCTTTTAAGATGGGGGAAGCTTCATAAATCGGATTAGATGCCGATGATTGATAAAGTTGAGTCGAGGCTTAACCTTTGGTTGGGCAAGCACCTGTCACGTGAAGGCAGACTCATTCTAGTAAACTTTGTCCTCTCCTCTATTCCATTATATATGATGTCTAACTTGAAGATCGAAAGAAAGATACAGAATCACACCAAGCAAAGAAGAAATCATTGGCTTTTAAAGTCATGACAGACTCAAAAGATGAGGAAGAAGATGAAGAAGAAATAGCAATGTTCACTCGGAGATTCATGAAGTTCTTAAAGAAGGGTAAGTTTCATTCTAAAGTTAGAGATTCTAATGACCCTCCTACATATTTCAGGTGCAATAAAATAGGTCACATGAAGAAGGATTGTCCCTTAGAAAATGCAAAGAACAAGGGAAAATCATCCAACTTCAAGAAGGACAAATATCCAAAGAAAAAATTTGCCAAGAACAAGAAGGCTTATCAAGCTACATGGGATGATAGTGATTCATCTTCCGAAGAAGAAACAGATGAAAATAACGAAGTGGCAAATGTGTGTTTCATGGCTGCACAAGAACATGTAAGTAATGATTATGATTCCGAAGATCTTCTTGATGCTTTTAATGAAATATTCTAAGAGTTAAAGAAAGAAAAGATTAGAGTTAAGAATCTTGAGAAAGTGAATCAAATACTTAATCAAGAAAATCTTAACCTTGATAAGGAAGTAAAATCCTTAAATTCTCACATTGCTAGTTTAGATACTGATCTTGAAACTCTCAAAAAGAATTATGAAGAGATTTCAAAGAACGTATCTAAGTTTAACAAAGGCAAAGAGAATTTAAATGATATGCTTCATCATCAAGTTACATCTAGTCAAAAATATGGACTTGGTTTTAAAAAATCTTCTGTAAAAGAATCTTCTGTTGTAAACACTAGTAAAAATAAATCAGCATCTATTTCTAGTGTTACACACAAGTTGTATGATTTCTTTGCAAAGCCTAAGATTATTAATTTTAGTGATAAAAGCAAAACTACCGTTCGGTTAAGTCGACTGAACCATATATACAACCAGTCGTCTGTCCAGAGAAATTGGATCTTATTCAACAAGATCAAAACCTCTTATAAGTCGACCTAGTGTATCAACCAGTCGACTGGTGTACACCAACAGTCGACTGAACAACACTGGTAAGTCGACTGGACAGAACAAGTTAGTATGGGTTCCAGTCAGTCTAAATCAGAATGATAGAATTGTTTATATTAACTCATACATGTTAAATGTGTGTAATTCTACTTATTATATTCCTGCTTATGGAGGAAGGTCAAACTCTTCATGAGTTTGGTTTCCCCCAAACTAATGTGTTTTGGACCCAATAAAAAGGGTACCATATTTACCTTAAACTTTTTATAGGTACCCAAGAAAGAACGCTGGATATTAGACAGCAGATGTTCAAAACACATGACAGGACATGCCAACCTACTATCCACCATTCAAAGCATAGATGGAGGAACCGTCACCTTTGGAGATAACAACAAAGGCAAAGTCATAGGTATTGGCATGGTCGGTAAAACTTCTAACCCGATTATAGAAAATGTGTTATTGGTTAATGGTTTAAAGCATAATCTTTTAAGCATTAGTCAATTGTGTGATAAAGGATATAAAATAGTTTTTTTAAAAAGATGCATGCTTGATTTATGATTCTTCTATGCAAAATGTTATTTTTCAAGGTTTTCGTAAAAATAATATTTATGAATTGTGTTTGAATGCAATTGATTTTTCAAATGACTTCTGTTTAATAGCCTCTAACAATGAATCTTGGCTATGGCATAGAAGGTTTGGACATGTGAACATGAAAAATCTCTCAAAATTATGTAAATATAACCTAGTTAAAGGACTGCCAAAACTAACCTTTAAAAAGGATAAGTTATGTGATGCATGTCAACTAGGAAAACAAATCAAATCCACTTTTAAAACAAAAGAAGTAATTTATACTAGTAGGCCGCTCGAATTGATTCATATGGATTTATTTGGCCCTACTAGAGTTGCTTCTTTAAATAAAAGTAGATATGTGTTTGTTTTAGTAGATGATTTTTCAAGATTCACTTGGACATTCTTTTTAAAACATAAAAATGATGCTTTTGAGGAATTTGCACATTTTTGTAAACGTGTTCAAAATCAAAGATCTCTAACCATAGTCACTATTAGAAGTGATCATGGTGGAGAATTTGAAAATGAAACATTTACAGAATATTGTAACAAGAATGGTATAACACATTCATTTGCATTTTCTAGAGCTTCACCACAAAATGGAGTGGTTGAAAGGAAAAATAGGACTTTGCAAGAATACGCACGTACTATGCTTGTTGAAAGCAATCTACCAAAGCATTTTTGGGCTGAAGCTGTTGCTACAGCTTGTTATGTTTTAAATAGAATTCTTCTAAGACCTAAACTAAAGAAGACTTGTTACGAGTTATTTTTTAATAAAATTCCTAAAGTCTCTTACTTTAAGACATTTGGTTGTAAGTGTTTTATTCTAAACACAAAAGATAATTTAGACAAATTTGATCCTAGATCTAATGAGGGTATCTTTTTAGGATACTCAAATAGGAGTAAAACATATAGAATTTTCAATAAGTCTACAACGACTATTGAAGAATCAATGCATGTTACATTCGATGAATCTTTACCTTCATCAACCTTAAATAAAGATGATGAAACTAACTTATCACCTTTAGATAATGTGATTAAATCCTTAGAACAAACTAATCTGACTGATAAGTCGACTGATAAGGTCTACCAGTCGACCGAAGTAAAGCAGTCGACTGAAGAACAAGTCAAGTCGACTGATCCGATTGTGATATCTTCAACTTTACCAAAGTCATTTGTTGAAGTTAAAGATCATCCTCATGACTTAATAATTGGTGACATCTCCCATGGTATTCAGATATGTTCACATATTAATATGATCTCTCATACAGCATTCTTGTCGGATTTTGAACCGAAAAATATACAAGAAGCTTGTGAGAATGAATATTGGATGAATGCCATGCAAGATGAACTAAACCAATTTATAAGGAATGATGTATGGGATTTAGTTCCTAGACCTCCTGATCAGACTATTATTGGTACCAAATGGGTATTCAAAAATAAGTTAGATGAATCAGGACAAGTTGTAAGGAACAAGGCTAGATTAGTTGCTCAAGGATATAATCAAGAAGAAGGTATAGATTTTGATGAAACATATGCTCCTGTTGCTAGACTAGAATCTATTCGTATTTTATTATCTTTTGCTTGTTTCATGAATTTTATACTTTATCAAATGGATGTTAAAAGTGCTTTTCTTAATGGGTTTATTAAGAAAAATGTTTATGTTAAACAACCACCAGGTTTTGAACATGAACAATTTCCAGATCATGTTTATAAATTGAAAAAGGCTTTATACGGTCTTAAACAAGCACCTCGTGCTTGGTATGATCGTTTGAAAACTTTTCTTTTAAAAACAGGATTTGAAATAGGTAAAGTAGACACTACTTTGTTTATCAAAAGAGTTAAGAATGATATCTTAATCATACAAATATATGTTGATGATATAATTTTTGGTTCTACTAATAATAATCTATGTCAAGAATTTGCTAATACTATGAAAAATGAATTTGAGATGAGTCACATGGGTGAACTCAATTATTTCCTTGGACTTCAAATTAAACAGTCCTCAAATGGCATATTTATCAATCAAGGCAAATATGCAAAGGAACTACTCAAACGTTTTAACATGGATAGTACTAGTAGTAAATCCACACCTATGGCTACTACTACTACTCTTGACAAAGATTTATTAGGTAAGAGTGTTGATCAAAAACTCTATCGAGGTATGATTGGTTCACTCTTATATATTACTACAAGTAGACCAGATATTATGTTCAGCGTATGTTTATGTGCTAGATATCAATCTAGTCCTAAAGAGTCTCATTTAAAAGCAGTGAAACAAATTTTAAGATATATTAAAGGCACATTTGAATATGGTTTATTTTATCCACGCACCGATAATTTTCAACTTTTGTCATATAGCGATGCCGATTTTGCTGGAAGCAAAACTGATCGCAAGAGTACTAGTGGTACATGTCACTTTTTGGGACATTCCCTAGTATCTTGGTGCAGTAAAAAGCAAAACTCCGTATCCCTATCAACTACAGAAGCTGAGTATATCGCTGCAAGTTTGGCATGTGCACAAATTTTATGGATGAAACAAACCTTATTAGATTATGGTATTTCATTTGAGAAACCCTCAATTATGTGTGATAATACCAGTGCAATTAATTTATCTAAAAATCCGATTCAACATTCACGTACGAAACATATTGATATTCGACATCATTTTCTACGTGATCATGTTTTAAAAGGAGATATATCTTTAGACTTTATCTCTACTGATAAACAAGTAGCAGATATATTTACCAAGCCTCTTAAAGAAGATACTTTCATTAATTTAAGAAGAGAACTTGGAATTTGTGATTTTATTGATATTTGCTAAAAATTGTTACTGTTAAGTCGACTGTATTCTTGAGTAAGTCGACTGTACTGGCTTTTTAAAACATACCAATTTCTTTATCTGACCAGTCGCCTGGTTCCTATACCAGTCGACTGATTAGTAGACATAAAACTTTTATTTTCTTCTCGACTCAATCGACTGATATACCCTACCAGTCGACTGTCGCGAGCTAAATCGTCTTCAGCGACTATTCATCGCGTCTTTTGAGATGGAATTCACCTCTCTTTTCACCCGTGATCTCTATTCTCTACCGTTGATTTCACCTCTCTTTGATCTCAGCCGTTCACTTGCAGTTAAAACCCTCTTTACCAGCCGTTTTCTCTTCTTACTGATCTCAAGTTTTTTACCCCCAATTTCAAAACCCTAGCTTGTGGAGAAGAAGGTGATCTACTCTCACAGTGCTACTCGTGCTTGCCCCTGATCGAATCTCTCTTTTTCTTAGGTAAAATCCTTTCCACTTTCTTTTCATGGCACCCAAACGATCTAAACGATCTCACGAGGGTAGTTCTTCTTTCCAAGACTACACTCAATATCTCTTGAGTCCCGATCTTATTGATCGATGGTATGTCTTTTGTACCATTACAATCTTCCCTGGAAGATTTGTAAATTTCAATGATCTAGATCGTTTCAATCTCATCCCTTTATTTCAAAACTGTAGTCTTTATGAGTTTCTATCTTTATCAAACCAACCCAATTATTATCCCCAACTCATCTATTTGTTTTACACAAATATGAGAGTTGTACAAAAACCAGATGGGGATGTTTTAATCCGTTCGTCTGTGAAGAATGTTAAAATGACACTCACACCGACTAGGATTAATGAGATGTTGGGTATTGATGATGTGGGATTATCTCTTGATGACATTCTTTTAGATAATGCTTCTATTTTATCTAGAATTTTCTTACCCAATCATGGCCCTCCAATGACAAGCAAAAATATCAAACCAATTGCTAAGCTTGTAGGTAGAATATTAGCCTATAACATCCTTCCTAAAAAGGGTAGTTATGACCAATATTCTATTGAATTACAAAAAGCTATATATGCAATTTTTGGTAGAATTGCTGTTAATTGGGGTCAAGTTATCTTTTCTAAACTTAATCAAGACCACACTCACTTTCTACCTTTTGGAGGTCTTCTTACTAGAGTCTTTATAGCTTTTGGTGTTGATCTCGATTCGGAGACAAATGTTGTTACTCGTTATGAGTGTTTCGATCGTGCTAGTTTGGCACGAATGAAACTTCTTGATGCTCCTACTAGATCACCCCCTAGGTCTCCTCCTCTTTCTCAAGCTCCATTAGGTTCTAGTTCTAGACCTTCTACCTCTACTGATCCACTTCTTCAAGCCAATTTTGATGATCCCCGTACTCTTTATGACTGTGTTTCCTATCTAATGAAGCATTCAGCCACTGTAGATACCCAACTCCATAACCTAGACTCCAAACTAGACCACATTGATTCTAAGCTTGACAACCTCACTCATCTCTTCAACTCTCAATTTCATCCTCCTTCTCACGATGACGATGAAGACTCCGATGAAGAAGATTGAAGATTTTTTTTTTCTTTTATATTATGTAATTTTCTTTGTTAATGTATTTGTTTTATGTATCAGACTTTATCTTAGTTTCTTTCTTAATGCAAACGATTGTTCTTTTATGCTTTTTGATGATAACAAAGGGGGAGAAATATCTGTGTTATATTATATCTGTGTTTTATGTTATATCTGTGTTATGTGTTGCTTATGTTTTGATATCCTCTCATTTGTTAACATTGTTCTGGGTATTGAAACATCTCTGGTCAGTCGACTTCCCCAAGGGATACAGTCGACTGCTGCTAGCTACTGCATCTGTACTTAATTTCTGCTTATGATTTTTTCTAAAGTATTCTAAAGTATGGTTTACTGGTCAGTTGCCTTCCATTGTTGATAAGTCGACTGATATATATATTACATTTTTTTAAGACAATGCATTTTGTGTTTTTATAAGGGGGAGCATGTCTTCACTATGCTTGTATATTATCTCTTATTATCAGCTATTGTGTTGTCATCATCAAAAAGGGGGAGAATGTTGATTCTTGATTTTGATGATCACAACACAGTGCAACATGTGTCTATGTTATACAGCTAACATTGCAGTGCACATACAAAAGACTATTCTAGCTGAACAAATGAACAAGCTCAAAAGGATACAGATGAAGACTTCACTCAGACAAGATCCAAGACTTCACTCAAAACAAGACTCAAGACTCAAGACCTTAGCTCAATTGTGTCAAATTATAATGTCTTGTAAAAACAATTGTATCTTACTTTCTGTTGAGTCTTAGTCTGATGTAAAGCCTTGTCACACACACACACACTCAAAATATTTTCATAATGTGTGTCTCTTAAAAACCCCCAACAAAAAGAGTCAAAACAGTTTGAAGAAGTTTAACTTTTGAGTACCAGTCGACTTAAGCTTCTGCCAGTCGACTGATAGTACAAAACTGTTTAAATTTATTCAAACTCTGATCAGTCGACTCATATGGCAACCCAGTCGACTGTTCGAGAGCTTTTGACCGTTTTCTGTTTTTCAAAATCGAATTTTTTCAAACTCAAAAGCTTAGATCCGTTGGTTGACAGTTGAGTAACTGTCTCCCAACGTTCAGAAGATCAAACTCTTTAAGTAGAGTTCAGATCTCACTGAAAAGATCCACAGAATTTTCTTCTTGAAATCCGAAGCATCTTTGTGAAAAAAGTTCTAAGTGATTTTTTGAGAAATAAAGCTTTCAAGATCATACTCTCTGGTTCTCTACACTCAGTCCAGTATAGCAACGAATTCGCTCTGGACTGAGTATAGAAGTCGACCTATTCTTTTAGCCACGTGCATCAACACATACACCAACAAGGCTATAGGTTGACTGTAAAGTATTCTTGTTCTCTTGCTCTCGGTTGGAGAGTGTTTTTGACTCTAGGTTGTAGAGTCGTTTTTGTTTCACTCTTGGTAGTAGAGTGGGTCGGCTTTCTCTGGTTGAGAGAAAGGACTATGGGTTAGACAAGGTTGTAGTCGTAACGCCGTAGGATATTCTTGTAATTTTTTCAAGAATAGTGGAAATCTCAAGTGGGTTGCTTGGGGACTGGATGTAGGTCGGGAGGACCGAACCAGGATATATCTTGTGTACTCTGTGATTGATTATCTTGTGTTTGCATTTACTCTTGTTTATTTTTGTTCTGCAAAAAGTTTCTGGACAGTCGACTCCTCACACTATCAGTCGACTGGTCAGTGCCGTTTGTAGTTGTAGTTTCATTGTGCATTCAGTCGTCTGTCTCTTTCATCAGTCGACTGCACAGAGTTATTGTTTTTAATTTTTTTGGGCATATCAGTCGACTGGTTCATAACCAAGTCGACTGCACCGAGAAAATTTCCGCAGTTTTTATTAAACACTATTCACCCCCCCCTCTAGTGTTTGTTGTCTTGCCTACAGGATCCAACATTATTAACTCAAAGAAAAATAGAAAAGTTTCCGTTAGAGCAAGTTTCGGATAGCAAGTAGCAACAAGCAGTAAAAGGGATAATATAACAAGATATATCATGGAAGAAATAAGAAGTAGAAGTACAAATACAATATAGAAGGAAGCAAGGAACTGGGACAATATGATCATGTAAGTAATAACTGTAACTGGTGTATTCTAGACTTCAAGGTATAAGCAATTGATAACCTAGGCTCAGTTAATCGATAATCATGTAATCAAGGATCGAGAGTCATGTAATCAAGAATCATGTAATCAAGAATCAAGAGTCATGTAATGAAGAGTCATGTAACGAGGAGTCATGTAATCAAGAATCATGCTTAGTGGAAATCTCGAGTTTATCTGTTTTATTAACTTATCTAATGCACACAATCCTGTGTCCCATACCACAAGTTCGGTGCATATCAATCATGTGGCGTTTAGATTTAAGTAGTGAATTCTATAGGATTATGTACTCGGGTCTTCCAGTGATAGTATCAAGACATGTAATCATGAATCATGTAATCGAGAATGATGTAATCAAGAATTGTGTAATCAAGAATCAAGAATCAAGAATCAAGAATCACTATTTCGGAAAACATGGGCCCCCTTCCGAGTATACTCCCCTATATTGTCCACTATTAAGCCGTACCCTTATAACCCCGGCTTGTTATTCTTTTATAATTAATTATGAACATGCAGTTGGTACGACTAGTGGAACGGTGTAATCAAATAGTTTAGTCAAGGAAAATATCAAGGGCAGTAATCATGGACATGAGACGTAAAATAAGTACATGTATCGAGAGTAGTTATTATAAATTATCAAGTGGTATAAAATGCATTCTATCAACCTATTATATATATGTAAGTTATTATTACAAGAACAATAATACACTCAGTTCATTAAATATGAAAAGTAATGAGTTTATATGCAAAACTGTAGAGATGAATTTTTAGACAACTTGACATATCTGCATTCAAATTTACTTTCCCGTTGTTACAGAAAAGCAAATTCGATTCCGTCAGAGATTCTAGAAAGTAGACTCTCTTCCGGTTCCAACGCATATTCACACGATACATTCTAAAGACAGTAGCTATGCGTACAAATTCATTCTTCGCTGGTTTCGATGTTTCGCGCACATTCTGGAAATCGGAGTCACAATACTAAAATTGCGATATCTCACAATCTATACATCGGATTGAAAAACCGTAATATGTTTCGGATATCTAGACTCGAAGGACTACGATTTTCATGAAAGTTTTTTGATCCTGTATCGGGAACATGGTCAAATTCTCAGCACAAGATACCGTTCGTAATCCCGTGCAGGTTCAGAAATTCATGATATGTCAGTACTAAAATCGCGATATCTCACAATCTATACATCCGATTGAGAAACCGTAAGATGTTCTGGATTCGAGACTCGATGGGCAACGATTTCCATGTAGAAAATCTTCAATCCAGTATTGGGAACATGGTCGAATTCTTAGTGCAAGGTCAAGAAATTTTAGAGATAGTAATGTTGAATATTCGATATTCGATAACACGATTCGAAATGTGTTAACGGTTCACTCTTGAGTTGATATAGCATGGAACCAGTGACTAGAAGAAGTTTGACAATAAAATATGATGATAACTAGACTACTTGCCACGAGTCAAAGGAAAATACTTGTACGAGAACAAAAATAGTGTACAAGGTACTTGCCTTATAACGTGACGGTTTCGGTGGTGGTGTTAACCACGAAAAGAAGCGACGTCGGCAACGGACGACGATACAACGGCGGTAAGAATGGCGGCAAGACGGTAGCTAACGGTAGCAACGGTGAGCGACGACAACAACAAGGTGGCGCAGCGTCGGGTTATTTTTCAGGGTTCACGGGATCGTAGAAGCGGAATCATTGGCTCGAAGGTGGAGGGTAAAGTGGAGCTTGGGTGTTGCTTGAACTCTCGGGTGTGAAGAAAGCAGAGGGTGTGAAGAAGGCAGAGGAAGAGAAGAAGGGAATGAAGAATGTAGATAAGAGAAGAGAAAGAGGTAGGAGCTCTGCATGTGTGTGTGTATATATATAGAAAGGAAGGGATAGGAGAGGTGTAGAAAAATCAAAGGAGGGGTGTAGAAAAATCAAAGGATGTGTGGAAAAATGAGAGTTAGGCGTAGAAGGAGAAAATGAGGGAGAGAAATTTGGGGTATGCAGAATTGGAGAAGTAGGGAGGGAGAAAACGAAGCGTAGGGAGGAAGAAAATTGGATTAAGAATTAGGATTAGGATTAGGATTAATCAGGATTAAAGTTTGTATTTAAACTCCGATCGAAAAATCACAAAATTATAGAATTGATCAGAAAAATATTCTGGCTTTAGATAAAGAGTCCAAAGAGAAAAATAAAATTGATCTGAAAATTGAAGTACAAAAATTCACGTAATAAAATACGTGCAACTAGAACAGGAAGTTATAAAAACAAAATATGAGATTGTTGATTAAAATCAATGCAAATATATACGGAAAATGAAATAAGAAGAATCATGATGATATATGGAGTTGTGACTATGAATACACTCATTTGATGAACATGAAAAAGAGATTGAAACTAGAGTTTTAGCTAAGTCCTTACATCGGCATAAATGAAATATTTGAAAGAGAAATGTGATGAGTAAAGACCAAGTTTGGGTCGTGAGTAATAGTTGTTGTTTAAGACCGATGTAGAGGTAATGCTAATTCTAGAGTATTAATTTTTATTCATGATTCTATTATCTAAGGATTAGATACATAGTGGAGATGTGATGAAAGTACAAGAAAAACACAAGTATGAGGGCCTCGGATCTACAGTATGAGAGTATTCATAGGTTGCCTACTTGATGTGTCATGTCATGGCGTTGATACATCTCCAGAATTATCAGGACCGTGGCGACACTTGTAGGGTGTTTAATGCCTACGTAGTGCCATCGTTCCATGACGGAGGCGAATTGTCCATAGGCTCTGCATGATGCGTCATGTCACGACATGGAATTTCTCTCCAGGCTGTTTGGGAATGGGCTCATAACTCATAGAACATCTAGGATACTTACCGTAGTTACCGTAATAGTTTAACTCATGGCGAGAGAATCAACCCTACAAGATGAAGAACGATTAAGGGCTTGCCCTCGGACTTATGTAGTATGGGATGCATAAAATCCAAACAAGTGCGTATTAGTATCATGTAATATAAATAACTGCATTAAGAACTAAGTGCACATTCACGCACGACATCAATACGATAGTCCCCTTTAGCTTTGTTTGTGACAATTGATGTATTATATCCTAGCGTCAGTTGTATGCAACTGACGTGCCCACAGTTTCTATGCAGGATAAAGTGAATGACAAGACTCAAGAATGATTGTTGCTTAAAGAAATGTTCAATTTTTTATTTAATTCATGTATCATGTTGTAATTCATAATTCCACTGCGTTGATATAATCATTGTTGTATAAAAGTTTTAATTTCCTTGTAAAATTGTACAAAGTGAAGTGTAAAGATCCTGTGGAACTTTGAATTCATTCTTATTTGGAATTGGGGTGTTACAGAGTGGTATCAGAGCCACGCTTTCAAGTAGTACAAATTTATAAGGAATGCCCTAGAGTGGACATTAGAGTGTGAGTTGTGTATAGAGATTTAAATGTAAGTTACTTACATTTGTGGTGCTCTATGGTTGATGCTTCTTCTTCTCCCTTCCTCAAGATGGCAAACCACCACGACCCAGCAGGCGATGATGATTGGCATATTCAAAGAGGACTACTACCCTGGACAAGGAGATTCCGACAAAGAAGATCCTGTGGAATATGAAGAAGAATGGCTCGAGTCCCGAGAGATCACCCCGCCTCCGGACTCATCCGACATTTCATCCAATGAGGAAGAGCAAGTTCCGGAAGTTCTCAACGTATCTCTGTATTTTCTGAATATTTTCTGTATTTTGATTAGTTATAAATCTATTTTTGCGCTAAATTTATTTTGGAACTTTTACTAAGTGTTTTATAATCGATAATTATATTCACTTTGAATAACGATATATTTTCTATTTTTAATTGATCAACTATTTATATTTTATATTAATCCTGTTTGGATTTTAATGAACTTGTTAATCTCAAATTCTATTTTGATGCATATCATTGTTATTCTTATTATTGATGTTGTTACCGTTATTATTATTAGTATTTTTATTGTCATGATTCTTATTATTATTGTTTTTGTAAAGACCAATGTCATTACTATTATTATTATTATTATTATTGTTAAAGCCCATTGATTTTGACCTATATTGTATTATTTCATTATTTAATTTGAAGCCCGATCCAAGCCCATCTCACATTGGATCCTAAACCCAAATTCTAGTCTATCCTGAACCCATTAACCCAAATAATCATCAACAGTCAAATTCCCACTATCTCTCATATTCACTGCCTAATAACTACCCCACTATCTCTTTGACCCTAATAATCAGCCTATTGATTCCCCCATATCTCATTAATTGATCCCGTAACCCCCACATCCCACTAACTCTCCCTTTATCATAATATTATAATATATTTTAATATATACCCCTCCCGACACTCTCTCTCCCCCTTCCTCTCTCTCTCCTCTCTATTTCCCCCCAACCAAAACAGAGCCTCCCCAACGCTAGTGTCGTCCTCATCGTCATTCCGTCGCCCCGAACACCACCCACCACAGTGCACCACCAAGCACATCCCGCTCCTCGCCATCTCCCATCGACTACTCCTCGCGACACCCCCTCGATTGCTCCCCAACGAGCCACCACCATCGTCAACATCTCCAACCTCTGTAGTCGTTCGCCCTCCACCCTCCGAGCCCCCATCGACCGCGACCCTCATCGCGATCCCATTGAGCTCCGCCATTGCCCTCGCCACCGTCTTCTCCACCCGCCATTACCATCATCTTCACGATCGCCTTCCCTCCACCGCAACCGCTAGACTCCCGTCCTCGCCACCACCCTGTTCCTCCTCCTAGTCGAGCTGCTATTATCACCGGTGCTCCACCATCGAACCCATCGATTTCGTCTTCAACCTTCATCATCCTCACCATTGCCGCAGTCGAGCTCCCTGCTCCTCCCTCCTTTGCTCTATCGCCGCCCAGTCGTCCAGTCGCCTGAGCCTCGCTGTCAACCCTGAGCGCCATCACCCATACCACCGATGCTGCCCTGAGTGTCGCCGTCGACCACCAGTACCCCACCTTCAACCTCAGCCCCGAGCCCTCTGTTTGATCGTCATCAGTGCACCTTGGTAAATCTCAGTCGTCCGATCTCCGTTGATCATCACGATCATGATCATCGTGTCCCCTTGATCTTGATCTAAATCTTTGATCTTGGCCGCTCGATCATCTGATCTTTGATCTTGATCCTTATCATGATCTGTGCCCGATCGTGATCATCGTGATCGTTTTTTCATCGCCGTGTCACCAGGATTCCGATCCCGTTATTCTTCGCATATTCGCATTAATCTAACGTCGTTATAAAAGCAAGTCATCTCACCCTCGAATTGTATTGCATCGTATTCGAGATTATTTATTGAATTCTGCGAGTATATCTATATTGATTATCGTATATCGTCTATTGTTATCTATCATTGGGATACTACAGATTTATACGAGCGAATCTTAGTAGTAGTCTTGACTTTGTGCCGTCTTTTTGCCTCCGATTTATAAATATCTTGTATGCATTCATGTAAATAATTATCGAACATATGAATAGGAATTGTTATTGAAATTCATGTCTTGACATTACACAACTATTGTAGGTCGTGTGCTAGTGTTGATTGTTCATATGATTGATGTTGGCATATGAGTTGATTGTGATTAGTAAGATTATGGACATTATACATCTTAATACCATGTTCACATAGATGTAACTTACTGTGATTTATGTTGTCGACCCCTAACTCATCGTTCATAACAGTTTAATTATTTTATTCATGAAAAATATATTGAAACCCTGAAACTTATTGCTAACCTGAACATTGTCTTGTTGTTTTGGCC
The DNA here is from genome assembly GCA_017893485.1 of Hemerocallis citrina. Taxonomy (NCBI): domain Eukaryota; kingdom Viridiplantae; phylum Streptophyta; class Magnoliopsida; order Asparagales; family Asphodelaceae; genus Hemerocallis; species Hemerocallis citrina. Next base: position 444,403,914 of record CM030358.1, on the reverse strand, counting down.
TAGATACTGTCATCAAAATCAAAAACTTTCTGAATATGAAATGTAGCCCCAGGTATCTAGTTTCTAGAACATCCAGAATTTTTGAATTCCGACTAATATTGCATGGGTTATGACCATTTTACTGCTGCTGCATTTTATTTTTAGATTTATGCATATACCATGTTAAACTGATGAAATAGATAAACTAATGATCAAACATTACCATGATAATTTCCAGATTGATAGTTAACATACCTAGGATAATAAAAATTATTTTTGCTTATTTTTAAAATGAATATTTACTGCTTTTATAGCTGAAACTAGTTAACATTGATAACCATCCAAAACCTGTAACCTATAAAGAACACTATAATTCTAGAACATCTGGCGGATTTTGAACTTTTAATATGTGTTGGAACCGGGCAGGAGTCTAGTTTCTAGAACTTTTGACGGATCCATATTTGCTATTCTGTAGAAACGAAAAATTCAATTTTAGTACTGCTGTCCAGAATTGAGTTTTCATGTTTGATAATATATGATTAAATTTATAATGTTGTATTTGGTGCATTTAATTGTATGGAGTACATTGCATGATCTTAGGGTTATGTTGTCATCATTCTAGTATCCCTTATTAATCGCCCTATCATTTTCCCATTAATATTACTATATCTATTGTTCCCTATTAGTATCGTAATATTGTCAACAAGTATTGCATGTTGATTGAATAAAGAATATTAATCAAGCCGGAGTTAAGGGTTGACTAGAGTAATTGATAATATAGTGACTGTACTCGAAAGTGTGGGCCTCGTTCCCAAAATATCGTTATCGTCATTGTACAAGAAATTGCGTCAATGGCCAGTGTTATCGTTATTGTGCAAGAAATTGCTGCAATAACCTGTGTTATCGTTATTGTGCAAGAAATTGCTGCAATAGCCAATGTTATCTTTATTGTGCAAGAAATTACTGCAATATTCAGTGTTATCATTTTAATGTTATATCATACCGAGTACATGACCTATAGAATCTACCACCTTAGTCTAAACGAAATTGATTGTATGCATCGAACCTGTAGTTATGGGATGCAGTAGTACGTGCATTAGTGAGGATTAAAATGAATAATAGACTTAAGATTTTCATTGCATCGTCATTGCATATTGTCATCGTTATTGAACAGTGTTATTGTTTACCGTTATTGTTATCATTTATTGTCATCGTTATTGTACATTGCATCATTACCATTTTACCATTGTTTATTGCCATCGACTCAATTGTTTATTGAATTCATTATTATACCGTAAATGCCATTATTTCTCTGTTCTCTACTTGTTGTCCACGACTTGTTCTAAGGACATATTTTTCTCTCTTTTAGATGAATAACTTACAGGTAATCAAGGAGAATTGCCTGATGGACTAGGAGAACAACAATGGTGAAAGAATTGAATTTGCATCACCGCCTAAATAATTATTGTTTCGTTTTGAGGACTTAAATAATTTGAACATTGTTATTTCTTGTATTGTGGGCTTTGATCTGAATATTGTTGTTGATTCCAGATGTTTGATTGTTATTATGCTTGGTCATTCTATGCTGAAATTCTAAGTATTGTTATTCATGTGATTACTCCTTTAATGCATGAATGGTTGTATTACTTTCCTGTTTATATTGTTGAGTTGAATCGATAACAGCTTATGAATGACGTAAGTCATTCACTGGGCCAACGTCACGTGCTTGCATTCCGTATTTTTGGGAAGCGGGGCGTGGTAGGTCGACTTCATCGTACAGTGGACGGTAGCAGCTTTGACAGCGAAGGGAGACAACATCAGCTTTGAGTGGCGGTGATGGTTGACCGGTGACAGAGTCCTGTCGTTGAAGACGATGGTTGATCGGCGATAGGGTCCTGTCGATGGAGTCGAGTGTTTCGTGGTTCGAGTTCGCATCTAGATCCGAAGTCAGGGAAGAGGTTGGTGAACGGTGAGGCTCAACAACGCCTCTTCTTTTTCCTCTTCTTTACGTAGACTGATATTTTAGGCTATGATACCATATTGAAATAAGATATGGGGAAAATTATATTTTCTTCTTGTTTATTCTTATAATGTTTATATCTTTATATATATAATTTTTTTTGGGAGAAGGGGTACAATTGATTGATGAGAAGATTAAGGAGAAAATATTAAGGAAATCTGTTCCCTATAAATTAGGAAACATAATATACAGCTCATACCATACCAACTATATTTTAACACGAATTACAATAAAAGCCCTAATGCACATAGTCATGATCATACCAGACCACTAGTCAGCAAGGCTCGAGCCAATTTCTACTGAGTAGTAAGCCACCCATGTTCTTTCGAAAATTTTGCCGTACTGACCCACTTTTGGAAAATAGTTGGCGTTCTGACCCACTTCGGAAAACAATTAGCGATCTGCCCCTGCTTAGGACACGTCAGCATAAAACCGTTATTGGAAATAATGGTATAGGTTATTTACGTGCCGTTATTTTCAATAACGATATCTATATTTAAAAAAAGTGTCATGCCGTTATTTGGTGTAACGGCATAAGTTATTTTGTTTTTCTACAGCTTGTAGTCTCCATTTAGAGAAAAATTGCAAGTGTGAAAACCTTATAACAGATGCCGTTATTCCAAATAACGACATCAGTTATAAATTTTTGTTTATAAAAAAGTAACTTATTATTCATCCTCTCTGACAAATAAGTTAATTAAAAAAATATATAACTGATGCCGTTATTCTAAATAACGGCATCAGTTATAATATTTTTTTAAAAAATTAACTTATTATTCATTCTCTCTGTTTCCAAACAACGGCAATAGTTCATTTATATATAACTGATGCCGTTATCTCCAATAACGACATCAGTCATTCGTATGTCGTTATTCAGGATAACAGCATTATTTATAAGTTTTTTTTCACACTTAGAATTTTTTAAAGTTAGAAGATTCACACTTGTAAGAAAAATATACTGATGCCGTTATTCCAAATAACGGCATGGACAAAAAATATAAAATATATGTCGTTATTGAAAATAACGACACGTAAATAATCCATGCCGTTATTTTTAATAATGGTTTATGCTAACGTGTCTTAAACAGGGACAAATCATTAATTAATTTTGGAAGTGGATCAGAGCAGCCAAATATTTTCAAAAAGTAATTTTCTGTTCTTTCAAGAACTCTTAAACAACAGCAACTGCATTGTTGACAAGTCAATCACCACAGCTGCAGTGTCAACTTCCACAATAAAAAAATTACACGTGTTCTTCCAAAAAAACACCAAGTCGTAGACACGACAACACATTGCCGAAATTGCCATTTATCACCACTCAACGGATCCCACGACCCAGACAAATTAGTAGCATCACCATCAATACGACAATACCTGTAATGCTCAATAAATACCTCCAAACATGCGTACCGGAAAAAGGATGTGGCCATGAGTTTCATCAAGGCAGTCACACCGTGGACATGACATCGTGTTAAGCAAACCATGTAGCAAAAGGAAATTCCTAGTTGGAACTCCATTCACGTAAATTCTCCACAACCACGCCTTAATACAGGGCTGAACAATGCTTCTAAATTCCTATAGATACCTGATCATGATGGTAAGAGGTCCCTTCAAAGGTATGTCATTCAGGGGGCAATTATAGCATAGAAGCTTGTCTCCCCTTAAACGAATTGGAATTGGGAGGTACACAACCTTATGATCTAGGCAATGCGGCAATAGTGCCCTAAGTTGAACTCTGTTCTGGTCGCATCCTGAGACATTCAGATTAGACACCAACATGTCAGAGTTCAAAAGATCATTGGGTATCAAAGTTGGAGTTTCGGAAATGTTAATACTGATTTGGAAAAATTAGAGTTAGGGTTAATCTCTAGCCGCTTAAGATATTATACCCTGCTTATCAGTATTGGAATATCACAGAGCACTACCTCTAGACCAGCTTATAAAGAGATTAGACTGGGTTTAGGGTACTGGGCTTTTAGCCCACTCAACCCGTTCCAATAATTAATACATAACACGTGTAAACCCGTGTTGCCCCATAGAATAATATACACAATATTATCTTATTATATTGAGAATATACATATACATCCAACAGGAAAGAGTTAGGATTCGTCCCCAACCACGGATCCTTGAATACTCCAATACGACTTCCATCCCCAACTGACCATTGCAAACCTTTAAAAAGAAGATCCTTACCTGTGCACCTGGATCTCCAACTTCTAGATGCAAAATGCTTTCATTTTATTTCCCAAACAAATGTAGGGATCTTGTAATTTTAAAAGTTGGTCAAAGTGGAATTAGGTACCTGTGCACCTGGGAAAAAAATTCTCCAACCCCAGCCCATTTAAAGCCCATATGCCGCCGCAAAAACAATCCATGTCCGGGTCAGGTAAACAAACAGCCCGACCCGACTCACCCCCACAATAAAACCCCGTCTCTTTCTCTTTTCTTGTCTTCTTAAACCCTAGGGCCGCCCTCAAAAGTCAAAACCCTAGTTTCCCCTTTCTAGTCCCAAAAAATCGGGCTCCAATTCCACAATGTTAGTATTGTTCGAAACCCCGGCGGGGTTCGCCCTCTTTAAGGTTCTAGATGAGGGGAAGCTCTCCAAAGTTGAGGTACAATTTTTTTAGGGTTTTTTTAGGGGCAAATTTTTGTAAAGTTTTGATTTTTGATTGGTTTGTTTGTTGCTGTAGGACTTGTATAAGGAGTTCAGGAATTCCGATTCTGCAAGAAAGGTGAGATTTTTGGGTCTATTCTTTTGCTATTTAGCAAAGACAAGATTAATTTTTTGAAGTAATGTTGTATTTTTTTTATTAGGGTTCTAATTTGTTCAAGTTTTTAATTATATTAGTAGAGAATGTTGGAACAATGAAGAATCTTTATTTGACAATATGTCAACTTTGGATAAGATAGGTTCCGGGATAGAGAAAAAGTGTTGCTGGAAATTAGATAATCTTTAATAAGCATTGTTCAAATGTATATACTTGGCAGTTAAAATCCCCGATTACATGCCCAATTAATTTCCGATTAATTGCTAATATGAGGCTAAACGATTATTTTTTTAGCAATTTATAATATTTCAATAGTTAGCTAATCAGGTATAATCTGCTGATTAGTGGGTAATCGGCCAATTTTAAGTGGCCGATTAATCGATTAAATCTCCTCTAATTTTCATGCTTGTTTGCTTTATTTGGGCTCAATCCAGTCCAAACTCCAATCAAAATCCAAAATCTAAACTCCTTCTGGCCCTCGTGCAAACGCAAACCCAAAGTAATTCTCTTCTTCCTCGAGCAAACTCAAACCCGTTCCATCGTCGCATACTTGACCCAGCCCGCATTTGCTGCACCTCGCTTCACCTCCTCCACTTGCTACTCGCACTGCTCATCCTCACTGATTGTTTTTGTTTGATGAAACCGACCAGCAGACCCGACCCAAATCCAGAATTCAAACTCAGCTTAAATCAAGTACTCTCTTCGTTGTCTCTATAACTATATGTTCTCATTTAATAATCTCATAATAGTTATGTTAGGAATTAGGGGTGCTATATAATGATGATATATCTTTTTTTTAATTTTATATATATATATATATATATATATATATATATATATATATATATATATATATATATATATGAAATCTTCATTGTGCACGGTGCACCACCCATTTGTGCACTCTGTCTTCATATGTATACGCGATCCGAACCGTTCACATTGATCTACACATCCAAATTAGTCTAAATATGTAAAATCAAATCATTTGAAATTCATTTACCCATCCATCATGTGACTATAAAAAACAATGATTTTCAGCCATAAAATTTTGTAACACTTCAATTGATGGGCAAATGAATTTCAAGTGATTTGATTTTACATATTTAGACTAATTTAGATGTGTAGATCAATGCGAACAGTTCGGATCGTCGATACGAATGCAGGAAGGCTGAGTGCACACGCTATGTGCACCATAGGTGGTGCACAATGGAAGACTTCCCTATATATATATATATATATATAACGATTTTTTCGATTTAATCCCTAATTATTTTCCGATTAACCATTAATCGCTCCTAGACCGATTAGTTCCAAAAACTGATTTTAATTACCTAGTGTATATATCATTTTTGGAATTCTCGTATACTGCATGGAACACTTTTCCAATCATGGAAAACTAAATGTGTGTAAATGGAAAATGCCACTAATTCATCCTGAAAAAAATGGCGATTAAATAGGGAAGGGGAGATTAAACTGAAATGCCGATCTACTTTTTTGTGTGTGGAGTGAATGTTTATTTAACAATAGGTTAACTAGGATAAGAGACTTCAAATATAGGAAAGAATTTAGTTGGAAATTTTGTTAATCTTATTAACTCATAACTCAAGTGCACATTTTTTTTGGAATCCTTTTATAATGCATGAATCGGGGACTAAACGGGTTTTAGATGAAAACAGCCACTAACCCATCTCGAAAAAATGGCGGTTTTTTTTTTGGTGGTGGTGGTGGTGGGGGGGGGGGGTTAAACTGAAATGCCACTATGCCAGCCTACTGTTTTTCCTGTTTACGTTTTTTGGAACGTTGGCATGAAATCACATAATAGTGACAGAGTGCATCTTCTCCTTTTTTTCCAGTCTTGAAACTTCATTAGTACATATTGTTTAGTTTGCTTACATTTTCCACCCTCATTAGATTGTGCAACTGAAAGCTTTCGATAAGTTTGAGAATACATCAGACGCATTGTCGGCAGCGACCTTGGTGACCGAGAGTAAGCCAAGCAAGGGCCTGCGCAAGTTTTTGAAACTTCATTGTCAAGGTGAAACTCTGGCTGTTGCTGATTCAAAGTTAGGAAATGCAATTAAGGATAAATTGGTAAGTCAAATTTATTTATTTACTTATACAGTCATGGTGTGACGGAGCTGATATAGTCATGATTTGTGCAGAAATTTGTTTTTATTTATTTATTTATTTATTTATTTATGATTTGTGCAGAAAATTGATTGCCTTCACAACCATGCTGTGACGGAGCTGATGAGGGGAGTGAGAAGCCAGCTGACAGAACTCATAACGGGCCTTGCTAGTCAAGACTTGGCTCCCATGAGCTTGGGTTTGTCCCATAGTTTAGCGAGATACAAGTTGAAATTCAGTCCTGATAAGGTTTTTTTTGGCTTATTCCTTTTACCTCACAAATACTATGTTGTGCTAATTTTTAATGATTACAGTCTTGGCAGAAATTTGTGTAGAAAGTATTTGTCATTCACAATGGGGCAATTTTTTTTTATCGGCATCCAAATTTAAGAAATATTGAATTTTTACAGAAATGGTTTTTATTGCCTTTTGTCCTGTTTAAAAAAGTGACATGCAACTTTTCATTGTTTTACATGCTGCATTTTAAGTTCACTTCACAGTATTTTGTTAATTTTTAAAGAAAATGATCAGAAAATGTTCTTTTTTAAAATTTTGCACGACATAACAAATAGGTTCAAATGCTGATTAATAGGATGACTATTAAAGTTATTTAGTTGGTCATATGATTAAGGCTGGAAATCGGTAGTGCAAACGGTGGAGGAATGACTTGATTTGGAAGAAGTGTTTGGTGTCTGACTGTTGTAAGAAAGGATATAGGTAAAGGAAGGGAGAATCTTGTAGGGTTGGTTGCAAGTACAGATAGGGTTTTTCTTATGGGGTATGGTCAGGATAACTTTTTGTTGTTGGTTTGGAGATTGCTTTGGTTTTCTTCCCTCTGGTATCAATTTCCTGTCATGTTGGGAACTAGCCTAAGAAGTTGGGTTTTAGGTGGGTCTTGTTTGTTCTTAATTTTTGAATGTTAAGAAATTAGGGCCAGTCTTTTGCTGAAGTGATATTAAGGGAGTTCTAATGGAGCTTTGGTGGGTTAGTTGGGCTTGTGTGAGAAATAAAAATGAGTGATGAATAATGGATTGAAGGGTTGATGAATAATGGATTGAAGGATTGATGAAAGAAGTGGACAGAAAATGTCGCCTGTTTTATACAATCTGGATTAAATGCTAGATATTGTTATTTTGTTATCTTATGCTGCCCAACTGACTCCTTAAATCCTTGATTTTCGTAAACCACTGTGTATTATAACCCCCACCCATGCATATGGTCAGCCCACTGCCTAAACATTATTTGAGTGTGCCTTATCCGTACTCTATTAACAACAATTAAATGAAACTGCATTACTCTGGTTTTTTTATTCATCGGTATATTAAACAGAAGGCGTATGAGCCTTCCTTTCTTTCTTCAAATTAATGTTATAAGATCTCTTCATTATATTCTAGGTGGATACAATGATTATTCAAGCTATTGGTCTTTTGGACGACCTCGACAAAGAGTTGAATACTTATGCTATGAGAGTCCGAGAATGGTATGGCTGGCACTTTCCTGAACTTGCTAAAATTGTGCAAGATAACATCCAGTATGCAAAAACAGTTAAGTTGATGGGCAACCGTGTAAATGCTGTTGATCTTGATTTCTCTGAGGTATTTAATTATCATCTCACAGTAAATTATAGTGCAGAAGTGATTACAATTCAGTTGTTTAATGTTGATCATGTCCTTGTTCTGCATAGGTATTGTCTGATGAGGTGGAAACTGAGTTAAAAGCATCAGCAGTAATATCCATGGGTACCGAAGTGAGTGACCTAGATTTGATGAATATTAGGGAACTTTGCGACCAAGTTTTGGCTCTTTCAGAATACAGAGCTCAGTTGTATGACTATTTGAGGAGCAGAATGAATACTATTGCACCTAATTTGACTGCCCTTGTTGGAGAGCTTGTTGGAGCTCGTCTTATCGCTCATGGTGGCAGCTTGTTGAATCTGGCAAAACAACCTGGAAGCACGGTGCAGATTCTTGGTGCTGAGAAGGTATTTAAAATGATAACTTCTTTTTGAGGGCTAACATATATTCCTTTCTCATTCATGTATTGTTAATTAATTCATCACATGTTCATAATTTCTGATTTATTTGGATTAAGATTATTGTGCATAGCAATTCATGCGCACCTAGTATTATGTTACTTCCAATGGAATATGTAGTGGTAAAAGTAGCTATACTATAAATAACGTGCCTTCTTTACCTATATGGACATATCGTTAGTACCCAAGCTCAAGACAGCAAGGTGTGTCATATATGAAAAACTAAAACAGTAGTCAGTTGGAGTTTATCTTACAATACTGTTGGCTATTATGTTAAGGGTTTCTTTGGCATTATCTTTGTCCTTATGATTTTCATGAAGTGATAAGCAGGTATTTATCTCCAATGAAAAAAATTCTGTGGTTTAATGGGTCAATTTTAAATTATTTTTGGGTCACCTGATTGGCCAGATTATTTAAGGGGTTACTTTATTCCCCAAATAGGATATAATTGATTGCATTTGTAGGGCTATGATTCTTTATATCTCACATGTATATGCGCAGGCACTTTTCAGAGCTCTAAAGACCAAGCATGCCACTCCTAAATATGGTCTCATCTTCCATGCATCTCTGGTGGGCCAAGCTGCTCCCAAGTTCAAGGGGAAAATGGCTCGTTCTCTTGCTGCCAAGACAGCACTTGCCATCCGATATGATGCTCTTGGTGATGGTACAGATGGCTCCATGGGATTGGAAAATCGAACCAAAGTAAAATTTACTGAAGATACTCTTAACTTTATACTTACAGGATATGGTTTAAATACTTATTCTTCAAATTTTGTGATGTACAATCTTTGTACAGCTCGAAGTACGTCTGAGGGTTCTTGAGGGCCGAGAATTGGGTCATTCTGCTGGATCAGTGAAAGGAAAGCCAAAGATTGAGGTTTATGACAAGGACCGGAAGAAGGGTGCCGGGGCTTTGATTACTACTGCCAAGGTATGGAATTTGCAATTTACGACTGGAGTGAATTAGGACTAATAAACCGATATGGCAGCCTTAAATTGAACCTGATTTTGTGTTTGATTGCTGAAGGACTTCTATGCTTGTGTGGGTTGCATGATCTCATCTTTGCCATGGGATTATGTTTAGAAATTGCCTTTTTCTAGTGCCTAAAAGCTAAATCCCTTTTAGGCTTCGAACTATGTGTTTCTTAAACTTGAATGAAAGAGTGGGTTCCAAAGCATTTCCCCGTTTTCCACCACCATTTCCACTACCACACATTACGTTCTTTTAGATTGCTGATCAAGTGCTTTTTTCTTTACACTTTTAATCTCAAAATTTTGTGTACATACTGGTAAAAAGCAGTCACTAAATATTATATGTTTTAGTGAATTTGGGTCCCCAAGTGATTTATGTAGAATCCGAGTGGACCCACAATACAGGGTCCTGCCCTTTAGCCACCCCTTCAATTAATTTTTTTTAGCTGTTTTGCTGATTTATTACAAATTTGTTTTTTGCAGACCTATAATCCCGCATCAGATATAGTTCTTGGGAGAAGCACTGACAAGTCAGCTGAAGAGTTGGAGGCTGGTATTTCAAAAAAAAGAAAGCATGAGGAAGTAGAGATTGTGCCAGCCGAAGAGAAAGGAGAGGAAGAAGAGAACAGAGAGAAGAAGAAGAAAAAGAAGACCGTGTCTGAGGTGTCCAAAGACGATGTAGAGGAGTCCAAGAAGAAGAAAAGGAAGAAGAAGAAGTCTGAAGCTGAGGAAGAAGCTGTGCCCGAAATTGAGGAGAAGAAGAAGAAAAAGAAGCACCACACCGAAGAGGAAGCTGAAGAGAAAGAAGAGAATCAAAGCAGCAAGAAGAAGAAGAAGAAAGAAAAGAAGGGCGAGTGAGCTTCACTCTGTATTTGTAGAATTGGTTGTTTTGAATGTTGAAATTATATTTATTTATGTAGTAGACTTGGACTGAGCAATTGAAGTGAAAACCTTAGGTTTTCGGAAGGGGCCCAATCATTGCATTTGTAAGCAGCGCTAGAAAGCCTACAAGAGCTGTAAACTCTTATGCACTGTTTGGTTGGAGGGGAAGGGAGGGGAGGGGAGGGAAGGGTTTTTTTAATACTTTTCTTGTTTGGTTCATTTTTTAGGAGGGGAGGTGAGGGAAATGGGAGGTGAGGGAAATGGGGGGGGGGGGGGGGGTGCAACACCCCTCCTGAGCCAATTTTGGCTTTCCTCCAAAAGTGGGGGGATTTGGAGGAAAGAGAAAATAGGGCTAATTTTTCAAAGTGGCTGGACTAAATTGTCCTTTAAATCTAAATCCTAATATAATAAAAAATCTGTCTTTCTCTTCATCTAATTGCCGACTATTTCTCTCCCGCTCTCTCTTTCTCCCTATCCTCGTCGCACTCGACTCCGCCGTCCGCCGTCATGAATGAAGTCTAACCACTTCCTTTAATAAGCATAACTGCAAATGCAATGCACCCACCAATAACAGATGTAATGAGAAGAAACGAGATGAGGAAATACAAGCATTTGACAACAACACGTCCCAAAAATGTCATCTCTGTATCCAAGTAGAGCACAAGCGCAAAGAAGCCTGCTGCAATCGTCGAGCACATTGAGATATCTGTCAACACATGATTAACATACCTAGAAGAGCTAGCACATTTTGCTAGTATAATTCCAAACATTCCTGCAAAAATGAGCAGGAAGCCGTAAAATGCTGCCATCAAATTCTCTGTGATATCCTCGAACATTACTTGAATGGCATGGTGATTGTTCTGCTCATCATCAATATTGCAATGTCAGCACTTGAATTATAATGAGGAATAGAATTCATGGCATTATGAATACGTTTTGAGATCCAAAAAAAAAAAAAGGAAATTTTTTTTTTTGTTATGGTGTATTTGCAGATGGATGAATTTACACCTATTAACAACAAAAATGACATTATCTTCGCAGGACAAGGAAAAGGGAAAAAAGAGAGTTGGGCAGTCGATTAGGTTGACAATTTTACAATGTTTCTTCTATAAAAAGAAGAAGTACAAGGAAAAGTAAATCCAACAGTCCATCACCTAAGCAGAGAATGCATTCGGCTTAGATAATATTCAAATGAGCTAATCTAAATCATTCTATACCCTACATATGATAAATTTTTATTTTTTGAAGGAGAAGATACATAGAGTTGATGTAGTGTGTGTGTGTGCATTATATATATTTCCTATAAACTGTATTACATAATACCCTACGTATCACATACATCATACGATACTGAGTTATAGCTGCAAGTAGCAGAAAGACAAGGCTCTGAATAAATCCTGTGCTCAGGGAAAGATGACATTTACTTTTGATTGTTCTTTTGATTGATACATCAACATATTTTCCTCATAAATAGTTCGTTGTTGTTTCAATTCTTATTGTATGAAGTGGTTGTATGAATTTCTTATTATATGCAAAAGGGTATTAAAGTAATTTTATTATAAAATCCATTCCTTTCCCTTGTGAACCAAACAAGAAAATAATTATTTTCTCTCTCCTCCCATCCTTTGAACCAAACAGAGTTTTCATTAAATCCCTCCCCTCCCTTTCCCTCCCCTTCCCTCCCCTCCATTAAAATCCCTCCCCTCCCCTCCCCTCCTTTGAACCAAACAGACCCTTAGAGCATCACAGTGGTATTTTTCATATTCTATTATATGGCAGCTACAGTAATAGCATATGGGGGATGATCATGCAGTGGTGGTTTATTAAATTTTTCTCATTTGGGAGAGACGGGAAACATTCCCTGTCCCACCAAAAAAAAAAAAAAGACTTTGAAGAAAGCGGCAGAGAGATGTTGAAAGGCAATTTGGGAAACAAAAAAAAACCCAAAATTTTTTTTTTTAATTATTGTCAGACGGTATATCATATACCGGACGCCCCGTCTGAGGAGCTTTTAAAAAAAATAATAAATAAAAGGGAAAGACGGTATATCATATACCGGACGGTATATGATATACCGTCCGACCCGTTTTAAAAAATAAATAAATAAAAAATTTAGACGGTATATGTTTTCCCGTCTCACTCGATTAAAATATTATAAAATCGGAGCGACGGTATATGATATCCCGTCCTTTATAATTTGAGAATGGGTATTTCGTTTCTCATATATGAGAAACAGATATAGAAGGTTTACTAAAAAATGGGAAAATAGAAAACCACTGCAGACGATCGTTTCTTATAAAATGGCAAACTGCCAATTATAAGAAACCGCTGTGGATGCTCTTAGGCACGTAAACGTAAAGAAGGAACCTTTACTCATGAGCGCCTACAACATGGCATGAAAATAGCTTTCTAGAATTGTACTATCTGTTGTAAAGTCCTTTTTTATCTTTTTGTTCTTCCTTTCCTCAGCAAGAAACGGATGAGCACAGGTAGGGTTGTTCCAACCCAATAAGGTAATCTTTCTCTATAGTGAAAGAAGGTGGCTTGATGCTGCTCTTCGATGAATGTAAGCCATAGCGAGTTAGGCCCCGATCCCTCTAATTTAGGAAGGAATGGAAGAGGGCATTGCCCTTTCCTGAGTTTTGTAGCTGTAGTTAGGAGGTAGCTGCTTGCTTCTTTTATCAAGACATCCTGAAGGCAGGAATTCAAGACAATAAAAAGAAGGTTTAAGGAGTTCATCAAGCCAACGGTGGGACACAAGGTTAAAAGTGGTTAAGTGTGGAATGGAAGGTGTCTTCAATCTTTATATTTGAAGCCCTTCTGTTCAATAGGAACTTTATTGTCTCCTCCTTAAGGCTAAAAGTGGTTTGATTGTGGAATGGATGGTGTCTTCTATCCATCTGTTAAAGCCCTTTTGTTCAATAGGGACCTTATTGGCCTTTCATTCTCATCCAGGCTCTTTACTGGTCATGCTTTGGTCACTCTAATGCCTTCGCACCGCCCACCTTAGAGGTTGGAGCGATGGCCTCCACTTTTCCACCGGACATGCATTCCACTCCTGTTTGTCATACCATCTTTCAAGAACTAGAAACTGGAGCTGGATGCATGCAACTGGTAGTGCCTGCGTCAACCTTGTAGCATCAACCTTGCAACATGCAACTAGTAGTGCCCGCATGATAACTTCTTCTGCCATCCAACTGCTATGATTGAAAAGGGTATCTACATAGACCAAATCGTAAACCATTGCCTTCCTGTCTTGCTTCATCTTGGATTTCTCCGTCCCTTCTCCCAGTAATGGCCTCACAGTTTTACACCCATCCACGATAGATGATTATAGATTAGATGAGAGAGGGCATAGAACATTCTTGTGGTTTTATTGAAGTTACAAACTGTGATTCTTATATTGAATATTAGTTAGAGTTTTCGACCATCTCTATTAGCCATTAGTCTTATCCTCTCCTTGAGGTCAAGTGGCTTCGCTCCTCTCAACAACTTCGGTTATAGATTGAGGGATTTCCTGCTTTTCAGGACCATTCAATCTGATTATGATCTTCATTCATTTTCTTTCGTTGGCTTAGTATCTCAAAGATTTATAAGGGGGAATCCTGCACCTGCATATTCAGTCCATTACTTCATTATATCTAGGAACTGAATAGCAAAGTCAGAAAGAAAGCGAACATCTCCATTGAGTGCCTGCACCTGCTATCGGTTACCATCCATTTTATACATATATGTACTGGTAGCTTTTTTTTCAATCTATCTTTGACTGGAGAGGTAATCTCGACGAATCATTCAGAGTGGAGACAAGACATGGTAGTTAAGCCATCTTTCCTTGGGTAGAACAAAAAGATATGTTTGGTCCGATCATTGAGCGTAAAAAAAGAGCACTTTGAAATAGCTTTCGTTTGCTAGGATTGTCTCCACTTTCATATCAGGCACTTGAAATATTGAATTATTCATCCATTTCAAATACCGCACTCATTCTCTCGAAGAGATAGCTACATTGGCATTAAAAAATTTTAAAAAAAATTTTAAAAAAAATTAAAAAAACAAAAAAAAAACACATAATTCCGCTTTGGCTTGCTAGAATAGGAAAAATAAAGAACAATTAGATAATTTGGCTAGCAAAAATAGTCAACACTCCAAACATCCTAGTTATTTTGGCTAGTCGTAGATATTTTAAAGCCCAAAAAAAAAAAATTAAATATAAAGCCCAAGCCCAACAAAAAAATAAACTTTCTCACAAGCAGATCGAGAGTTCACGAGCTCGCGCTTCGTGATCACAAATTTCTTCATATATGAACTTGGGTTTCGATATCTTCGTTTTTCTTTTTAGAGGCGGAAAGAGCGGAATGGAAGTTTGGCGAGTGATACAACTTCGCAAGATCTGACGATTAAATCTGAGATATCTATTTTGATGAGTAGTTTGGCGAGTTCCGTTTGAGCATATTTTTCTCCCTAAATCTTCTATTTTGACTAAAAAATAAGAGATGACTAGCGTGGTTGGAGATTGTCTAAATAGATATATACCCATACAATGACGCTTTCTGCTTTTTATAGAACCAAAGGATGAACTACTTCTGCGGGGTCTAGGAGCTGGCTCATATGATTGTTCTATCAATTTACGCTCTCATGGTTGGGGCAATACAGCGTTGATCTTTTTTGTCTTATCCCCTAGTATTTTATGCTGAAGCAATGCCAATGATTGTCTTTTTTAATCGAAAGTAGGTGTTGAAGGTGCGTCAGGTGGAAGCAAGACAAATGGTCTTTTTATTTTCAATAAGTGGGGACTTTCTCTCTTGAAAGACCAGATTCTAGGCCACAAGTTCGTTCACAACTGACGTGCAGTCCTTGGAATGGAAGAAAGTTTAGAACTGAGAGTTCACCACTTAGTTATGAACTTCCAGACTAAAGAAAGATATATTTGAATCGGTTTAGTAAAATCACTTTGTTTAGTCGACGCATATGCTTCTGAACTAGGCTCACCTAAGAAAAGGTTGTTGTACAAAGTTAAGAGAGATGAAGTATGCAATCCGATCATCGTGAGTAAGGTAGCCTTCTTCTTCATTGGATGGAGTAGACCACAACTAAGGGGGATGTCCCAACTGATTGTCCGTGTAATACCGCGGAATAAAATAAGTTATTTATTCATATATTTATATATTATTTAAACTAAGTTGATGCTTGAATTAAATTAGTGCATGATTGTTTGGATTGAAAATCACCATGCATACTTTTTGCTTTAGGATTAGGGTTGGGGTTTGTTTGACCTAGGGTTCCATGACCTAGAGTTAGGAACCCTACTTCTAGAATGAGAATTGATGAGATTTTGGGTGGGATCTTGATGAGATCCAAGGGCTCAAGATGGGCCAAGTTTGTGGTGGAGATGAGAGTTAGGAAATTGCTAGGAATTTTCCCTACGACTAAGTTGACTAGATCTACACCCTCCATTTCCCACTCACTTCACCAACACATCTCTACCCTCCACTTGGTGAAATCCGGCTACCCTCTCCCTCTATCTCCCTCCATTTTCTATAGAACTCCATTTCCTTAATCTTCTCATTCATTTTTCTAAGTTGTTTTTAAAAGAAATAAAAAAGTAGAAGAGAAAAGAAAATAGAGTGGTAGGTTTTAACCAAAAGAAAATTTACTCTTTGTTGTAGGAACACAAGTTCTAAAGAAAGCAAGGTTGGATGATGAGGCAATCTTGAAGACAAGAATCAACTTCTCTTTTGGAAGGGTTGGGGTTTAAAAAAATCATCTTTTATTTTTTTCCTTTTATGATTCTTGTGAGTAGAAGTAAAAGATAGTAGCTTTGACATGCATGAGTATTTGTTGAGGTTCACCTCTTGAGTTTGATTATTGAGTACAACTTTTATACCTAGAAGCCATGAAAGAACTTGTATGTGATGTGGTAAGCTTAGGATTTTCTAACTCCCAAATGGCTTAGAGTCTTGAAGCAAAATCTTTAGGACATGTTCTACTATGAGTCTAGAGAACACTTGATTTTTTTATAATATTTGGGGTTCATTTAGTAGCTCAACCAATTATTTTAATTTCGGACAGTGAGCAGTACAGAGCTGCTTTATTTGTGAGAACTTGGGTGCTCTTCCAAAAATCATATCTCGAAATTGGTAGGGTATTTTAAGTCCAAATTTTTACTATATGTTCTTGATTGTGTTAACAACCATATTTTTAAATTTCTCATTTTCTGAGTTCGTTTGATACTTCAAAAAAAAATATAAGTTTGCAACTGGTCCAGAATCGAAAGCTGAATCTGCCATATTTTGGAATTGAAGTTCCTTAATTAATAACTACTATTTGGAGCATGATCTTGTAATGAAAATTTTAATGTAGTATTTGGTATGTGAGTCTTCATCATTATTCTAATATTTCAGAATTTTTAGATAATATTTGATGGAGTTTTAAAAATAGTTTGTAAAAAGAGGTGGACACCCTGTCTGAAAACAGAATGAAACATTATGCTGAGTTTAAAAAGCCATAACTCTCTCCATGTTATGAATATGAATGCAATTTTTGAGTATGTTAGACTTGTGTATGTCTAGTTACTGAATCTAAAATTTCATAAGTATTGGACTTATGGTTAAATTGATTTTGAATTTTGACTGGACTATGTTCAGTTATAGCTTAGATTAGCTAGTCTGTGAAGTTGTGTTTTTCTGGATTGATGTGTTTGGAATCTACGAAAATGATTAACTAGAGATTTGGAGTAGAGACTCTTATTGCTTTCCAAAAAGTCTATAATCATGTAATTCCAAGTTGTAGAATAATAGATATGAATTTTTGAAGTTCTGGACAGATCCATTCTTAGTGGAAGTTGTCACTTTTGGCATGTATGTGATTTTTCTCAACTTCGAAGTCTTGGATTGAGATTGAGTGGTATTTATATACTCTAAATGCTTTTATTTTTCATGTCTTATGTTGTTAAGGCCTGGGTTGGGGCTTATGTTGTTAAGGCCTGGGTTGGGGCTTGATCATTGTTTGAGTCATTGGGATTGCCTAGGAGGTTATACCTTATAGCTATCGACCCTTAGGCTAGGATTGAGACTTCCGCCTCAAGTTTGGATGGTCAATTCTCATGCACTGACGGGGTCATAGAGAGTGATCGCGGGTCGAAGTTGCGGGAAAATTCAAGATAAGGGAAGTGGCGAGCAAGGTGATCGCGTCACCAGAGCCATGGGTTGATAAACGGGAGCTAAAGATTTTGGTAAATCCCATAGGATTAGGATTGACCTAGTAGAGTGGTTAAGTCTTATTGGAACCATACCCTTATAACACATCTAGGGTAGGCTCAATATGAGCTAGAGATACCTATGAATCATATTAGTTTCTAGCAAGCATTAGTCGGGTGTTGTACTCTCCTGTCATTAGGGATGCGTGTTGCTGTGCATATCTCGCTCTGTTAATTCCTGAAGAACCGTGATAAGAACATGCGGGGATTCCTATCGGAGTTAGGGAGGTAGACCCTACACTACCGTCAAAATCTATGTTGTTGATTCTTGATTTTGATGATCACAACACAGTGCAACATGTGTCTATATTACACAGCTAACAATGCAGTGCACATACAAAAGACAGTTCTAGCTGAACAAATGAACAAGCTCAAAAGGATACAGATGAAGACTTCACTCAAGACAAGACTCAAGACAAGACTCAAGACTCAAGACTTCAAGCTCAAATGTGTTATATTGTTGCGTCTTGTAAACATTGTATTTTACTTTCTGTTGAGTCTTAGTCTGATGTAAAGCCTTGTCAACACACACACACACACACTCAAAATATTTCATAATGTGTGTTTCTTAAAACCCCCCCAAAAAAAGAGTCAAAACAGTTTAAAGAATTTTAACTCTTGAGTACCAGTCGACTTAAACTTCTGCCAGTCGACTGATAGTACAAAACTGTTTAAAATTATTCAAACTCTGATCAGTCGACTCATATGGCAACCCAGTCGACTGTTCGAGAGCTTTTGACCGTTTTCTGTTTTTCAAAATCGAATTTTTTCAAACTCAAAATTTCAGATCTGTTGGTTGACAGTTGTGTAACTGTTTTTCCAACGTTCAGGAGATCAAACTCTTTATATAGAGTTTCACATCTCACTAAAAAGAACTACTTGATTTTCATACACTCGAGCATTCTTTGTGAAGAACATTCTAAGTGATTTTCTGTGAGAAACAAAGCTTTCAAGTTCATACACTTTGGTTCTCTACATTCAGTCCAGTATAGCATTGAATTCACTCTGGACTGAGTATAGAAGTCGACCTATTTCGTTAGCCACGTGCATCAACACATAAAACAACAAGGCTATAGGTTGACTGTAAAGTATTCTTGTACTCTTGCTCTCGGTTGGAGAGTGGTTTTGACTCTTGGTTGTAGAGTCGGTGTCTTTTCACTCTTGGTAGTAGAGTGGGTTGCTTTCTCTGGTTGAGAGAAAGGACTACGGGTTAGACAAGGTTGTTGTCTTAACGCCGTAGGGTATTCTTGTAATTTTTCAAGAATAGTGGAAATCTCAAGTGGGTTGCTTGGGGACTGGATGTAGGTCGGGAGGACCGAACCAGGATATATCTTGTGTACTCTGTGATTGATTATCTTGTGTTTGCATTTACTTTTGCTTATTTAAGTTCTGCAAAACTTGTCTGGCCAGTCGACTCAGCTTCATATCAGTCGACTGATCAGTCTTGTATTAGTTGTTCTCTTTGTTTCAGCAGTCGCCTGCCTGATCTATAAGTCGACTGCATCGAGAGTTTAAATTTCCTTTATTTTGGCTATATCAGTCGACTGGTTCACCGCTAAGTCGACTGTGCCGAGAGAAATTATTTATTCCGCAATTTATTTTTGATAAACACTATTCACCCCCCCTCTAGTGTTTGTTGCTTCGCCTACAGGATCCAACACTTGGTATCAGAGCAAGGTTACAGGCTATGGCAACTACTTCAAATACAAATCAGTACCATGAAGGCCAATCTACACAACGGCCACCACTATTTGATGGAACGAACTACAATTATTGGAAGTGCCGAATGCGAATCTATCTTCAATCAATCAACTATAAGATATGGCAAATGACAGAGACGGAATATACTGCCCCTACCATTCCATATGCACAATGGAATGATGATCAAAAGAATCAGACTATGAACAATGCCAAAGCAATGAATGCCTTATTTTGTGCACTTACGAAGGAAGAATTCAACCGTGTATCCAATGCTACAACTGCACATCAAATTTGGCATACACTCGAGGTAACACATGAAGGAACAATTAATGTAAAAGAGTCTAAAATTTCTGTTCTTGTCCACAGGTTTGAGATGTTCAGAATGAAGGACAATGAGACTGTGTCCGAGATGATTACTAGATTCACAGACATCACAAACTCTCTTGTGGCGCTTGGAAAGACTTATACCCAAGCAGAGATGGTCAGAAAAGTCCTACGTGCACTCACTCCAGAATGGGAGAAGAAAACCACAGCAATAGAGGAGGCGAATGACTTGTCAACACTTACTCTCGAGAATCTTGTTGGAAATCTCATGGCATATGAAGTCCAACTTGAAGATCGAAAGAAAGATACAGAATCACACCAAGCAAAGAAGAAATCATTGGCTTTTAAAGCCATGACAGACTCAGAAGATGAGGAAGAAGATGAAGAAGAAATAGCAATGTTCACTCGGAAATTCAAGAAGTTCTTAAAGAAGGGTAAGTTTCATTCTAAAGTTAAGGATTCTAATGACCCTCCTACATGTTTCAGGTGCAATAAAATAGGTCACATGAAGAAGGATTGTCCCTTAGAAATTGCAAAGAACAAGGGAAAATCATCCAACTTCAAGAAGGACAAATATCCAAAGAACAAATTTGCCAAAAACAAGAAGGCTTATCAAGCTACATGGGATGATAGTGATTCATCTTCCGAAGAAGAAACGGATGAAAATAACGAAGTGGCAAATATTTGTTTCATGGCTGCACAAGAGCATGTAAGTAATGATTATGATTCCGAAGATCTTCTTGATGCTTTTAATGAAATATTCCAAGAGTTAAAGAAAGAAAAGATTAGAGTTAAGAATCTTGAGAAAGTGAATCAAACACTTAATCAAGAAAATCTTAATCTTGATAAGGAAGTAAAATCCTTAAATTCTCGCATTGCAAGTTTAGATACTGATCTTGAAACTCTCAAAAAGAATTATGAAGAGATTTCAAAGAACGTATCTAAGTTTAACAAAGGCAAAGAGAATTTAAATGATATGCTTCATCATCAAGTTACATCTAGTCAAAAATTTGGACTTGGCTTTAAAAAATCTTCTGTAAAAGAATATCTTGTAGTAAACACTAGTAAGAATAAATCAGCATCTATTTCTAGTGTTACTCACAAGTTGTATGATTTCTTTGCAAAGCCAAAGGTTGTTAATTTCAGTGATAAAAGCAAAACTAACATTCGGTTAAGTCGACTGAACCATACAACCAGTCGTCTGTCCAGAAAAAGTGGATCTTATTCCACGAGATCAAAACCTCTTATAAGTCGACCTAGTGTATCTACCAGTCGGCTGATGTACACCAACAGTCGACTGACTAACACTGATAAGTCGACTGGACAGAACAAATTAGTATGGGTTCCAGTTAGTCTAAATCAGAATGATAGAATTGCTTATATCAATTCTTATATGCTAAATGTGTGTAATTCTACTTATTATATTCCTGCTTATGGAGGAAGATCAAACTCTTCATGGATTTGGTTTCCCCCAAACTAATGTGTTTTGGACCCAATAAAAAGGGTACCATATTTACCTTACATTTTTTATAGGTACCCAAGAAAGAACGCTGGATATTAGACAGCGGATGTTCAAAACACATGACAGGGCATGCCAACCTACTATCCACCATTGAAAGTATAGATGGAGGAACCGTTACCTTTGGAGATAACAACAAAGGCAAAGTCATTGGTATTGGCATGGTCGGTAAAACTTCTAATCCTACTATAGAAAATGTGTTATTAGTTAGTGGTTTAAAGCATAATCTCTTAAGCATTAGTCAATTGTGTGATAAAGGATATAAAATAGTTTTTGAAAAAGATGCATGCTTAATTTATGATTCTACTATGCAAAATGTTGTTTTTCAAAGTTTTCGTAAAAATAATATTTATGAATTGTGTTTAAATGAAATTGATTTTTCAAATGACTTGTGTTTAATAGCCTCTAACAATGAATCTTGGTTATGGCATAGAAGATTTGGACATGTGAACATGAAAAATCTCTCGAAATTATCTAAATATAACCTAGTTAAAGGACTGCCAAAACTATCCTTTAAAAAGGATAAGTTATGTGATGCATGTCAACTAGGAAAACAAATCAAATCCACTTTTAAAACAAAAGACGTAATCTTTACTAGTAGGCCACTTGAATTAATTCATATGGATTTATTTGGCCCTACTAGAGTTGCTTCTTTAAATAAAAATAGATATGTGTTTGTTTTAGTAGATGATTTTTCAAGATTCACTTGGACATTCTTTTTAAAACATAAAAATGATGTTTTTGAAGAATTTGCACATTTTTGTAAACGTGTTCAAAATCAAAGATCTCTAACCATAGTCACTATTAGAAGTGATCATGGTGGAGAATTTGAAAATGAAACATTTACAGAATATTGCAACAAGAATGGTATAACACATTCATTTGCATTTCCTAGAGCTTCACCACAAAATGGAGTGATTGAAAGGAAAAATAGGACCTTGCAAGAATGTGCACGTACTATGCTTGTTGAAAGCAATCTACCAAAGCATTTTTGGGCTGAAGCTGTTGCTACAGCTTGTTATGTTTTAAATAGAATTCTTCTAAGACCTAAACTAAAGAAGACTTGTTATGAGTTATTTTTTAATAAAATTCCTAAAGTATCTTACTTTAAGATATTTGGTTGCAAGTGTTTTATTCTAAACACAAAAGATAATTTAGACAAATTTGATCCTAGATCTAATGAGGGTATCTTTTTAGGATACTCAAATAGGAGTAAAGCATATAAAATTTTCAATAAGTCTACAATGACTATTGAAGAATCAATGCATGTTACATTCGATGAATCTTTACCTTCATCAACCATAAATAAAGATGATGAAACTGATTTATCACCTTTAGATAATGTGATTAAATCCTTAGAGCAAACTAATCTATCTGATGAGTCGACTGATAAGGTCTCCCAGTCGACTGACATAAAGCAGTCGACTGAAGAACAAGTCAAGTCGACTGATCCGATTGAGATATCTTCAACTTTACCAAAGTCATTTGTTGAAGTTAAAGATCATCCTCATGACTTAATAATTGGTGACATCTCCCATGGTATTCAGACACGTTCACATGTTAATATGATCTCTCATACAGCATTCTTGTCGGATTTTGAACCGAAAAATATATAAGAAGCTTGTGAGAATGAATATTGGATGAATGCCATGCAAGACGAACTAAACCAATTTATAAGGAATGATGTATGGGATTTAGTTCCTAGACCTCCTGATCAGACTATCATTGGTACCAAATGGGTATTCAAGAATAAGTTAGAAGAATCAGGACAAGTTGTAAGGAACAAGGCTAGATTAGTTGCCCAAGGATATAATCAAGAAGAAGGTATAGATTTTGATGAAACATATGCTCCTGTTGCTAGACTAGAATCTATTCGTATTTTATTATCTTTTGCTTGTTTTATGAATTTTATACTTTATCAAATGGATGTGAAAAGTGCCTTTCTTAATGGGTTTATTAAGGAAAATGTTTATGTGAAACAACCACCAGGTTTTGAACATGAACAATTTCCAGATCATGTTTATAAATTGAAAAAGGCTTTATACGGTCTTAAACAAGCACCTCGTGCTTGGTATGATCGTTTAAAAACTTTTCTTTTAGAAACAGGATTTGAAATAGGTAAAGTAGACACTACCTTGTTTATCAAAAGAGTTAAGAATGATATATTAATCATACAAATATATGTTGATGATATAATTTTTGGTTCTACTAATAATAATCTATGTCAAGAATTTGCTAATACCATGAAAAATGAATTTGAGATGAGTCACATGGGTGAACTCAATTATTTCCTTGGACTTCAAATTAAACAGTCCTCAAATGGCATATTTATAAATCAAGGCAAATATGCAAAGGAATTACTCAAACGTTTTAACATGGATAGTACTAGTAGTAAATCCACACCTATGGCTACTACTACTACTCTTGACAAAGATTTATTGGGTAAGAGTGTTGATCAAAAACTCTATCGAGGTATGATTGGTTCACTCTTATATTTTACTGCAAGTAGACCAGATATTATGTTCAGCGTATGTTTATGTGCTAGATATCAATCTAGTCCTAAAGAGTCTCATTTAAAAGCAGTAAAACGAATTTTAAGATATATTAAAGGCACATCTGAATATGATTTATTTTATCCACGCACCGATAATTTTCAACTTGTGTCTTATAGCGATGCCGATTTTGCTGGAAGCAAAACTGATCGCAAGAGTACTAGTGGCACATGTCACTTTTTGGGACATTCCCTAGTATCTTGGTGCAGTAAAAAGCAAAACTCCGTATCCCTATCAACCACAGAAGCTGAGTATATCGCTGCAAGTTTGGCTTGTGCACAAATTTTATGGATGAAACAAACCTTATTAGATTATGGTATTTCATTTGAGAAACCCTCAATTATGTGTGATAATACCAGTGCAATTAATTTATCTAAAAATCCGATTCAACATTCACGTACGAAACATATTGATATTCGACATCATTTTCTACGTGATCATGTTTTAAAAGGAGATATATCTTTAGACTTTATCTCTACTGATAAACAAGTAGTAGATATATTTACCAAGCCCCTTAAGGAAGATACTTTCATTAATTTAAGAAGAGAACTTGGAATTTGTGATTTTATTGATATTTGCTGAAAATTGTTACTGTTAAGTCGACTATACTTTTGAGTAAGTCGACTGTACTGCTTTTTAAATACATACAAATTTTTTTCTCTGACCAGTCGCCTGGTTCCTCTACCAGTCGACTGGTTAGTAGACATAAAATGTTTATTTTCTTTTCGACTCAGTCGACTGATCTCCCTACCAGTCGACTGTCGCGAGCTAAATCATCTTCAGTGACTATTCATCGCGTCTTTTGAGATGGAATTCACTCATTTTTCACCCGTGATCTTTCATCCTCACCGTCGATTTCACCTCTCCTTGATCTTAGCCGTTCCCTCACAGTTAAAACCCCTTTTCACCAGCCGCTTTCACTCCTTACCGTTCTCAAATTTTTTACCCCCAATTTCAAAACCCTAGCTTTTGGAGAAGAAGGTGATCTGCTCTCTCCGTGGTGCTGGTACTTGCTCCTGCTCGACTCTCTCTTCTTTTTCGGTATAACCCTTTCGACTCTTTTCTCATGGCACCCAAACGATCGAAACGATCTCATGAGGGTACTTCTTCTTCACAAGAATACACCCAATATCTCTTGAGTCCCGATCTTCTTGATCGTTGGTATGTCTTTTGTACCATTCAAATCTTCCCTGGAAGATTTGTAAATTTTGATGACCTAGACCGTTTTAATCTCATTCCACTATTTCAAAATTGCAGTCTCTATGACTTTCTCTCATTATCAAACCAACCTAATTACTATCCCCAACTAATTTATTTGTTTTACACAAATATGCGAGTTGTGCAAAAACCAAATGGGGATGTCCAAATCCGGTCGTCTGTGAAAAATGTTAGAATGACCCTCACACCGACTAGGATTAATGAGATATTAGGTATTGATGATGTGGGATCATCTCTTGATGACATTCTTATAGATAATCCTTCTATTTTATCTAGAATTTTCCTACCTAATTCTAACCTTCCAATGACAAGCAAAAATATCAAACCAATTGTTAAGCTTGTCGGTAGAATATTAGCATATAACATCCTTACTAAAAAGGGTAGTTATGACCAATATTCTATTGAATTACAAAAAGCCATATATGCAATTTTTGGTAGAATTGCTGTTAATTGGGGTCAAGTTATCTTTTCAAAACTTACTCAAGACCACACTCACTTTCTGCCTTTTGGAGGTCTTCTCACTAGAGTTTTTATAGCTTTTGGAGTTGATCTTGATTCGGAGACAAATGTTGTTTCTCGATATGAGTGTTTTGATCGTGCTAGTTTGGCACGTATGAAACTCCTTGATACTCCTACTCGATCACCCCCTAGGTCTCCTCCTCTTTCCCAAGCTCCTTTAGGTTCTTCTTCTAGACCTAGAGCCTCTCAACCTTCTACATCTGATGATCCACCTCTTCCTCAAGCCAATTATGATGACCCTCGTACCATGTATGACTGTGTGTCCTACCTAATGAACCATTCAGTCACTGTCGATACACATCTTTCTACCCTTGGTTCCAAACTAGACCATATTAATTCTGAGATAGCCAATCTCACTCATCTCTTCACTTCTCAGTTTCCTCCTCCTTCTCAAGATGATGACGAAGTCTCCGAAGAAGATGATTAAAGATTATTTATTTTCTTTTTTATTTATGTAATTTTCCTTTTAATGCATTTGTTTTTATGTATTAGACTTTCTCTCTTTCAATGCAAAACCTTGTTACTTTGTACTTTTTGATGATTCCAAAGGGGGAGAGAAAGACAGATCTGAGTATATCTATCTGTGCTATGTGTTGTTTTCTGAGTATTGAAATATCTCTGGTCAGTCGACTTTCCCAAGGATACAGTCGACTGATGCTGCAGATGTGATACTTGCTGCATCTGTGATACTTAACTGTTTTCATGGTATGTTCAGTCGCCTGATCTATTTGTTCAGTCGACTGATACATTCTTTATGACAGGAATTTATTTTATGTATGCATATTGTGTTTTTAATAGGGGGAGCTTCTTAAAACCTATGCTTGTATGTTTCTATATAAATTGCTATCAGCTATTGTGTTGTCATCATCAAAAAGGGGGAGAATGTTGATTCTTGATTTTGATGATCACAACACAGTGCAACATGTGTCTATGTTACACAGCTAACAATGCAGTGCACATACAAAAGACAGTTCTAGCTGAACAAATGAACAAGCTCAAAAGGATACAGATGAAGACTTCACTCAAGACAAGACTCAAGACAAGACTCAAGACTCAAGACTTCAAGCTCAAATGTGTTATATTGTTGCGTCTTGTAAACATTGTATTTTACTTTCTGTTGAGTCTTAGTCTGATGTAAAGCCTTGTCAACACACACACACACACACTTAAAATATTTCATAATGTGTGTTTCTTAAAAACCCCCCAAAAAAAGAGTCAAAACAGTTTGAAGAATTTTAACTCTTGAGTACCAGTCGACTTAAGCTTCTGCCAGTCGACTGATAGTACAAAACTGTTTAAAATTATTCAAACTCTGATCAGTCGACTCATATGGTAACCCAGTCGACTGTTCGAGAGCTTTTGACCGTTTTCTGTTTTTCAAAATCGAATTTTTTCAAACTCAAAATTTCAGATCCGTTGGTTGACAGTTGTGTAACTGTTTTTCCAACGTTCAGGAGATCAAACTCTTTATATAGAGTTTCATATCTCACTGAAAAGAACTACTTGATTTTCATACACTCGAGCATTCTTTGTGAAGAACATTCTAAGTGATTTTCTGTGAGAAACAAAGCTTTCAAGTTCATACACTTTGGTTCTCTACATTCAGTCCAGTATAGCATTGAATTCTCTCTGGACTGAGTATAGAAGTCGACCTATTTCGTTAGCCACGTGCATCAACACATAAAACAACAAGGCTATAGGTTGACTGTAAAGTATTCTTGTACTCTTGCTCTCGGTTGGAGAGTGGTTTTGACTCTTGGTTGTAGAGTCGGTGTCTTTTCACTCTTGGTAGTAGAGTGAGTTGCTTTCTCTGGTTGAGAGAAAGGACTACGGGTTAGACAAGGTTGTTGTCTTAACGCCGTACGGTATTCTTGTAATTTTTCAAGAATAGTGGAAATCTTAAGTGGGTTGCTTAGGGACTGGATGTAGGTCGGGAGGACCGAACCAGGATATATCTTGTGTACTCTGTGATTGATTATCTTGTGTTTGCATTTACTTTTGCTTATTTAAGTTCTGCAAAACTTGTCTGGCCAGTCGACTCAGCTTCATATCAGTCGACTGATCAGTCTTGTATTAGTTGTTCTCTTTGTTTCAACAGTCGCCTGCCTGATCTATAAGTCGACTGCATCGAGAGTTTAAATTTCCTTTATTTTGGCTATATCAGTCGACTGGTTCACCGCTAAGTCGACTGTGCCGAGAGAAATTATTTATTCCGCAATTTATTTTTGATAAACACTATTCACCCCCCCTCTAGTGTTTGTTGCTTCGCCTACAGGATCCAACATATGTTAGTAGACACGAACGGATCATGGGGCTACGGTCCTGCGAATCCTCGGCGCCATAGATAAGCTGCAGTGTATCTGTAGTTCGTCACGGCTTTTGAGTGAGGTCCGGGCGTCGGGCACTAGTGGAAAACGGGGACACCACTAAGTGACTGCATTAATGAATTGGACCGATTAATCTGTAACCTCATCAACCACGTTCTATTTTATCCAGAACAGGACGAGTACAAGAGTAGGATGCATGGCGGGAATTCGAAACCCTGAACTTGGAGACAACGGCTTGATTTGGGGCGTATATAGTATGGGATGTATGTATTTTCAAAGTCTCGCTTGCATTAGAATAAGTGCATCTTTACCTATGCATTAGATTACTAGGTCATGTCATACATAGACACCTTTCACCGAATTGCACTTTCCTATCATTTAGTCACTTTCCTCGTGCATTAAATCTTGATTTGTCAGTTTGGAGATCGCTGCTATTATCAGCATTGCGTCAGTATATGTACTGACGTGCCTACTCTTTTAGGTGCCAGATACCGATCCGTGGGGTACAGGAAAGTTAAAGTCAGATTGTGCGTCCGAGTAATAGTATCAAGTGTTCATTATTCACATTTTTTTGTAAACTCTGATTTGTAGTTTCTGGAACATTGTATATTGTAACACTTGAGACTTGTAAATATTATGGAATAATTTTTTTAAAAAATTCTTGTATTTTCCTGTATTGTGACTATTTGAAGGAAAGATTCTGGTTGGTGTCACGAATCGCCGGTAGAGGGATTCAGGGCACTACAGTTCGTCTTTAGCAAAAGGAGAGCTACTTTATTTTAAGGCCACTTTGGATTGAACTAGGCTCTTGGACTACTTTTTATGCAGTACGAGGTAGGCCTTCCTAATCTAGGACGGTGTTTAGACTATCCAACGTTTGTACACATCTCTCTTTCTTATGTCCTGTCTGCCTATCATCCCATATTCCTTTCAAACACATTTCTAGGTCGGTATGCCACCAACTATGTTTTGATAAAAGAAATGTCCAACAAATATCTGTATTCAGCTCAATGAATCTTTTCTTGTCTTTCACTATCTTAAGGGGAGTTGCACCTTCGGGTTCTATTCAAGTATTCTTTTCAGGCAGTCAATTACGAGGGGGCCACTCTCTTTCCTACCGCCGGTTTGAAAACAGTTTCTAGCGTCCTTTAGATGTTCTTTCTTTCTTTTCTTGTTTGATCTTTCTCCATCTTCAAGGATGTGAGCTTGACTGGAGCGGAACTTTATGCCTTACTATGTTATGATTGATCTGATTAGAATTGTCCAATTTTACTGAGCTTATGCTCTAGAGCTTAACAAACTATGGACTTGGTAGCATCCTTAAGTCGATTCATTCGTTAGAACAGCTGCACCTATCCTTTTTTATTCTAATGTTTTAAAAAAAAATCATTTAGGGACCGGGGCTATGAAGCATGCTGGTAATGAGGTTAGGACTGCTTCTCTCTGACGTAGGCAAAGTGAAAACTGTTCGACTGAGGTTGAGATCTAAGCCAGTCCATAGCACAGGTGTTTTTTTAGTTTCTACAAAGACTTAAGTATGTTAGAGTTGCTTTCTGCGGGGAGTAGATATGAAGTTGATATCCTAGATTAAAATGCACAAATTTTGCTTGCAACTGTTATCGAGTGCATCATTATATCATTTACTATGTTACCGGAAACTGGTTTTTGGTGGTTGGGGCTGTAGCATGCTTCTATCTATCTACTGTAGGTTTTTATTACAACCTTTGACAATACATTTGGCCTAGATTTTTTTGGGTTTTAAAGCTACTTCAAAAGAAAAAGCCAGGAAGTAGAGCTTTGAAATTAAAAGCTGAAGATGTTTGGAAAGTCTATTTTTTTAAACTTCAAAGCTACTTTTAACCTGGGTGAGGAGTAGCGAACCGCGAGCACAAAGTGGTGAGGCGCGAGAAGGGAGGGCGACGAAGAAAGGAGAGGGAGGCGGTAGCGCGACGAGGGGAGGTCGCGGTACGAGAAGAGAGGACGACGAAGAAAGGAGAAGGGAGGATGTGGCGCGGCGAGGAGAGGCGGCCGCGCGGCGAAGGGAGGCGGCGGCTGTTTAGCGAGGGTTCATGTTCAAAATTTCTGCTAGGGTTAATGAGAATGTGTTATGAGATTTTGATATGTGGGAAGGGAAAAAAAAAGAGAAATGTAAAAAAAAGAAAAAAAAGCTAGCGAGAAGTTGCTCTAGAGGGCTTCTATCAAAGCTCATTTTCTTCACTAAAATTAAGCTACTTCTCCTTCTGTAGAGCTTTTCATGGGTATCTGTTTGGCCCAGCTTCTCCTTTTAAAGGAGAAGATAAACTAATTTTAAGCTGGGCCAAACACACTCTGAAACTAGTGGTCTTTGTTAGTATTTTCTTTTGAAGGAACTGTTATTATTTTTTGTCAACATGTTTCTATGTTCTGAAACTATCTGCTACCTCGAACAAATCTTGTCGATTTAACATCGGAGAGAATTAGCATTCTGTCTGCATTGCAAACTCATTCGACCTGAATCATAAAAACATTTAAAAATTGGAAGTAAAGAGAAGAATTTTAATCAATTCGTATCCCAGTTATGATGAAATCAAAGAACCGTGACAGATGAATTTCAATTCAGTAGATTCGCCCTTCCGCTAGGGCTTAATTGACATCATATTAAAAAACTAGTATCGTCAACTGAGAACTTCGACGTTTTGTGATCTTATATTGTGCTGAATTTCATAATTCTGTTTGTCCTGGTGCATAAAATCATCGCAGACACAGGGAGGTCAAAAATTATCGTAAACTGATGTTGTCTGCTTCACATTTACCAATCGCGTACTGCATAGCTCTTGAGAGGATTGAATCAAAGTAAATATTAAAGTGGGGATCGGATTGAATCAAAGTCATGACACCAAAGAACAGCGAAGATCCTGTCTTTTCCAACCTACTTTTCAATCAACGGGGTAACTGAGAGGACAGATTGTATGACAAGCTATAATAAGAGATTGTTGTAGCAGACAATAGTGAGAAAGCCCCTAAAAGGTAAATGTTGCCGCTGAATCTGGTGTGGGAGCAATAGATAGAATTTGTAGGTTCGTAGGAACTCGAACAGGTTGCATCTGGCTTCTTCCTTGTTGACTAGTTGACTCTTCGGTGCTCCTGTGTACCTGCACAACCATTCAAAACACCGAGATGGATCCCGGCGACGAACCCTCTGATGCTCTTGTCAATACCAGAAAAAGTAAAGGGAAAAAGCCTGAGTGCACAAAGAGTGATCACCTGTGACAGTAGGAGGTAGGGGGTATTTATAGCCACCGTAGGGATCTGCTTCTGGATAAGAATGAATCCCTACTTCCCGGCGTGACTGGATAGAAGTGGTTGTAACCACCTCCAGTGGATAAGGGCGAGCCAGGATTTCCTCATATCCTGTTTGAACTGGTCGTTAACGAGTTGAGACTCGTACCTAGTAGAACGGATCCGTTCATGGGTTATTGGGCTTTGAAGAAAGACCCAGTTCCCATTTCAGACCTTTTGTAGGTGAAATTACCATGTTGCCCCTGTGACTTTAAGATTCGTGTCCACTTTGAACGGTTCCGATTTAACCCCATTTTTAGCCATACACGAGCCCCCCAGTCCCAAAGACTGTGCGTTACAGCCTTGTGGGAGTAGTTTTGTTGTTTTAATGGCGTATAGGGCTTTATCGGAGTTCTCCTAGGGTGTTCGAATCTTGTCTGAGGGGTGACGTTGCTCTTCTGAGCTAGCAGTGTGCCCAAGTTTGCTCTTAGGTCCTTCTGGATTTTTGGTGATTTTCCCCAATTTGTAGATTATTTTTTCGAACTATTTACTCAAATTTGCAAAGTGATGATTTATTTTCTGGGAGCGTTAATTAATTAATCTAACCAACAATTATTTACCTGGGGATTCAAAAATATTTCTCCAAATTTATAATTATTTTTTAGAATTTTTAATTAATTTTCCTGAATTTTAACCATTTTTCGCAATTATTAAATAAATAATTTGAATTTATAATTTAAAAAATGAGTTTAATCAACCCATTTACGACGTGGCGCAATCTGTGGCGTCCATCAGTGGTTGGCTCAAAATTCTGAACGATCAGGCGGTGGGGCGGCGCTGAGCGACGTGGACGAATCTGGAGTTTCGATCAGGTCGTGATGCGAGTTTTAAGGCGATCTGGCGACTCGTGTGGCTCGGCAGAGTTTTCTTCGTGTGGTCAGCTCGGAATGACAGTTGCTCGGATTGGGATTTCGAGCGATGTGGCGCAATCTGGGGCGTCCATCTGGCATCGGCACGAATATCTTGACGATCCAACGGTGGACCTGCAATCTACTACGTGGCTGAATCAGGGACGCTCAACAGGTTGTGGCACGAATTTTTAGAAGATCAGACGGTCCTTACGGTTTGACAGCATTTTCTCCGTATGAGTAGCTCGGAATGCCAGTCGCTCGGATTAGGATTCCGAGCGACGTGGTGCAATCTGGAGCGTCCATCTGGCATCGACACGAATATCTTGACGATCCAACGGTGGATCTGCAATCGACTACATGGCTGAATCAGGGACGCTCATCAGGTTGTGGCATGAATTTTGAGAAGATCAGACGGTCCTCACAGCTCGACAGCATTGTCTCCGTATGAGCAGCTCGAAATGTCAGTCGCTAGTATTGGAATTTCGAGCGACGTGGTGCAATCTGGGGCGTTCATATGGCATCGGCACGAATATATTGACGATCCAACGGTGGATCTGCAACCAACTACGTGGCTGAATCAGAACGCTCATCAGGTTGTGGCACAAATTTTGAGAAGATCAGACGGTCCTCCTGGCTCGGTCGCATTTTCTCTGTATGAGCAGCTCGGAATGCAAGTTGCTCTGATTTGGGTTTCGAGCGACGTGGCATGATCTGGGCTGTCTGATTGAATATCAGGCGTGAATCTCGTGGCAAGAGGCGTGGATCTCGAGAAAACTTGATTTTGGTCGACGCGGCGAGACCTGAGCCGTCTGATTAAGATCTGGCTCGAATCACGAGGAGAAAGTCATTTTTCTCCAATACGCAGCTCGAAATGCAAGTTGCTCGGATTTGGGTTCCGAGCGACGTGGCACGATCTGGGCCGTCTGATTGAATATCAGGTGCGAATCTCGTGGCAAGATGCATGGATCTCAAGAAAATGTGATTTTGGTCGACGCGGTGAGATCTGAGCCGTCTGATTAAGATCCGGCGCGAATCACGAGGAGAAAGTCGTTTTTCTCCAATACGCAGCTCGGAATGCAAGTTGCTCAGATTTGGGTTCCAAGCGATGTGGTACGATCTGGGCTGTCTGATTGAAGATCAGCACGAATCTCGAGGCAAGAGGCATGAATCTCGAGAAAATGTGATTTTGGTCGACGCGGCGAGATCTGAGCCGTCTGATTAAGATCCGGCACGAATCACAAGGAGAAATTCGTTTTTCTCCAATACGCAGCTCGGAATGCAAGTTGCTCGGATTTGGGTTCCGAGTGTGTGGCACGATCTGGGCTGTCTGATTAAAGATCAGGCGCGAATCTCGAGGCAAGAGGCATTTAGGCTTCTGATGGGCCTCTGTGGGGGCTCGAAGCTTTTGAAAGCCCACCCAAATCTGCCTTAGAGCAATAAGTTTTCTCCGCCTCCCCCATCTCCTCATTTCTTACTTTTCACTTTCACTTAACTTTTCACACAAGCCATTTTTGCTCTCGAGCGGCGCTGCTAGCGTTCGTGGCCAAGCCTTTTTACTCTCCGACAGTCTTTCCGACCGTAGACGTCACTTCAAGGTAAATCATCTTAACCTTAACTCGAAATGTCTAGGGTGTCGTCGGGGAATGAGACCTCCACCTCGGACGAAGATACCGACCGAGTTCTAGTGGTCCCCCCGAGCAAGGGGAAGGAAGTGGTAAAGTCAGCCATTGTCGAAACTATAGTGGAGAAGGTGAGGGGGGCTGGTGCACTGGGTCGGCTACCGTCGACGCTGTCGAGCCTCAGAATGGTCAGAAGCTACTCTGGAGATATTTTGTCGAAGGCGGTGCAAGGGAGATCGGCTGCCTATGAGGAGAACAGCCTGAGGGACCCTTACGAGGTGGGCGAGATCCCCTCGGTCATGACCGAGGCAGACCTTTATCGAATTAGGAAGGGGGTCAAATTGATCGAGAATCCGGACTCCATTAAACATTGGAAGGAGAAGTATTTTTTGATCCGAGGCCCCGAGCCGTGAAGCTTTCCGACGGTGTGGAAGGAGGAAGTTCCGAAGTGGGCGAAGGTCGAGCCGGTGCTGACTAAGGAAGAGGAGGAGGTCGTTGCGAAGATCCTCGGTCTTTCGACCCTCGGTTGGAAAGATATAACCGAGGAGGTCCTTTTCGGTGGGGGTCTCAGTCCGATCGACCCTAGTACGCTCCGTCTATTTTTACTTCTCTTTCCTTAGCTTATATATGTTTCTTTTTATATCGCTAACTCTTTCTCTGCTTTTCCTTCTTCAGAAGCCCCTGGCATGGATTTCAAGGCTATTATGGCGAAGAGGAGCGCGACAGCGGCGAAGGCGATGGGCAGCAAGAAGAGGAAGAGGACGACGACAGGGCCCCCTTCTGGTCGCACCACTCAGTCACCCTTGGCTCCTACGGCCGTCGCTGACTTGGCTAGCGACTCCCCCTCGGCTCCATAGGCCACGCTCCCCTCGGCCGATGCCCCCGAGTCTTTGAACGGGGCATTCTCGGTCGGAGCTGCGCTGGCCTTCGAAGTGCTGCCGCTTACGGCCGAAGAAGAGGCCATCCTCATCGAGGAACACAAGAAGCTCTTCGTCCCAGACTGGAGAGTGATGAAGCTCGATGGCTTCCTCGGTGACACGGCAATGTGCATGCAGGCCGTGCGCCACTTGCCGACCCCGAAGGATCGCGCGGCTCTGAAGGTTGGCACGGTTGGCGACGACGCGTTGGAGATTGCTCGATCGACGATGTCGGTAAGTGTTTTTGATCTGCTCTCTTAAATTTTGGAGTTCATGGTTGTTGGTTCTCACGTCCTTCTCCTTATGTTTTCAGACCATCTGCCACTTCAGCCACATGCTTGAGCAATTTGCCGAGCAGAAGAAGGAGCTAAAGGCATCGAACGACCGAGAGCGGGCGGAGAGACCCAAGGCAGTGAAGTTGTTCGAGGCCGAGCAACGACTCTCGGCGTCCCGAGCCGTCGAGGTCGGTGCCCTGGAGGCAGCTCTAGCCAAGGCGCTTGAGCGCACAGCGGCCGAGGCAGCGAAGGTCGAGGAGTTGGAAAAGGGAAAGGCTCGTGCCGAGGAGGAGCTGGCAAAGGCCCTAAAGGCAGCGGAGGAGGCGCGGTCGGAGCGGGAGGCTGTGGTGGCCGAGGCAAAGAAGGCCATCCAAGAAGAGGCGGAGGCCCATATGATGACGAACATGGAGGAGGCCTATGCTCAGGCCCTCAAGCATGTTGCAGCTCGCCCCCCGACTTCGACAGCTCGGGGTACCAGCTCTAGAACCCGGTAGAAGGCGAGGATATCATTCTGCTAGCCGAGGTCGAGCCCGAAGGGGAAGGTGACGAAGCCGAAGGCGATGAAGAGGAGGTGGCAAATCCCAAAGGGATGCTCATGACTTTGCCGAGCGAGAGCGCCTCGGAGCAGCACCTCGAGGTGGCTCCTTGACTTAGTTGTATCTCTTCTTTTTTTCCCTTATGTTTTGCCTCGTTGTAGACTGGCCACCGCCTTTACTTTGAATGAAAATATTTCTATCTCTTTTTTCGTCTAAGTGCTGGAGAAATTTCGAACTTTGTCTAAGTGTTGGAGAAATTTCGAACTGTCTAAGTGTACGAGTCGTGTAAACTTAGTAGCTCCGTGCTCTGGCTCTTTTCAGATCGTCGAAGCGCTACAGGTCGTCGAAGTGCCTTGGTTGGCCGAAGTAGCTCATCTCAAGGTTGGTCTAGGGGCGACGAGATTGGGGCTCGTAAGGAACCAAGAGCGGCTTCACGAAGTGGAGTCAGATCTCTGTAAAGTGAAGTATGAGCTGAATCACCTGAGATCAACCCTAGTTCGTCGAGACATAGAGGAGGCAGCTTGAAGAAAGGATCAACGAGACGACCCCTGAAGGTGACGAGGTGGGCTCGTTGGCAGTTGCCAACCTCGGCTTGAGACTAAGATGCCTTCGCCACTCTCTGACTAAGGTGATAGCAGAGAGAGACGACCCGAAGAAGGTGACCCTGGAAAAGAGCATGGAGGTTGCTCATCTTCGGCAAATACTCACCGATGCCTCCCGTGGTGCAGGCTCGATGCGACTGCCGTGCCTGAAGATAACTGTGAAGGACGACTCGCTTAAAGAGTGAGTTATTGAGCTTGAGGGGGAGATCGCTCGTCTTCGACCACGATCTGAGGGAAGCACCGTCAGAACTACTTCTTGCACTCGGGAGGAGTATAATAGGGGAATAACGTTCCGCGAGCTCGTGCTTTGCTCGCCCCCTACACATTGGGACCCCGGAGAGCGCAAAGTGGGGTGGCAGCTTCGTCGAGCAGAGCATCGATTGGGGCCACCGTTAGATCGGGGGCGGACGATGCTTCTCGGCTCACCGGCCTAAGGACATCCGTCGAAGTAGGGCATCGGCAGCACAACATTCGTCGTCCACGTGTGTCTCTTAACCGAAGTATCCCCACCCCTAGGAGGGGCTGAAGTAGCTCTTTATGATGTTGTAATCTTGTCTTCGCTGTAACACCCCACAAAATTAGAAATGACAATTTTGCCCTCGTGTGTTACGCACGTGTATTTTGTACCGTCAAAGAAAATAGTTGTAACGTGTTTCCATTACGTATTGTGATTTCCGACTGTCTATACATTTCTCGTATATTTTATTCTATTCGAGTCAACTAAAAATATTAAATTTCAATCTCTAGGTTTTACGTACTTTTTACATGTTCAGATGCATGTATCGATTATGTATTTCTACCGCTACGTGCAATATTTTCTATGTATTTAAATTATTTATTTTATGTATTCAAATCCATTATATAAACCAGAAATTTATTTTTCTCGCATTTTGATCTAAATACTTTTGTACGTGTAATGTACGTGTTTTCTACGTACGTAGCAATTACGTCGTAAAAATTAATAAATATTTTCTTATATTGTATTTTTATTATCTTTAACATTTTTTCGTTGATAAAATCGACTTTCGTATTTTTATGTTATATATATATATATATATATATATGGAATGGTTGCTGTTTGGTTTCATAAAATACATGAGATGGCATTATGGAATTAATGTTGAAATGTGGTATAATGTGAAGGGGGGTCCCACGGGCTAGTACAGCACATGTATGCTGTTTGAGTTGGGCTCTTCCTGTATTTAACCGGGAATTCAGTGGGGGGGGGGGGGGTTGGGATGTGAAGAGGTTGAGAGTTTGGGTTTTGAAGAGGTGGACAAATGAAGAGTTTGGAGATTTAGGAGTTAGGATTTTGAAAGGTTGAAAAATTAAGAGAGCAATTTATTAGGTGGAGATTTATGCAAATTAAATCCTCACCTAGTCCTATAAATACACCATCATTTCCCCTCTTTGTCACGCTCAAAATAAACAAAAAATAAGATAAATAAAAAGAAAGAGAGAAAGTGAGTTCTTGTGCTTTGGTGAAATTCTTGCTAGGAGGAGTTCTTGGTAGGAGGAGAAGGAATTGCTAGGAGCCAGGAGTGGTGTTCAAACTTCCTCATTTGTTCAATCTTCATAGAGGTGGATGATCTCTATATTTTCCAATCCATAGGTTGATCATGCTAGAATATGATAGTATTAATATAGATCAATTTGATGTGATGTGGGTGTTCCTATACTTTCTAATTATAGAACAATGCATGCTAAGTAATAATAAATGAGTAGTATGAGAATTTTGATGTGATCTATACTATTGTATGAAGTAAGAATGATAGTAAATCATGTATGATTAGTAAATTAAATTACATCATGTTAGTGGTTAATGAGAAAAAGAATTAATTGGTTATTTTGCCATGCACTAGTATACATGAATTTATTGTATGAAATTGTTGGGAATTCTTCTTTTGATAAGCAAATGAATTTGTGTAAAGTAAATTTGATGCCAATGAACTCATTTGATTGTTTATAAAATATATAATGTGCTACTTTTGATTAAATTGAACAAATACAAATTCATGTTATTAATAAGAAGAAACAATTTGAAAGTTAGTTTTATCTTCTAAAATATGGATTAGAAATCAGTAAGTTACTGTTGGTAAACTCAGTTTTTTTATAGATAAATTTCAGTCTAATAAAAGACTAGATCAAATAGAGAATCGAGTTTTTTTTAAAAGAATAGAATAACAGAGAGTTGGAACAAAAGCCTATAAAGAGACTGTATATCGTTGGGTGCACTTGGCCTTGTGGTCTGGCGTTGCGCTGGTCTCCTTGTCGGCTCGGGTTCGAATCTTGTTAAGCCCAAATATTTTTTTTGTTTTGTTGTTTTTTTTAAATACCCAGAGCCGAGAGTGAGTACAAAGTGGTTTCGGTGTGGGACTAGACACCAAGTCCGCTCGGACTTCTTGGCGTCGATGTGTGCTTTGGGCGCTGCCTGGTTGGTCACGGGTTCGAAACCCTGTGCCGACCCTTTTAAAATTTTTTGGGTTTTAAATTGATTTTGATGAGTTTCCAATGCAACAAAAATTGGAGAAAAATTCTAATATACCTATAAATTGACGTGGAATTTATTAAATAGTTTTAGAAATTTTTGTATATTTTTTAGAAGTAAAAAGAGACATTGAGATAGAATGAGATATTGTCTTCAAAATAAATTATTTAAGAGCAAGATTTATATCCTTAGAAAAAAAATAAAATATTGATATGAGAATTAATTGTCTTGATGGGATTATGCATTTATGTTGAATACTTGATTACTATATGTGTTTAAATTGATAAGGAGTTTTAAATTAGATGAATTCATAAGAAGAATTATTGTTTGGAAAGAATTTAGAATGGATAAATGAATCATGAATGGTGACTTTGATCACACTTGTGAATAAGTTAAAGATAAGAATAATTTGAGTTTAAGACATGATATGATGAAGGGTATGAATCCCCATGGTTTCTTGTATATGACAAAGTTGTGATTTAGAGTTAGTAAGACCTCGGGTACCGGCACTATTGAATTAAAAAGAGTTGAGATATTTTTTGAGATATGGCTATGGAGCTATCTCGTATTTTGTGATTAAGTCCGGTAGGGGGTAGTACTAACTCTAGGTTTGATAATTTATTCATGTCTTGAACTTAAGAACTAGGCACATAAGTGAAGATGTAGTAAGACCTAGGCAAACGTAAGTGGGGAACTCTATATAGTCGAGCGGTGGGCTTGTTGCGGCGGTTCATCAGGACTATAGCCCAGTCGGGCGGTGTACTCCGGGACTGTGGTTGCCTCGTGGGAGACGAGCTTTTATTTTAAATCCGGGACTATGCATAGTCGGGCAGATAGTTTGCTGTACTCTATGTATATACGTATACCGGGGCTAAAGGGGCACTTGCGAGAGGTTCGCATGATGAGGAGTCTGTATAACAGTTGGGCGGGGGATTTGTTGCGGCAATTCTCCGGAACTAGGATCCGTACTCGTGGAACGTCTTAACTTTGTCTTATTACTGGGTAGTTTTATGGCGAGGGATCAAACCCTTTAATGTGGATTACGTAGGTGCTTGCCCTCGGACCAATGTAGTATGGAATGCATAGAATCCGATCAAGTATGCATTAGTATCATCTTAGTATAAAATATGTGCATTAGGCATTAAGACATCGCATACACTTACACGTTTAGAATAATCACTTTTGACACTTCATTGTTCATTCAAATTTGTGGTTTGTTAAGTATTGAGATCGTTATATGTACGGCATAGAGAGGATGGCCGAGTATAACATTTTCTTCAGTTGTAAGTGACTGACGTGCCCACAGCTTAAAATGTAGGCAATGGACTTTATCATGAAGAAGTAAAGATGTTAGGATGCAGTTGATGACTTACATTGATAAAGTTGTATAAGTTGTATTTTAATTTCAATGTTGTATTTCTTTTACTCTTCCGCTGTGTAAACAAAATGTAAAGAACTCTGATGTATATTGAAAAATTTTAATTTTCTTATAAAATTGTACGAAGTGAAGTATAAAGATCCTGTGAAATCTCGAATTCGATCTTATTTGGAATTCGGGGCGTTATAGATGGTATCAGAGCCATGCTTTATAAGTAGTACAAATTTATAAGGAATGACACCCTAGAGTGGATATTAGAGTGTGAGTTCAGTTTATAGAGATTTAAATATAAGTGATTTATATTTGTGTTGCTCTATAGGCTGATGTTTTTCTCTTCTCTTTCCCTTTTGGATGGCTGGAGTCGTGAATGAAGGTTCAATAACTACTTGCATTCAACTTCATTTATGATGCTCTCCTCGTATACATTGATGTGAGATTGTATGCGAGCATATTTTTTCTGAGTATCAGAGTGGCGCAGTAGAAGCGTGGTTGGCTTGAACCTACATTCATGATACATTAGACGTAGACACAATTCCCTTTTAAATTTTTTTTTCGTAGATTTTTCATCGTAATATTTTTTCAACTTTCAATATTCTTCAAATAAATATTTTCTTATATTATTAAATCAATTGGATATGTATTATTTTGACTATCTTTCTCAGTCTCGATCTTTTGAAGTTGTTTTATCTGTATTTCATTCTTAAAGATTTGTCCTTCGTGTTTTTGTGTCACTTTATGTTTATCCGTTTACATTTGTTATTACTTTTCGTATTATTGCAACTATTATTTTCTTCATTAATTAATTCAATTATACTTTGAATTTTGCTTATGAAATTTTCTTATGTGTATTCATTTTATATGATTTGATTTTGTGATATTATATTTTTCATTATCTTATATTATCATATATTTCAACATATTTTTAACAAGATTGAAATTTTCTACCTGTATAAATATGACATACCATTTTGTTTTATTGTCTATATTCGATACTATTGTTATTACATATTAATTGCTAATTTGTTTTGTTATAATCATTTTTTTGCTACTCATTAATTTTGTAGTTTTATGCTTCTTCAATATAATACATACACAACATAATTATTATTTTCATTTGTATTTTCATCTCGTGCATATGCTTTACATTATTTTCATTACTATAAATTATGTATTTAAAGTCTATCTATTTTAATATTTTATCATCATGATTTCCTACTTCATTTGCAACTTTTTCATCCACTTTTATATCCTGATTTCAAACATAATACTATGTTTTATTAAACCTCCCAATATCCAAGTATATATGGAAGATTACGTCTTTCATCACCCGTTTGGGTGCAACCTGATATCGAGAGGGCAAAACTGCAACTAGACGTCAATGGAGGCAAACTACAACTAGACGTCGGGGAGGCAAAGTCTGCAACCGAATGTCCAGAAGGCAAACTGTAATCGGATGTCATAGAGGGCAATTCTGTAACTTGAGATCGTAGAGGCAAGTCTGCAGTTGGACACCAATGAGGCGAACCTACACGAGAAGGAGATTTTTTTACTTAGATAACCCCTACCTTGTTTTCTATAATATTTACATACCACTATTCTATTTTGTACTAGCTTATACTATTTTACAACCAAGCATTACATTATTTAAACTGATTTTCTATCTTACTTGTGTATTTTCTACTCAATATCAACTATCTTCTTCCTAGTAATTTGAATCTTTTAGCATTTCATACCGTTTTATCGTATTTCATTTTGTTACTAACTTATCTTAGATTTTGGTGTCTACTCACCTAACAAAAATAAAATTGGTATTTATACTTTTTCTTCAATTTGTAAGTTATTTCTATATGATTAGTTTTCGTACTATTTCAATAATATATTAGTACTTTTACTACTATGATGTTTTGTTTTACTCCAAAAAACTATTTATAATTTTCATGTCCTAACATTGGTTGTCTCACTCTATAATTTTTACGCCTATATACGTATATACTTTTTGTATGTTGGTTTTTCTTACTCTACTTGACAATTCAAAAGTATTTCGATTTTCAAATCGTATGTATAATTATCATATTTGCCTTAAAAATTATTTTATGACATTAATTTGTATACAAATCATCTTATGTTGTCTATGCTTTTAACTAAATTTCATGCTCTTGAATCTTCCAAACATTTTCTTTTAAATTGGAAATTTTTGTTATATAGTACCAATTCAGTTTGGGATTTTCTACCGCTTATTACTTTGATGGATTTTTGACTACTAAACCTACTTATAACTTATCTATTGACTATGTTTTCAGTACCGCATTGTTTTCCGAACTATTCTGCAATTAATAACTTAATTGATTTTTTGTTTTATCTAAATATTATTTTTGTATTCCCTCAATACATCCTGTCTTTTTGTCGCATTCTTTTCTTCTAGATTTCTCGTTTCATTCTCATAAAAATTTGATGCTCGTAGTTTTCTTATATAGAGTTTGCCTTATTTTTTCTCATTGCATTATTTTATACTATACTTATTTCCTGAATGTTTACAGTTTTCTATAGACAATAAGATATTTTCTTTGGCATGTACAAAATACAACATTTATCCTAGCAAGTTCCGGGGACGGATCTATCCTAAGGGGGGGAGAGTGTAACACGCCGCAAAATTGAAAATGACAATTTTGCCATCGTGTATTATGCACGTGTATTTTGTACCGTCACTGGTAATATTTGTAACGTGTTTCCATTACGTATTGTGATTTCCGACTGTCTATGCATTTCTCTTATATTTTATCTTATTTGAGTCAACAAAAGTATTAAATTTCAATCTCTGAATTTTACGTGCTTTTTACGTGTTCAGATGCATGTATCAATTATGTGTATCCACCGCTACGTGCAATATTTTCTGTGTGTTTAAATTATTTATTTTATGTATTCAAATCCGTTTTATAAAATGAAAATTTGTTTTTCTCGCATTTTGATCTAAATACTTTTGTACGTGTAATGCACGTGTTTTCTACGTACATAGCAATTACGTCATAAAAATTAATAAATATTTTTTCTTATATTGTATTTTTATTATCTTTAACATTTTTTGTTGATAAAACCGAATTTTGTATTTTTATGTTTTACGTGCGAAGTACGTGTTTTTCGGTGCGCGTATTTAAGCAAATTTGTTTTTAAAATAAATTTCGGAGTGTGTGTTACACCACGTACATTTCAAAGTATAATATGTGTATTATATATATATATATATATATATATATATATATATATATATATATATATATATATATATGAAATGGTTGTGGTTTGGTTTCATAAAATACATGAGATGACATTATATGGCATTATGGAATTAATGTTGAAATGTGGTATAATGTGAAGGGAGGTCCCACGGGCTTGTACAACACATGTATGCTGTTTGAGTTGGGCTTTTCCTGTATTTAACCGCGATTTGAGTTTTGGGGGGAGGGGGGGGGGGGGGGGGGGGTTGGGATGTGAAGAGGTTGGGAGTTTGGGTTTTGAAGAGGTGGACAAATAAAGAGTTGAGAGTTTTAGGAATTAGGATTTTGAAAGGTTGAAAAATTAAGAGAGCAATTTATTAGGTGGAGATTTATGCAAATTAAACCCTCACATAGTCCTATAAATACACCATCATTTCTCTTCTTTTGTCACACTCAAAATAAACAAAAATAAGAGAAAGAAAAAGAAAGAGAGAAAGAGACTTCTTGTGCTTTGGTGAAATTCTTGCTAGGAGGAGTTCTTGCTAGGAGGAGAAGAAATTGCTAGGAGCTATGAGTCGTGTTCCAATTTCCTCATTTATTCAATCTTTATAGAGGTGGGTGGTCTCTATATTTTCTAATTCATAGGTTGATCATGCTAGAATATGATAGTATTAATATAGATCAATTTGATGTGATGTGGGTGTTCCTATACTTTCTAATTATAGAACACTGCATGCAAAGTAATAATAAATGAGTAGTATGGAAATTTTGATGTGATCTATACTATTGTATGAAGTAAGACTGATAGTAAATCATGTATGATTAGTAAATTAAATTACATCATGTTAGTGGTTAATGAGAAAAAGAATTAATTGGTTATTTTTCCATGCACTAGTATACATGAATTTATTGTATGAAATTATTGGGAATTCTTCTTTTGATAAGCAAATGAATTTGTGTAAAGTAAATTTGATGCCAATGAACTCATTTGATTGTTTATAAAATATTTAATGTGCTACTTTTGATTAAATTGAACAAATACAAATTCATGTTATTAATAAGAAGAAACAATTTGAAAGTTAGTTTTATCTTCTAAAATATGGATTAGAAATCAGTAAGTTACTGTTGGTAAACTCAGTTTTTTTATAAATAAATTTCAGTCTAATAAAAGACTAGATCAAATAGAGAATCGAGTTTTTTTTAAAAGAATAGAATAACAGAGAGTTGGAACAAAAGCCTATAAAGAGACTGTATATCGTTGGGTGCACTTG
This sequence comes from Hemerocallis citrina, assembly GCA_017893485.1. Lineage (NCBI taxonomy): Eukaryota > Viridiplantae > Streptophyta > Magnoliopsida > Asparagales > Asphodelaceae > Hemerocallis > Hemerocallis citrina. The sequence goes on along the minus strand of CM030358.1, from coordinate 444,359,249 downwards.
GCCTTGTGGCCTGGCGTTGTGCTGGTCTCCTTGTCGGCTCGGGTTCGAATCTTGTTAAGCCCAAATATTTTTTTTGTTTTGTTGTTTTTTTTAAATACCCAGAGCCGAGAGTGAGTTCAAAGTGGTTTCGGTGTGGAACTAGACACCAAGTTCGATCGGACTTCTTGGCGTTCGGTGTGTATTTTGGGCGCTGCCTGGTTGGTCACGGGTTCGAAACCCTATGCTGACCCTTTTAAATTTTTTTGGGTTTTAAATTGATTTTGATGAGTTTCCAACGCAACAAAAATTGGAGAAAAATTCTAATATACCTATAAATTGACGTGGAATTTATTAAAATTAGTTTTAGAAATTTTTTAATATTTTTTAGAAGTGAAAAGAGACATTGAGATAGAATGAGATATTATCTTCAAAATGAATTATTTAAGAGCATTATTTATATCCTTAGAAGAAAAATAAAATGTTGATATGAGAATTAATTGTCTTGATGGGATTATACATTTATGTTGAATACTTGATTACTATATGCGTTTAAATTGATATGGAGTTTTAAATTAGATGAATTCATGAGAAGAATTATTGTTTGGAAAGATTTTAGAGTGAATCATGGATGGTGACTTTGATCACACTTGTGAATAAGTTAAAGATAAGAATAATCTGAGTTTAAGACATGATATGATGAAGGGTATGAATACCCATGATTTCTTGTACATGAAAAAGTTGTGATTTAGGGTTAGTGAGACCTCAGGTACCGGCACTATTAAATTGAAAAGAGTTGAGATTTATTTTAAGATATGGCCATGGAGCTATCTCGTATTTTGTGATTAAGTCTGGTAGGGGAGTAATACTAACTCTAGGTTTGATAATTTATTCATGTCTTGGACTTAAGAAATAAGTACATAAATGAAGATGTAGTAAGACCTAGGCAAACGTAAGTGGGGCACTCTATCTAGTCGGGCGGTGGGCTTGTTGCAGGCGGTTCATTGGGACTATAGACTCAGTCGGGCGGTGTCATCTGGTACTATGCTTGCCTCGTGGGAGACGAGCTTTTATTTTAAATCCGGGACTATACGTAGTCGGGCGTATAGTTTGCCGTACTCCATGTATATACGTATACCGGGGCAGAGGGACACTTGCGGGAGGTTCGCACGACGAGGAGTTTGTATAACAGTCGGCCGGAGGATTTGTGGTGGCGGTTTTCCGGGACTGGGATCCATACTCGTGGAACGTCTTAACTTTGTCTTATTATTGGGTAGTTTCATGACAAGGGACCGAACCTTTTAATGTGGAGTACGTAGGTGCTTGCCCTTGGACCTATGTAGTATGGGATGGAATCCGAACAAGTATGCATTAGTGTCATCTTAGTATAAAGTGTGTGCATTAGGCATTAAGGCATCGCATACACTTACATGTTTAGAATAATCACGTTTGACACTTTATTGTTCATTCAAATTTGTGGTTTGTTAAAGTTTTGAGATCGTTATATGTACGACATAGAGAGGATGACCGAGTATAACATTTTTGTCAGTTACAAGTGACTGACGTGCCCACAGCTTAAAATGCAGGCAATGGACTTTCTCATGAAGAAGTAAAGATGTTATGATACAGTTGATGAATTATATTAATAAAGTTGTACAAGTTGTATTTTAATTTCAATGTTGTATTTCTTTTACTCTTCCGCTGTGTAAACAAAATGTAAAGAACTCTGATGTATGTTGAAAAGTTTTAACTTCCTTGTAAAATTGTTCGAAGTGAAGTATAAAGATCCTGTAAAATTTCTAATTCGATCTTATTTAGAATTCAGGGCGTTACATTCGCAAGTTTTGTATCTCGATGTAAAGTTGAGTCGATTGTCTGTAATTAGACTTGTCTCTCGAACTTTAATAAAATAATACTTGTTTTGTGAAATTATATGCTTTGCTGGCGCTTGCAATTGTCAACAGTTGTGGGAGCAACTCTGAATGGTGAACCACTTCATGCTCGCTTACAAGCAAGTAGTTGAAGTGCAATCGAACAGAGTGTTGGAATCTGAACTTGTCGTTTGGAGGGTATTAACGGCTGTGGGAGTAATTTCGAATGGTGAACCACTTCATACTTTCTTAGAAGCAAGTAGTTGAGGCAAATTCGAACCAAGTGTTGGACTCCGAGCGTGTCGTTTAGAAAATATCAACAGCTGCAGGAGCAATTCCGACTGGTGATCCGCTCTGTACTCGCTTAGAAGCGAGTAATTGAAGCGAAGTCGAACAAAGTGTTGGACTCCAAGCTTGTCATCTAGAGATTATCAAAAGCTGTAGGAGCAATTTCGAATGGTGATCTGCTTCGTACTCGCTTAGAAGCGAGTAGTTGAAGCGAAGCCGAACCAAGTATTGGACTCCAAGCTAGTTGTTTTAACAAAAAATTTCTTAATTTTTTTTTAAAGTATTGGACTACTCAAAAATAGAGAACTTGCAGGGAAAGATTGCTTTTATTGAAGACGGTTAGGCAGCCGCTTCTAAGTTGCGAACCGCTTTTACATTTTGATAATGAAAATACAAGTAAGGACTTTAGACATGTGTTATGGAGAGGTGTTTTGACACCTCTCTTGGTACTTCATCAAGTGCTCTGCGTTCCATGTCCTCGGTATTCTCCTGCCCCCCGGGTCTTCGAGTTGATACGCTCCTGGGCGAATAACTCTGGAGACCATATACGGTCCTTCTCAGTTGGGTGCGAACTTGCCTTTTTTGCTTGGATTGGAGATCGACAACTTTCAGGAGCACAAGGTCTCCCTCTTTAAGGTTGGCTGGCCGTACCCTCTTGTTGTAAGACTGAGTGATCCTACGGCGGTAGGTCTCTTGTCGAATTGCAGCCCTCTTGCGGACCTCGTCTATGAGGTCTAGGAAGTTGCAAAGTTGGTTCGCATTCTGTGCTTCATTGTAGGCTATCAGTCGGGGTGAATGCAGACCCACTTCTAAGGGGGTGAAAACTTTCGGAACCATATGTGAGGTTGAAGGGGGACTCCCCTGTTGGAGTTCTTTGGTGGTGCGATAGTTCCAAAGCACGTTCGGGAGTTGTTCGATCCACAGCCCCTTAGTGGATTTGTCGAGCCTCTTCTTCAGGCCAGAGAGGATTTGTCGATTTGCGTTCTCCGCTTGGCCATTGGACTGAGGGTGAGCTATCGAGGAGAACCGCTGCTGGATGCCGACGTCGGTGCAAAAGTTGCGAAAGGTTTCTCCTGCGAATTGAGTCCCATTGTCAGTTACGAGGATGCGGGGCACTCCGAACCGGCAAATGATGTTCTTCCAAAAGAACTTCTGGACCTTGTGCTCGGTAATTGTCGAAGGAGGTTCAGCCTTGACCCACTTTGAAAAGTAGTCTATCACCCCGACTAGGAACTTCAGCTGGCCCGACGGTGGAGGAAAGGGTCCGAGCAAATCCATCCCCCACATTGCAAAAGGGACCGGAATTGCTAAGGAGGTGAGTTGTGCTTGGGGGAGGCGACGGATCGGGGCAAATTTCTGGCAGAGTCGCACTGACGGACGTACTCCTCGGAGTCACTAAGTAGTGTGGGCCAGAAGTAGCCATAGTTCAAGAGCTTACGGGCGAGGAATCTCGCTCCCAAGTTCACGCCGCACATACCGTCATAGGCCTCTTTTAGGGCATAGAGTGCTTCCTCCGGGGAGAAACACCTCAAATAGGGTCGCCCGTCAATCTGAGTGTAAGAGCGTTTGTACATGACTCCGTCAATAAGAGTGTACCGCTCGGCTCGTGTCCTGATCCTTCTTGCTTCTTTTGGGTCTTCGGGAAGGAGTCCATTGATACTCGAGGAGGGGCATCATCCAGTTCTCCCCAAGTGTTAGGGGATAGGCTTCCATCGGCTACGGGCTATCTTCATCAATACTTGGTCTGAGGAGGACCTCTATCAAGACTGTCCGTTCTAGACCTTGGAGGGATGAGGAGGCGAGCTTAGAGAGAGCATCTGCCTGTGCATTTTCCTCTCGAGGAACCCGCTAGAGTTGAACATCTTCGAATAAGGCTAGCATCCTCCTAACCTTCGCCAAGTAATTGGCCATACGCTCGTCCCATGCCTCATATTCCCCGGATACCTGGTTGACGACTAACTGTGAGTCTCTGAAGTCCCTTACGCACTTGGCTCCTGCCTTGCGAGCCATGCAGAGAGGGCCTCATACTCCGCTTCGTTGTTCGATGCCGGGAAGTTTAGGCAGAGGGAGTATTGGAGGATGAAAGCGTCTGGACCGATTAAGATGACGACAGCCCCACTTCTGTCGGTGCAAGAGGATCCATCTACATAAACGGTCCAGACCAAGGGGTCGGTAGACGACTAGCAAGGGTCGGGGATTGTGTTCTCCACGATGAATTCGGCCAGAGCTTGGGCCTTTATTACTGTTCTGGGCTGGTAGCTGATATCATGTTGACTTAGCTCAATGGACTACTTCATAAGGCACTCAGAAGTCTCGAGCTTGTGGAGAACTTGTTTGAGTGGCTAGTCGGTAAGGACGACCACCGAATGTGATTGGAAGTAGGGGCGGAGCTTTCGGACCGCCATGACCAGGGCAAGAGCCATCTTCTCCAGTTTCAGGTATCGGAGTTCAGCGTTCTGGAGCACCTTACTCACATAATAGATGGGCCTCTGCATCCTATCCTCTTCCCTTACAAGGACCGTGCTGAGCGTCTGCTCCGAAGCTGTGAGATATAGGTAGAGGACCTCCCCAGGTGCTGGCTTGCTCAGGAGCGGAGGGTTGGCTAAATATTCTTTGAGCTTGTCGAATGACTCCTGTTGCTACCGCCCCCATTCGAAGCCTTTAGCCCCCCTGAGGCCCTTGAAGAAGGGGAGGCACTTCTCCCCGGACTTGGAGAGGAATCGCCCAATCGCGGCGAGGCACCCAGTGAGCCTCTGTACCTCTTTAACGCTAGAGGGGGGAGCCATCTTGAGAATCGCCTGGATCTTTTCAGGGTTCGCTTCTATGCCCCTCTGGCTGACCATAAACCCCAAGAACTTGCCGGATGAGACTCCGAACGCACACTTGTTCGGATTCAGTTTCATATTGTGCTTCCTGAGCACCCCGAAGGCTTCTTGAAGGTCTAGAACATACTCCTACCCTTGGGTGCTCTTGACCAACATGTCGTCTACATAGACTTCCATGTTTTGGCCAATTTGGTCTTGGAAGACCCTATTCACAAGGTGCTGATATGTAGCTCCCGCATTTTTCAAGCCGAACGACATAACTCGGTGGCAATAGAGGCCCTAGTCCGTCACGAACGAGGTCTTCGGGATTTTGGGAGGGAACATCCGGATTTGGTTGTACCCTGAGAAGGCATCCATGAAACCGAGGAGCTCGTGCTCGGAGGTTGCATCGATCAGGACATCGATGCTGGGAAGGGAAAAAGGGTCTTTCGGGCACGCCTTATTGAGATCGGTAAGTCGATGCATATCCTCCATCTCCCATTGGTTTTCTTGACCATCACCACATTAGAGAGCCACTCAGAGTAGTTTACCTCCTGGATAAATCAGGCAGTGAGGATCTTCTCGACCTCCTCTTTGATCGCCTGTTGTCACTCGGGAGCGAACTTTCGCCTTTCCTGTTGGACAGGCTTGGCCCCAGGGGCGACGCTCAAGGGATGCATTAAGAGCTCCTCCGAGATCCCTGGCATGTCTGCCGCAGTCCAAGCAAAGAGGTCATGGTTCTCCCGTATGCACCGGGAGATGTCTTGCTTAATGAAAGGGGAGAGAGCCTTGCTGATGCGGAACATCTTTGTGGTATCTTCTTCAGAGAAGGCCACTTCCTCTAATTCGTCCACTGGCTCGGAGATAGTTTGACTACCTTCTTGGGGAAGTTTGAGTGCTTCCAGGGAAAGAACTGGACCTCCCATTGAGGTCATGTAGCACTTCGAGCCACATCTTGGCTTCCCCTCACTTCCCCCACTCTTAAGGGTGTGGGGAACTTTATCTTCATGTGGTAAGCCGAAGGGATAGCTTGAAGCGCGGCCAAACCTGGTCGACCCAAGATAACATTATAGGCAGCCTTGATGTCCACCACCATGACGTCCATCGGCTCCGTACAAGCTACCTGTGGCCTTCCCAGCGGTTACGTCTAGGGTTATAATTCCCTCGACCGTAACCGGGACCCCTGTGAACCTGTGAAGAGTGTAGCCTATGGGCTTGAGCTGGTCCCTCAGCAGCTGGATGCCCTTGAAGGCCTCCAAGAAGAGGATGTTGACGGAGCTGCCGTTGTCCACCAAGACCCGACGAACGTCGAAGTTTGCCATTCGGAGATTGATGACGAGGGCGTGCGGACACCCTCTAGGTCCCTATCAGAGAACGTGACCAGGACTCCCAGGCCCTTCGGAGGAGGATGGCTCTGGACAGCATTCACCTCCCGAACGAAGGCTTTTCGGGAGGAGTTAGAATCTCCCTCTATTGGGCCTCCATGTATCAGGTGTAAGACGACCACTGCTTCTTCCTCTTGAGCCTCAACCTGCTGCTCGGCTCATCTGTTAGCCCCCCGTGGGAGGTGGGGGCTGATCAGACCTGTCGCTCCTGACGAAGCGAGCGATCTGCCCTCTCTGGATGAGGGCTTCAATCTCGTCTTTTAGGGCTCGACATTCGTCCGTGTCGTGCCCATGGTCCCAATGGAAATAGCACCACTTATTCCGATTTCTTCTCTTTCCCAGAGTATTCATCTTGGGGGGTGGCGGTAGGAGACCCACGTTCTTGATCTCCATCAGGATGGTGGATACACTCGCATTAAGCAGGGTGAATTTCTCGAACTGAGGGGGGGCGACGCTAATCCCCATTGTCCTTTTGGAGCTTCTTAGCTCCTTCTTCTTCTGCACCCTTCCGCTTATTCCCAGAAGACGACGCTTCAAAGGTGGGGTGGTGGAGAGCTTCTTCCGCTCGGATGTATTTCTTGCTCTGGAGTAGGAGCTCTGAGAAGTCCCGAGGGGGCTTCTTGGCGAGGGATGCCCTGAGATCTGCATTAAGGACATTAGACTGGAAGGCAACTGTGGCCACCGAGGGTTCCAAGGAGGCGATGGATCTGGCCTTAGCAGTGAAATGCTTGATGTAGTCCCTCAATCATTTGCCCTTCTTTTGACTGAGGAACAGTAGGGAGGCGCTCGTCTTCTCGGTGTGGCAACTGCTCACAAAATGCGTAAGGAAGAGACCCTCGAACTGGTCGGAAGGAGAAGATAGATGCCGGTGCAAGTCAAGAATACCACTCTCGAGCCGGCCCCTTGAGTGTGGCCGGGAAGGTCTTGTAGAGGAGGGCATCAGATGCATGGTGGATCATCATGAAAGTTTTGAAACTCTCAATGTGATCTGCGAGGTCCGTCTCCCCGGTGTAGATCTCGAAGTGTGGAAGCTTGAAATTGTCTGGGACAGGGGCCTCCATGATGGCACGAGAGAATGGGGGCCTTCTTGGGCGGAGGTCCCTCTCCCATCGTTCTTCATCTCGGTCGAGCTGGTCGAGGCGCCTCTCCATCTTGTAGAGACGGCGGTAAACAGAGTCCTCCCTCTGATCCTGCCTCGCTGAACCTCGAGACTCATCTTCGTGTCGAAGGGGACTGGGGCTACGGCGGTAGCTTTGGGTTGGACGAGGACTTGGGGAATGACGACGATAGCTCAGAGCCGGCCTAGGACTTGGGGAATGGCGGCGATGGCTCGGAGCCGGCCTAGGACTTGGAGCACGGCGGCAATGGCTCGGAGCTGGTCGCGGACTGAGGAAGCGATGATGAGGACGGGGGGCCTGCTGAGAGCTAGGAGCCCTGTGACCATGGTTTGGGGCGGCATTGAGCACCCGAAGGATGGCCTCCTGAAATTGCTGAAATTCTACCCTTGTGATGGGGGCCTCCTGCTCCCGATAGGCTCGAGACGCTGGACGGCTTGCCGGGGAGCGACTCCGTCTTGGGCGATGCTGGGGCGACTCACTCAGCCTCTGGGGAGAGTTGGATCCCCTACAGTCTGACCGACATGGTGGCCGATCCCTCAGGGTGCTCGCGGCGAGGGTTCGCCTCGCAGGTCTGCCTCTCATCTAGATGGATCCGAAGGTCAGGGCCCGGGCTCATTCTACCGGTTGTTGAGTACATCCCGCAGATCCTTCGGTGTGGGAGGACTATGAGAGGCCATAGAATCGGTGGAGGCATTGTGGAAGGAAACCTGAACCTGATGCATAGGTTGCTTGTGGCGGCTTCGCCGAGAGGGTTCTCCCACTGTTGCTTGGGGCCCCATAGGCTGCAGAATAGAATGGGAAGCCTGTTGTTCGAGCTGCAGGGTCTGTTGGACTGGTGGAGGGAGGTCCTCCAGAGGAGGAGGAGGAGGAGGATGAGAAGAGGTTGTTCTACGGTTGGAGTGTAACCCCTGTTTTCCGATTATACGGATTTCCATTTCTTTTCTTTCTTCTCCATGTATTCTTGTATTTCAATTTCTGTATAAATTCTTTCCAATGCATTTGAATCCTTTTGAATTTCCTATTGAAACCCAAATTTATATTCGAAACTAGAATCTTGTCTCACTTCTTTTGATTTATTCACTTTGAAGCCCAAGTTAATCCATTTTATTATTTTACTGATTATTTTGAATTCATGAGAAGCCCCAACAATTATTATTGAATTTATTATATTTAATTGAAGCACAAACCCAAGCCCATCTCCTATTGGACTCTAACCCTAAACCCAAACCCGCTTATTGTTGGATCCAAACCCAGTACCCATCTATATTTGTACAGATCAATCCTATGCTTATCCGTATACAATTTCTCCACATTCTCCCCCACAATCCCCCGTATCTCCTAAACCCCCCACTATCTCCAACTACCCCCTTAATTATATTATATTATTATATTTTAATTATTAAACACAACAGAACCTCCCCCTATTCTCTCTCTCCCAACTCTTCATCTCACCCTCTCTCTCTGTTTTGCCAACCGCCCAAACCCAAACAAAACAGAACCCCTACCCCCTTCGACTTCTTCCTCCCCATCGCCCTAGCCTCCCGGCCCATCTCTGCAACTCTGCCTGTGCTCCACCTCTCGAGCCACCTCGACCCCCGTCCTTCCTCCAATTTCGCCGCACTGCCTGAGCCCCCCCCCCCCCCCCCCGGTGCTCATCTTACTTTACTAGCACTCAACCCCCTTGCCTCCTGCTCGAGCCCGTCGATGAGCGCACACCTTGCCGTTGAACCCATTGCCGTTGCTCAAGTCGCGCCGCCCTCGCCACGATTGCACCCTCTTCCCATCTCCTTGGTGCCCTTTTCTCCGCCCTGATCTCTTCCCTTCTCCAGTGCGTCGTCTCCCCTCCGTCGTAGCCACTTGCGGTAGCCCCCTGCCGCACTCAGCCGCCCCCACTGCTAGCTGCGACCCCTATCTCGACAACCCCATGCACCACCTCTCGATCCCCAAAGTCGACCGTCGAAGTCGTTTGCCATTCTTGAATGGTTGCTGTTTAGATTTGCCGATTAGGTGATCTTTGCTGTGTTGCTGTTCAGTGGCAAGGAAGAGAAGGGATTGGGTATTGGGCTGTTCGCTGTTTGGTTTGTTGTGGTGTTTGATGTTGTGGAGTAGAGGATTGGTTCGTATTGGGTTTGGTGTTTTGGAGAGAGGATCTGTATTTGGTTTTTGTATGAAGATCCGGTGTGGATTTGTCTTGCTGTGTGTGCTGTTCGGGAAGAGGAGGAAGAGTTGGTTTGCTGTAGGGTTTTGGTTTCGATGTGTGGTGTTTTGTGTGAAGAAGAGGAAGCACAGTGAGCCCTTTTCTGTGTTTGCTGTTCGGGAGGTAGGGGATCGGATTCAATGTTTGTGATTGGATTAACCCGTGTTTGCTATTGTGTGGGGAGGGATTAGGTATTCGGTTTTGCTATTGCTGTTGGAGTTCTTGCTGTGTGTCGCTCGCACGTATTTTTGGAGCACCGCCTGGGATTCTGATCCCATTATTCTAGTTATTCTAATCTAATCGTCCACAAAAAGGCAAGTCCACTTGAACTCATTTAATTTTTCTAGTTCAAGTTCATTGACCTCCCGCAAGTAGTTCCCTTCAATTATCTTAAATTTATCTTGTGTACCTTCCGTTGGGAGTATCGAGGGTTTACACGAGCTAACCCGACGTACTCTTGACATTGTATCATTATCCTTGACTCAAATCCAAGCCTATATACACACTTGACACGAATAAAATGACTAGAAATTGCATATGAGGAAAATATATTGTGATCGAATACATTGATTGATTGAGATCTTGTGACTTGAACAATGACAAGATAAATTGACTTATACACTGTAAAAATCCATTCAAATTGTTGTACATAGTGTTAATACATTTTATGATACAATAACATGTTGATTATCCACTTTGATGAACATATATGTGATGATATTTTAGGAATTCCTGCTACCTGTTCTGTTTTGCACAGAGGTTTTGACCCTATTACCATAAGAATTAACACAAGTTATATAAAGATGAATTGTAGCCCTAAGTGTCTAGCTGTCAATAACATACTGAATTTTCGAATTCCAAACTGTAGTTTATGAGTTATCGTTGTTTTGGTGTTACTGTGTCGGTTGTTTTCATATTTGCTACTTCATGTATTTTATTGTACAATGTATCATGTTACTGCATTCTTATCATCCACTTGATACGCTTATACACACTTGCATGGAAATGAATGACTTAATAATAAAATACTAAACAAGTCGGGGTTAATAAGGGTTAACTTAGTAGTGGATAGTCTCAGAAAATGTACTCGGTAGGGCCCTCTTGTTACATGGAATCTTGACATAGAAGGTGGAGAATTACTTGTGGAGTCGTGACTTATTATCTTATTATCTTGTTATCATGATATACCAAGTACACGCTCTGTAGATCCCACCACGAAGTCTAAAACTTACACTGTTTTGCGTGCACCGAACCTGTGGTATGGGACGCAGTAGTACGTGCACTAGATAGGAGAAACAACATGCTAATAGACCTAGTTGACATGTATATACTTGATTATGACCATTGTTTATTAATACCATTATTGCTTTTGTAAATTTGATCTTGATCCATATTCCTTCATGTACTATGTTCCCTTACCCTCTGCTTTTCACTACTTGCTGTCCGTACTTGCTCTAAGGACAAATTAGTCTTTCTTTTTAGATGATCAAGTACAAGGTACACAAGGAGAATTACCAGAAGGCATTGGTGAGCAGTTCTTCTACGATTGGAGCAGGAGCTTGCCAGAAGGTATTTGTTGTTTATTTCTAGTTGTTGGTTATTAAATTGGACTATTGCATGTTTAGTCTAGTATTTGTTTATGTGATTACGTATTTATGCATGGTTGTGATTATTTTCTTGTTATGTTGTTGAGTTAAGACTGGTATAGCTTATGGATGATATGAGTTGGCATACTTATATCATTCGCTGGACCTCAGTTACGTGCCTGTGTTCCCGTATTCTGGAAAGCGGGGCGTGACATGGAGTGTGCAGGCTTCTTCTTGGGAGGCATGTCCAGGAGGAGCTTTGGTTGAAGGAAGAAGGTTGGATTGCTTGTCGAGAGGTTCCCACAGGCGGTGCCAATCTGTTGCCGCTGAATCTGGTGTGGGGGCAATAGTTAGAATTTGTAGGTTCGTAGGAACTCGAACAGGTTGAATTTGACTTCTTCCTTGTTGACTAGTTGACTCCTGGGTGCTCATATGTACTTGCACAACCGTTCGAAACACTAGGATGGATCCCAGCGACGAACTCTCCGACGCTCTTGTCAATAGCAGAAAAAGTAAAGGGAAAGAGCCTGAGTGCACAAAGAGTGATCACCTATGACAGTAGGAGGTAGGGGGTATTAATAGCCTGCCGTAGGGATCTGCTTTGGGATAAGAACGAATCCCTACTTCCCGGCGTGACTGGATAGAAGTGGTTGTAACCACCTCCATCGGATAAGGGCGAGCCAGGATTTCCTCATATCCTGTTTGAACTGGTCCTTAACGGATTGAGACCCGTACCTAGTAGAACGGATCCGTTCATGGGTTATTGAGCTTTGAAGAAAGACCCAGTTCCCATTTCGGACCTGTTTGTAGATATAATTACCATCTTGCCCCTGTGACTTTAAGATTCGTGCCAACTTTGAACGGTTCCGATTTAGCCCCATTTTTAGCCATATCAGTAAACGAGAGAAGGTGTTATGTCCTGCTTCCCGTTATATGAAAATACGAGCACACAACTGATGGCCTGCGAATGATACAAGTATACCAACTCATATCATTCATAAGTTGTACAATACCAGTAAGCTCAACAATACAATAATAATAATCACATAAATAAGAATATAATACAATAACCAATATCTGAGATATATACAAGGACTTACAAAATGACTGAGAATAAACAATGCGGCAACAAGTTCGCCAAGATCCTTCAGTATCACATCATCTATACCAATATAAACATTAACTCAAAAGAAAAATAGCAGGTACCCGTTAGAGCATGTTTCGGGCGTAATTAGTAGCAAGCAGTTAAACAATAAAATGACGATATAACAAAAACAAGAGAGTTAAACGATATCAGAGTTAATAAATGATAGATGATAATAAGAACAAAATTCGATAATCAATAGTACAATGGTTGGTAAACGATGGTCAATGGTGCAATGATCAATAATCAATGTCGATAACAATAACCATGATCAAAATGCAAGTGTCGATACTCAGTGATAATCCTAAGTCTATCAATCATTTATTATCCTATCTAATGCACGCAATTCTGTATCTCATACCACAGCTTCAGATACATATCAACCAAGAGAACGTTTTGACTCTAGTGGTGAATTTTATAGATCATATACTCAGGAAAACATATAACAGGAAACAGGATTCAGTTATTTAGTTATTCAGTCATTCAGTATCATTGTCCAATGAACAATACACAATATTTAGTTATTTAGTTATCCAGTTATTCAGTAACAATAGAAAAACCACGGGCTCTCTTCCGAGTACAGTCCCCTATATTGTCCACTAATAGGTTGAACCCTTATTACCCCGGCTTGTTATCATTTTATTGTGATCAATCGTGAATACGCAGTCAATATACATGCAGTCAGTATAATCAGTGGAACAATCGTGTTATAAACTATGCAACACATGAAATAAATTCATTCAATTTATCTATGGTAACAATTCAATTCATTAGGTACAAGAAAATAACATATTCATATGTTTTTAAAAATTGTAAATGTACAATTCTAGATAGCAATACGTTGTTGTACAAAAATTTACTTTCCCATTGCTACAGGAAGGCGAATCAGGTTCCGTCAGGAGTTCCAAAAACTAGACTCTCTTTGTCGGTTTCAACGCATATTCACACGATACATTATAATAACATTAACTAGGTCTATCAGTCGATTATTTACTGGTCTAAAATTCTGGCAGCAACATAGGGTCAAGTTTTCGAGTTTATAACTTTACTATAAAATCCTTATTAAATTATAGAAAAATAATAATCTTGTTCGTGACTATGACTATTAGTAGAAAGGAGTTTATCAGGTCATAAGTTCAACAATAGATTACATTGATAACAATTCATTCAAATCACCATATTTATCTATATGTACACATATTCATATATGATTCTAAAGTGTGTTTGTTCATGCAATGTATGTGGTGAAAATAAAGTACACAATTTTTCGGTAGGTATTGATGCAGCGGAGACAAATGAAATGATTCAATAAAATTGGAAAAGATCACAAGACATGTAACAATACGGTAATCAATACCGAAACAATTTGCACGATGTCAAAGGAATGCTTGAACAAGAACAATAAAGGAGTTCAAAAAATGCTTGCCTGCATTAGTGGCGATGAGTACAAGCAAGCAAGCACTAGTAACAGCAGCCAAGTGCGATGGTAGCAAACTACGACAACAAACATCAACAACGCAACAAGAGGGCAATAAGGCAACAACGGGTATGAGCAATGGCGATGCGCAATGACTCGATGGCGTAGCAAGGGCAAGGCAATGGGGCTCCCGGGTTGCTGTTGGTTGTGATGGAGCAACAATACAGTAAGGGAATGATGAAGCAGGGCTCGGTGTGGCGAAGGTGGAAATAGTGAAGCTTCAAAAAATGACGGGGAGGTCGATGACTGCAGTTGGTAGCTGGAGCAGCAATGGCGGGGGTTGCTCTTGCAGTTGTGAAGAGGCGACGAGGGTGATGGAGGGCAGTGATCGTGCGTGTGCGAGAGGCGAGGGAGACCAGCGACGGTCGTTGAGCAGCAGCGGGAGGAGCCCGGGGTATGGACTGCGGGTCGCGGTGCAGTCGGGGATGAGTAGGTGGCAATGGTGGTTGAGTTATGGGGAAGAAGGAGAGGAGCGACACTGTAGGGGATGATCAGGTCGAGGTGCAGGCTGCGGTGGCAGTCATGGCTGTTGGCAGTGGCGTGGCGGCGACAGATTAGTGCTCAGGTGGTGCTCGGGGTGCGGGGAGCGAGGGCAGCATCGGGGTGGCTGCGGCGAGAGACAACAATGGGAGGTTGGTGAGCAATGGCCAGGTGATGGAGGGTGCAAGTGGTGGTGGTGACGTCTGGTGTGAGCTGTAGTGGAGAGGAAATTGGGAGGCTGCGGTGAGGGATTTTGGTTTAACATAATGAATAAACAAATTATAGAATAGATTAGGAGTTTGGGTTTAAATCCAATTAAAAGATCAATAAAATGAAATATTGGGTTTTTTACAAAATAATCAAATAATCAAATAGTAGTATAAAATAGATTGGGAAAAGCTGGATTCTAACAAAATAATTGAATATCCAAAAGAATAATAGAATTCAAGCTAAATATAAAAAAGTACACAAAGTTTTGGGCCAGTTTAAAAAAAAAGTACACTAAGATTTTTTTGTTTAAAAAAAGGACACAATGTTTCAAAAAACTCCACTAGGTTAGTTAGGGTTAGGGTTAGGGTTAGGGTTGGGTTAGAGTAGGGTTTAAAAAAATCACTTTCATCTTTCATTTGTGTTCAAAAAAATCACATTAATCTTTTATTGTGTTTAAAAAAACATCACTTAACTAATCAGATGTTTAAATAAACCCCCCTGAACCAACCCTAACTAACCAAGTGGAGTTTTTTAAAACTTTGTGTCCTTTTTTTTTAAACAAAACAATCTTAGTGTACTTTTTTTAAACTGGCCCAAAACTTTGTGTACTTTTTTTATATTTAGCCTAAAATTTAATTGGAAAATTGAAATTCATGAATACGAAGAAAAGAAAAATAAATACAAATTTATATAAACAGGAATGGAGGTTACAATTGGATCCCTGCAACAAGCAAAAGGGTTGAATGTGATTTCTAGCCGAGGTTAGGAGACCCAACCTCCATGGGAAGTCGGCTGTTAAGTCGAGGTTAGGTGTCGCAGTGGACCCGAAAGAGAGTAGCGCTTTCTAGCCATCTTTCTTCGCATCCTTCGTTTAAGGCAGGGGACCTATGCAGGAAAGTGGGCTAGTATGAATATGTCCCGGTCATATCGCTGGTATCTTCACCCTACACCTACTTAAATACTTAAATACGGTTTTGTTGCATATGGCAGGCCTGCATTCAGAAATCATGAAATCATATTCATCAATAATGTTGGAAGATCATATTCTTCCATATAATTAAATATTCGGACGCATCTTTGCAAAATTTGATTGTTTTATTTCTTTCAAAACCTTCATTGTCTTCAACAGCAAAATCCTGTAAAGCTATATACTCTGAACACTGATGAAGTGAATAGCCAACAACTGAATACACTCTTAAAAACCACAGGCATGTATTTTATCTCAGTGAAAATAATATGTTCTCAACACCAAAAGGCTGTCCACAAATCTCGCATAACTGCTTCAAAGGAGCCGGTTAAATTGCTGTACGTGACAACTCGAATTCGAAGTGTAAGGAGGAAAAAATACAGGCTGATTTCAATCCCACCTCAGCTCATTATATTCCCACTGTAATCAATATGTAAATATCTGGATGTGCACATTCATTCTGCAAGTCCGAGGAAGTGAGAAAAACTTGCATATTTTGGCTCCCATCCAATTTCCTTGCGGGTCTTCCAGTTATTCATCCTCTTGCCTAACGGATCATCCTTTCCTGAACATATACATGAACTTTTTCTTAAGTTACAAAGTCAAATTGAAATACTAATAGACGAAGAAGTAGGACCCCAAAAAAAAAATCATAATAATTATACCAGTAAAAGCCTAGAACTCCTTGCTGAACTTTCCACTTTGTTTCACACAGTCCACTACTTCTTGCCTGCGAAAAGAAAAGTATAAGGAATTGTTTTCAAGACCCCTCTCATTTGATTTGGTATTTCTTCCCATCAGTCCTTTCGACTTGTACCTATACACATTCTGTCACTATCCGACTATTTTGAATACCCCATTTTCTTATACAATGCAAGCGAATGTGGAATTCTAAGAGCATCCACAGTCGTTTGCTAAATATGCATAATATGCATATTTGGTGAAAAACTGCGCTGCAATTGTTGGCCAAATATGCATATTATGCATATTTCGCTACAGGAGATTGCTATAAATGAGAATGGATATGAGAAATATTGATAAATGAGAGACGGAACTTGAAGTGCCGTCGAACCAAAAAAAAATATTTTTTTAATGGTCGGACGACACTTGAAGTGCCGTTCCACAAAAAAAAAATCATTTCCTAATAAAAAAAAACCAAAAAAACCCACCTCTCCCTCAGACGGTACTTCACGTCCCACCCTCTATGGAGTTTTTTGCAATTTTTTGTAATTTTTTTGCAATTTTTGTAATATTTTTGTAATTTTTTGTAATTTTTTATTTGCACTTCGAGAACGAATTTTTGCCTCGGACGGCACTTGAAGTGCCGTCGCACCTTTTTTTATAATTTTTTTTCCTCCGACGGAACATCATATGCCATCCCACCGTTTTAAAATGTTTTTTAATTTTTTTCCCTCTCCGACGACACATGAAGCACCGTCTGTTATTATTTTAATTTAAAAAGCAAAAAAATAGCATTCAACGACTGCAACAAAATGAAACTTTGCTATATTCATTTATCCATTTATGCATATTTTGACCCTCAACGACTGTGGATACTCTAAGAACACAAATACCCCCAGTCAGAATAAAAAACAGTATACTGCATTGAAATATATATATTTTGAGAAAAGAGAGCCTCATAGCGATTCCCTCTTAAGAAGTAATTGTATTGTCTTAGTGGGACACTCCATGGATGATCTGATTTTCATGTCATAATATTTATGGTTATAAAATTCAAAGTGTTTGGAAATCTTTTAGCATTGCTTTAAAGTGGTTGCAAACTGAACAGTTTTTCAATCACAAACTGGCAGAATCTGATGCATGGTTTTATTTTTTCGAACATCTGTGTCTTCTAATATAAGTAACGCGATGAATAGTGTGAATAGTGTGGATCATCCATAAAGAGTCCCACCGTATACTTACTCTATATGAGTAAATTTCCTTCTATAAGGTTCATACATTTTAAGAGAATCAGTATGTTTCCATATATAAATAGTACATTGATTGAATAAGTACAGTAATTACTTATTTTGTCTAGAAAGGTTATTTAACTGCTTTACTTAATAGAAAGGGGGTTTTCAAAATATTTTAGAGGGAGTTGTTGCATAAAGCCAAATAATCTATAACATTCAAGGTCAAAAAAGGGATTTAAAACAATTCTTTCCAAAAAGAAGTTGAGATGAATGAGCCGCTTCAGTAATTAATCCCCATTTCTTGAAAAACTGCCATTAGAAACAAGAATACTTTGACGCATGACCCAAGGAAATCACTGTCAAAGCTAAAATGAAATCACAGTTGTTGCTGCTTATTTTGGTGTGGAAGCAAACAGATACTGAGTTCTTATTGAATGGAAACTACTAAAAATCTGACATTTGATCTTTGCCGTGAAATGCGGTTAAAGTTCCTGATATTGAATCTAGATCGTTGACTGACCACCGCGTTCTGAATCCGACGGTTGTTGACGAGGCCGATGGACCTGCAAAAAGCCTGAAATACCGAGTGTGGTCCCGACGACAGACCCTCCGACGCTCTAAGTCAGAACCAGAAAGAGAAAGAGAGTATGAGAGAGAAACTGGCGAACTGTTGATTACCTTCTGACTATGGAGGGAGGAGGATATTTATAGGACTGAGAAACATATCAAAAGATCGATCTAGATCCGTTGGATCGATATGAATTTCTTATCTCCTTTATGTTTATCCCACTCAGAAGATAAGTTCTCTTGTTAGGAGATAAGATATTTGACTCCTAGCCTTCATGGGCTGGGTGTCTCTTCTAGTGGGCCTAATCTGTCACTTTTTATGAGTTTGGAAGAAGTCCATATTTTGCAGAGAGGCCTGGAGAAGGCACGGACCTGTTAAGGAGGCATGTTGTGATTAATCTGCTTGTAGAAACTTTGAAATCTGTGCTAAAATTGTACAACCCTGATTTGCTGCGATTTTTACCATCATCAACGGTCAAATAGATTCGTTAAAAGTTGTCTCACTTTCTCATTGATGTTTAACCCTTTCATTTGGATTCATTAAACTAGTGTAATGCACGTGCGATGCACGTGGGAAAAATGGGGAGGGGGAATGAAAAGGACAAAAAAAAATCTACCAACACGTGCGCTGCACGTGTTGACACACACACTACGGAATAAAAAATTGTTTATTTGTTTACAACCCCATCTCTCCCATTATAATAGTTATTATAGATGAATTTCACTCACTCGAAAACTACTGAAAATGAAATAAAGAAGTTGTCTCACTTTCTCATTGATGTTTAACCCTTTCCTTCCCACCACTTCCCTTGCAACTACCCAACATAAAGCTTTATTCCCCCATCAAATTGAAAAAAAATCAGTCCCTAACCCTGTACACAACCCATCTTCATCATCCTAACATCCTACCAGTTCAACTAAACTCCAAAAAACAAAATGGTGGGAATTTCTAGAAGTTCCACATTAGAATGCCCAAAACCCAAAATTTCACACCAAGTACCTTAATGAAAAATCCACCACTCAAGTCAAGTGACCTCCTTTCATAAATTGCAGGAGAACCCAATGATGGGTCTTTCCCAAACAAAGCAGATAAGCAACAATTCAGCTAAAAAATCCAATTTTTAGATTAAAATGAGCATCAAAATTGAAAATTGAACTAACCCATTAGAATTTACAATTCAGCTAAAATGACAATTTTTGGATTGAAATGAGCATCAAAATTGGAAATTGGACTGACCCATTAGACGAGGTGAGGATGAGGAGGACAGCGCCATCGAGATGAGGTGGGCAAGCTGGCGATGGAGGGATCGAGGGGGGCTTAGGGATAAGAAGAGTGATGATGAGAAGAGTGTTTGGAAATGAGGAGAGAAGGGGAAAGAAAAGAAGAGAGGTTTTGGGATTGGAGGAGATTATAACTACCATCTGGAAAATTGAGAAGCGTGTAGAACTGTAGATTGAGGATATTTTATTGGGGTTATCATCTCTACTACTATAATGGGAGAAGGCTGTAATTTGTCCATCTACCAACCTGTGCAATGCACGTACATAGCTATTGTAAATGAGGTATTAGATCAAATCCAGACTGCGCCTGAATTTTTACTTTTAAAAAAACAATATTTATCAAACTCTACTACTATAATGGGAGAACGTCTTAGTGTAATTTGTCCATCTACCAACTCGTGCAACGCACATACATAACTATTGTAAATGAGGTTTTAGATCAAATTCAGACTACGTTTGAATTTTTACTTTTAAAAAAATTATATTTATTAAGACGTGCATCGCACGTGTAAACTACTAGTTAAATATAATGCACGTGTTTCTGCTTTGTAATTTTCTTTCAAAATATGTTAATTGTCATCGATTTTGTATATCTCAAATCTTTAATAATCTCTAATATTATAATGAGAGAGTTGGGGTTGCATTCAACTATCAAATCTTAATTATACATTTTTAAGTGTGAGTTATTTAACCATTCATTTACTCAACTGTTGTTAGTTACCATAATATCCTCAACGTTTAAACTTATTTACAACATAATTATTTACAAAGTATCACTCATATAAAATAAAAGTTTGCACCACTAGGAGTAATTTGTAAAGAATATGTATGAGCAAAGGGGGTCTCAAATTCGAGGCCAGATTATGTCATATTATTTACTTTACAATATAAATAAAAATTTGATTAGAACGTGCATCGCATGCGCATGTTACTAGTAATATAATAATATTATAATGAGAGAAGGCCTTGGTGTCATTTGTAAATCTATCAACGCGGGCATTGCACGTGCATAACTAATATGAAGGAGGTCTCAGGTTCGAGTCCTCATTACATCAGATTTTTTACTTTAATTTTTTTTAATATATTCAATGTGCATTGCACTTTTAAATTACTATCTATTTATCTATCTATCTATAATATAATATATGGTCTATCCTATCTATCAATGGGACAGTTGGAGTTGTAATTTGTCAACATACAAACTCGTGCATTGTACGTGCAACTCAAACTCTTCCATTAATTACAAAAAAAACTAACAAACAAAAAAATTTCTCCTATTTAAAACGTGCAACGCACGTGCAAAATCAAATTTCAATATTTTTTAACACCAAACGCACACGTATGTTACACGTGCAACTCAAATTCTACTTATAAACATGTGCATTGCACGTACAAAATAGTCTTTTCTTCAAAATATTTTTTCCAATTACGTACAACGCACGTCCAACTCCAAAACGATTTCTTAACACATATATCACATTTGAAAATCCTTAAACTCTTATCAAAATGTGCATCACACGTGAAAAATACTAGTAACTATTATAATGGAAGAGTTGGAGTTGTAAATCTACCTATTTACATGCAACACACGTGCAACTCTAACTCTCCCATTATAGTCTTTATATTTACTTTTAAAAATATATAATCCTATTTATTAAGATATGCATCCCATATGTAAAACAGAGTTCTTATTTTAAAATTTTCAATAAATTAATACGTGCATTGCACATGTATATTACTAGTTTTAAGATAAACAGAAATGAAAAAGAAACATACATACCTCCTCAGAGCATCCACAGTCGTTTGCTATATGTGCCAAATTTCCATATTTTGAGAAATGAAGGTCTGCAGCCGTTTGCTATTTTACCATATTATGGCAAAATTGCTACAGTCCGTTCTCATATTTGAGAAACAAATTAGCGATTCTCAAATTATAGGGGACGGAACATGTTGTTCTGTCCCTTTTTTTTTAATCCGATCGGACGAAACAGTATGTTTCATCCTGAATTTTTTTTTTTTTTTTTATTTTTTAAAGATCAGACAGAACATGTTGTTCCGTTTCAATTAAAAAAGAATTGAACAGGACGGGACATGTTGTCCCGTCCGATCTCAAAATTCATCAAATGGGACAACATGTCCCGTTTGTGGCCCAAGATGTCACTTTCAAGGGCTAATTAACCCCTTAATTAGGCTTACCACTAACTAATTAAGTATTAATATTATTTTAGTATTATTTTAATCGCTAATTAATTAATGACTAATTAATAACTAACTATTTTAAAAATCTTACGAGCCGGAACAACATGTTCCGTTCCACCCAATTTTTTTAAAAAAATTTTGAGGACGCAACAACATGTTCCGTCTGCTTATTTTTTTGAGAAATTAATAGCAAACGAACACCAGAGACTATCAATCTATTTCTTATTTCTTATTTTGCGATTTTCTATATTTGAGAAACACCACTGTGGATGCTCTCACATGTGCACAGACCAGAATAATGTACGTGCGATACACGTCTAAAAAAGGTAAAGTCATCAAATTAAATGAATATATATCGAATAAGAAAAAAAATAGTTTATATTTGAATATTTTGATTTGGGCTATACGTGCGGTGCACATTTATATTTGTTGTATGTAGTTTGGACGTATATTAGACGTGTTTATATAGTTACACAGCTAGAATTTGTTTGTTACAAACCCCAACTCTCTGATTAAAATAGTATTAAAATAGTAGAGAGAGACATTGACTGCCCTTTTTCTTTCTCTTTCTCTTTTTTGTCTATCCCTCGCTCAGTCACTTGTATTTCTTTCTATTTACGCTGACATGTGTACATTTGTTGATGGATATATGTCATATTGTTTAGATAAACGAGATTCCTTTACAAATAATTTATATTACTAGTTTTAAAGAGCAAAGGGTATTGATTATCATAATTTAGGTATGTGTCATACAATGGGGTTCATCAGTTCTCGATCCCCAAAATATATTTGGAATATTATCTACATGCATAAGAGCATCCACAGTCGTTCTTTCCAATTTTTGGGTATATAGCATTTTAGAAATAGGAAAAAAGGAATGTTGCTGCAGTCGTTGAAAGCCAAAAAATAGCCGGACGGTAGATTATTATCCGTCCATTAAGAATGACGGAGTATAATCGTCCGTTCCAATTTTTTTAATTTTTTTTTTTTTATTTTTAATTGCACTAGAAGACAAAAAATAATTAAAAAAAAAAAAAAAAAAAATCAAGAAAGGGCCTGGGACGGTTGATAATGGCCCGTCATTGTTCAGTGACGTGTACAACAAGCTTGCATTGAGATTGGGTGGTTTTTACATTTTTTTTTTTTTAAAAAAAAAAACCCTACAACGGATGATAATACCCCGTGTAATGTAATTAACGGCATACTATCTACCGTGGGTTGACTTCGTTGAAATTTTTTTTTTTTTTTTTAAAAAAAAACCCTACAACGGATGATAATACACCGTTAATTATATTACACGGCATATTATTCACCGTCGCTTGATTTTTTTTAAAATTTTTTTTTTTTAAATTTTTAATTTTTTTTCCCGAAGAATTCTTAATCATTGGAAACAGTACTTTATGTACGGGACGGACGATTATTTGCCGTTAATTAGATCGGACGGATTTTAATCTGCCGTGAGCTATATTTTCCATTTGGCCAGATCGCCGGCTATATTTGGCACGCCACTGTTCATCGTACACCCAAATTTTGGGTTTTTAGACAACGACTGCAGCTCGATTTTTTCTATATTTTCCAAATTTTGGGTATATAGCAGACGACTGTGGATGCTCTAAGGCAGGAGCTGATTGACTTCAAACACAATAGATCGTGGGGGGTGATTTTGCATTTCTCTTATATTGTTTTTTTATAGAGAAACTCGATTTGCCCGTGGGCACGTATCTACGACACGTCTTCAGAACGATACAGCATATGAAAAGTCTTGTAAACAGTAAATCAACAATTATATAGCTCAAATTTGAATTATATGACAACAATTAGTTGTAAATAAAAGTCCATATTTTCATAATATATATATACACACACACACACATCATATATATATATATATATATATATATATATATATATGATGCGGTTTGTTTTGGGGAGGCGTGTGGATGCACCAGGTGTGAGTTCTTCTCGATTTGTATTGGTAGAGGAAGCTCCGGTGCGGACGATTCGGACGACCCTCAGCTGGGCGAATGGTTAGGGAGTATGCGAGAGTGAGGTGGAGACTGGATGCTCAGCTCGGATCTGGAGGCTCGGATCCGAGCTCTCGTGTACCTGCACACGGTCTAGGAACACCCGGGTTGGTCCTGGTGGCAGACCCTCCGACGATCTAGTCAGCTACTGAGAGAGAGTAACAGTAACTAGGGTTTTGAGAGGGAAAAGATGGATTACCTTGGCAAGGGGTAGAGGGTCTAGTATTTATAGGAGAAGCCAACCGGGTCTAGACCCGGTTGCCCGTGGCCCTGGTGTGGCAGAAGCCCAAGCGGTATAGGGCTGACGTGGCTGAGACCAGGACAGTTTCCAAGCTGATGTAGCAGAGACCTGGGTGGTTTTCGCGCTGACGTGGCGGACTCGGATGATCTGACGGTGCATGCTTTATGAGGGGATCCTGTGGCCTAGGAGGACCCACGTCATCTGACCCATATCAGGAGCCCCCCACTCCTGGAGGGCTAGGTGACCCAGCTGTGTAGGAGTGGTTCTTTGCCTCTGTAGGAAGAGCAGGGTAGTGTGTGTGGCGAGGAATAGGATCTGTACCTTCCAGAAGAGGCCAGGGGGGTAGGATGAAGGGATCCCCTATTGGAGTCATGCGGAGTGCCGGGCGCAGAAGAGTCGGAGCTCGGCTTGCCGAACATCGAGGGTCGGTAGATGAGCCCCTCACTTGTTGGAAAAGCAAGGAGATGTCGAGATCTGTCGAGTTGGAGCTCGGCTGGCCGAGTGTCGAGGGTCGGTAGACGAGCCCTTACTGGTTGGAAAAGCAAGGGGACGTCAAGATCTGTCGAGTTGGAGCTCGGCTGGCCGAGCGTCGAGGGTCGGTAGACAAGCCCTTACTGGTTGGAGAAGAAAGGGGACGTCGAGATCTGAAGAGTTGGAGCTTGGCTTGCCGAGCGTCGAGGGTCGGTAGACGAGCCCCTTACTGGTTGCAAAAGCAAGGGGACGACGAGATCCGTCGATTTGGAGCTCGGCTTGTCGGCTTGTCGAGTTGGAGATTTGCAGATGAGCCTCTCGCTTGTTGGATAGAGGAGGGTTTTGGGGCTCGCGGTGCTATCCGAGCTCCGAGCCCCCTGCGAATAGAGGAGGACTTTGGGGCTCGTGCTGTTGTCCGAGCTCCGAGCCTATTGTGAACAAAGGAGGGCTTTTGTGGCTCGCGATGTCATCCGAGCTCCAATCCTACTATTGTAGAGAGGATGATTTTTGGGCTCGCGCTTTCATCCGAGCTCCGAGCCTCCTGTGGATAAAGTTGCCTTTGGGGCTCGCAGTGTCATCCGAGCTCCGATCCTACCGTCGTAGAGAGGAGGATTTTTGGGCTCGCGCTTTCATCCGAGGTTCGAGCCCCCAAACTTGGTAATGGCTGCTGAATGGAATCTAATGATTTCATTTCATTTAATTCTTTGGGTGATATCCGAGCGCCGGGCCTCGAGCGCCGAGCCACTTGTGAAATAGAGGAGGACATTGGGGCTTGCGGTGCCATCCGAGCTCCGAGCCTCCTGTGAAATAGAGGAGGATATTTGGGTTCGCGGTGAGATCCGAGCCCCGAGCCTCCTGTGAGATAGGGGAGGATATTGCGGCTCACAGTGAGATCTGAGCTCCGAGCCACCTGTGAAATGGAGGAGGACATTGAGGCTTGCGGTGCCATCCGAGCTCCGAGCCTTCTGTAAAATAGAGGAGGATGTGGCTCGCGATGAGATCTGAGCCCCGAGCCTCCTGTGAGATAAGGGAGGATATTGCGGCTCGCGGTGAGATCCGAGCTCCGAGCCACCTGTGAAATGGAGGAGGACATTGAGGCTCGCGGTGCCATCCGAGCTCCGAGCCACCTGTGAAATAGAGGAGGATATTGGGGCTCGCGGTGCCATCCAAGCTCCGAGCCCCCTGTGAAATAGGAGAGGATATTGTGGCTCACGGTGAGATCTGAGCCCCGAGCCTCCTGTGAAATAGAAGAGGAGATTGGGGCTCGCGGTGCCATCCGAGCTCCGAGCCCCCCTATGAAATAGGAGAGGATATTGTGGCTCGCGGTGAGATCCGAGCCCCGAGCCTCCCGTGAAAATAGAAAAGGAGTTTGGGGCTCGCGATGCCATCCGAGCTCCGAGCCTTCTTCTGAAAAAAGGAGTTTGGGGCTCGCGATGCCATCCGAGCTCCGTGCTGAAAAGAAGAGGAGTTTGGGGCCCGCGATGCCATCCGAGCTCCGAGCCTTCTGCTGAAAAGAAAAGGAGTTTGGGGCTCGCGATGCCATCCGAGCGTCAAGCTCTCTGACTTGATGGAAAAGCCGGTTTGTTGGAAAAGACCTGGGGGCATTAGGATAATATTTTACCAACTGCTGACATCACGTGCGCAAGAATCAAGCGACTCTAGATCTTAGCGACCGTTAGATCTTGATGATTAAGATCCAACGACCAGATATTTTTGTGAAAATCAAGGAGTCGCTTTCTCCGCTATAAATCACCCCCTTCCCACTTTTCTTTCCTTCACTTCTTGCATTTTTCAACTTTCAAGAACAGGGTCTTACTTGCCGTCGGCAACTTTTTTCCGGTGATTGCATGGTTAATATCTCAGGTTAGTATTTTTGTCTAGTAATGTCACGCTCTCAGTCCGACTCCGAGGCAAGCATGTCAGGCCATTCTTCGAAGGAAGCTGGGCCAGAGACATCATGGTCCTTGGGCGACTATGGGATTAAGGAGGAAGTACTGTCATACCCGGGGTCGGACGGCGGGGATGATGTAATCTTCGTTGTGTCACCGTTGAAGTCCCGTAGGCCGGGGAAGGAGCCCGTGGATGAGGGTGAGGAGGAAGAAGAGGAGGTCGAGGAAGAGGAGGTCGACGAACAAGAGCATGATCCCGAGGGAGAGGGAGACGTTGAGGATGAGGAGGATGATGAGGAAGAGTAGGATCCCAAGGGAGAGGGTGCTGTTGAGGACAAGGAATACTCCGAAGGGAATCAAGGGGAGCCCGATCGGGACGTCGGGGAGGGCGATGCTCGAGAAGGTGCAAGCGAAGGCACCGCAGGAGGGGTAGTCGAGGTCGAGGGTGATCTCCCCCCTCTGCCACCTTTTTCGATGCCGTCTCCTGAGAGGAAGGCTCGTCCTCGTAGGAAGAAGAGAAAGCTGAAAGCCCCCCTCCTCCGGACAAATACGCCCCTAAACCGGGGTTCGAATTTCCCCCGGTCTCCTTCAAAAATCCAGGGTAGATCAGGATGTATCTAGACGACGTTAAAGATATTGATCCTCTACCTTCCGTGTCGGGCGACGAGAGTCGAGTGAAGATCCGGATGGATGGCGTTCAATGTGTCTTGAAGGCAGACTACCTTCACATCTTGAGGGTTGCCTACTTCATTCCCTAGGAGTTCGAAGTTTTGATTCCGAGCCCCGGTATCTGCCCAATGACTGCCCTCGCACCTGGTTATTGCATCTTTCCCGAGGACGCCTTTATCTCGGGACTAAGGCTGCCGCTACACCCTTTCGTCAAGCGGGTCTTGAATTGGACGAAGTTAAGCCCGATGCAGTACGGCCCCAACTCTTGAAAGCACTTGATCTGCTTCATCTTGAAGTGCCAGGAAAAGGAGGTCAAGCCGAGGCTGACGTACTTCCGCGCTATCTTAGGGATCAGCTCGCTGGGCGATGCGGAGGGGACCTTCTACTTCTCGCCTAGACCTCATAAAAAAGTGATGCACGGCCATCCGAACTCCATCAAAGGGTGGAAAGATAAATATTTCATAGTCCGGAGCGAGAAGTCTTGCGGGATTCCGATCTCCTGGAATTTCTTCAAGCCGAATCACAAGCCTCCGAAGCGTAGAGAGCTGTCGGAGAAGGAGTGAAAAAAGGTGGAGAAAATTGTTGGGGGCATAGAATAGCGTGGCCTCGAGTGACGGAGATGCACCTGGCCCAAGCTGGACTGAGCCCAGCCGACCCTAGTATGTTTTCGTTCTGAATTTTTGTATCTTTCTGCCTTCGTGTTAACGTTAACCCCTCTTATTTTATTTTTGCAGAGATAACGTCCAAGCAGCTCGACGACAGGCATGCCTTGTTAGCTGTTGCCGCCAAGAGGAGGGCGGAGAAGGAGAAGAAGGCAGAGCAGGACAAGCTAGCTGCTCAGGGCGCGGGGTCCGGCAAGGGACCAACTTCGGCGGCCGCGGAGCCGTCCCCAAAGAGAACCAAGAGGCAACACCCCCACACTCTGAGGGCATCTCGGGAGGCGGGGGGAAGTTCGAGAAGCAAGAGGACTGCCGAGGTCTCGGAGCAGAGGCTTCCCCTAACTCAACCCACCGCCGAGCAGATGGTGGGGCAACAGGGGCTACGGCCGCACACTCTCGATCGGTTGGTTGTCGCAGGGGAGACTCCCTACTGAAAGGTCCCGTGGCCATCGAGGTGGTCAGAAAAATTGCCACCGAGCGAGATCGGATGGCGCTGGCGGTGCAGACGTCTGATCAGGCCTTCATGCGGTGGTCTCAGGCACAGATCTCAGTGAGTGTTTGTGACTTTGTATTGGGTTTGGATTTAGGATTTATCTGACTTTTTCTACCTCAGACAGGCGATGCTTCACGGGCAGCACTTTCAGAAGTGCTTGGAGAGGGAGATCATCGTCGAGATGAGGAACGCGGAGAAGTATCTCCGCAAATTAAACAAGGCGACGGACGAGCTGAAGGAGGCTAAAAGCATGGAAGCCGTCCACGAGGCCCAGCTACCTCAATCTTTGACCACCACAAGAAGGATGTTGATCATCTTAAGGAGAAGATCCAGGAAGAAGCAGAGAAGGGGCGGAAGGCCCTGGAGCAGGTGGAGATCACCATGAAGGATGCTCTGATCCTGGCACAGGACGAGGCCTACGACCGGTCCAAGGAGCATTTCCGGATGATCTATCCGGACCTGAAGGTCGACCACCTTCACTATAACTGGCAGCCGGACCTTCTGCCGACTCCTGGTGGCAAGGAGATGGAGGGCGACCCGGCTGACGAAGAGGTGCCACCCCCCCCCCCCCAAGCATAGCTTAGGTTTTTCATTCTTTTTGATTGTATATGCCTCGCGCGGACTGGCCACCGAATTTTTGTAGCACAATTTTTGAAAGTAATGAAAGATAACTTTTTGACCGAGGGTTCGTGACTTACAAAATCTTTAGTCTCTTTTGTGACTAGTGGTTTCTCTCGTCTTTTTGATAGACGCACGAGGTCTTGGGTGCCGACCCTATTTTCGCCGAGGATTCCCTGGTCCGAGCGGGGAAGGAGGCCATGGAGGCAGCTCTGGCTTGTCAACGAAAATAGGCTCGGGACCGAGCGGTCGCAATGAATTATTTTACGAACAAGTCTAGGGAGCTCGGTTTAGAGATCGCCCGTCTGAAGAAAGCCATAGCCGACCGGGACTGGTGGGTAATCGAGATGAACTGGTCGATCTCGGATGCCTCGAGTGGGCGGTCGGCTTCAGAGTCTTTTCTTTGCGAGGCCGTTGTTGAGAAAGAGTTGGAGATTCGCAGGTTGAAGCTGGTGTTAGGCGCCGGTTTGATTGAGGAGGCGAGCAATTCGGTAATAGGGCCATCTTCGACCTTTTTATGGGAGGGGGCTCAGCCTGATGATGCGGGAAGCTCGGTGGTAGGGGTGCCTTCCCCGGTCGGGCCGGCTGAGCGCGATAAGGAGCCCGAAGGAAGCGCTGAATTCGAGTTTTAAGCCGAGTGTGAGTGATTTGTAAGCTTTTCATTGTATTTGTGCCGTCGTTACTGGCGCGCGATGAGTAATAATAAAAATAACTCCCGACTTATTTAACCTTGCCAATTTCATTGGGAGAGGATAGTTGCCAGTCTCGACATGTAGGGGGTCGCCGCCGAAGTGGAAAGTCCACACGGTGACATTGTGCCGGTGGTGCATAGTTAGCGGCGTTTCGTCTTTCGAAAATCATAAATGGTGACGTTACGCCTTCCGATAAGCATTAATGGCAACATTTCGCCTTCCATCGTTTGGGGTTCTCAGACGCAATAACTGTGCTTCTCAGGGGGCTATATAACCCCCACTCCCTCTTGTTGGTTGTCAAGAACTGAGATTGGCTAATCTGCCATTCGATTTGGGTGCCTGCCGAAGGTGGGCCCCCAAAATTAGAACTTTGGTCTGAGGGCTCCGGATTGGTGGCGCACCAATCACCCTCGAACAATTCGGGGTTTTGGCCTTGAGGGCCATAAGACCCCGGGTTGTTCGTTGCTGAGTGGCGGGCCGATCAATTAGTTCGGAGGCTCGGAGGATCGGAGAGGGCCTTGGGTCGGTGGCTCCCCTGCCGCCCTCGAACAATTCGGGGTTTTGGCTTTTAAAAGCTGTAAAACCCCGAGTTGCTCGGGGGTGAAAGGAGGGTCCACCAACGACTCGAAGCTCGGGGAGTTTGCTGAAGGCGGGTGCCCTAAACCTTAATAAAAATTTTGCAGAAGTGGTCGTGGCAGAAGGTCGCCGCTGAGCGTATTGGTCCAGTGGCTTTGAAGAAAGCCACGGCCTTGCTCGGGGTCGACGACGATCCCCTACACTTGTTCTCAGGAAGACGGTACGGGTGTAGCTGATGGTTGCCGTCGTGCACATAGGTTGTTAGGCTTGAATAAGACCAAACCATGCTAGGGACAGGTGCCGAGCTCCCACACCGGGGAGAAAGTCGGTAATGGGCGTGGCTGAAGGTCATCGCCAAGCGTAACGGTCGAGTGACTTTGAAGAAAGCCTCGACCTTGCTTGGGGTCGACGACGAGTCCCCACACTTGTTCTCAGGAAGACGGTACAGGTGTAGCTGGCGGTTGCCGCCGTGCGCATAGGTTGTTGGGCTTGAAGAAGCCCAAACCATGCTAAGGACAGGTGTCGAGCCCCCACACCAGGGAGAAAGCCGGTAATGGGTGTGGCTGAAGGTCGTCACCGAGCGTAACGGTTGAGTGACTTTGAAGAAAGCCTCGACCTTGCTTGGGTCGACGATGAGCCCCCACACTTGTTCTCAGGAAGACGGTACGGGTGTAGCTGGCGGTTGCCGCCGCGCGCATAGGTTGATGGGCTTGAAGAGGCCCAAACCATGCTAGGGGCAGGTCCCAAGCCCCCACACCGGGGAGAAAGCCGGTAATGGGTGTGGCTGAAGGTTGTCACCGAGCGTAGCAGTCGAGTGACTTTGAAGAAAGCCTCGGCCTTACTCGGAGTCGACGATGAGCCCCCACACTTGTTCTTAGGAAGACGGTACGGGTGTAGCTGGCGGTAGCCGCCGTGCGCATAGGTTGATGGGCTTGAAGAACCCAAACCATGCTAGGGACAGGTGCTGAACTCAAACCATGTAAAATAAGTTTTTCTGGCTAGCAGTGTTATCCGAATGCCGAGCCGTAAGCTTGTAAGGAAAGCTTTTCTGGCTTGAGTTTCTATCCGAGCGCCGAGCTCTAAGCTTGTAAGAGAAGCTTTTCTGGCTCGCTGTGCAATCCGAACGCTGAGCCGTGAGCTTGTAAGGAAAGCTTTCCTGGCTCGAGTTTCTATCCGAGCGCCGAGCTCTAGGCTTGTAAGAGAAGCTTTTCTGGCTCGCGGTGCAATCCGAACGCCGAGCTGTGAGCTTGTAAGGGAAGCTTTCCTGGCTCGAGTTTCTATCCGAGAGTCGAGCTCTAAGCTTGTAAGAGAAGCTTTTCTGGCTCGCGGTGCAATCCGAACGCCGATCCGTGAGCTTGTAAGGGAAGCTTTTCTGGCTCGCAGTGCAATCCGAGCGCCGGGCATAAGCTTGTAAGGGAAGTTTTTCTGGCTCGAGTTTCTATCTGAGCGACGAGCTCTAGACATGTTTTTAATGAGAACTAATACGAAGCCAAAACTTGTTTTAAGAAAGCTAGCATAATTACAATATATTTGAAGTTTATAAGAAAACAAGGCACGATGTGCCGATTACATTCTTCATAATTTACATGGTTCGTGGAGGCTAACCCTCCCCTACTAGGAACTTGATAAGGGGCTCTGCATTCTAGGACCTCTTGACAATCTTGCCTTCTGGGTCGGTTAGGCGGTACGTCCCCGGACGCACGACCCCAGATACCTTGTATGGGCCCTCCTAGTTTGGGGCCAATTTCCTCTTTTGGCCGAGGTTGGATACCGCCAGCTTCCGGAGGACGAGGTCTCCGAGTTTGATGTCGGTGGGGCGCACTTTTTTGTTGTAGAACCTTTCGATCTTCTATTGGTAGGTATTCCTTCTGATGGCGGACTTCTCTCTGACCTCGTCTATGAGGTCTAGGTCGGCTCGCAGCTGTGCAGAGTTGCTTGCTTCATCGAAGGCCATGATCCGGGGCGAATGGATCCCGATTTCCAAGGGAATGACGGCCTCCGCGCCGTATGTTAGATTGAATGGCGACTCTCCTGTGAGGATTCTCTTGGTCGTTCGGTGGGCCCAGAGAACGCTCGGTAGTTCTTCAACCCATAACCCCTTGGAAGTGTTATCGAGTCGTTTCTTGAGGCCGTCGAGGATTTGGCGGTTCGCATTCTCGGCTTGACCTGTTGACTGTGGATGGAACACTGAGGAGAAGCGTTGCTGGATCCTGAGATCCTCGCAGAACTTTCGAAAATGTTTACCTGCGAATTGAGTCCCATTGTCCATGATGAGCACCTAGGGGATCCCGAACCGGCAGACGATGTGTTTCCAGAAAACTGTTGGGTCTGCTGCTCGGTGATCGTTGCTAGTGGCTCAGCCTCGATCCACTTCGTGAAGTAGTCGATTGCCACTATTAGGAACTTTCGTTGGCCAGTTGCATTCGGAAATGGGCCTACCAGATCCATCCCCCACATTGCAAAAGGGGTAGGACTGGCCATGGAACGGAGGTTTGCTTGCGGAGCTTTTTTCACAGGGGAGAACCGTTGACAGGGTTCGCACTTCTTCACTAGGGCGAGGGCGTCTTGCAACATCGTGGGCCAGTTGTACCCGTGGTTCAAAGCCTTTCGTGCGAGTGAGCGGCTTCCCATATGGCATCCGCTGATCCCCTCATGTAGTTTCTTGAGGGCGTACTTTGCTTCATCAGGGGTCAGGCAGCGGAGATAGGGTCTCCCGTCCGTTGTTGTGTATGACCTTTTGAAGAGGGTTGCGTCGATCACGACGAACCTTTCTGAACGGACCCTGACCCGCCTCTCTTCAGCCCGGTCTTCAGGGAGCTCTCCCTTGATTAGAAACTTCTTGATAAGAGTGGTCCAGTCGACGGGAAGAGCTCCTTCTTCGATGTAGAGAGTCTCGGGGAAGTCTGTACTTGGCTTTAGGAGAACTTCGATCAGGACAGTGCGGTTGAGGCCTTTGAAGGACGAGGAAGTCAGCTTTGACAGAGTGTCGGCCTGGACGTTCTGCTCCCTGGGGATCCTTAAGACCACCGATTCGTCGAAGGATGCCAATAGTCGTTGGACCACGACCAGGTACTTGATCATCCGATCGTCACGGGCCCCGTACTCTTCAGTGATCTGGTTGACCACGAGCTGAGAATCGCTGAAGGCCCTGATCTATCTGGCACCGGCCTGATGCGCCAGGGTGAGCCCGACGATCATGGCTTCGTACTCAGCTTCGTTGTTAGAGGCTGAAAAGTTGAGGCGAAGGCAATATTGAAGGAGGAACCCGTCGGGACCCCGCAGAATGATCCCGCACCACTCCCCGCTTCGCAAGAGGAGCCCTCGACGTAAACTTCCCATGTCTGGTCGGCTTCCTTGCTTTCGGGTTGCTCGAAGATGGTGCATTCTGTGATGAACTCAGCGAGGGCTTGCCTTTTGATGGCCGTCATCGGCTGATAACCGATGTCGTATTGACTGAGCTCGATCGACCACTTGACAAGTCGTCCAGAGCTCTCGGACTTATAAAGCACGGCCTTCAGAGGCTGGTCTATGAGCACCTGGACTGAATGTGCCTGAAAGTAGGGACGGAGCTTCCGAGCGGCCATTACCAACGTGTATGCTATCTTCTCCATTCTAGAGTATCTGGGCATCGAGTGGAACCTTGCTCACATAGTACAGAGACTTTTGAACTCCTTCCTCTTCTCAAACGAGGACAGCGCTGAGCGCGTTCTCCAAAGTCGAAAGGTAAAGCCAGAGGGGCTCACCTGGTTCGGGCTTGCTGAGGATAGGAGGGTTGGCGAGGTACTCCTTCGATTCGGCGAACGCCTCTTGCTGCTGAGTACCCCACTCGAATCCTCCGGTTCTGCGCAGTGCCTTGAAGAATGGGAGGGAATTCTCTCCGGACTTGGAGAGGAAATGGCCGATGGCCGCCAATCTTCCCGTTAGCCTCTGGACTTCTTTAATGTTTCTGGGAGGGGCCATGTCTATTATGGCCTGGATTTTTCGGGGTTCGCCTCGATGCCGAGCTGGCTGACGATGAACCCGATGAATTTTTTCGAGGAGACGTCGAATGCACATTTCGCCGGATTGAGCCTCATGTTGTGGGTTTGAAGGACCCCAAAGGCCTCTTCCAGGTCGGCGACGTGATCCTGTCCCTGCTGGCTCTTGACGAGCATGTCGTCAACATACACCTCCATGTTGCGCCCAATTTGATCATTGAAGACTCAGTTAACGAGCCTCTGATAAGTAGCACCGGCGTTCTTCAGCCCGAAGGGCATAACTCGGTAGCAATAAAGCCCTTGGTCCGTGACGAAGGACATCCTGGCTATATTGGGAGGGAACATTCGGATCTGGTTATAGCCCGAGAAGGCATCCATGAAAGAAAGGAGCTCGTGACCCGAGGTAGCGTCGATCAGAGCGTCGATGTTGGGGAAAGGAAACGGATCTTTGGGGCATGTCTTGTTGAGGTCTATGAAGTTTATACAGATCCTCCAGCTCCCGCTCGCCTTTTTGACCATCACGACTTTCGCCAGCCACTCAGGGTAGCTGACCTCTTGTATGAAACGTGCGGACAAGAGTTTGTCCACTTTCACTTTCACCGCCTGCTGTCGCTCTGGGGAGAATTTATGTCGCTTCTGGACGATCGACTTTAAGCCTGGGATCACACTGAGTTTGTGCATGATCAGGTCCTCGGAGATACCGGGCATATCGGAAGGCTTCCAGACGAAGAGGTCGACATTGCGGCGAATGCACTCGATCAGGGCAGATTTGAGGTTGCGAGCGAGGGAGCAGCTCACTCGGAAACACCTTGATGCGTCCCCTATCTCGAACGAGACATCTTCTAACTCATCTGCCAGCTCCGGTTCTGGCTAGGTTCTCTCGGGCTGTAGCTCGACGACATCGAGGGGGAATACACTGCCCCCAATCGCCGTCATATAGCACGATCGTGCTGCTTCTTGGTTCCCACGGACAACTCCGACACTGGTGTTGGTAGGGAACTTCATCTTCTGGTGGTAGGCCGAGGGAACCACCTAGAGGAAGTAAAGCCCGGGACGGCCAAGTATGGTATTGTAGGCTGACTAGACGTTTACAACCATGAAGTCCATTGACTCGGTCCTTCTGTGTGGGGTTGTACCAGCTGTGACGTCTAAGGTGATGATCCCCTCTATTGGCACCGGGACACCAGAGAATTCGTGCAATGTGTATCCGGCTGGCTTTAGCTTATCTCGGGAGAGCTTTAAGTTCTCGAAGGCCTCTAGGAAGAGGATGTTTACCGAGCTCCTGTTGTCAACGAGGATGCGACGGACCTCGAAGTTCGCCATGCTGAGGCTGATGACGAGCGAATCACAGTGCGGGAGCCGAACTCCCTCTAGGTCTTCCCCTGAGAAGGAAATAGGGAGTTGCTGGACCTGGGGGAAGAGGGGGCCCTGGACGGCGCTGACATCCCAGACGAACGCCTTGTGGGAAGTGTTGGACTCCCCTCCCATGGGCCCTCCGTGGACGCAATGCAAAATGGCCTGACCCTCGGGTTCTTCGGTCTCTTGGTCCCACTCGGGGCGCTGTCTGGTTGCTCAAGGAGGAGGGTAAGCCCTCCTATTCCTCGTATCCCTCTGGTCCCGAGCGTCTTCCCATTTGAACTCCCGGAGGTACCCTCGTTGGATGAGGGCCTCGATCTCGTCCTTCAGGGCATGGCAATGGTCCGTGTCATGCCCGTTGTTCCGGTGGAAGTGGCAGAAGAACTGCTGATCCCTCTTCTTGTTGTTGTTGTTGGTCGGTCGAGGAGAGAATTGCACGAGGTCCCTGTCTTCGATGGCTAAGAGGATAGTTGACACATTCTGCGTCAGCGGAGTGTATTTCTTGAAGTGAGGGACCGGAGGGACCCTTTTCGTGGCGCCCCCGTCTCTTGGGACTTTCTTTGCTGGCTCTGCCTCGTTGGCCTTGCGTTTCCCTTTTCCGAAAATTTCTTTCGAGTCCTCTGGATTCAGGGCCTCCTCAGCCCGGATGTACTTTTCGACCCGGTTGAGGAGGGCTGGGAAATCCATCGGAGGCTTCTTCGCCAGGGAGGCCTTCAGCTGACCATGCCGGACGTTGTGCCGGAAAGCTGCCGAGGCAACCCCTGGGTCGAGAGAGGAGACCGACTTCGCCTCAGCAGTGAACCTTCGGACGAATAACCGGAGTGACTCCCCTTCCTTCTGCCGGAGGTCTAATAGGGATGCACTTGTCCTTTCGGCCTTTCGGCTGGTCACGAAGTGGGCGAGGAAGTTGCTCTCCAGTTGGTTGAAAGAATAGATGAAGCCGAGGGTGAGCTTAGAGAACCATTCCCGAGCCGGACCCCGGAGGGTGGCGGGGAAGGCGCGGCACAGGAGGGGATCCGATGCGCTGTGAATCATCATGAGGGTCTTGAAGCCCTCCATGTGATCAGCAGGATCACCCTCACCGTTATAAGTCTCGAATTGAGGAGGGCGGAAACTTCGGGTTATTTCTTCTTGCAAGATGGTGGCGGAGAAAAGAGGTCGGGTGGGCCTATAATACCCCAGTTTGGCAGCAAACAGTCGACTGGTCGATCGTACAGTCGACTGGTACTGCATATTTGAGACGGATTTGGGAAGGATTTGAGAAATTTAGTCCCACATGGGAAGTTTGATATGATAATTTGAATATAAATATAATTAGCCAATGATCAAGAGTCACCTAATTGGTTAACCACCTTTTGAGAGGCAGCCTGTGGTGGGCAGTTGTACTACATAGTATCTAATTTATCTTCTAAAAATAATAAAATGGTCTGAGTATTGGGGCGGGGCATTACAAAATGGTATCAGAGCTGACTTTCGACGCCGGGTGTAGTAGAGGTCAGTATGATCAGCGGTATTGAGAGTCATTGATCTCCGGGGTCGGGTATATTCTGCGGTATTGAGAGTCACTGAGAGTGATTAATAGTCGGGTATCCGATCTGTGGTGTTGAGAGTGATTGATCTTTGGGATCGAGGATGACGCTACATCGGCTAGAAAGGGCGGATCCTACACTAGATGTGTGTCCCGTACTCAGCGAGGACGCTGATTTCTAAGGGGGGTGTATGTAATACCCCAGTTTGATAGCGAACAGTCGACTGGTCGATCGTACAGTCAACTGGTACTGCATATTTGAGAAGGATTTGAGAAATTTAGTCCCACATGGGAAGTTTGATATGATAATTTGAGTATAAATATAATTAGCCAATGATCAAGAGTCACCTAATTGGTTAACCACCTTTTGAGAGGCAACCTGTGGTGGGCAGTTGTACTACATAGTATCTAATTTATCTTCTAAAAATAATAAAATTGTCTGAGTATTGGGGCGGGGCGTTACAGGGCCGGTGGCCCCAGGCCGGCTTCAGGCCGCCGTCGCGAAAGTGGTCGAGGCGGTCCTCCATCTCTTGGAGGCATTCCAAGACGTCGTCGTTGTAGCGCCCCAAATTTCTAATATGAGAGCTTAGAAAATAAGTGGCGAAATCCCAGCAATCCACTTCAATACAACAATAAACACCAACAACACCACTAAAATTTTTCTTTCTCTTATTACAACAAAATTTTCAATTACAGCGGAAGTCTAATCAACTCAACACAAATTAATATTTTATTTACAACTCAATAATGGTCTCAAATATCCTTTACAGTTTTACACCAATCACTAAATAATCCAATTATCTCAAACTGCCCACTCAAGCATCCAACCTCCAATCTAAGCAATAACCTGCAACATGTGAGGCTAGAGTTGGACCCTAACCCCAAAACTACGGGGTCAGCCATAAATGGTGTGAGTGGTGACAAATCAACAAATAGCATAAATGAACTTAAAACATAATAACCAACAAATAATAATCAAACACTGAAGTATGGAGTACGACAAATGAATAATGGGTGATACCAAAACCAAAAGCCAAGTGTGTAAAAACAGGAAATCCGAATGCATAAAAGTGATTCAAGAAAACATCATGACTACATGCTGACAACGATGACTACTAAGAGATGAAGATAAACTATGATAATTTGCCCATGCTTGATCATTCCGGAGATTGATCCCACATCACAGGTATTTTCCCTGGATAATTCAGGAGATCATCCCACATCTAAACATAGACTCATCATCACAATAATATCCCAAAAGCGTCGCCTCGACTCCGATCATTCCGTAGTTCAATCCCACATCACAAGATAATTACTTGGATAATTCAGGAGAAATACCTCGCATCACAGGTTAACTGCCTGGATAATTCCGGAGATAAATCACACATCACAAGTTAACTACTTGGATAATTCAGGAGATTAAATCCTACATCAAAAGCCATACTGAGGTGCATAACTCAAGTTCCCATTTGTCATGACACTACTAATGCCTGTCCTTATTAGTTTGGGTTACTGAACAAATCTCCTAGAGTAGTGTACCCTACCGGACTAAAAATCTGAATAACTGAAAATTTGCCTCGATGGGCCTCAACAAATAACTGAACAAACACCGGTATGCTAGGGTCACCTACCTCTAGAGACTCAAAAACAAATATCTGAACAAATTTTCACTAAACAAGTGGCTCAACAAAATATCTCAAATCATGTTCTTAACTGAACATCTCAAAATCAAAGACTGAACAAACATCTCAAAATCAAACACTAAACAGAAGATCTCAAAAACAAATACAAGGATCCTTCAGGACCAGTCGACTGCATAAAGGACCAGTCGACTGTCCAGAGGACATATCCCAACATTTTACAAAAATAATCTAAGGCATGACCAGTCGGCTTGACAAGTCATCAGTCGACTGCCCCGAGACAAATTCAAATAGTCCTCATCAAAATAATCTAAGTATTTGAGTCGACTGAAAGGTCATAGGTCGACTGTCCCGAAAGGACTGAACAAAATCACAAACAGAGGATCAGTCGACTGACCTCAGTCTAGGTCGACTGTCCCGAACAAATCTCAAGACTCAAAAATACACAGTAGGCTCGTACCAGTCGACTTCTTCGCAGTCCAGTCGACTGTCGGCTACAGACTTACAAAAAGTATAGGTCTGAACACAAATCAAACTGGAGTATTCTAAAGATTCATCGATCATAAAATTAATTTATATCCAGGCAAATAAACAATTCTCAATAATCTCCATCATGATTACATTACTCAATCAATCAATTTCTCCAATCTCATAATCTCATGATCTCAATTCTTAATTCTCCCATTAGGGTTTTTCTCAACAAAATGTCTTCCATAACTTAATCCAAATCTGATTTACAACCATAAGGTCCAGGTGCTTACCATCTAATCACATCAAAATCAATTCTTGATATGTCTCCCAACAATACGATCTCATAGATCAACATTTCCTCAACAAATCTTAATATTTTCTCATACATGGTTCAAATATCAACAAGAGTTCTCTTCCTCCATAACAAATTAAAGATCCATACCATACACTCAATGGGACTAACAAAATAATGGCATAATGATCACAAACAAGCATAACAAGACCTTACATCATTCATCAATCAAGACAAACAAAACAAGCAAAGCAAAACAAAACAACAAAGCAAACCACTCACTTTTGTTTTGATGAAAATCCGCCAAAAGCTTTCTCCTTGCTAGATCCAAGAATCCTCCTTTTTGCTCCTCAAAATAATCTCAAAATTCTGTGAGTTCTCAATGACGGCTGGGGGAAAAAGGATTTCCCTTATATATGCCGGATAGAATATTAGGGTTATATTCCCTCTTTTGCAAAATACTCCTTTCCAAAATACATCTTGCATATATAATTCTATTCTTGAAATTTAAATCAAATATCATTTAAGTTAGGATCTAATAGAAAAATATATTTCCAAACCTCAACAATTACTGATCGGAATACCCAGCAAATGCATTTTGCACTTCAACCCTCAAAAATGTCACTTTTGCAAATAAGTCCTTCTTTTCTCAAAATTGCAAATAGTACTAAGTAATTTCAGAAAAATCTGGAAAAATACTAAATAATCTTCAAATAATAAATAATGATTTTTCATAAAGAAAACTTAATTTTTCAAACTTCTGAAAAGTCATTTGCACGTGTTTTGCACGTGTACAAAAGATAAATTTCTTAGAAAATATTTATTTAAATCCTCAAAATTATTTAAATTCATTTTCAAATAATTAAAATAATATTTGAAAATACGGGGTTCTACAGTCGTCATATTCCGACGGGACTATCGGGCCTCGGGAAGCGCTGGTCTCGACCACCGAACACGAGCGAGATTGGTGGACCGTCTCGTCGATGGGAGTCCCACGGATAGCCTCCATGATTTCTTTCCGAAAGTCCTAAAATTCCTGGTGGGTGACCGGAGCTCGCTCAGCTTGGTTTTGTTGAGCCTGCGGTTGCCGGCCGACGCGGCTGAGTGCCGGCCCCCGTCCTTGAGACGGAGGTGTGGGATGGTTCAGGGCCGATTTGGAAGCAGCCCCTCCCCTAGACCGGCTTGCCTGCCGATTCTGGATTACCCCTCATAGGTCGGGTGGGACCGGACGGGAGGCACCCGGTTGGTGTTCGTGACTGACCCCCAGGTTGTTGGATCCATGAGCGTGGGCGGGGACATCCTGAGGAGGCACGTCCTGCCGACGCGCAGAGGTAACAGCTCTTTTGGCCTTGGGCGCCATGTGAGCTTGGGTTGACGGGATACCGTTGACGGCTGAGCTCGGGCCGGCGTTTGCACTAGAAAGTTTCCCACAGACGGCGCCAACCTGATGCAGTTTGTTTTTGAGAGGCGTGTGAATGCACCAGGTGTGAGTTCTTCTCGATTTTTATTGGTGGAGGAAGCTCCGGTGCGGACGGTGCGGACGACCCTCAGCTGGGCGAACGGTTAGGGAGTAGGCGGGAGTGAGGTGGAGACTGGATGCTCAGCTCGGATCTAGAGGCTCGGATTCGAGGTCT
This sequence comes from Hemerocallis citrina, assembly GCA_017893485.1. Taxonomy (NCBI): domain Eukaryota; kingdom Viridiplantae; phylum Streptophyta; class Magnoliopsida; order Asparagales; family Asphodelaceae; genus Hemerocallis; species Hemerocallis citrina. The sequence continues at coordinate 444,318,556 of CM030358.1, read as the reverse complement.
CGTGTACCTGCACACGGTCTAGGAACACCGGGGTCGGTCCCGGTGGCAGACCCTCCGACGATCTAGTCAGCTACTGAGAGAGAGTAACAGTAACTAGAATTTTGGGAGGGAAAAGATGGATTACCTTGGCAAGGGGTAGACGGTCTGGTATTTATAAGAGAAGCCAACCGGGTCTGGACCCGTCTGGGGCCGGGTCTGGACCCGGTTGCCCGTGGGCCTGGTGTGGCAGAAGCCCAAGCAGTATATGGCTGACGTGGCGGAGGCCTAGGCGGTTTCCAGGTTGACATGGTAGAGACCTGGGTGGTTTCCGCACTGATGTGGCGGACCCGGATGATCCGGCGGTGCACGCTTTATGAGGGGATCCTATGGCCCAGGAGGAGCCACTTCATCTGACCCATATCAATATATATATATATATATATATATATATATATATATATATATATATATATATATATATATATATATATATATATATATATATATAGGGTAAAAGGGATATGAGCAACTTGCTCATTTAGTAAATGAGCAATTGATTATGTGGCATGCATGTGATACATTGGACAACTAACCCTTTTAATGATTTTCCAATCACATGTATGCCACATCATCAATTGCTCATTTACTAAATGAGCATGTTGCTCATACCCCTTTTTCCCATATATATATAAATATATATAGAGAGAGAGAGAAAAGTGAGCCTCGTATAGAGTATGAGGAAATTTTTCTCATACAAAGTGATTATACTCACTTGATGAGGCTATTATGGAAGATCCACTCCGTCCATCATGTTTATCATGCTAATGGATGTATGTGTAGAAACAATCAAGTGGTTTGGAGGTCATTTACTTATGCATCATGTGGTTGAAAAATGAACGATTTTCACAGTAATATAAATCAAACCACAAATTAGACCCACATGATGCATGGGTGAATGACCTTCGAACAACTTGATTTTTTTTACACTTACATCTATTAGCATGATAAATATGACGGACGGATTGGATCTTCCATAATGGCCCTATCAAGTAAGTATAATCACTTTGTATGGGGAAAATTTCCTCATACAAAATATGCGGCTCACATTACTCATATATATATATATATATATATATATATAGGGAAAGCTTCGGTTGAGCACTACTCTAGTGCTCAACGCGTGAACACTAGGCCTTCGGGCGTTCATATCGAAAATCCGAACCGTTCACATTGATCTACACATCTAAATTAGTCTAAATATGTAAAATCAAATCATTTGAAATTCATTTGCCCATCCATCATGTGACTATAAAAACAATGATTTTCAGCCATACAATTTTGTAACACTTCAATGGATGGGTAAATGAATTTCAAATGATTTGATTTTACATATTTAGACTAATTTAGATGTGTAGATCAATGTGAACGGTTCGGATTTTCGATATAAACGCCAGAAGGCCTAGTGTTCACAGGGTGAGCACTAGAGTAGTGCTCAACCGAAGCTTTCCCTATATATATATATATATATATATATATATATATATATATATATATATATATATATAAGAGAAATAATTAAATAAATAGAGGAGTTGTTTTTGGGGATTTGAATTTGAGTTTTGGGGAAAAAAACTTTAAGGGGGGGGGGGGGAGGTGGAATGTGTTTTGGGAGAATTGAAAGAGAGCCACCTAATAGCTTTCTTTGTGTTTTATTATATAGACTAGATTTGCTCGTGGGCACGTGCCTACGGCATATCTTCGGAACGATACAAAACACGAAAAGCCCTGTAAACAATAAAACAACAATTATGTAACTCAAGTTTGAATAGTATGACAATAATTAGTTGTAAATAAAAGTCCATGTTTCCAATAGTATATGTTGAAAAATAATTATAAATTGGGGTATAAAATCTAACTTCTTAGAACTTTAAGTATGGAAAATGATGAAATTTAACTGTTGAAGAGATATTTGTTATTTTCAATATAATCTGTGCAATAAAAAAACATTAAAATTCTGAAAATTTACAAACCTGAAATCTTAAATCTAAATTTCTAAGTAAATAAAGAAAGAATAGGAGAGAGAGATAGGGAGAGAGAAAAAGAGAGAAATATGAAAAAGTAAAGAGAGAAGAGAGAGATAGTAATAAAGTAATGAGTTTTTTAGTTTTGGGGGGGAAATATTCGGTTTTGTGGTTTGAAATTTTGGGGGAAAATGTGTTTTGTGAGGTTAGATTTAGGCCTTTGATTTTGGGGGATTGAAGGTGAGCCACTTGATAGCTTTCTTTATGTTTTATTATATAGACTAGGTATGCCCGTGGCACGTGCCTATGGCACGTATTCGGAACTACATATAAATTTAGTTGGAGTTATTTGTTGGGTGAACTGCATATAAATTTATGCAATGTACATGCTAAGAAAAAAATTCATTCAATACACCTCTTTCTACCTCTTTAACAATTATTCGTTAAAATGTTTTAGTTTTTTAGGAATTTATCTTTATTGCCCTTAAATATCTCAATATTGACTTATCCAATTCTTAAAAAAGCTAGAATTGTGTCAAGAGATGTGAGAACATCAATTAAAAAAATGCACCATGACAGGAAAAAAAAAACTGATTGTAAACAAATACAACCATCTTTCTAATACAATCATCTACTCTATACAGGTCTCCTCTGAAATTATATTGCTTCCTAATAGTTTTCTAATACGGCGCCTTTAAATTGTTTCCTATGGCACGCGAAGAATGATTAATTAATTAAGTTGTTTAGTAAAAATTTCGACAGTCTTATTTAAAATTTTACAGGCAGGATTGTAATAAAAATTTCGACAGAATCTCTCCTGAAATATTATTCCTTTTAGAGCAATTCCTTACGGAATTCTGCTCCAAATTAAAAATTAACATCACAGACAGTCAAATTGAATCCTCCCCAACCCAATCCAAGCCACATCACATAGGCATCATATATATAAGGCTCTGGGAAAAAAAACTTCATATGACTAAAGATATAAAATAAAAGACCAAGATATAGTTTGGAATCATAAAAGATTTTAGGAAATTTTCTAAAAATTTCGACCGAACCTCCCCTAAATTATTCGCCATTTTACAGGAATTCCTTATGGAATTCTAGTCACAATTAAAAATTGAACATCACAGGCAAGAAATATAAATCCTCCCCAGGCCAATCCAAGCAACATCACACAGATATCATATATATAGGGCTATGGGAAGAAAAAAATCTTCATATGGCTAAGATACAAAATAAAAACCAAGATATCGTTTGAAAACATAATAGATTTTAGAAAATTTAGTAAAAATTTTGACAGAACCTCCCCTAAAATATTAGCCCTTTTACAGTAATTCCTTACGGAATTCTGCTAATAATTAAAAATATGACATTACAGGCAATAAATATCAATCCTCCCCAGGCGAAACCAAACAACATCACACAGGCATCATATTTATAAGGCTCTGGGGGAAAAAATCAGAATATAATGCAAGATACAAAATAAAAACAAAAAATTCGTTTGAAAACGTAATGGATTTTTTGAAAAACCTTCGAAAAACCTTTAAAAAACCAAAAACAGAACCCAATACTCCACAAAATTGCGGGTACGGGTATTAACATAACTATATTATATCATCATTATTTACAGTTACTTACAGCATCTCCCAAAATCCTCAATATTACACAGATTTACATAATCTCTTATTCTACATAACTTAAGGGAACAAAATATACAACCAACCCTACTATAATTTTTTTTTACAGGGTTGTTACAATAGGAATCAAACACAAAGCTTCGAGTCTTCAATATGGGACGAAACAGTGAGCCTACACAAACAGTAAGAGTTTTTTTAAGAATCAATCAAAACCAATGATAATTAAAGAAATAAACAAAGAGATTGGATGATGTACAAAACAGTGAGCCCACAAATAGTAAGAGTATGTAGGAAAATTTATTCTCAAACCAATACCTTTCAGATTGGATGATGTACAAAAAAAATTGCCTTCAAACTCGACGGTTTGAACCCAACATATCTGCATAATAAAGCTTACCATTAGCACCCAAAATGAAAGTAAGCTATCAATGAAAACATCATCAACAGAACTCAAAATGCCTGGAAACAACATAAAAATGCATGGAAACAACATAAAAATAGATTAGAATTTTCAAGAACAATATAAACAGAGCTCAATAAGCCTGGAAACAACATAAACAGAGCTGAAAATGCTTATAAACAGCATAAACAAAGCTCAATACACCTGGAAACAACACTATATATGACTCAAAATGCTCATAAACATAGTAATGTAATATCAACACAGTCATAACAAAATTAGTGTAATATCATCACATTGTAATCTCATAGTGAAGCATAATAGTGTGATCAACTGCTTGTAAACATAGCTAAAAATGCCTGGAAATGACATAAGAATAGCTTAGAATTCTAGTGAGGAAAAGGTTGGGAATTCTAGTCCTAGTTAATCCTTGATTCTTCCAAGCTCGTGTTTAACTGAGAAAGAGAGGGTGAGAGAGAGAGAGGGAGAGAGAGAGAGAGAGATAGAGAGAGAAAGACCAAGACCTGTGTGTATTTAAAACCCATGGAGTACTTGTTACCTATCACAGTCTTTTACCAACTACCATCTGAGCTACAACTTACTAACGTACTAACTTAGTTTTGTGATTTGTGTCAATTACATAGAGGAAATAGAACTACATGAAATTGGAAGGAAATAAGGGTGTATATGTGCGTCCATTTTGAAGTTAGGTTGGTGTAAAAGAAACTCTTTTTTAATGGTACACATGAACAATTTTTTTGTAAGGAATTAAATTCAAGATAAACCATTATCTTTATCATTTTCAAAAAATTTTCCACCAAATGAATTAAGTAGATGAACATCATCAAACGTAGACCAACTAATTATGCAAACAATCGAAGGGCAAAGAGAAACAGAATCGGACGGAAAAGAAATGAAAAAAAATGAGAATCTCTAGGTAAATTATATAAAAGAGAAACTATCTCTTTGCACTATAGATCTAAACACACTAATTGAAAAAATCTTTTTCCTCTTTGAACTTGAAGACTCTAGAGAGCAATACAATATGGTAAACTGTGTCCCACTAAATACTGCAGCAAAGCATCAAGCCGAAAATATAGTACAGTTTAACAGTGTATTAATTGTTGGTATACCAAGGTTAGGTTTCCTAACAGTGTTACCAAAAATTTGGCATAGTATGAACCAGTAGGCTCTAGTCCTGAACTCTCTTGATCTAAGCCTCCTACCCCATCATAGCAGTTCTCAATTAATCACCGACGCAGACTAAAAAATATAATGAACCTTATTTAAAACTCACTTTTTATCAAAAAAATATATAAAAAACTCATCTTTGGCTTTTGTTTCTCTCGGCAACAATTTAGCATTGTTATTTTTTACCTAATTTGATCACATTATATGCTTCCTCCATCAACAAATAACTCGGGTTAAATGACTACTAGCTAACATAAGCAAAAGCTATAAATGGAACAACAAAATTTCAGTTCCTGTAGTTGCACCCAACTAACGACTCTAATGATTTAAGAAACAATATCAGTGCTTAGCAGCTATTAGTCTTCGGATACATCAACAACAAAAAAAAACAAAGGACGTAATTACAGTATAGAATTTACCATCAACCTTTGTCTAACGGTGCCATTCTCAGCATAAAACATGTATTAATACCTTGATTATGAGGTAGAATTACACATACAGAATATTCATATATGCTAGATAACAGAAGAGAAGAAATACATAAGCTGCGAAGAAGCATGAACATAAAAAATAAAGGAATGAAGCACTTCATCGTATTTGTCCTTTTGTTTTGAATGAAAGAAAGAAAGCATCTTAGACATTCTAACTAAAACATAAAAGAGTAGCAATCAGGAACTGAACCACTACTGATGGTTGAATACTTGCAGGTGAAAGGTAAGGAGATGGAGAAGTTGTTTCCAAGCCTAGCTCTTCATTTGTTTTGCATATTAGTTGAACGTAATGGTTAATTAAAGGTAACTGTGAACTAATGGTTTGCATATTAGTTGAGCGTAAACATCATTTGTTTAAAAAATGATTACAAAAACATAGTTTGTTGCCACTTGATGTTAGCCTCTAATTGACCGCAACTTCACTATTCTATATACCTCTAAGATGACAAATATGGAATTCGAAGAAAAAAATAATAGGCTCCGTAAATTTTATCATTCTTATCTATGTAGTAGCGCATATGATAAGTAATATGTAAAAACTTTAAATTGCCAGTTTAAATCCTTACTAAATTTAATTAACTTGGCACAAAATCAATCTTTTTATCACTCTAATCATAAGTTGTAGGCTCCATCCTAAGGAAATCTAACTGAAGTGCTGAAGTGCTTCACTACAGTTGGTAATATGTAAGATAAGTAAAATATTAAGTAGCATAAAGTTCAGCTTTCATCATCCTAGCATACTTTTGCTACTTCTTACGAACTTGAATCAACCCATGATCAACCACACAATAAAAACTGATCATTTAATGTCTCAAAACCACAGATTTCTCAACTTTGCACTGATTGCTTAACTTGCACAGATTGATGACTCATTTGGGGTAGAGTTCTATCGTATAGGATCTTTTTTTTTATTTGGGGTAGAGTTCTATCTTATTAAATTTCCCGTTTCATAACCTTATTTTTTATAAATCGGTCGTGTATCCCTATTTGGCAGCAAAGATAAAAAACAATGTGGTCTAAAGGCCATTTTTTTCATTAGGTTATTCCTTCTTTCATAGCGAATTAGCCACGATCTAAACGAAGGATTTCTAGCCACGATCTAAACGAAAGATCAATTTGGCAAGGCATCAGCAAAACTATTTTTTAAAATATTAAAATATGCCATCTAATGGGATGTTTTGGGCCAAAAAAGAAGATAAATAAAGTTGCCAAATGTGTTGGGAATTGTCATAAAGTTGGAATGTAAATAAGAACTAACCGAAAGCCAATTCTTGGTCATCTGCGGTAGCATCTAACATGTCAGTGTCTACAATTACACCACCACTAGACCTAGCATCATCCATGGACATTGCAAGAGCTTGATGTAGCAACGCACTCTCATCATCCTGTTACCATATTGTTATATTCAAAGTTAGCACATCAGAATAAAATGCTCTTTGAAAATAATTACAGTATAAGAAATTAGTGACCAAGTGTATTTCTTAATAATATCAAACCAAATCCAAATAAGCTACAAAATTGAATGAGCATGATTTCTTTCAAAGCCTATAAGAACTTAAAACAAAGCCTTTAAGCTACAAAAGCCTACAAATCCAATCTTTTCATGAGAATGAGCATCAAAATTAGAATTCAACTAAAATTACATAAAATGAATAAAATACTAATTTGCCAAAGCATCTCGGTATCAACAAATATTTTAAAGAACAATTATTGTACCACGTGAACTGTACCAGTAAAAATGAATAAAAAGGTAGCTTATCTTGTACCCAAAAAATAACCTTTTTCCTCTCCTAAAAAACCCAACAAAAATACAATACCCAATCACCTGCCCTCAGGTCAAATACAATGAAAATCTAAAACCCATGATAAATCCCACTGAATACAAACAAAAAACAAAGGATCAATAAACCCAACAAATGTCAACACATACACAACAACAAAAGCCCAGCATCCAATTAATTTCAATTTTACAATTAAACATCACCAATTAGCCTCGGTGGGACTAAACTGACCTCTCATGTAAGTGCAATCATAGGGGCGAAGCCAAGTCTGAAGGTGGCTGAAGTTGGAAATGATAAAGGGTTAAGCTTTGCATTGAAGAAGAGTGGCCCATAAATAGAAGATACCCAAAAGGTGAAGAACTGAAGAACCCATTAAAATTGGGGAGAGATGAAGAACCCATTAAAATTGGGGAGAGAGAGAGAGCGACAGAGGATTTATATGAGAATCTAATGAGAGAATAAGAGAAGGAATGGAAACAGACAGAAAGAAGTAAATCTTATTTTTGTGAAGACTCAGAACAGTCGAATGTTTTGTAAATGGGTTCAAGCTTCTATTTGTAGTAACATTTTGTTTCATTATAAAAGGTGGAAAAAAGAAAAAGTCATACTTTTATCTTTTTTCTTTTGCTTAAAAAGAAATTTTTTTTCAATAAGATTGTGGGCTCATTTTGTAGGGAAAAATATACAATATTTTTTGGCCCTATGTGGCTACAAACACATGTAAAATGGAAACATCTGAATTTGCTTCAAAGTTGCCCAAATAATCTTCTTTTGTTTTTGTAATTTTCTAATACTGAATAATTTTCAAATACTGAATACTAAATTTGAAATACTGAATACTGAATACTGGCCTTATTGTTAGTTACGAATTGCATTTCAAATACTGAATAATTTTCTAGCCAATGTTATCATTGTTATTCTAAACTTGATGTAACTAATTAAACCAATTTACTACCGGTTTCTATTAATTCGCTTATTGTCCATCTCTGTAGCTAATGAGATGGAGTTTTTAAGTAGCAATTTTTTTACAGGATATTTGTCTTTTTTTTTTGCCGGTGATACTTATAGGCTATTGTGCATTACACTACTCATCTTTCAAAGTCCTAGCTCTATCCCTAAATGAGTGTCATGTAAAAACTTGAATCTTTTATATTTAGTATCCATAATTATTACATCAATAAATTCTCTTTAGATAAAGAGTCGAATTCTTACTCACCCACATAAGACGGCGAAGAACTTGACTACAGTATGTTTCTTTCAAAAAAAACTTGACGACACTATGTGTAATGGGTGTGTGGAATAGAATTAAGGAAATTGATCTAAATTTTCTATTAATGATAATAAACATCTGAATTATTAAAATTAAATTTAACCCCATCAATGGTCCAGATTTAACCCCACAAAACATAATAAAACTACAGTCTAAAAGCCAGACAAATTTAGATATAGAAGCAAAGAAGGGAATTTTTTTTCAACCTGGAAGTAACAACCACGGTCTTTAGCACTATTTACTGAGTTGCTCCAATGCTCATCCTGCATTAATGTTGAAGCAGAGCCCACCACCTGAAGTTAAAAAAATAGAGAGACAGGAATTGCATCAGTAAAAAAACATAGATTACTTCACCTAACTCAGCCATAATTATTACATCAATAAATTCTCTTTAGATAAAGAGTCGAATTCTTACTCACCCACATAAGACAGAGAAGAACTTGACTACACTATGTTTCTTTCAAAAAAAAAACTTGACTACACCATGTGTAATGGGTTTCTGGAATAGAATTAAGGAAATTGATCTAAATTTTCTATTAATGATAATAAACATTTGAATTATTAAAATTAAATTTAACCCCATCAATGGTCAAAATTTAACCCCACAAAACATAATAAAACTACAGTCTAAAAGCCAGACAAATTTATATATAGAAGCAAAGAAGGGATTTTTTTTTTCAACCTGAAAGTAACAACCACGGTCTTTAGCATTATTTACTAAGTTGCTCCAATGCTCATTCTGCATTAATGTTGAAGCAGAACCCACCACCTGAAGTTTAAAAAACAAAGAGACAGGAATTGCATCAGTAAAAATATATAGATAACTTCACCATACTTCACCATAGAAAAAGAACCATACTTCCGAGTATTAGTTAATTGAAAACATAATAGTTCAATGTCCTATTCCTCAGAGCATTAAACTTTTAAGTTATTGAACAACAATGAGATCAAATAACATTGCTTCTCTTTTGTGTTTATAAGTACTCCAAATGCATTTCTCCAACACAGACAAACATTTTGGGTGGGAACTTAGGAAATGTTTGTCAATTAAATTTCAACTCGAACCTTTTAATTGATTAAATTTAGACTTTCTGGTGAAGCTTTGAGTGATCAAGTACCCATGAGAAATGTGTGTCTTGTGTCTTGGTTGACAATAGTTGTGTTAAACTTAAACCTCTTACAGCTAATGATATGAGTTTCCAGCTAATCGTCTCATTGAAACCAGACAAACCACCTACTTACTTACAAAGCAGAGCCTGACATGACTCCCAAGCGTGCATTGTAGTATTTTCTGAACTTCAAACCAAAAAGGTATGGTTGTATCATGTTCGCAAAAAGTCTATGATCAACCCACACAGTTAATTTATGTCTATTGGAAAAATGAGATTTCAGTTTATACATCAGTCTAAGAAAAAACATGAGATTTCAGTTTATACTTCAATTTATGTATCTGTACCAAAGCCGTGGGCGGATCTTAGCCCCCCCTCCTCCATAAAAAATAAGTTTTTATTATTTGGCCACCGCTGCTAGAATTAATATGCATAGATGCCTTGTTCAATCCACCGAAAAGAAAATTTCTAGAACTCAATGATTCATTCACTCATTCATTGAACATAACAGAGATAATTCATTCACTCATTCACTCATTCACTCATTCTATAACTCAATGATTCATTCTCTCATTCATTACTTAATTGCTTAATTGTAACTCAACGAATTTTCATTGAGACCAATTTGATTCACTCACTCATTCTAGAACTCATAACAGAGACTAATCCATTATATCAGAGACTAATTCCAGAACTGAATGAATGATTTTCAATTTGATTCACTCACTCATTCACTCATTCTAGAACTGAATGATTTTCCAGCAAATTGAAAAGACCTAGATGGTGAAATTGGTGAAAAAAGATCAATTTGCCTCTTTGAAAGAAAAGAGGAAATTTGTAAACCCCAAACCTAGATGAAATTTAAAAAGAGAAAATTTGTATACCTAAGATGGTGAAATCGGTGGTCGGTGACGGTGAGGGGTAGAGCCAGAGTTGGATGGCGTCGGGGTTGGCGTTGAAGAGGCGCCGGAGTTGGGGGCACTGAAGAGGCGTCAGTGACGGTGAGGGGTTCGCTGAAGAGGAGTCGGGGTTGGTCGCTGAAGAGGGGTTCACTGAAGGGAGGGCTAGGGGGTTGGCGACTGGAGGGGGGGCTCTGAAGAGGCGCCGGAGGTGGGGGGAGAGAGACAGTGACAGAGAGCGGGGAGAGAGAGAGAGAGCGGTAAGAGAGAAGGGGAGAGTGAGTCAGGGAGAGAGAGAGAGCGGGAAAAGTGAGAAACCGGTGGGTATTTTTGGAAAGAGAGAGAGTGTGTGTGTGGAATTTGAATTGTGGGGTTTAAAATTTTGGGCGGGAAAATATGTATTGTGAGGATAGATCTTGACCATTGAATTTGTGACAGATTGAATGAGAGCCACTTGATAGCATTCTTTGTAATTTATTATATAGATTAATGATAAACTACATGAAATACATATGCAATGAGCTTTATTTGAGGAAACAATTTCCCGCAATAAAAAATATATTTTAGAGAGCTCATATGAAGAAAAGTAAACTGGAAGTAAAAAAGTTGAATCCATTGTTCCTTAAATTGTTAACTGCTGTCCACTACCATTTCTCTGTCTTTTCTCTTAACCCCCAAAATATCCACCTCCCTTACAGAATCCACGGCTCCTGTGCTATATTTCTTCATATCAATTTTATAGCAAATAGATCTATGTAGTGGTGTACTATTCTGCTATATTTTAACTTTTTGTACAATAGAATGCTATAAATTGAGAGAAGATTTGTAATATGCATATTATAGCGGACAGCGGACGGAACTTGATATTTCGTTCCAAATATTTTGTAATCTCTAATATTATAATGGAAGAGTTTGAGTTATCATTTGTAGACATTCAGCAATCTAATCTCAATCATTCGTTTTTAAGTGAGAGTTATATTAACCATTCATTCATTTTTAAGTGAGAGTTATATTAACCATTCATTTACTCAACTGTTATTAGTTACCATAATATCTTCAAAGTTCAAATTTATTTACGACATAATTATTACAAAAGTGTCACTCATATAAATAAAAATTTATGCCAATAGAAATAATTTGTAAAGATTATTGTGATAAGTAAATGGAGGTCTCAAGTTTGAGGTTAAATTACGTCTTATTAATTACTATATTTTTTTAAAAAAAAATAGAAAGTGCATCGCAAGTGCAGATTACAAGTATTTTTAATCCATTGAACCAAGCATCATGTCTCATTCAATAAAAATAGTGATTTTTTTAAATTAAAAAAAACCCAGATAAAAAAATAGCCCACAAACAAAACATTATGTTTCATCCAATGGAAATGGAGGTGCTTTTACCAAATTTTGTTTTTTTTTAGATTCTATGGAGAAATATGTATAGAAATTTGTATGAAGTAAATAGATGGACGGTTGGATGGAGGAGGTGAGTGGTGGGAAAGTTTCTATGAATTGGATTGTATAGGATTTTGTATAAGATTTTTCCTTTTTTAACGAAACAAGAACCTTTTTCGTCCATTCATTTTTTTGTCTTCATTCTATCACCACAGAAAATCAACAAAATGATATTTATATTTTTTTATTTTGCTATTCTATAGCATGCACGACTGTGAATATTCTTAGCCCTTAAATATCCGGCTTTCTTCCAAACTACACTCTAGAACAAAAGTTCAATGAATTTAAAAATAATTTAAATGTTGAGATCAATAGTATGATAAGCAAAATGAAAAGCTAAAATGAAATCACTGTCAAATTCATGATATAATACAAATTCCTCGAAGTATTTACAAAAGAAAAAAGAAAAGCATAGAATTTTAATTATTTTCCAACTTCTATAACAAATTTGTACTACTATAAATAAACATTACCTCGATGAAAACAAACAAACAAACAAAACATAAATATAAAATATCACATACATTGCTCAATAATTTCTTGCTAAGAGACAATAATGACATCACAAATTCCTCTTGTGCTTTGAAGTGCAGATGATAAATTGTAGTGATAATGCTTCAACAAGCTAATGCATTGGCAGCCCGTTAGTCAGTGCTCAGATGAGTTCTAGCGTTGTTTGTTAGGCGGTATTCCTTTGTGCCGCTAGCGTTTCTCCTCGGTGGTTGCCGCTGGCTTTTGGTAGCTCCTGGTTGGCTGGCTTTCTTTCCCAGCGTTCCGCATGCTGCTCCTCTGTTTTCTTCTCCTCTGGTGGGTTTGCAAGGGCGGTCGTCTTCTCTATTCGCGAGTTTTTCTCCCTGTTCAGCGACTGCTTCTTCGTTATGTATTTTTGCTTTCTTATTGGCATTCTTTGCCCCCTAGTTTAGATTTCTTTGTTTTTAATTCGCTCTTGTTGTTTTACATCTTGTAAAGCCAGTGATTATTTCTTTGTATATGTACTGTTATTATTGATTAATATATTTTTGATGGCTGGAGCCTTTTGGCTCTATCCGATACATCAAAAAAAGATAATGCTTCAACAAGATATATCTTGTTGGTCTGAGTTTGTGTTGGTTGTCAAATATCCTTCCATTTAATGCACGATATCAATGAATAGGAGTATCGGTTAGGTTAGGAGAAAAAAGAAGATGAATAATAAATTATGGTTATGGTTTAATATTTCACTCACTTAAGATATTATACTCTGATTATCAATAATGGAATATCTCAAGGGTAGCATTTGTATCGGATCGGGTCGGGTCGGGTCCTCCACTATCCGGATCCGGTCCCGGTCCCCTACGGGTCCAAAAATTGGACCCGGGTCCGTGAGGACCGGGTCCGGAGCTCCGTGAGGACCGGGTCCGGAGCCTATTAAAATATTCCTACCCGTTCGGGTAGGAACGGGAGTATGAGCAGCTAGCGGAGGCGACGAGTTGAGGATTTAGAATAGAGGACAGAAGAAAAAAGCATGAGCTTTGAGTTTGGAAGAGGATGGTTTAGAATTGAGGAGGAAGGATGGGAGGGATGAGGATAGAATATTTATTTTTATGTTGACTTTTTGAGTTTTTTTTAACGGGTCCGGGTCTGGGTCCGGATCCGGTCGGGTCTCTTTTAAGCGAAGCCGGATTCGGACTTGGACCCGAAAGTACAACAAGTCCCATTTTAGGACCTGGGTCCGGATAGGCTGGGTCAGTTCTGGTCCAATGCCAGGTCCGGGTCGGATACGGGTTTCGGGTATTTATATCAATGCTACTCAAGGGCACTACCTCTAGATTAGTATATATAAGATAAAACTGGGTTTAGGGTACTGGGCTTGAAGCCCCAGTCAACCCGGTCTAACAATTAACAGATAACATGTGCAAAGCTCGTGTTGCCTCATAGAACATTATACACAAGAATATTCTATTATATTGAGAATATACCTATATATCCAACAATCTCTTCCTATATTCTCAATATATTAGGCAATGCCCTGTTATATCATTGGATCACAAAAGAATATAGTTCATAGACTAAATCAATTATAATTTGAATTGTTCAAATGAAACTAAACAAAAATAATCAAATAGTTCAAAGACTATATCAGAACAGAATAGTTCACAATGACTAAACCAACTAGAGAAATCTGTCATAATTTCGCAACCAACACTACAAAATAAATAGGAATATATGGCGTAAAATCCCCGGCGCTTTGGGTTTTCGCCGGGAAATTCCCCAGCGCTTTTCATTAATGCGCCGGCCATTCCACATATCGCTGGCGCTGTAAAACGCCGGGGAAAACCCCCTTACCCACGCACTACATTCCCCACTTCCTTCTCTCTTTTTTCGTTCGCCCCAAATTACTCGCGCCCTAAATTCCCCACCCGCGCCTTTCTCCGAAAACCCTAGCTATCTCTTTTTTCGTTCGCCCCTTATTTCCTTCTTCTTCGATTTTGTTCTTCTTCGATTTCGTTCCTCTTTCTTTCTTTCTTCGATTTCGACGCCCCAATCTCCACTTCGTTCCTTTTTCTTTCTTCGATTTCGATATCGTCGCCTGCCTACTCGATCTCGATCTCGTCGCCTGCCGCCTGCCGCCGTTGGATCTCGTTGCCGCCGCCGTTGGATTGGTGAAGATGGTGAGTTAGTTACTATGCAATCTGCTAATATGGTGTGGATTTTTTTGTTGTTGAATTTGGATTTTGTTTTGGATTTGATTTTGTTGGGGATTTGATTTGGATTAGATTTGGATTCTTCAAAATGAGATTCTAGGGTTTTCAAAAGTAAGAAGGAGGTGGAGGTTTAGGATCTAGTCTCAGATATCATGAAAAGCATTATAGGTCCAATCGAATAGCATCCGAGGAATTGAAGAAGAAGACTCTTTTACCATATAAACATAGCTTGTTTAGTTGTCTTAGATTCAACCCAGCAGTCAATAGTATTGCCAAGGGATTCCACAGTGGCTACTCTTGTGGTAATCGGCAAAACTAGGAACCTGCCATTCTGTTAAACAACTTTGTACAACATAGAGATTTGGATCTTTAAGTTTGTATGTATTCTCTATTTCTTTTGTGGATCTCTTTCAAAACTTTTTTTGTTGGGGTTTTTTTGGGGGCTTATTGTTAATATTAATGCAGTTGTCAGCAGAATTTATTTCTTCTAATATCGAGTTCATTACTTGATTATCTTACAGCTGGTTTCTAAACTGTAAAGAATTATGATGAAAGGAAATGTTCCCTTTAGATTATGAACAATAGCGGACTAAGGAATTGGTCATGCAAATTGCTTTTTGCATACATCACTCTGATTTGAAGGTTTAGTATCAAATAGTTTATGGTATGGATTTTTGTTGATTTTGGTTGAATTTTGTTGGTTTATGATGTGAATTTTGTTGGTTTATGGTGTGGATATTGAATCTGCGTATATGGTTGATTTTGGTAGGAGTTTAGTTAGTGAATGACGACGAGACTCTGAGGGATTGTGCGCAAGGGTTCCAAACAAGCTGCAAGATTGGGCAAGGTGGATTTGTGTAACTGTAGCGCCTCGAATTTCTAAATACGAAACTTTAGTAAATACGTGGCACATTCCCAGCGATCCACTTCAATGTAACAACATACATAGACCAAAAAACTCAAGTCATTTTATTCCAAATTCTTATTACAATAATCTTTTTCAATTGCAGCGGAAAATACAAACACCTTGAATTAAAAACATTCTTTTACAATACTCCCCTTTACAAAATTACACAAGGCTCTATTATATCACTCATGATCTCTACAGCTAACCCAAGCATCCAAGCCTCCAAACTCTAAGCAACCTGCATCATGTGAGGCTAGAGTTGAACCCTAACCCCCAAACTACGGGGTCAGCCATAAATGGTGTGAGTGATATAAACAACAGACATAAACAAACAAATAATCATAAGCAACATGTACTGAACAAAAATACATAAACTGAACATGTAATCTGAAACAAGAATGATAGACCAGTACATGATTGAAGCCGAGTCAAGGAACAATACCAACGATCAAGTATCAATCAATCAATCACTCTCAAAATAGTACAGCTCAACTGCACTGTACAGTCGACTGTATAGTGCACCAGTCGACTGTTCTGAACAAACAGTAATTCCCACAACTCAGAATATGTCCAATTGCAACAATTCTCAGTACCACAATGTATGTCCAACAATCGATCACCAATAATGCCATAGATCGGATAACAATATATTCATCTACAAAACTAAAGATAATATAGATCGAATACGAACCCGGTATGCCAAGACACCGACGAACATATCCATCTACAAACAAACTAAGAAGGTATAGATCGAACACGAACCCGGTATGCCAAGACACCGACGAACATATCCATCTACAAACAAACTAAGAAGGTATAGATCGAATACGAACCCGGTATGCCAAGACACCGACGAGCATATCCATCTACAAACAAACAAAGAATAACAAGAACCCTCAAGATCATGAAACTCATCAGCACCGGTCGACTTATTCTATAGTAAGTCGACTGCCCCGAGAACCAATATCCAAGATTTTAACAAGTGCAGTAAGTCGACTCAAGAGAACCATCAGTCGACTTACTCGAGACAATTATCAATAATTCTCAAGAAACATTCCAAACACTATAGTCGACTTAAAGAAATCATCAGTCGTCTGTCCCGACGAGAAACTGAGACACTTTACAAACCAAATATTCAGCAGACCAGTCGACTGAATAGGGTCTCAGTCGACTGTCCCGAACGAATCCTCAAAAGACTGAAGGTACAATATTAGGGTCGTCCCAGTCGACTGATACATAGTCCCAGTCGACTGTCGGCCTACAGATCTCACAAATCAGGTCTGTAATCAATACTCAATACTGGAGTTTATCTCAATACCAAATCTCTTCCTCAACTCAAATCTGATCCAATTCGTAATGACAAGGTCCAGAGATTCCTCCATCCAATTTCTTATCTTCAATAATCATAATCAAATCTTTAACATGTTTCAAGCAATCAAGAATTGTCAATCGAGATCTACTAATCTTTCATGGATTTCACATGTATATTACGAATAACAAACATGGCATCGATTTCATACAAGATACGAAAACATCAAACAAAACAGCATGCAATCATACACATAAACAAAACAAGTCTATATCACTCACCTTTAGAATCGAGAAGAATCCACAAAAGCCTTCCTTTGCTAGATCCAAACTCCTTCTCCAAATCGCCAAGAAAATAATATAATGAAATCTGAGTTATGCAGCGAATGACGGCTGCGACTCTACTTATATAGGCCGGGAATTAGGTTTTAGGGTTTCCAAATACATTTGCAAAACAATCCATTCAAAATACAATTTTATATATATATCTATCTACTCTTGGAAACTCATCCAAAATTCATTAAAATTAGGATTTAATAGAAAATATACTTCTAAATCTTAACCAATACTGTTTAAAACGTCCAGAATGCCAATTTTGCATTTTAGCCCTTAAAAATGTCAATTTTGCAAATAAGTCCTTTTTTCAAAAATTACAAATAGGCACAATTAATTTTAGAAAAATCTGGAAAAATACTAAATAATTCTCAAATAATAAATAATGGTTTTTCATAAAGAAAACTTAATTTTCCAAACTTCTCAAGAGTCATTTGCACGTGTTTTGCACGTGTACAAAAGATAAATCTTTTAGAAAATATCAATTAAATCCTCAAAATTCATTTAAATTCATTTTCAAATAATAAAAATAATATTTAAAAATACGGGGTTCTACATCACTCCCTCCTTAGAAGAGTTCTGTCCTCAGAACTACGGCTAATGAGGTCCGAACAACCCACTAACAATGATTGAAACTCATAGATAGAATTATAACTTTAGGAAATATAATCACATCATAGAATGCATTCCAATAAAATAAATACATCACACCAAATAATCACAATCATGCAAGGAATTCAGAAAATCAAACTTCCGCTGCGCGACTCTGATAACTTGCCATCGGAAGCCACGCTACAACAACTACTGAACTCCTGCATCCCACTCTGACCTTCTGCTCATCCTTCCAAGAATCAGTGGCCACTCCCTCCTTAGAAAAGGACATGACTAAGGATAGCCACCTCAAGACCTTGCTTGGAAACACCTTAAGCTCCATACTAAGACTATCAATAAATGTGCTACACAATTGTATGCAAGAGACAGTATCAAATAAAACTTTATCTTTATTCCATTAATCCAAATAAATTTGTTACATGAAGACAATACTCAATCCTCAATTATTCCAAAATAAAGTTTCACTCAATACAAAAGAATAAATTTTTGCACACACAGATCATGTTTCTGGATTGCCCGCATCCCCTTCAGTCAACGCGAATACTCGCCCCTGCTTCGGTTCCTTGTCCATCCCTGCATTCTCTTTCTTCAGCAGTGGACATCGTGGTCGAATATGCCCTTCTTGACCACATTGAAAGCAAATCTGCTTTGCCAACTTCGGACATTCCCTCCTTTTATGTCCTGCCTGCTTACAGTAAAAACAAGTCACCTCCTGGGTTGCCGGTACCTTCTACACTGGATCATTGGACTTGTTCTGCTTCACTGGGAATTCCTCCCCTTCCTGATCTTCTGCTGGCCTCTTCTTCTTATCCCAAGTCTCTTGCTTTACCCGGGACTGATCCATATCTTCCTCGATCATAGCTGCTCTCCTGACCAGCTTGTCGAATCTTCTGATGCCCAATGGAACCATCCTTGACATCAAGTTTGGCCTCAAGCCCTGCTCAAACTTTTTGAACTTCTTCGCTTCGTCCACGACCAACTCTGGTGCATACCTCGAAAGTTGAGCAAACTTTGTCTCATACTCCCGCACGGTCATGCTACCCTGCTGAAGGTTCAAGAACTCAGTCGCCTTCTTCTCCTGAACATCAAGAGGAAAGAAACGATCTCTGAACTCCTCCAGAAAAGCTTCCCATGTCAGCTGCTGATCTCCCAAATTCCTCTTCAGCGACTCCCACCAGATACCAGCGTCTTTCTCTAGCTGCATCGACGCTAACTTCACCTTGCTAGCTGCCGGAGTCTCTGACACCTCGAAAATCGTCTGCATCTTCCTAATCCAATCATCTGCTGCGGTTGGATCAGCTTGCCCCTCAAAGACTGGCGGTCTCATCCTCTTAAAGGATTCGATCTGCTTGATGGGGTCGGCATTCACCAATCCATGTCCAGCTCCATGATTTGGCTGCTGATTCTGCTGTTGCGCCAAGTTGAATGCCATCAGCGCATTCAGGGCCTGATATACCTTGGCGAATTCAGCCTCAAGGTCAATTCCTGCTCCTCGAGAACTACCCGATCCGTCCTCATTATTGCCACCATTCCTGCCCCTAGGTGCAACCATTTTGAATACTGCAAAACGAGGGTAAAGTTAGAGTAACACACACAATTCAACTCAACTCTACACCCTATGGCAAAACCATAATCATATCATAACCTCAAACCAAACATCATGTTCCAACTCTATGTGATACTCACACTCTAATGTCCACACCTAGGTACTCACTCTCTAGTGTTCACACCTAGGTTGGTTTTCATACTATGTCTATTATTACTATTGAAGCATGCTCTGATACCAATCTGTAGCGCCCCGAATTTCTAAATACGAAACTTTAGAAAATACGTGGCACATTCCCAGCGATCCACTTCAATGTAACAACATACATAGACCAAAAAACTCAAGTCATTTTATTCCAAATTCTTATTACAATAATCTTTTTCAATTGCAGCGGAAAATACAAGCACCTTGAATTAAAAACATTCTTTTACAATACTCCCCTTTACAAAATTACACAAGGCTCTATTATATCACTCATGATCTCTACAGCTAACCCAAGCATCCAAGCCTCCAAACTCTAAGCAACCTGCATCATGTGAGGCTAGAGTTGAACCCTAACCCCCAAACTACGGGGTCAGCCATAAATGGTGTGAGTGATATAAACAACAGACATAAACAAACAAATAATCATAAGCAACATGTACTGAACAAAAATACATAAACTGAACATGTAATCTGAAACAAGAACGATAGACCAGTACATGATTGAAGCCGAGTCAAGGAACAATACCAACGATCAAGTATCAATCAATCAATCACTCTCAAAATAGTACAGCTCAACTGCACTGTACAGTCGACTGTATAGTGCACCAGTCGACTGTTCTGAACAAACAGTAATTCCCACAACTCAGAATATGTCCAACTGTCAACAATTCTCAGTACCACAATGTATGTCCAACAATCGATCACCAATAATGCCATAGATCGGATAACAATATATTCATCTACAAAACTAAAGATAATATAGATCGAATACGAACCCGGTATGCCAAGACACCGACGAACATATCCATCTACAAACAAACTAAGAAGGTATAGATCGAACACGAACCCGGTATGCCAAGACACCGACGAACATATCCATCTACAAACAAACTAAGAAGGTATAGATCGAATACGAACCCGGTATGCCAAGACACCGACGAGCATATCCATCTACAAACAAACTAAGAATAACAAGAACCCTCAAGATCATGAAACTCATCAGCACCGGTCGACTTATTCTATAGTAAGTCGACTGCCCCGAGAACCAATATCCAAGATTTTAACAAGTGCAGTAAGTCGACTCAAGAGAACCATCAGTCGACTTACTCGAGACAATTATCAATAATTCTCAAGAAACATTCCAAACACTATAGTCGACTTAAAGAAATCATCAGTCGTCTGTCCCGACGAGAAACTGAGACACTTTACAAACCAAATATTCAGCAGACCAGTCGACTGAATAGGGTCTCAGTCGACTGTCCCGAACGAATCCTCAAAAGACTGAAGGTACAATATTAGGATCGTACCAGTCGACCGATACATAGTCCCAGTCGACTGTCGGCCTACAGATCTCACAAATCAGGTCTGTAATCAATACTCAATACTGGAGTTTATCTCAATACCAAATCTCTTCCTCAACTCAAATCTGATCCAATTCGTAATGACAAGGTCCAGAGATTCCTCCATCCAATTTCTTATCTTCAATAATCATAATCAAATCTTTAACATGTTTCAAGCAATCAAGAATTGTCAATCGAGATCTACTAATCTTTCATGGATTTCACATGTATATTACGAATAACAAACATGGCATCGATTTCATACAAGATACGAAAACATCAAACAAAACAGCATGCAATCATACACATAAACAAAACAAGTCTATATCACTCACCTTTAGAATCGAGAAGAATCCACAAAAGCCTTCCTTTGCTAGATCCAAACTCCTTCTCCAAATCGCCAAGAAAATAATATAATGAAATCTGAGTTATGCAGCGAATGACGGCTGCGACTCTACTTATATAGGCCGGGAATTAGGTTTTAGGGTTTCCAAATACATTTGCAAAACAATCCATTCAAAATACAATTTTATATATATATATCTATCTACTCTTGGAAACTCATCCAAAATTCATTAAAATTAGGATTTAATAGAAAATATACTTCTAAATCTTAACCAATACTGTTTAAAACGTCCAGAATGCCAATTTTGCATTTTATCCCTTAAAAATATCAATTTTGCAAATAAGTCCTTCTTTTCTCAAAAATTGCAAATAGGTACAATTAATTTCAGAAAAATCTGGAAAAATACTAAATAATTCTCAAATAATAAATAATGATTTTTCATAAAGAAAACTTAATTTTCCAAACTTCTCAAGAGTCATTTGCACGTGTTTTGCACGTGTACAAAAGATAAATCTTTTAGAAAATATCAATTAAATCCTCAAAATTCATTTAAATTCATTTTCAAATAATAAAAATAATATTTGAAAATATGGGGTTCTACAGTAACGCCCCGAATCCCAAATACACTGAATTCGAGATGTTCTACAGGATCTTTTCACTTTCTTTAGTACAATTTTACAGGGAAATTAGTACTTTTCATCATACATCAGAGATTACATCATAATTACATCTTTCTTTTGCACAGCGGAAGTAAAATACAACAATTTGATACAAGTACAACAGTATAATATAATCTTTAAGCATCCATCCTCTTTTAATCTTTAACAAGTCATTTACCTGCATGTAAGACTATGGGTACGTCAGTTTATTCAACCGACGAACATTATACACGGCCATCCTCTCTATGCCGGAAACAGTATAACTTAACTTTTCATATTTAGCAAACACAAACTTGTCACATTCAAACTAAAGGGACTACCCTATTGATGTCGTGTTGTGATTGTGCACTTAATTCCTTAATGCATTTATTTATGTTACATGAAACTAATGCGCACTTGTTCGGATTCTATGCATCCCATACTACATAGGTCCGAGGGCAAGCCCTTATTCGTTCTTCATCTTTATAGGGTTCAATCCCCCGTTATGATTTAATCTACTACTGTAATTACGGTAAGTATCCTAGATGTTATCTGACCTACGAACTCATGTTTAGGCACTCTGGAGTAGTATCCTCACCCAGACGCATCATGGGAATTCCTGGGATACGCTCTCACCATAAACATGACACCACCCGTAGTCTTCAAACATCCCACGAGCGTCGCCACTGGGACGGTACTCTGGAACAGTATCCTCACCCAGACTCGTCATGGGAATTCCTGGGATACGCTCTCGCCGCTACCCAGGGCCCTCATACTCAATGTTTTTCTCTTACTTTCATCACATCTTCACTATGCACTAGTCCTTAATTTTATTAAAAATCATGAACAAAATTAATCTCTAGAGTTAGCCTCTCCATCAACCGGACTTATTCATTCATTTCATCTTGACCAACCTTGGTCTAATTTCACTTTATTTCATTTCTCGATGCCGGGGAGACTTAGCTACTCTACAATAAATTTCATTTCACAACCTTCAATTTATACAATTTCCATGTCGAGTTCTCAAACTCACATGTACATTCTCTTTCAATTCATGATTTCACTTTGTTCACTAGTCCATCATTACACAAAATTTGCATATACTTATCAATTGTCACATCATGATAATTCTACATTACTAAACAATGTACACATTTCATGTTATTCCACAAGTGAGAACATACTTGCATCATGTCACACAACTACATCTCTTTTTATCAAATTAATACTTGAAGTTCCCATTCACTTCTTTTGTCAAATTATAATCACATAACAATAATCTATATAAACTCATATATCAATCTATGCATTTTTAACTACAACCATAGTTAAATTCATTCAAATAATACTCAAATCATTCCTATAAAATTCCTTATATTTTTCTGAGAATTACCATAATTTTTTCACATTTTTTGGACATCTACAACTCCCAAAAAAAATATCTTTTTATAAACGCGAAGGGTGAGAATCGAACCCAGTCACAACAGGAAAAGGGCCAAGAGCACCCGCCGTATGGCCGAACTGTGCTAGCGATTAGTAAGGAGCGAATTAAGTATATATGGTTCGGTCGACAGTTATATATATATATACTCAGTTGGTAAAAAAAGTGGTGAAGGCCGGGGTTCGAACCGCACCGCTCAGAGAAGCAAACCGCAGTCAAAGACCGCCTGAGCCACTGGCTCGGGTTGTCACAAACCCAAACAAAAGTCCATATGTATTATTTTCGTACTGTTTTAAAAACAACTCGATGTTCACATAACCATAGTTTCTTATTGCTTTGGTAAAATTTACTGAAAACTTCCAGATTAGTTTTCACTCATACCAGTAAGATAAAAATAATTTTTTGTACTATAAAAACGTATTTCTTCCCACAAATCAATGAATTACTCATTAAATCTACTATTTCTTTTATTTTCGACATTGAATAATCAATTAGTCTTCTAATCCCTTTTTCTTTCACAATTCTCTTATGATAATTCACTGTTATTAATCTTTATTCGCAACACATGCATCTTTGGATTTATCCATACTCATATCAACAAAAGGATTTATTTAGCACATGAATAGGTAAAACTCAAAAATACTAACCTTTGAGTAGTTCTACTTTGATGACAACAAAGTAATTTCATTGGTTCATCTATGTCACAAAATATACTACTACTCATTAATTAACATACTTACAACTCAAGCCTTCAAGAAAACTCTCTATTCAAATTTTAAAGTGTGCCATTTACTTAATCAATTTCACGCTTCAACCATACAATTTACAAGCAATTTAATTGGAGATTTTCATACATCATGCTAGCAACATTCCACCATCATTCAATCAAATTAATAATCATGGAGAATTCTACATATAACTTAATTTCATACTCGAATTTCACACAAGTTAATCACATCATTTCAATCCATTCACACACTAACTTTTCAATTAAAGTGGGCTCTTATTAGTATTTTTCATGTATAGTGTTGATAATAAAAAACTAGCATGGACTCCTATATTAGAAATATGAAATGTTTTACCCACCTTGAATGGAGAGAAAACACAAAAAAGCAACCAAGTCCTTGTAGATGAAAGCACCTCCTCCTAGCCAAAAGCACGCACAAGCTCCAAGCCAAACCTCCTAGCCAAAACCGAATGCTTCTTCTAGCCCAACCGAAAACTTCCTTAGGTGATAGCCGGCCACTCCAAGCAAGCAAACCCACACAAACTCTCTATCTTTATATCTCACACAATCACTACAATACTATAATTTGGAAATATACTTTGCATATGAAAATTAGCCATGAGAGGGGGGGGGTATTTATACTAGGAAATGAGTGAGATGGAGGGCCAAGATTGCTTTGGTGGTTGTAGAATGAAGGGTCTAGATTAAGGTAGGAGTTAGAAAAACTACCCACAACTAAGAAACTACCCCCATGATCACCATGCCAAAAATCAAAATTCCCTCCAAAAGAATGAATCCCGGCCTCCCCCTAGGGTGTGCATAGCACGTGTACGTGTAGTGCACGTGCATGCAACTAGACCAAAA
Source organism: Hemerocallis citrina (assembly GCA_017893485.1). Lineage (NCBI taxonomy): Eukaryota > Viridiplantae > Streptophyta > Magnoliopsida > Asparagales > Asphodelaceae > Hemerocallis > Hemerocallis citrina. Next base: position 444,293,374 of record CM030358.1, on the reverse strand, counting down.
TTTGTACATTTTAAATTTGTACAAAAAATAAATTAGTTAAAAAAAAGTCTTCTACATGACAAGTTTAATTAAAATAGATTAATTCATGGGCTTTCTTTTTGGGCCAAAATAGTTTATAAAAACAAATAAAATAAAATACATTTGGGCTTTTAAGAAAAAAGGGCTTTTCATTAAATTAAAATAAGGCTTTAAAGAAAGGCTTTTGTAAAATAATTTGAGAAAATATTTAAATATTTATACACATCAATAAAATAATCCAAACAAAATATTGCACGTGCACACTACGTGCAAAATAAATAATTTTTCATTAATTGAAAAATCAGGGTATTACAATTTGAGTCTGTTTATAAGGTATATTCAGTCTGCTATTTGATTGAATTAGTAATTATATTGTTCATTGTAGTGATCTTTGTCACCATTTATTATATTGTACAATCATCAAGCTTAATTAGCCCATTACAGGAGGTAGAAGGAGAAGAACAAGTAGAAGGCCCCTCCCTTTGATCACTTCCTTCAAGGTAATCTTTTATTTAATTTAATTTTATTTGGTTTTGTTCACTTCCTTCAAAGATATATTTAATTGATGATTAAATGAAGAATTGTAGAAGTATATAGTAACATCATCAAAATATGCTTTTATACTATTAGAAGAGAACTAATTGCAAGACTACAAAAACTAGTGTAGTTTACAATGAAATGTGTATTATCTCTGCTATTTTAGTGGGAGAGTTGGAGTTTGTAACAAACAAACTCTAACTTTGTAACTATATAAACACGTATAATACACGTTCAAACTATATCCAACAAATACAAATGTACACCGCACGTGTAGTCCAAATCAAAATATTCAAATATAAACTATTTTTTTTTCTTATTCGATATATATTCATCTAATTTGATGACTTTACTTTTTTAGATGTGCATTGCACGTACATTATACTAGTGTACGTGAAAGCAAACAATGTATGCTAAGTTGTAGCACATATGATAAAGAGTTGGGATGAATAAAAAGAGATTTCCGACTGGAGACTAGCTATGATGTAGACGTAGGCTTGTAGCCAACTAGCCATGAAAAGATACTTTTGTAATGTATTTTGCGTCGTGCTTTAATTCCAACGTCCTTTTAGATTGTGAAAGTAAGTTAATTAATTCTACTGTAGTAGTTACAAATACTCAGTTACATCTAATTAGTAGTTTGTGGTAATCCACCTGTAGATGACAATAGCTCGATTCTTGCCTATGGCAAATTGTTTCTTCATGGAGATGAAGAGTCATTTTATCAAAGCAAACTCCTCATGCTCAAGTTTTTATCCTTCTTTTTTTTAAGGGAAATTCTCATTCTTAATGGGCTGGCATTTTGACATAGGTTTCAGCCTTGTTCAACTTCAATTTATATGGGTGACACTAAAGAGGATAATGTTATGGGCTTACCATGTAGGCACTAATATTGGACCCTATTATATATTAAATGTTGTGTACTAGATTGAATTAAACACAGGTTTGGTATATTCAGTCTGCTATTTGATTGAATTAGTAATTATATTGTTCATTGTAGTGATCTTTGTCACCATTTATTATATTGTACAATCATCAAGCTTAATTAGCCCATTACAGGAGGTAGAAGGAGAAGAACAAGTAGAAGGCCCCTCCCTTTGATCACTTCCTTCAAGGTAATCTTTTATTTAATTTTATTTTATTTGGTTCTGTTCACTTCCTTCAAAGATATATTTAATTGAGGATTAAATAAAGAATTGTAGAAGTATATAGTAACATCATCAAAATTTGCTTTTATACTATTAGAAGAGAACTAATTGCAAGACTACAAAAACTAGTGTAGAACAAGGTTTTAGGATGAACACTCAGATCAAGTTTTGTATTACATCTATGTCAGTTTCTATTTCCCTCTTAGTTCACCTTCACACCTACAATGCGAAGTATGAATTTGATTGTTTTCAAAAGCATACCAAACCTTCATCCACTCCATATTTGACCAAGTGTTCATTAAAAAGAATATTTTAATTTGTGAGAGTTTCAATCTCTGTTTCTGAAAAGCTATTTTTTATGAAAATTAATTTTCAGATTGAGTGATATTATTGAAATGGATAAAAGTTGGATGAGTAAGTCATGATTATGCAAAGAGTATCGAGATGGTGTTAGAGATTTCATTATCTTTACCAAGCAACATTCTCGTGATCCCAACTTTATCCTTTGTCTATGTCGCCGATGTGTAAACTGTCATTTGCTTCCATGCTACGAAGTACAAACACATTTGGTGATTAATGGTTTTCTGCAAGGGTACACACTGTGGTTCTGCCATGGAGAGCGTGACACATCGATTCCAGTTGGACAAGATTTGTTGGAAGAGAAAAATGAACCCTTAGTGAATGACGACGACAGTCTTGCCGATGAGATGCAAAATCTAGTGCGGGATGCTTTTGGGATTCACAACAATCCAATGTACACAAATAGTTCAACAACTCAAGTCCATGATGAACCGACCGAAACTTCGCACACTGATGGAGACGAGGGTGAAGTGGAGGAGGGTAGGCAAAACTCTGAATTTAACAAAGAATTTGAAGCATTCAGTAAGTTGTTGGAGGATGCTAGTACACCCTTGTATCATGATTGCATCAAATTTTCGAAGTTCTCATTCATCGTGAGGTTATTTCAGATCAAATGTTTGAATAGTTGGTCTGCCAAATCCTTTACAATGTTACTTAAATTGTTGAATGAAGCATTTCCTGAAATTTGTCTCCCAAATTCAGCATATGGAATAAAACAATTCCTTAAATATTTTGATCTGGGGTATGAGAAGATAGTTGCATGTCGATATGATTGTATGTTATTTAGGGGGGATAAGGAGAGTCTGGAGAAATGTGAAATTTGTGGTACTTCAAAATGGAAAGGTAATCCGAATGAAGAACAAGATGCAAGTGGTATAGTTAAATCAAGGCAGAAAAAGAAGCCAGCAAAACAGATGCGCTACTTTTCTTTGATTCCTAGGCTACAAAGGTTGTTTATGTCATCTAAGACTTCTTCTGATATGAGATGGCATGCTGAAGGGCGAAAGAATGATGGAATTCTCAGACATCCGGCGGATTCTGCTGCATGGAAAAGTTTTGATGAAAGATATCCTGATTTTGCTGAAGATACTCGCAACGTGCGACTTGGATTAGCCAGTGATGGTTTTAACCCATTCCGGCAAACGAGTAGTACATACAGCATATGGCCTGTGGTGTTGATACCGTATAATCTGCCGCCTTGGAAGTGTATGAAGCCATCGTCATTTATTTTGTCCACAATAGTTCCTGGACCGAAAAGCCCTGGAAATGATATTGATGTCTATCTCCAGCCTTTAATAGATGAGCTGCAACAGTTGTGGGAGGGTGTTCCAACATATGATATAACAACTAAGAAATCATTCCGTCTTCGAGTTGCATTGACTTGGACAATCAATGATTTTCCTGCGTATGCAAATTTATCCGGTTATAGCACCAAAGGGCGTAATGCATGTCCTTGTTGTGCTGATCAAACTACTTCAAGATGGCTATATAATGGGAAAAAGTTCTGCTACATGGGTCATAGAAGATGGTTGCCCGACACACACAATTTCAGGACGGAAACTACGACTTTTGATGGGGTGGAGGAGTGGGAACATTTACCTGAAATATCGTCTGGGTCCGATGTGTTAAGGCGGCTACATGGTCACCATTTCAATTATGGTAAGGAAGTAGAAGCCATGAAACGGGGCAAGAAAAGAGCAAGGGATGACGACAACGATGAAGATGATTGTGATGACATTGTTGAGTTAGGGTCCTGGAAGAAGAAGAGCATTTTCTTCACACTGCCGTACTGGGAATTCAATTTATTGCGCCATAATTTAGATGTGATGCATATCGGAAAAAATATTGGTGAAAATTGTGTAGGGACTATCATGGTAGATGATCGGAAGACAAAAGACAATCTTAAGTGTCGTCTTGATTTAGCTGTGTTGAACATACGACACGAGTTGCACCCCGAATATTTACCAAATGGCAGAGTGTGCCTTCCTCCAGCAATGTACTGCATGTCTAAAAAGGAGTTGGAAACGTTCTGCAAAGTTCTACAGGAGCTTAAAGTTCCCGATGGCTATTCATCTAACATAGCAAGGTGCGTCAATGATAAGGAGAAGAGGCTTCAGGGTCTAAAGTCACACGACTACCACATCTTGATGCAGGATCTCCTTCCTGTGGCTTTAAGGTTCTCAATGTGCGACCAAGTCACTGCCGTCATCAAGGATCTGTGTAGCATTTATAAAGGACTTTGCTCAAGGGTTCTACGTGTTGAAGACATTAACCTCTTGGAGCAACGTGCTGCTTTGGTACTTTGTCAAATGGAGAGAATATTTCCCCCTTCGTTCTTCACTATAATGATTCACTTGGTCATTCATCTAGCAGGCGAAGCAAGACTTGGTGGGCCGGTACATTATCGGTGGATGTATCCCATTGAGAGGTAGTTATTCATATTTGTTAATTACATACTTCAAATTTGGATAATGTGCATCCATTTTTTGATCTAACCATTTACATGTATAGGTATCTTTATCGACTTAAGGGATATATTAAAAAATAGATCACATGCAGAAGGCTCAATTGCAGAAGGTTATCTCTCGGAAGAGTGCTCCAATTTTTGTTCCCAATATCTTCAGGGTGTCGAGACATGTCTTACTAGACAAAGGAGAAACCCAGTTGGGTCAAACCTTGGTGAGGCACATTATCTATTTCAAACTGCTAGAAATACCATTGGTAAAGTTGATGCGGTTGAGTTAGATAACTTAACATGAGAACATGCACATCGATATGTGCTAGATCATCATGCAACAGTTGAGCCATTCCGAGAGTAAGTCATAATTGGGTTGGTTTATATTTAATTAAACTCGATTCGAACAATGTACATCTAATTATATTTCATTCTTTTAAATATTTACAGAGAATTTATCCGTGAAATGAAAAGGAATTCAAGAATAAGGAAATTAAGACCACGTGACCAAAATAAGATGATGAATGAAAGATTTCATATGTGGCTTAAAGACTATGTAAGAGTGTTCCAAATTATCAAGTACTTTCTTTTTTTGTTATAATAATCTTAATTTTACTAATATGGTTTACCATCACATCCTATAGGTTCCGAAGTTGCATGATGATTTGGTATCACCTGAAATTAAGATTCTTGCTACAGGTCCCCATAAGATGGCTAGAAGATTTAAGGGATATATATATAACGGATTCAGATTTCATACTAAGGATCGTGAACGTTATTTAAAGTCCCAGAATAGTGAAATTGTAGTGACGTCAAAGACAAGAAGTTATGCTTCTAAGAATGACACAAATCCAGTTAATGAATATGTTGACTATTATGGGGTTCTCACGGATATCATCGAGTTAGACTATTTCGATCATTTTCGAGTTGTCTTATTTCGCGCAGACTGGGCTGGTATGGATAAGAATTATCCCCAAAACAAGGATACTTTAGGTTTCACAATTGTAAACTTTTCAAATTTGATTCATACTGGCACACACATCAGCCATTGACCATTTGTGTTTCCATCTCAAGTACTCCAAGTGTTCTATGTTGAAGATCCAGCTTCGCCTAAATCTTACGTGGCTCTTATTATGCAACCAAGAGATGTATATCAGTTGGGAGAGACATCAGATGATGAGGACGAAGATGTCACTAACATTTTTGTTGCTGCTGAATTTCCTAGGTTTGATGTAAACATATCAGATGACAACAGTAAACCTAATTGGCTACGCACGGATGGAGAGCCAGGGGATGTATTGGATAGTATTGAATAACAATAACTTTTGAAACAAATATATAGATAATGTTCTTTTCATAGGTATTATGTTTCTTTCAGATATGGAAAAGAGTTGATTGAATATGTTCCTTTTGCTATGCTAGACATTTCTGGATTTGAACATTATACACTTGTATTAAGATTCTCCCATGAAATATGAAATATACAAGTTTTGTTATAGCTCCATTACATTTATCCAGTTTTATATATATCACTATAGAGTTTGATATCTATATCTGTATAAAGTTAATGTTGCTGTGTCCAATATACTTAAATGTTCAGCTCTGGTTGTATTCAACACTATCCATTCTGTTAAAGATGCCAATGTTTGTACTTCTTCCGACAGGGTGAGCCTGGCTGGCGCATCCTGCCAGTTTCCCGTTTTAACCCATTGGGCACACCCATCTATGCTCAAGGAAAGCTTTAGTGCATAATTGACTTTCCTGACAGGAATTTGCTAGCTTTGCTAGCTGTTTATCCTTCAGTGTCCGACATTGTTGAGTGCATTGAGACGGATGGTCTTAGGCCAATGCTGGATTGGAAGGGAAAATGATGCTACTACTCTTTAGAATTTCTATGGAGCTGTTTGTTGTTTGTGAGTTTGTTGTATACTCAATTATTAGCTTTTTTTCACAAATTGTATGCCGGATTTCTTTTTTGATCTGTACTACGCTGTGAATCTGTGATAGACTCAATAGTCTTTAATGGTGCCTATCTTATTCCTGTTGCCTATTATTCATTTTGGCATTGACCTTGTGGTTAGCTATATGTGAGAGCCTTAATAATATTATCGACTTCATTTTGTCTGAGACTATTGTTATCTTCTGCCTTGATAACATCTCCAATAATACTTGTATATATATATATATATATATTCACTTTGGTACAACCATTCTTTTATGTATTTTTCTTATAAATTAGTGACAGACAACATGCCAATTTAAAGTTTTGTTGATGTTCAATGTGTATTCATCACCAATGCACCACAATCAATTAGAACTTAGAACACATTCGGACATGGTACACAACTTACAGAATTTTGAGTACTCTTTTGAACAATCTTTTCATTTTAATTTCAGCTATATATAAGTTGAGTGCTTTTAAGACTATCTAATGAACACATTATAGGTTGGAGGTTCATTGACGAAATAAAATATCAGTCATAGAATGGATGATGAATGCAGCATTCACCCGATGAAAAGCATTGCATTACAACTGCATCTGATGTTTTGAATGGGACACTAACTGTACTTCAAGAAAGCCAGTGCATTCTGCAGGTTATAGATTGTTATTTGACATAATGTATTTTGACTATCTCACCTGTTCACATGTGCCTGTTGCAAAGGATGGTTGTCGGAGTCAACATAACTATTATGGTCAACTTGTCGTTAATACTCCTCTTTTCTTCTTTATATAACGCCCTCCTGTATAATGGTGTTATGGATGATTGAGGTCATAGTATCTGGTCTGTGCATGTGTAGTTTCCCAGTGTTAAATGCTTATGATTCCAGAATGAATTTTCTTCATTGCTTTCATGTGTAGTTTCTCAGTGTTGAACAGCTTTCATCCATACCAAGTTCTTCTTAATTTTTTAATGTATGCTTCATAATTCTTATTAGCAGGTGTGAATTATGCCGCGACGGAATACGACGCTTAAAAGAAGGATTGAGGAGCCTCTAAACGAGGAGGATACCCACGTAGAGGTAGGTGAGGGGAGCACCCAGCCACCCCCCCAAAAAAAGACCCGGGGAGCGACAAAGTTAGTTGACGTATGGAAGCTACCCGCGGGTCAAAAATAGAAGTGGAGATAAATGGGGATCATCAGCCCATAGGGAAAAGTGCAGTGACTTTCGCATCATTCATTGGGTTGATTGCTCGGAATTCGGAGTATCTTCCACTATCATTCGATAGATGGACAAATATCCCCATAGCGACAAGGACTAGAGCTATTGAAGTTCTCAAGGTACCATTTATATTTACAGTATTTCTTAAATAGTTTGGTTATAGGTACGATTTTTCTGGATAATGAAGAGTTTGGATTGGTTATGGGTTTGACAGTGTTTAACAAAAACTGAACCAATAACCAAATAAGAAAACCAAAAACTTATCACTACACATTATGCCCTCATTTTGGTCCCCGCTTTGGGCATTTACCTTGAACAGGGGAAAAAATACCTTGTTTTCTTTCTATTTTTTGGGGGAAAGTTTATTCATATATGCATTGGTATATCACTTTATCTCGAGTAACATAACATGTACTACAAACCTGCGTCGTTATATCAGTACGAAGATTTTTCTGGCACATACAATTCAGGTGTAATTCTTCTATAATACTTGCAATTAAAATTTTCGTTTTGTAAAATTCTTTTGATATACGCATCACAAAACTAGATTGTTCAGCTAGGTCTTTGCTAGGTCCGATCTGCTTAGAAATTGTTTTGCTAGGTCCGATCTGCATTTGGTGAATATTAAGGGCAAAATTGAGGTTTGAGATTGTTCAGCTAGGTCTTTTCATTCATTGACATTCCAAAAGGTTGATGCAACAAAAAGGGAAACTTTTGAGTAGTCTTGGTCAAGGATCATAAAATGAGTAGGTACCAACAAACTTTTGAGTAGTCTTGGTCAACGTAGCTGAAATGAATAATTGTCGGAAGACAAAACTGAGAAGGAATTAGCAGCAAAATTCTTTAATATATGATATTGATTCATGACTGTTGCAGCAAAAATTTGATTACCCGGCGGTTCTTGATGCTGATTGGGTAAATAAATCAATGTCCAAGAAATGGAGAGACTATAAGGTTGAGCTTAAGGCAAAATATTATGACGAGAACCGAACAATGGCTGAGAACACAAGAGCAGTCCCGAGAGGTGTCGTGCGTGCTGATTGGGAATTTCTAGGCCATTTTTGGAATACACCTGAAGGGAAGGTAATTAAAAAATTGTAGTATATGATGCAATATATTTTGATATGATATATGGCTTATTAAATCTTATTGTCTGTGTAATAATTTTATATTATGTGCAGAAGAGAGCTGAAAGAGGTCGTGCAAGTAGGGATGCACTGGACGTGCTGCACACTGCAGGAGGTACAAGCTTTGCACGGCGACGCGCAATAATGGTATATCTAAGTGTTTTGTTCTTCACTATAAACTCTTTAAACTTCCATACAGGACCTTGCATTTATGTTGACTGGCATTTAGTTCTTTAGCTAGGATGATTATTGAACTTCTGATAAATAGGATGATTATTGAACTTTAGTTTTGATAAGTAGGATGATTATTGAACTTTCTAGCATGAATGCTTTAGAAGAAAAGGCCAAACTTCTAAATTGTAAAAGGCAATTGGCATGACAATTTTAGATATATAAGTAAGGTGAATCACAATCAACGAATTTAATTACTCTTTTTGTCTAGGAAGATTGTCATATTCACAAAACCATAAAAATTTGTTTAAACTCCAAGCAATTCCAAGAACTAGGTTGCTGGCAGTCAGAGACAAAGAAGAGGAAGCAGACAACGAAGTCAATGCTCATTTGAACTTGATCAATAACTTGCATGTTTGAAGTATCTTGTGGTCAGTATAAGTTAATAAAATTTGATCCGTGAATACACTGTAGTATGCCATAATGTCATCTAATCAGACATCATCCTTCTATGGTTTTTTCTATCAAACAGATACATTTCTCCCTATCAAACGGAAGTATGAATGCAGAATATGCAATACTTGTAGAGTAACTCTTAATACCAAAAAACTTTCATTTTTTCAAAACGAGTTCAATTGATTTTGATTTTAATATATGTAGGATGTGGACCGAGGAGGTGCGGATCAGTACGGCGATTTAGATTTCTTCGACTCAACCCACATGAACTCACAAGGCGTATTTCCGTCCTCAAAGGCTGCGACGATATCGGTAATAGTTTTTCTATCTTAAATTTGCTTATTTGATGTGTAATATGCCTTAACAATGAATTTGGATATTTTTTTAAAAACAGGCAACTGCTCGAAATAGGTATGCCGAACTGTCATCCGCTCCCACCGCCGGCTTTCCCACAACACCGATCGATATAGTGCAGCTTCAACACCAGGCGTTGGTCCGGAGCACCCTGGCCGTGTGCGTGGGAAGGGGTTAGGACCAACACCCTCTCGTACTCATGCTTCTTCATCATCACAGCCGGATCCTAGAGATGAGAAGATAGCTAATCGAGAGGCAACAGTCGCAGAGCTTAAGGCAACAGTTGCACATATAGCACAGATGATGAGGGAAACAAATGTTCAAAACCCATCTAACATACCGAGACAGGTTAGAAATTATATAGAGTATTGTTCTTATCTAATTGTGTCTACCAATTGCTTAGCATTAGCATTTTATACGAATCTGACTAATTGTGTGTACCAATCCGACTCATGGCATCTTTCATACTTATTTCTTATACAGCATGATGTTAGAGACCCGACATCATCCAGTCGTCCGAATGAAGAGGAAGCCGACGACCTTGGTGATCCCTTCGACGACATCGCTAGACGTACACTGTAGGCTTGTATTTTCTCAACTTTTAGGTATTACAACCTTATTAGCTTCACTTCTTTATGTATTACAGCATTTTCTATTAAAAATACATTGTCTATTATTAAAAATACATTTTCTATTAAAAATACATCTTCTGTTCTTCATCTAACATAGTTTAAAACGTACAAGAAAAAGGACACCAACTAAAAGAAACTATATGAGAAAGGAAAGAAATAGAAATGAAATGAAACATACAAGTTGAGTTCTTGTCTGCGATCCAAAAATCCTGCAGTGGGCTTGGATCACCAGCAAAAGCTTGAGCCAGAGCCAAAGCATGGATGGTGATTCCTAGAAGAGTTTGAGAGGCCATCTCATATGTATCTATCAAGTAATTGAGAAGATGTTCAGGATTTCAGTTGTGGGAAAGAGCTAATGGATTGAAGAAATTTATAGATTAATGAACAGATAATAAGAGAAGATTACATTATAAGTCTAATTGGAATGTATTTGACTATTACAATGTATATTGGTCATCATTATAAAGCCTGATGTTGATGATCAATAAGCTTTTTTTCTCAAACAACTATGGCAGGTTAAGATTCTAACTGTCCAGTCTGTCCTGCTTAATTTGAAATAATGGTAGTAGGCATTCTCAATTTATATGCAAATTGGACTTCTTGAAGATCCTGACCTTTGGATTCTTTACGTAGTACTGCACAAGTTCAATAGCTGAGTAGTTATGTGTTAGGTACATAGCAGTTATGATAAATATGATCCTAAATAGTAGGAATTGCATTATTCAAATGAATCTGTACAGATTCTTTTTTGTAGTTACTAGAGAGTTAGAGGTTGGTGTTCCATTTTTTCCAAAGATAACCACTTCACTAAAACATAGCACAATTTTTATCCACACACACACACACAAAAATTTCTTTTATTGAAAAGCCATTCATATATTTTTTCACATGAAATTATTGACAAAATTTGGTGAACATGGAATAGCAAAAGGAGGAATGGCATTCTCTTCCATCACACAAGGTTATATATTGGGATTCTTATCGCTTGCAGTTTTTTGTTCTTAATGCTTGTACACAAATTAAATGACTTCAGGCTACTGACACTACTGAACTGACAGTTGGACATATTCATTTGGCCTGTTAGATATTAGATGAAAGGGTGAACATGTTTTTTTCAACTTTTGTTATTGCATGAATTCTTGGCTTTTCATTGTCCTGACTGACACAGTTGTGTATTTCAGTAGAAAATGGACGGGGCCACAATTAAACCAATATTAGCAACAATGCGTCGCAAATGGTGGGGCCACAATTTATATATATATATATATATATATATATATATATATATATATATATATATATATATATATATATTTTATCCTAACAAAAATTATAAAATGTATTGTTAGAAAGGAAGATGATGTCATATGCCTAAGCGGGCATTTGTTATCCTTATTTTAATTTATGACCTTGAGCAATCTTGGTTACTCCTCCATCTTCAAAAATGTATTCTAAGATTCTTCACAAACAATCAAATGACAATGCCATTTTCAATGCAGGTTGATGTAGGCAAGAGGCCAGTCACTGTCCTTTGTCTCTACTTAGAAGGGAAAAGAAGCAACAGGCTTGCAATCCACCTCCAGCATCTCTCCTCTCTTCCTCGAATCTTCGATCTTCATGACTGAAAGTGTACTATGTATATTGCTATCAGAGTTCTTCCTGTTGTCTATATTTTGAAGTTGAAAAAACTTTGAAAGATGTATATATAGTACTATGAATGAAAGATCTTTGTTTTATAAAAGTTTGAAGGAGCCTTTGTTTGATTATTTGTGAGTTTGAAGGAGTCTTTGTTTGATTATTTGATTATTTGTTTGATTATTTGTGGAGTAGTGGAGTTTGTGATAATTTGTGGAGCAGTAGAGTTTGTGATAATTTGTGAGTTTCAATAATATGGTTATAATTCTATGGGTTTCATAATTTGTGGAGGAGTGGGAAGCAGGTATAAAACAGTGGGAAGCAGGAATTAAACATACCCCGGCGTTTACCAACGCCGGGGTATGTTCAATAACGGTAAGTTTTTTTTAAAATTCAAAAGTACAACCCCGGCGTTTCTTAAACGTCGGGGATTCATCACAACATGGCCGGCGTTCATTTGCGCCGGGGATTCGAATAAGATTCCCCGGCATCGGTATGGACGGCGCTTGCGGCGGCGCTTCACGAAACGCCATGAACAATTCTCCGGCGTTTGTAAAGCGCCGGCCATTATGGTTCAAAAGCGCCGGCCATTGTAGTACTGTTTGTAGTGCAACCAAAGCAAATAAACTTCAAGAACAAAATAGGAGTTTCAAGCTCATGAAAACAAGAGTCTTAAGCTCAATAAAAGTTTTACCAAACAAGTGACAAATTTATTCTCGAGAGATATAAACTGAAACTCTATCCTTACAAATTGCTTTATATTTACTCCTCCATTTTGAGCAAATCATTATTTTGAAATCTATAATGACATATTCAACTCCTTCATCTTTGCTAGACCAAGAATATCAAGGACACATCTCTAAGAAATCTAACGAATTTTACAAAGTATATAGTTCCTCAAAAGAACTTAGTACAGTTCATAATTAGCTTAGCAAAAATATAACGCAAGCATCACAATTAAGTTTCTTCAACAAAATAAAGAAAAATAACTATACTATATTTCATAATGGAATGATAGAATAGTCAAATCAATTATGGTTAATTCTGAATCATCAAAATTGGAATGAAACAAGAATCCATAAAAGAGATATATCATCAAAATTGGAATGATATAACGACATTCTGAACATCGGAAATACATCGACAAGTTTTCACACTTTCTTTTAGAATAATAAGATTATTCTAAGTAAATTATAAAAATATATATCATCATCAAAATTGGAATGAAATTATATATTAACAAAATTTACATAGAATTTTCAAATTATCTAAAGCATGCCAACTGCCTAAAATTGATGCTTAAGTTTGAACTTCTCTATGGCTCCAATTGGATGCTAATTTTCAAAACAACTAGGATGTTAAAACTTTTGGCTCAATGGCTTTTAACTACATTTCCCCCACAATTCTGATAATTATGTCACTTTCAAGTCTCTTATAAAGAGCATTAGCCATATTTTATCTCAATTGCACTTTATTTATGAGAAAGTTCAACTAGTCATTTTCAAGCTTTATGTACTCCTTTGACTATTATAAAGTGAGTTATGAGCTACATACAGTGCATTGTAGCTTGATAGTCGACGAAAAGAATTAGAGAGTAAACTTCTTAATGGATGACTGCAACAAGTTCTTCAATCCACTCAGCCTTTTTCTCTACAGAGGATAACACATAGATGTTTGATTTCATGGATAATAGCACAGTGCCTGTGTGCCTTCTAATTTTCATAACATTTCTGTTCCTCACATATTCACTAGTTATCGACTTTCACTAAATTCTGAGCATTATAATGCATCAGATCATTCATTCATTCCTGAAGAATGACCAGAGTAGCACAAAACAAACTTTTGAGTACCTCTCAAGTACATCATTGGCCTCTTAGGGCTCTCCAATGTGTATTATAGGACTACTACTAAATCGCAGATCATACCTACCTCAAAGGCTATGTCTGTTAGTGCAGATCTTTGTATATATGAGACTTTAATAAGTTTAGAATGATCTAATTGTCTTATAGTTGGACCAACATGAGGTGTCAACCTTTATCATAAGCATAAGGTGTTTCAAAACACACTTTCAATCACTATATTACCACTTTTGGAACACATTATTGATTTGATGAGTTTGACTAAGAGTTATCCCTTGCCAACCAACACTCACCCTTATACCTAATATGGTGTCCACAACACCTAGGTGTTTCATACTGAATTCTGTGGATAGCACAGTTTTAACTTAATTTATAATATAGATGTCACTTTTAATCAACAAGCATGTCAACAATATACAAATAAATGAGGGCAATTATATTTTGACTCACAACAAAATTAAAGACAATCATTTGAATTACTTGATTCAAATCTAAGCTCTTTAAAATTCTGTCAAATTATTAGTGTCTCAATTTTAACACATGTTTTAAAACATACAATGATTTTACCAATTTGTAAATCTTGTTCACTAAACATATTAGTGCAAAACTTTTCAATACATAACTATGTAGTGCAGATCTTTTCAATACAAAACATTAAGTACAAAACTTTTAGTACAAAATTGTTTAAACTTCTTTAAAGAATAATAAAATTTTCAATAGATGTAAGAGCAAGAAGAATACTTATTGTAGCAATATAACAGATATGTGAGTAGACTTCAAACAAATTTTTCCCACTTATCTCAGTCAATCCTTTAGATGCTAAAATTGCATTAAAATTGCTACTGAACACTTCAAAATTAAGTTTCTTCTACAAACCTCACTTACTATAGTTTTAGCCCCTTTCGGCAAATCAACTAATTTAAAGTATTATTGTATAACAACAAATTCATTTCATTATCTATTAAAGACTCTTTTTGGCTCATTTGCCATTTAACTTTTAAGTGTCAGTAGGCTGATTCTTGATTCCAATTGTGAATCATTTACCGTGTCCGTAGGAATAGATAATTTCATATATTTATCTTTGATGAACACATCCGCAAAGAACTTTGCAAATCAAGATTCTTCTAACACAAATTAGATAAATTTAATATCTATCCATAGAAACTACATTTTGCACTTTCTAAGAACACACAAATATTTGTTATAGGTCTACTTTAGGCCTTCTAGGGTCATGTACTCTAACAAATTTACCGCACCACATGTTTTCACTTTAACAAAATTATTTATGTTTCTATCCCATAATCTACAAGGTGTATTCAATTTAGAATGTAGTAATATATTAGGAATATGATTGACAGTACAACATTACCCATAATTACACAAAGTCAAACAACAGTCGATGATATAGAATTCAACATTTCACTAAGTGTTTGTATCTAACTTTTATCAATACTATTTTGACTGTTGTAAATAGAGTGCACTAGAGATTATGCCAAAAGCAAACTTCTCTAAAATTATCAAAACATATTCACCACCTCTATCAAATCTGAAACATTTTGATCTTAGTATTTAACTAGATTTTTAATTCATTAAAATAAAAAGGGTTTTATTCTCCATATATATATGACAAACATTCAATAATCATCTACATAGATGATTAAAAACTTCTAACAAATCATTATCTCATCTAGTCACAAAGTTACTAAGATCACAAATATCAAAATGTATTGACTCAATAAGTTGTGTGCTCCTAGATACCATACTAAATGATTTTCGAGTGATCATAATATGAGCACAACTTTCATATTTGTCATAATTAATGAAGTGTCATTTAGCAGGGTTATGAGTTTTAACAATGACAAACAATTTAATATATATAGTTCACATGTCCTAGCCTGTTACGCCGTGTTCAAGGATTACACAAATTAGAACTACTATTGTCAATTGCTTCGTTTGTTAAACTCAACTTACATATGCCATTAATTATACAAGCACATTATAAAATAATAATAATATAAGTTAATACAAAATTACTCTACCACATTTTACAGAATAGTTTGTTTTCTCTCATGGTTTTAATAATATCCAATTGCTCAAACATATTGAGCAAAGAGTTCTTTCCTATATCCGTTCTTCAACATCTTCATAACGCTAAACGAGATAATGTTTAATATTTTATCGTTCAACTTTGCACACACATAACAATGAACCAGAAAGAACAAAAAAAGTAACTAATTAATGGAGTCATATCATGTATTACAAGATGCTCCCACCTAAGTTACAGACATTTATTTTAGATCTTATACATCAATCTTTATTAGGGAAGCAAATATACAATCTCACACAAACTGCAAACGATGGGTTTGTTAATATATCTATACACATAGTATGACAAGGCACACTTGACAACCTTAAACATGTTAGTTTCCAAAATAAGACAAATTATGATATAAAACTCCCAATCATGTGATCAAACGCACGAAACGTTAAAATATTCATCACATGAAAATACTGAAAAATGATTAGAGTAGATCATATCAACACTTCAAGTTAGAGTTGTTTTCCAAATTTGATGGAGAAGCCTGCGTAATGCAGACTTATTATGTCGTGATGCCAACATACACAATTTGCAGGTAACTTTGAAGTTCCTACATTCATCAAATTGTTACGGATTAGGCAATTAAACGAATTATTAGCTTTTTTTAATTCTAAGAGCAATTTAATTGGAGATATAATTTTGTAGTCAAAACTTATAATTTAACTTATCAAGCACATAGCCAAAACAATTATTCAAACTTGTATTTAATTAAACAATGGTTAACACAACTTTGAACTTTAGCACTTAGCAATAACAAATAATTAGAATATATATGCAGGTAATGAACTTATCTTTAATTTCATATCTGATCCAGTCCAATCATAATTGGATCTAGTCTAAACAACATCCTCACTGCCTGTACTATCTCCAACAATTTCATCAACATCTCTTATTGTGCTTTCATCTTTCAACTGTTAAATTCAGAACTATCAAACACATTTAGTTTCAGAACCTTGTACGCATAATCTAGTTTTGCCATCTTAAAAGAATAAACTTGAATTCCAAATCTAGAGAGTTTATTAATTCTGAATAATTACTACCAACGTAATTTCAGTAAAATAAAGGGTTTTTCTGTAAAATTGCGTAATAAACAATAAACAGAAATTTGAATCAAATAAAACAACACAGATCTTAAAGTTTAGAGTGTACCGAATCTTGATGAAAATGAAGGAGTGAGTGGTTGGATCTAAATTAGATGCACACAGCAGCAGATCCTGTAGTCTTTCCAAACACCAAACGTCAAGAACAGATACAATCAAGAAAAAGATGCAGATCTATTGCACTGTAGTGGATCTCGATCTCGGCCCAAACACAAAACAGCAAGTCACTGTCAAATAGAAGGCTAGTGCACACAACGATCTGCTCCCTAGTCCAAACACCAAACGCCGATTTGCACCAATGAAAAAGTCAGATCTACTCAAACCTGATCTGATCATTCTGAAGGTGTGCTTGTGCTCGGGGACGAGGCGAAGGAGAAGGGGGTTTCGCTCGAGGTGGCCGCTGACGATGGGGTGCGCCTTCGACCTGCGACGACACCGACGACGGTGGCAGCGCTAACTACGGTCGGAGACGGCGAAGAAAATCAAAAGCTAATATCTTAAGATTGATAGGTTATGAGAAGAAGAAGATGAATAATAAATTAAGGTTAGAGTTTAATATCCCACTGACTTAAGATATTATACCCTTATTATCAATAATGGAATATCTCAAGGGCACTACCTCTAGACCAGTATATATGGGATGAAACTGGGTTTAGAGTACTGGGCTAGAAGCCCCGATCAATCCGGTCCAACAATTAATAGATAACACATGAAAAGCACGTATTGCCTCCTAGAACATTATCTACAGTAATATTCTATTATATTAAGAATATATCTATATATTCAATAGTATCAACAATGGAGAACTTTGATAATTGATGGAATTAATATGTTTATATGATTGAAGAAGGAATCATGGAACCACTCATTAGCTGTCATGAGAAAGAAAAGGGACAAGAGACTCCATTCAAATCGATAATGAGTTATATATGTATAACAACAACTTTAATACTAATAGTTTCAAGCTGCTGTTAATGTTAACATGATCATCATTCAAGGATTAGTCATAAGATCATCCAAAGTAAATTAGGGTTAAATTTTACTAACCCCCCGGGCTTTTACATTTTGGAAGGTGACCTTTTGACTTTTAAAAGTGACCATTCCATCTCTAAAAATTATTTTCGTGATAGCAAACTCCCTCCCTCGCTTTTCCTTAGCAAACAACGTTATTTATGGGTCGATTTTTTTTTATTTTTTTTTCTTTCAAGTGGACTTTGTGTTCCACTAGGAGCTAGCACCTAATTCAGCCAGATTTACTACTGATAGCTTTTGGTGTTATTCTCTGTTGTGTTTTGAGTTTCCGTGATCAAAAACTTTGTTCTAGCTTAGACTGCTTGACTGATATTTTGTTTCTATCTGTATTATTATTTGACTTACTCGAATGGTTTTGATTTGGACTTAAACAGTCAATTTTGTTTATGTGATTGTACGTAGTTCTAAAGTAAGTTAAGATGTATGACAATAATTCTTTACTCTTCATTTTAGGGATGAAGGCATATCATCTTCTTTGTCTCCTCAATTATCATCCTTTGACTCCGTTCTTGTCATACCACTGTTTGGTAAAGTTGCTAATTCTCTGACTTGGCTAAGAGCATCCACAGTCTGGCTAAGAGCATCCACAGTCGTTTGCCTATTTGCGTTTTTTTTTTTTTTTTTTTTAAACTTTACTGTAGCGCACACAATCGTAAGCCATTTTGCTATTCTTTTGCAATTCGGCTACAGTAGAAAGAGAAAAATAGCATTCGAAATTGCAAAATGCATATTATAGCAGATTTAATTATATTTAGTAAAAAAAATTAAAAAACAAATAAATAAACTAGTTAAATGAATTTAAGGCTTGGAATGAACATGATGTCCCAGTCCCAATGTGGGACGAAACATCGTCCCTGTCCCGATCCAAATTTTTTTTAAAAAAATTAATTTTGTTAATATTTAAATTATTTTTGCAAAATTTTTTACAAACTATTTTTTAAATTGTTTTTGCAAATTTTTTTTTACAAAAAAAAAAGCTTCCTTAAAATCCGGACAGTTATTTTGAATTTTTTTTTCCTTTGGGACGAAACATCCCGTATTTCTCATTAATATTTTCTAAGTTTCGGGCTGTATAAATTATTTTTTAATGACAGACGAAACATCATGTTTCGATGTTTCGTCTGTTTCTTTTTTAACGAATTTATGCATTTTTTTACTATTCGACGACTGCAGTGTTTCGTCAAAATATGCATTTTGTTTTTTTTTATATCGAACGACTGTGGATGCTCTAATATACTCTATAACAATTGAGGGTTTACAATTACCCTACCTCCCTTTGATTTAAAAAAAGGAATAATAATAATTAATTTTCTGATTAAAAATAAACAGTCTAGGCTGATATTGACACTAAAACCACCTAATTTTCAAAAGCAAATACAATAAAGTAGTCATTACAATACCAAATTTAACGGTTTTTGCTCAGGAAAGTGTGGGGATGGGGTGGTTTAATCGCGAATAATCCTTTGGGAGGAGACCGCTTATCTTTAAAACTCAAGGGGTTTAGCAAGATTTACTTAAAAAACAATCTCTAATCTCTATTCTCTAATACTATAATGAGAGAGTTGGAGTTGTCATATGCAGACAAGCAACTATTTAAACTCAATCATTTATTTTTAAGTGGAAATTATATTAACCATCTATAATCTATAATCTATAATCTATAATCTATAATCTCTAATCTCTAATATTATAATGGGAGAGTTGAGATTGTCATTTGTAGACAACCTGTAATTTGTAGACATTCAACCATCTAATCTCAACCATTCATTTTAAAGTGGGAGTTACATTAACCATTCATTTATTCAACTGTTGTTAATTACCATAATACCTTCAAAGTTCAAATTTATTTAGTACATAATTATTTACAAAAGTGTCACTCATATAAAATAAAAGTTTGTGTCACTATGGATAATTTGTAAATAGTATGTGATGAGAAGGGAGATCTCAGTTTCGAGCCTAGATTACGTCTTATTATTTATTATATATAAAAAAATAGAACGTGCACTGCACGTGAAGATTACTATCTCTAATATTAATAGGAGAGTTGAGGTTGTCATTTGTAAACATTCAACCATCTAATTTCCACCATTCATTTTTAAGTGGGAGTTATATTAACCATTCATTTACTTAAGTATTATTAGTTACCATAATACCCTCAAAATTCAAATCTATTTACGACATAATTATTTACAAAAGTAGCACTCATATAAAAATAAAAGTTTGTGCTACTAGGAGTAATTTGTAAAGAGTGATGAGTAAAGGGGGATCTCAGGTTCGAGGCCAGATTATGTCTTATTATTTACTATTAAACAAATTAATTAGAACGGGCATCGCACGTGCAGATTACTAGTCTCTTTATATATAATGGTAGAGTTGGAGTTGTAATTTGTCAACATATAAATCCATGTGTTGCACGTGCAACTCCAACTCTCCCATTAATTACAACAAAAACAAACAAACAAACAAAATTCTATTGTAACCCCTGTTGCTCGTATTTGTATTTTTGATTATTTTTAATAAAATTCTTGATTACTTATTTTTATTTCTGGGTGTATTTAATTTCTTTTCATTGTATAGCGCGTTGTGCTTCTCTCTCTTGTGATTCATTTTGCATTGATTCAGCTTTTTATGCTCATTTATTTGGCCAACAATTTGTTCTTGATCTAGTCTATTGTTTAAACCTACTTCATGCCCTATTTGTCTCTTATTGGATTCTTATTACATTATTGGATACTACCAAGTTCACCCAAATCCATATTGTCTTTATTTAAATACCCTAATTGAACCCTAACCTTAATTACCAAACCCTAATACTCAATCTCTCTCTCCTCCTAGCTATCGCCCTACCTTATCCCGATCTCCCTCTCTCCTGACCTTTTGGCTGTCGTCGTTTTTCACCACCGACGAGCATTGAGTCCCGCACCACCCCTCTCCTCCTCTCCTCATCTGCTGCACGTCGCCGTGTCCCCTGTCCCATCCCGTCCGAGCTGCGACACCCCAGCATCGCGCCCCAGTCCCGTCATTGTTGTCACCTTAGTTCGTTGTCGACGTCCTCTTCGTTGCTGCTATCTCTTGGAGTTTGTGCACGTGCTTTTGTGTGCACGAGTTTCGTTGGCTTGGAGTTCTCGTTCTTGTTTGTGTGTTCGTTGTGTTCGTTGTTCGGGATCCGTTTCCGTTATTCTATTCTTTGTTTTCATCGTCATCATAATCAGGCAAGTAGCTTGTATATTTTTTTTTGTCATACAAGTTAATACCGTAAGTAATCTAGTATGAAAATAT
The DNA here is from genome assembly GCA_017893485.1 of Hemerocallis citrina. Classification (NCBI taxonomy): domain Eukaryota; kingdom Viridiplantae; phylum Streptophyta; class Magnoliopsida; order Asparagales; family Asphodelaceae; genus Hemerocallis; species Hemerocallis citrina. The sequence goes on along the minus strand of CM030358.1, from coordinate 444,271,951 downwards.
TGTACTCTCATGATGATCCATAATTGTTAGTTTAAACGTTTAAATCATCTCTTGATCATGAGTAGTTACAATAATTGACACTCGTTGCATGAAAACAATTAAATTAAATGACATTTTGACTGTATGTTGTTTGTGGCACACTGTATGTTATAGATGACTGTTGCATACATGTTCGTTGGATGTATTATCTCATTATAGACCGTTTATTCACATGCCATGCTGATTTGAGTAAACCACATATACCATGCTTTGTATGACATCTAGATTGGACCGGTTGTAGGGAAGTTGTTTGATAAAATGCAGAAAAGAACTTTTGTTTTGCTGCTGACCTATTTTGTACAGTAATTTCGACCCTGTTAACATCAGTAAAATAAATAATTTTGTGAACATGATTTGTAGCCTTTGTTTTCTAGTTTTCATAACTTTCGATGGATCTAAATTCCGAGTTTTGATGCATGAGTTATTTCCGATTTATTACAGACATATCGCATTTTCCTAATTCTGAACTATATGTATTCTGTATGAAACTTTATTTTAAAACTGATATTAAAAGTAAAATTTGAACTCTATATTTTTCTGAGTATGTTTAGATATGACTGGGAGAAATCCTTATTTTTTTGGAATTAATTAATGACTTTTGTATCTCATTTCATGCTTTTGAAACCAATGAAAATATTCCAAACTGCATGATGTTCAATAAAGAATTATGTTTTCAACCTGATTATATTCGTTTTTGATGAAAACTTTGTGAATAAGAACTGTAGCTTTATTTGTCTATTTTACTACCCTTTTGAAGGATCCGGATTCCGAATTATAATTTATAAATTATCTCTGTTTTGGTACTGCCTGTGTCTGAACTTTCAGAATTCAGAATTTGTTGCATTACTCTATTTTTCCAATTTTGTTGACTATACTATCTGTAATATAATTTCATGATATTCTTTATTTTGAAACTAGATATGTTAAGGAATCTTCCAGAATTTTCTCAGATTTAATTATGATGATTTTCAACTCTTTTCATGCTTATAAACACGATTTTGCATTTTCTGGCTAAACATGATTTCTGTATTAAACGCTATTTCCGACCCTATTTCTGTGGCTGATATGTGACTTATATATATGTACTGGAATCGGCAGAAATTCTAGTTTCTAGATTTTCTGACGGATCTGGATTTTCTATTGTGTAGCAACGGAAATCTCACATTTGGTACAGTAGTGTTTTATTGTCCAGAACTGAAAATGTTGTTGTTTTGACTATTATGAATTGTTTTCATCAACCGTTGCAATCACTATTTCATCTTAGACTTATTTTCTGTTCTTGCCATGTCTTTAGCCTATTGGTATTCGTTCACACGTGTTTATTTATAATAAAAGAAATCAAACCGGGGTTTGTAAGGGAAAAGATCGAGTGGTGGACAATATAGAAATACATATTCAGAAGTAACTCATTTTCCCATTGTTTACTATGGTACCTACTGTTTATCTCTGGATGCATAAGAGCATTATCCATGATACCGTTACTATTTGTTATTACTGTTACTGTTGCTGTTTGTCTGAATATATTGCCCTATAGAAGTTCCACTATAAAATCTTAAAGCGAAATTGTTTGCTGTAGCATCCATGTGGTAAAATCTGGGACGCATGAAGTGCTACCTAGCTAGTAATGAACGTAAGACATAAGAATAACTGTTTACACTGTCATATCCTGTTACGGTTACTGTGGATCTTTACTGTTACTGTTGATTACTGCTACCGTTGACACACTGTTACTGTTTATCCTTACTGTTACTGTTATGCTTATCCTTTTATCACTACACTACTTACTTTCATTTGTAGACTGTTATATTTACTGCTTTCCCCATGTTAGTATTTTCTGTTTAGTTTAGTTTTTCCCTTCATTTTTCTACTTATATTGCTTGCGGCTAGGACTTGCATCTAATGGGCGATATGTTTTTCTGTTTTCCCTATTTTCCTTGTAATTGCCATATGAACAAGTTTTGCTGATCAATTGCCTACTGGAGTTGGTGAGCAAAAGTTTTGAGCTGCGCAATTGGAATAATTTGCATAAAATATTTTGATGAACTATTTATTTCATGAATTGTATTGAGATTGTATTTGGCTTATTATCCCACAATTATTGTTTTGTTTCGGATCTAGTATTTGTTAGAATATTTATTATTGATGCAATAAATACTGTTGAGTAATGATTGTTTTTGCATGCGTGGTTGGAGTATACTATTATATTTACTGTTATGATGAGTCAAGCAGGTTCATACAGGTTATGGATGGTGAAAACTATCCGCTGGGCTTAGTCACGTACCGTATTCCGTATTTTTTTGGGAAGCGGGGCGTGACATCTACCTATTTAAATGTGCAACGCACTTGCCAAACAAAATTTCAATTTTTAACATCAAACAAACACATATGTTGCATGTACAACTCAAGTTCTACTTATGAGCACGTGCATTGCACGTACAAATCGTAGCTTTTCCTTCAAAATATTTTTCTCAATTACATGCAACGCACGTCCAACTCCAAAACTATTTCTTAACACGTATATCCCCCGTGAAAATCCTCAAACTCTTATCAAAACGTGCATCGCACATGGAAAACACTAGTAATATTATAATAGGAGAGTTGGGGTTGTCATTTGTAGACAACATGTAATTTGTAGAAAACCAACCATCTAATCTCAACCATTCATTTTTAAGTGAAAGTTATATTAACCATTCATTTACTTAATTGTTGTTAGTTACCATAATACCATCAACGTTCAAACTTATTTACGACATAATTATTTATAAAAATATCACTCATATAAAATTAAAGTTTGTGTCACTAGAGATAACTTGTAAAGAGTATGTATTACGTCTTATTATTTACTCTATAAAAAATATTTGATTAGAACGTGCATCGGACGTGCTCATTACTAGTAAGAGTTTAATAGAAAATCACGGTCAAATGAGGTGCCGAACAAATTTCACAATAAGGGTTAATTCAATAACATCCATTATGGAATTGCCATACTTGGTCCTAACTCAATAAGTCTAACCATGATGACTTTAGATGTTTAAATAAAGTTGTATTGTAGTTATATAGGTACACTGTTCTCCAATTAAGTACACTAATCTGAATAAAGAAGAACACTAAGCTGCTTTCACATTAAACAGAACAAAAATTTGAAGTCCCTTTCAAAACCATACACATCACACACCAACTGCACAGACCATGATGTATTGATTTCTACACTTGTTGGGTTTGGTTCCACTACAAACAAGCTTATTTTTGAATAACTCTCACCTCATCAATCTCTACCTTGTCTTCTTTTTTCTTTCAAAATTTTTCAATTTCTTCTGTTTTTATCTTTACCTTCAATCTAAATCTTACCCGAAATCAAAACCGGTCTCATACCTGCTTTATTCTGTATATAATGGACGGTAGAGTGGAGTCGGGCATATGTTCAAATGTTCAAATGGGATACGCACGAGTATGATTGCAAAGGTACTGAGTATTGATTTTGACTTTTAACTTTGAATATACAGCTTGAACACAATAAGGATAAGTCAAACTGTTATACTTAGAAAATACATTGATTAAGAACTTGCTCTGAAGCTGTAAAGAGTTTTGAGTTTTGCTTTGAGTCCATACTCAAATATGATATGAGCCAACAACAATCCGAGTTGTGACCATGAGAATACCATTATTTACAACTAATAATTTACACTTACGATTTACACTTATGATGCACGTTATATATATAAATTGATGTGGTATAGATAACGTTGCCCAATCATATATATATTGATGTTGTATAGATGACGTAGTCCAATCAGGGCCATTAGATCTCCTTAGATTTTGCTCATCCCAAATCATCAAGTCAACAAAGCCCAACGGGCTTCTGCCATCTCAGGCCCACAGGCAAATAGGTTCGACCCGGCCCGTTACGGTCCCAACCCATTTACTCCTGCCTATAAATACCAGACCCCCTCCACACTGCAGCAGGTAATGAATCTTTCCCTATCTGAACCCTAGCTGCCCAGTTTCATTTCCAGTGACTGACTAGATCGTCAGAGGGTCTGTCGCCGGGATTTCTCCCGGTGTTTCTAGGCCTTTTGCAGGTACTCCGACCGACCGAGCTTCCAGCTGCCCGACCGAGCTATCAGACTCTCTTCTGGGCCGACCCCAAGGAACAGACCCGAACCAGGATCAAGACCAGTCCCTTCCACTATACAAAGTACAAGAACTCACACAGGTTGCCCCCACACTAAAAAACAAGCAGCATCTGGTTGGCGCCGTCTGTGGGAACCTACTGACTCGATCCTAAGCTCGGATCTCTCCCAAAGCCAAGCCCTCCCATGGATCCCAAAGCCAGAAGAGCCTTCACCGCCGAACGTCGTCCGGATCCACTTCCCTCTCCCAACCATGCGAACTCTCAGGAATCCAGTCGACCACTAGTCAATGGTGTAGCGGGACCTGATTCGAGTGCTTCACGCTGGGTCGCCAGCGACTTACGACAGGTCATCAACAACCGGCAGCCCCTAGTTGATCTTCGACAACAGCTCAGCCGATCTCGGAGTCGGGCAATCCCGTCCGAACTAGCTCCAAGCCTTCCATCCTGAAACAACCGTAGTCGCTCCCCCAGGGGAGGTCCACCTCCGTCCTGTCCGGACGAACAAGCTCCAGTCATGAGAGCCGAGTTTCGAGAGTTTGGGAAAGCTATCCTCCGGGCCCTCGGGGGCGGTCCCAGATTCGAACAACAAACCGCCGGTCCCAGGCACGAAGAGAGTTGGGGCCCTAAGTCTCACGGTTCGTCCCAGCCTCCCCAGCCGAACGAAGCCTCTCTACCGCCTCCAGAAGATGGAGAATCGCCTCGCCCGCATTAAAGAAGGAAGTCCACAAACAAGTCGAGCTCATCAGCCGAGTTGATCTCCGTTCTCCCCCAAAATTCTTAATGCCGACATTCCCAGAAATTTCAAGCCGCCTCAGTTTGAGACCTACAATCGTAAGAGTGATCCAGCTGATCACATGGAAGGGTTCAAAACCCTCATGATGATTCACAGCGCATCAGATCCTCTCCTATGTCGCGCCTTCCCTGCCAACTTGCACGGTCCGGCTCGGGAATGGTTCTTGAAGCTCCCCCCCGGGTCGGTATTCTCATTCGACCAACTCGATGCAAACTTTCTTGCTCACTTCTTGACCAGCCGGAAGGTTGAGTAGACGAGCACGTCCCTTCTGGACCTCAAGCAGAAGGAAGGAGAGCCCCTCCGCGACTTTGTGAGGAGGTTCACCACCGAAGCCCGGGCTGTCTCGTCCCTCGACGCCAGTCTCGCCTCGACGACCTTTCGACACAATGATCACCACGGCCAGCTAAAGGCCTCCTTGGATAAGAAAATGCCTTTAGACTTTTCTGACCTCCTCAATAGGGTCTGAAGTACATCCGGGCGGAGGAAGACCTGCATCCCGAAGGCCTAAAAGAAACCCCAAGCAAGGGGCAGAGGAAGAACGAAGAGTTCTAACCCACGAAGAAGGCCCAGAAGGACCTATCTGCCCAGAAGTGCTCTCCGTCGGTCCCTCGTTTCGAGAGGTACACTCCGCTGACACAAAACGTATCGGCCATCCTCCTGGAGATCGAGGACAAAGGCATTGTCCGCCTTCCTTCCCGACCTGACAACAACAAGAAGAGGGACCGGAGGTTCTACTGCCGCTTCCACCGTGACAATGGGAATGATACTGACAATTATTGCGCCCTCAAAGAAGAAATAGAGGTCCTCATCCAGAGGGTGTACCAGAGGGAGTTCACTCGAACCACCTCCAGAGACCAGAGGGATCCGCGGTCGTCACCTAGCCCTCGAACAGCCAGCAGGCGGCCCGAGCCTGAGCCCGAACTCGTGGAGGCTAGTGGGCCGGCCATCCTTCACTGTATACGCAGCAGACCCATGGGGGTAGAATCGAGAACCTCGTGCAAGGCCTTTGTCCGGGAAATAAATTCGGTCCATAACAATCCGCCCCCCGCACCACAGAGGCTGGCAGTCTCGTTCTCCAACGAATATCTCGAAGGCGTCCGACTGCCCCATTTGTGATGCACTGGTAATCATCCTCGGCATGGTAAACCATAAGGTTCGGTGCATCCTTGTGGACAACGGAAGTTCGGTCAATATTCTATTTTTGGTCGCGTTCGAAAGCCTCAAGCTCTCCCGCGTAAGGGTAAAGTCGACGGGGTACACGCTTCATGGATTCTCTGGCTTCCCCATCCAGATCGAGGGTATTTTCACACTTTACGTGACGGCCGGCACGGCCCTGACCCTTCGGAAAGAAGCAATGGAATTCATGGTGGTCAATATCAAGGCAGCCTACAATGCTATTCTCGGTAGACCCGGACTTTGCACACTCTAGGCGGTTCCCTCTGCCTACCACTTAAAGCTGAAGTTTCCTACAGATCGCGGGGTCGTTGTAGTCCGGGGCAACCAGGAATCAGCACGTTCGTGATATATGACCACAGTAGGGGGAGTTTTTCCCCTTGACGCGGTAGAACTCCATTCCGAGCAAGGATCGAAGCTCGCCGACGTACTGGAGGAGGTCCCCTTCTCAGAGGGAGACACGTCCAAATGGTTTCGGATAAGCCAATCTCTGGCCCCAGACCGGAAGATGGAAATCATCATATTCATCCGTCGGAACTCCGACCTCTTCACCTGGACGCGGTCCGACATGTTAGGGATTTCTGAAGATATTATAATGCACCGACTGAGCGTCCGTTCGGACTCAAAGCCGGTCCAGCAGAAGCGACGTAAGTTTGCCTCCGACAGATAGCTTGCGAGGAGTGAGGAGGTCGGCAAGCTCCTCTTGGCACAGTTTATTTAGGAAGTCAGCTACCCAGAGTGGCAGGCCAATGTGGTGATGGTCAAGAAGACGAGCAGGAAATGGAGAATATGTATAGATTTCACAGACCTCAACAAGGCCTGTCCTAAAGACTCATTCCCTCTCCCGAACAACGACGCCCTCATAGATGCAACCTCGGGGCACGAACTGCTGAACTTCATGGAGGCCTTCTCAGGCTACAACCAGATAAGAATGTTCCTTCCGGACATATCGAAGACCGCCTTCGTGACCGACCAAGGCCTCTACTATTACCGGGGCATGCCCATCGGGTTGAAGAACACTGATGCCACATATCAGAGGCTCATCAACCGAGTCCTCAAAGACCTGATCGTCCGAAACATGGAAGTGTACGTTGACGATATGCTTGTCAAAAATCACTTGAGCAAAGATCACGTCGACAACCTTGAAGAAGCTTTTGAGGTCCTGCGATCTCACAATATGAGGCTCAACCCCTCCAAATGCGCCTTCGGAGTCTCCTCGAGGAGGTTCCTCGGATTCGTGGTGAGCCACCACGGCATCGAAGCAAACCCTAGGAAGATTCAAGCCATCCTCAACATGGCTCCTCCAAAAAACGTCAAAGAAGTACAAAGGCTCATAGGGCGGCTGGCGGTCATCGGTCGTTTCCTCTCCAAGACAGGAGAGAAGTTGCTCCCATTCTTCAAGGCCCTCTGGGGGGCGAAAAGCTTCGAGTGGGCAACTTTTCAACAAGAGGCATTTGACCAGCTGAAAGCCTACTTGGCCAACCCACCACTCCTCAGCAAGCTAGGGCTGGGCGAACCACTATTCCTCTACCTGGCCGCCACCGAAAACGTGCTCAGCGTCGTGTTGGTTAGAGAAGGGGACGGGGTGCAAAAGACCCTCTATTATGTTAGCAAAGTTCTGCACGATGCCGTGGTCCGATACCTGAGGACGGAAAAGATCGCTTATGCATTGGTAATGGAAACTCCGAACCTACTTCCAGGCACACTCCATCTACGTCCTTACGGATCGTCCTCTCAAAATGGTCCTCGGCAAGCCCGAGAACTCCGACCGCTTAATCAAGTGGTAAATTGAGCTCAGTCAGCACGACATCAACTACCATCCTCGGACGACAATCAAGGACCAAGCTCTCGTAGAATTTATTACCGAATGTACCATCCCCGAATCCTAAAAAATCCAGAAAGATGCCCCGGTGTGGGACGTCTATGTGGACGACTTGTCATGCGAGGAAGGAGCCGAGCTGGCATCATCCTTCGTGGTCCCGATGACTTTGTCCTCCAGTATTCTTCCTGTCTTAATTTCCCGACCACAAACAATGAGGTGGAATATGAAGCTCTGATCGCTGGACTTACACTGGCCTACCAGGCAGGGACAAGGCAAATACGGGTCTTCAGTGACTCCCAGCTTGTGTTCAAACAGATCACCTGGGAGTATGAATCTCGTGACCTGAGGATGAACCAGTACTTAGCACGTGCACAACAACTCCTACAGCTCTTCGAGCAGGTGGAGGTTCGGCGGATCCCAAGAGAACAAAATTGTCACGCCGATTCTGTCTAAGCTCGCGTTATCTTCCCTCGGAGGACTTGATTGCACTGTCCTAGTCGAGGTCCTCCTCAAACCTAGCATCGAAGAACCTGAAGTCCTCTACCTCGCTTCCCACGATCCTGCTGAGACATGAATAGGTCTCATACAAAAATTCCTGACCTATGGTGAGCTAGCACAAGATCGTGCCAAGGTGCGAACTACCAGGGTCTGGTCCAAAAGTTTTGCCTAAATTGGGGACGTGCTCTTCAAGCACTCCTACACCAAGTCTGACAAGAGACCCTATCTCCGCCATCTGACACCAGACGAGGCTAAGTACGCCCTGGAAGAGCTACAAAAAAGGATTGGTGGATGCCACCTGGGCAGCAGGTTGCTGGCCCGAAAAGCACTCAACCACGGCTACTACTGGCCTACTATGCTGCAAGATGCTCAGGACCTCGTAAGAGGGTGCGGACTCTGCCAAAGATTCTCTCCCATTAAACGCTCGCCCCAAGCCGAGCCGAAGTCGCTCGCTAGTCCTACCCCCTATGCCATGTGGGGAATGGACCTGGTCGGTCCCTTTTCGCAGGCTACTGGCCAAAGGCGGTTCATCATCGTAGCCGTCGACTACTTTACCAATGGGTTGAGGCGGAACCCCTGGCTATGATCACCAAACATCAAGCTCAATAATTCTTCTGGAAACGCATCGTCTATCAGTTTGGGATCCCCCACATGTTAGTCTCCGATCGGAAACCAGTTCGCCAAATTTTTTTTGGAAGTTTTGTGAAGACCTCGGCATTCAGCAGTGCTTCTCGTCGATTTCTCACCCCCAGTCGAACGGCCAAGCAAAAAACACCAACTAGCAAATTCTCGATGTCCTGAAGAAGCAGTCGGACCAATCACCCAAGGGTTTACGGGTGGAAGAGTTATCAAGTGTCCTCTGGTCCCACCGACTACCAAAAGAATTTTGACCAATGAGCCCCCGTTCAATCTGGCATACGGGACCGAGGCAGTCATCCCTCTGGAAGTCAGCCTCCCTTGGCCTAGGTACATGGTTTTGACGAAGAATCAAATTCAAGCGACCTCAGGGCGAACCTGGACCTCATTGACGAGGTACGGGAAATATCCACCATCCGACGGGCCATATATTAGCAACGAGTTGAGCGGCTTTATAACAAGAAGGTCCACCCGACCCACATCAAAGAAGGGACCTCGTCCTCCGAAAGCTAGCAATCTCCCAACCCACAGCCAGAGGCAAGCTCGCCCCAAATTGGGAGGGGCTGTATTTGGTCTCCCATGTGGTTCGTCCTAGTACGTACCGCCTCGAAGACCTGTGGAGCAGGATGGTTAAGAGGCCCTGGAACGCGAAGCACCTCATCAAGTTTCAAGAGGGAAAGTAAGGGAGAGCCCACCATTGTAACAGGCACTATGCGCCAATCCTCTTGTAAACAAACAAAAATGTTATAAATGCATGAGATTTTTTGTTTAACAAATCGAGAATATCAATTTCTGAGTCACGCACGTCCTCGCCGCTCGGCTTGGACTTTGAGCACCTGTGAGGGATTTTTCAATCCCTCAACTCCTAGCCCTCGGCTCGGATTCACCTACGAGGGGTTCTTCAACCCCTCACGTCCTCGTCGCTCGGCTTGGACTTCGAGAACCTATGAGGGATTTCTCAATCCCTTAACTCCTAGCCCTCGGCTCGAATTCACCTATGAAGGGTTCTTCAACCCCTCACGTCCTCACCGCTCGGCTTGGACTTTGAGCACTTGTGAGGGATTTCTCAATCCCTCAATTCCTAGCCCTCGGCTCAGGTTCACATACGAGGGGTTCTTCAATCCCTCACGTTCTCGTCGCTCGGCTTGGACTTTGAGCACCTATGAGGGATTTCTCAATCCCTCAACTCCTATCCCTCGGCTCGAATTCAACTACGAGGGGTTTTTCAACCCCTCACGTCCTTGCCGCTCGGCTTGGACTTCGAGCACCTCTGAGGGATTTCGCAATCCTTCAACTCCTAGCCCTTAGCTCGGATTCACTTACGAGGGGTTCTTAAACCCCTCACATCCTCGCTGCTCGGCTTGTACTTCGAGCACCTATGAAGGATTTCTCAATCCTTCAACTTCTAGCCCTCGACTCAGATTCACCTACGAGGGGTTCTTTAACCCTTCATGTCCTCGTCGCTCGGCTTGGACTTCGAGCACCTCTGAGGGATTTCTTAATCCCTAAACTCCTGGCCCTCGGCTCGAATTCACCTACGAGGGGTTCTTCAACCCCTCACGTTCTCGTCGCTCGGCTTGGACTTCGAGCACCTATGAGTAATTTCTCAATCCCTTAACTCCTAGCCCTCGGCTCGGATTCATCTACGAGGGGTTCTTCAATCCCTCACGTCCTCGTCGTTCGGCTTAGACTTCGAGCACCTATGAGGGATTTCTCAATCCCTTAACTCCTAGCTCTTTGCTCGGATTCACCTATGAGGGGTTCTTCAACCCCTCACGTCCTTGCTGCTCGGCTTGGACTTCGAGCACCTATGAGGGATTTTTCAATCCCTCAACTCCTAGCCCTCAGCTCGGATTCACTTACGTGGGGTTCTTCAACCCCTCACATCCTCGTCGTTCGGCTTGGACTTCGAGCACCTATGAGAAATTTCTCAATCCATCAACTCCTAGCCCTCGGCTCGGATTCACCTATGAGGGGTTCTTCAACCCCTCACGTCCTCGCCACTCGGCTTGGACTTCGAACACCTCTGAGGGATTTCTCAATCCCTCAACTCTTAGCCCTCAGCTCAGATTCTCCTACGAGGGGTTCTTCAACTCCTCATGTCCTCGCCACTCGGCTTAGACTTCGAGCACCTATGAGGGATTTCTCAATCCCTTAACTCCTAGCCCTCAGCTCAAATTCACCTACGAGGTTTTCTTCAACCCTTCACGACCTCTCCGCTCGTCTTGGACTTCGAGCACCTCTGAGGGATTTCTCAATCTCTCAACTCCTAGCCCTCGGCTCGGATTCACCTACGAGGGGTTCTTCAACCCCTCATGTTCTCTTTGCTCGGCTTGGACTTCAAGCACCTATGAGGGATTTCTCAATCCCTCAAGTCCTAACCCTCGGCTCGAATTCACCTATGAGGGTTCTTCAACCCCTCACATACTCACCGCTCGACTTGGACTTTGAGCACCTCTAAGGGTTTTCTCAATCCGTCATTTTGCTGCCCTTTGCTCGGATTCACATACGATGGGTTCTTCAACCCCTTACGTCCTCGCCGCTCGGCTTGGACTTCGAGCACCTATAAGGGATTTCTCTATCCCTCAACTCACCTACAAGGGGTTCTCCAAACAATCACAATCCTAAACCATCGGCTTGAACTTCAACTAACCACCTACTCAAAATTTTCATTTAGATCTACGGCCCTCGCCCACGGCGAGAACTACCGAGACCCGGGCCACTAGTCGACTCGCCTCTCACCTGCCGACAGACAGGGGTATAGTAGCCTTCGGCAAGCTCCCCGAGCCTTCGGCAAAAGTTTCTCCCGAGCCCCGTGTCATAGGATTCTCAGACAAAAGTTTCATTTAGGGCACTCGCCTTCGGCAAGCTCCCTGAGCCCCGTGCTCCTAGATCGACTGACCTTTCTCCCGCTGGCAACTGGGAATAAACAGCACTCATCGCCGTTACCCCCAATTGTCAGAGGGTGGCAGGAGAGCCACCGGCGACGAGAGCTCACGGTGAAGTGAGAGAATTTCTTATGAATGGGTGAGGGTTATATAGCCCTCAACTAATGCACATTTATGGCATGCGAATTCGAAACTTCTGATAACCATTAATGACATTGGAAGACGAAACGTCCTCTGTTACCAAGCTTTCAGGATCCTTCGCTTTCGTCATCACCCTTTGGCTCGAACCCCTCCCTCGGCTCGGACGTCGAGGACCTGTCCTCAGAAATCGGAAGTAAGCACACGACAAAAGAACCATTCAAAGCAAGACAATTGTCTTCTCATTATTATTTCAACTAAAGAAAATGCATCGTTATAAAGGAAGACTTATTACATTGTTTAGACTCGGCCTAGGGCTCCTGTGTTGGAGCTGCAGGGTTGATACAGACAAGTTCAAGGCTAGCCGATCGAGTTGGCTCCTTCGCCAGATCGCCCTGTGTAACCAAGGTAGAACCATCAGCGAACGAGCTCTGCGCATCACAAGGCCTCGCCGACCCAATCCTCGGGGTCAGCAACGAAGCCCCGGCGGAAGGACGAGTGCCACCAAAGGAGACGGATCGGGACCCCGACATCCCGAGCATTATCTTATACCGCTGTACCTCCAACTCCTTCCCCACAATAACCTCATGAAGAAAGGAGTCAGAAGACGTTCGCCGAGCGAAAGTACTAGCCATTGAAAACATGACTCCTGTACTGTCCAAGTCACAGTCGGTTATTAGCTTCTTGAATCGTGCCAGCTTCAGGCTAAGTCCCTTTGACTTGTCCATGAAGTACTGGACGAAAGCCTCTCAGGTCGCGAGCCTACTTACGACACCGGGTAGGAGCAGACTCCAGGGTCGAGATCTTACCCCTTAGCCGGCTCATCTCCGCACCACCAAGGTCTACCCTCGAGGTCGCGTCTATCTGGCAAACAAACATAGAAATATCACTTCGAGCCATCACACTTAGCTAAAAATCCCAAAATCCAAAATTCATTCAAGACTAGAGGTTCGGCCAAAACTCTTTTCATTAATCAAAAAATGAGTTTAAAAAAATGCAGTGTCTAGTCCGCGCACGACAGTTACAAATATAAGAGGAGAAAAAGAAAATAGCAAGGACTACTGCTGTCCCACCTCTTCCTCGGCCGGCAGCTCAGGGTTGGGGTCGGCTCCCGCAGCATCGTCATCACCACCACCCCCAGGAATCAACGGAAGTTCGGGTACCTCGATGTCGTAATGGAAGCCGCTAAGGTCCAACTCCGGATGGAAGTGCTTAACATGCCGCATCGCCAGGGTGTAGACTTCATCCTGGGCCTCGATGACCTTGTCCATCCCGGCCTGCTTCATCTTCTTCACTTTCCTATCGGCCTCTTTCTTCAGCTCAGCCATCTGTTTCATATGGGCATCGGCTTGGTTTGCCTGCTCGGCTCGAAGAGCCTGGATTTGGCCCTTAAGCGCCGTCTGCGCTAGCTTGAGATCTTTCATCTCCCGCTTATAGCACTGAGAGTTCCTCAACTCTCATTGTTGCAACTTCATCAGCTGAGCTCCCTCTACGCAGGCTTATAACCGAGGGAACCAGACTTAGAAAGTATGCAAAAAGTATGATGCGACCAACAAGCTGCAAAAGAATCGTTACCCAACGAAGGTTACCTGCACGCTGGCCAGAGCTCACTTTATGTAGCTGGACTCGACGGTGTCGCGCTCCTGGGCTTTCCGCTCTCAAGGCGGAGCGAGCTTCTCGACCATCTCGATGGCCACGGATCCATCCCACACGGTGTCCCCGACCTTAACTGCCCAGTCTGGGGCCCATGGTCGAAGCCCTGCCTCGCCCACGATCTGCTCGGCAGAAGGAGTGACAAGTGGGAGGCCGCCCTTCACCACTTCTGTGACCCTCTGGCTACTAGAGCTGGGGCCCGATTTGGAGGTCTTGTGCTTTTTCGGCATTAAATGGGGGGGGGGTTCCTCCGTAACCACCTTGGAGGATACTTTTTCGCGCTTCCCATGTTCGGCCCGATCGGCCTTCTCGGCCTTCTTTTTCTTCAACAGCGCCCTCCTCTCGGCGATCTCTGTTTCCTCCATATCTGCAAAAATGAAAATCTCATAAGATGAGGGAAAACACTTAAAAGAAAATTAGACAAAAAATATACAGATAGGAGTGTGGATTAGTCCGATTCGATCCAGGTGCCTCTCCGTCACGTTCGGCCAACCGATGCTGTTGCCCGAACATATTCGCTCAACATCTGCCCATTCCTCGACCGTTAAATCAGACCTGCGGGGACCCTTCAGATTGGGCTTGTAAAACCTCTAAGCCGTGGGTATCTCCCAGGGGGCCAGGCTCCGAATGACAAAGTATTTCTCCTTCCACCCTTTGATAGAGTCAGGATGCCCGTGTACAACCCTCCTCCCTCGGCGTGGCGAGATATAGTAGATTCCTTCATACTCGTCGGACGAGCTATGTCCGAGGATCACTCTGAAGTTCTTCAGCTTTGGTCGGACCCCCCGCTCCTCGCAAAGGAGCATGAAGCACACAAGCTGCTTCCAAGAGTTGGGTCCGTACTGCATCGGGCTTAGCGACGCCCAATTTAGGACCTCCATGATAAACGGGTGGAGCGACAGTCGCAGGCACGAGCAAAAGGCATCCACCGGGAACATGCAGAAGCCGAGCGCCAATTTTTTCGTAGGGCGGACCCTAGGGCAGAGGACTAACAGCTCATACTCCTGACCGATGAAGTAACTGGCCCGGATAACAGGAAGGTCATCCGCAGTTAGAACAGTTGGTATCTTGTCCATGGATATCTTTTGCCTACCAGGAGAGGAAGCCTGCACATCATCATCAACACTGCCTCTGTACTGGACAAACTCCTCAACATCGTCCGGATACCTTTGGATAGAGCACGACTGAACTACGAATGGGACCTCGAGGTTAAGTACGGGAGAGGTCTCGTTTCGGGCTGTCCGACATAATCCACCTAGTTTTCCTACGTCGAACTCGACGACCCCTCGGGGAGACGGTGTCGCCAAAGGGGCCAAATCGTCTTCCTCTAACAAAGTATCATTCCTTCGTTCGTCGCCCCCTCGACCACTACAACCCGCTCTTCGTCCCCTTCAACCACTTCAACCTCCTATTCATCCCTCTCGATGACTTCAACCTCCTCGTCACCTTCTACCATGGGCGTGTTCCCCTCCGAGTCGCTCGACTCTACTACGAAGGGCCTCCTGCTGCGTAGCAGGCACTGCGTCATAGACCTCTTTCTCTGACTCCCATGACGTTGAGTCGAAGACAGGGGATTCCTCATCCTGACCCGAGGTGGTAGCGAACGAACCAGACTGAGCCCTTGACATAATTGAAAAAACTAACCTGATTTGAAGTACTGGGAGATGCCGGAAAACTCGCCGCCGGTGACTAAATTGCACTAGAAGAGAAAATTTGAAAGCTTGGAAAGAGAAAGCAAAGGTGAGAAATGAGGAGAGGGGTGGGGGATATATAGTGAACTTCGCGACTCCTCGAAACCCTCAAAGAACGTGACGTCAGCAAACACGTGTCACCCCCTTGTTGGCCCACTTACGGCCTAAACTCCCAAGTCCCAAACGCTCGAAGCCTGGCGTGAACTTCGGACACGCCAAACACCGAAGCGAGGTTCTGGCCACCACTTTATGGCTCGAGTTTTTTTGGGGAGAGAGAGTGAGTTTCGGGAGAGATGGAGAGGAGGGTGGGTATTTTTTTATTTAATAAATAATTAATTGGAGTTTAATTAGGTTGGGTTGAGATTAGGATGTGTGATTTAGAATTAGTTAGGTTAGGGTTAGATCTAATTGGGTGGTGTAGATTTAATTGAGGTTGAATTCATACAAATCACAGGTTGCTACAAATGACAACTCACCCATTATAATATATATATATATATATATATATATATATATAGTAATGTAAGCCTCATATTTGTATGAGGAGAGCATCAACCTTTGTATGAGGAGAGCATCAACCTGGTTTTTTCACAAAATTGCCTCACATCTTAAGGCTTTCTAGCTCGACGCTCGGCATGCACCTCGAGCATCAACCTAGATTTTCCACAAATTTTTCTCACAGCTCAAGGCTTTCTGGAACGACGCTCAGCATGGACCTCGAGCATCAACTTTGCTTTTTCAGAAAACTGCCTCACAGCTCAAGGCTTTCTGGCTCGACGCTCAGCATGCACCTCGAGCATTAACCTAGAATTTTCACAATATTGCCTCACAGCTCAATGTTTTCTGGCTCGACGCTTGGTATAGACCTCGAGCATCAACCTGACTTTTTCACAAAATTGACTCACAGCTCATGGCTTTCTGGCTCGACGCTCGGCATGCACCTCGAGCATCAACCTAGATTTTCCACAAAATTTTCTCACAGCTCAAGGCTTTCTGGCTTGACGCTCTGCATGGACCTCGAGCATCAACCTGACTTTTTCACAAAATTGCTTCACAGCTCAAGGCTTTCTAGCTCGACGCTCGGCATGCACCTCGAGCACCAACCTAGATTTTCCACAAAATTTCCTCACAACTCAAGGCTTTCTGGCTCGACGCTCAGTATACACCTAGAGAATCACCCTGGCTTTTCCACAAAATTGCCTCACATCTCAAGGTTTTTTGGCTCAACGCGCAGCATGTATCTCGATCCCCAACACAGTCACTCATCAAAATGCCTCATTCGAGGCACTCGGCACCGACCCTGTGGCCTCGGAGCTTGGCATGGACTTCGAGCACCAACATGGCTTCTCTCATCAAAATGCCTCAATCGAAGCTCTCGGCGCCAACCCTCTAGGCTTGGATCTTGGTATGAACTTCGAGCACCAACATGGCTTCTCTCATCAAAATGCCTCATTCGAGGCGCTCGGCGCCGCCCCTCCAGGCTTGGAGCTCGGCATGGACTTCGAGCCTCCACCTGGCCTCCTTCACTAAGTATCGACGCTCGGCGCCGACCCCCCAGGCTCCATGCTCTGTGCCGACCCACCAGGCCCCACGCTGGGCACCGACCCCCCTAGCTCAGCCCTCGGCACGGACCATATTGTGGTCGGCTCGATGCCAACCCCAGTCACTCCTCAGGGACTCAACAACTAATCTTCGCCAAATACGCCACTCCGCACTTCCCACAGAGACAAACTACTCCTCCACTGCTGGTTTACGTAGCCCTCCAGGAGTGGGCGGTTTATGATGTGGTATAGATGACGTGGCCCAATCAGGGCTGTCATATGTCTTCATATTTCTCTCATCCCAGATCATCAAGTCAACAAAGTCCAACATGCTTCTGCCATCTTAGGCCCACAGGCAAACGGGTTCGACCCAACCCATTACGGTCCCAGACCCGTTTACCCCTGCCTATAAATATCAGCCCCTCTCCACACTGCAGGTAATGAATCTTTTTCCATTTGAACCATAACTGCTCAGTCTCTTTTCCAGTGACTGACTAGATCGTCGGAGGGCCTGTCGCCGGGACTTCTCCTAGTGTTTCTAGGCCTTTTGCAGGTACTCCGGCCGACCGAGCTTCCTGTTGCCCGACCGAGTTTCCAACCTTCTGACCTAGCTATCAGACTCTCTTCCGGGCCGACCCCAAGGAACAGACCCGAGCCAAGATCAAGACCAGTCCCTTCCACTATACAAATTACAAGAACTGACACCTATTACCCCCACACTAAAAAACAAGCAGCATCATATATATATATATATATATATATATATATATATATATATATATATATATATATATATATGGACGTAATCTGATTTTGAAGTCGAAACACCTTTTATATTAGTTATGCACGGACAATGCACGTCTTAATAAAAAAAATAAAAAAAATAAAAATTCTGACGTAGTGAGGACTCGAACCTGAAATCTATTGCATATTAGTTATATATGTGCTTCACACGCGCGTTGATAGATTGACAAATAACACTAAGGTCTTCTTCCAATATATTATCACAGATTAGAGATTAGAAATATTTGTTATGTAGGTGTCGTAAAATTAGTTGTAAGTAACTATACATGAAATAATAAGGGATATTTTAGCAAATGCCCCCATTCAAAATGTGAAATCTAGCATATACCCCCACTATTTTTAAAAACTAAGAAATACCCCTAGTTTGGATGGAATCGTTAAAATTCCGTTAAGTTAACTTACGTGCATCACATGTAACATAGTAAAATGACCAAAATACCCCCAATAAATTTATTTTAGCAAATACCCCTATTCAGAATCTAAAAACTAGCATATACCCCCACTATTTAAAAAAAAGGGATATTTTAGCAAATGCCCCCGTTCAAAATATGGAAACTAGCATATACCCCCACTATTTTTAAAAACTAAGAAATACCCTTCATTTGGACGGAATCGTTAAAATTCCGTTAAGTTAACTTACGTGCATCACACGTGACACGGTAAAATAACCAAAATACCCATTACATAAAGTAAGGGTTTCTTGAAGCAAATCTGAAAAGAGAATGAACCGTCTCCTTTCCGCTTTGCAGATCCGTATGATTTTTTCTCCGATGGCCATCTACCCCACCTTGTTATATTAGGGTTTTTAAAGAAGAAATACCCCAACCCTAATCAGTCATTGACTCATTGTAAGCATCTTCTCCACCTTGTTATATTAGGGTTTTTGATAGATTATGTTTGTTTGATCGTTTCAACTTGATCAATTTTGTGATTTTTTTTCTGAATTCTTTTTTAAGGAAAATTAGTTGTAGGAAGAGCCATGACTTTTTGAAGGTTCACATCCGAATAATAAAAATATAAACAAAATAATAGAACAAAGATTCAGATGCGAACCTTCTCAAATTCATGGCTCTTCCTACAACCAATTTTCCTTGAAAAAGAATTCAGAAAAAAAACATCACAAAATTGATCAAGTTGAAACGATCAAACAAACATAATCTATCAAAAACCCTAATATAACAAGGTGGAGAAGATGCTTACAATGAGTCAATGACTGATTAGGGTTGGGGTATTTCTTCTTTAAAAACCCTAATATAACAAGGTGGGGTAGATGGCCATCGGAGAAAAAATCATACGGATCTGCAAAGCGGAAAGGAGACGGTTCATTCTCTTTTCAGATTTGCTTCAAGAAACCCTTACTTTATGTAATGGGTATTTTGGTTATTTTACCGTGTCACGTGTGATGCACGTAAGTTAACTTAACAGAATTTTAACGATTCCGTCCAAACTAAGGGTATTTCTTAGTTTTTAAAAATAGTGGGGGTATATGCTGGTTTCCATTTTTGAACAGGGGCATTTGCTAAAATATCCTTTTTTTTAAATAGTGGGGGTATATGCTAGTTTTTAGATTTTGAATAGGGGTATTTGCTAAAATAATTTTATTGGGGGGTATTTTGATCATTTTACTGTGTTACATATGATGCACGTAAGTTCACTTAACGGAATTTTAACCATTCCATCCAAACTAGGGGTATTTCTTAGTTTTTAAAAATAGTAGGGGTATATGCTAGTTTACACATTTTGAATGAGGGCATTTGCTAAAATATCCCAAATAATAACTAGTTATTTGAATATAATCAAAGGTTTGGTTTATGAAGTCGTTGCCATGCGTTGATCTCCTCATAAACCATATGAAAATGACAACTTCTCAAAAAAAAAAAAAAATTGGGCAAGTTGTCTGGTCTTTGCTATTTCTATGGTAAAACAATAATTTTAAGATATAATATAGAATAGACTACTTTTTATAAGCTAAAATGGCATAACTAACTTCGTTAACCAACCTAACTAAACGACATTTTACTCTTTTCTGTTAAAAAAAACCAAAAAGTCTTTTAACTCTTGATGTAGATATTAGCAAAGAAGTAATACTATAATTTTGAGTAGTTTAACACTATAATTCAAGAGTAGCGGAGTTTTCTGTGGTGGACCCTGAGACAAGTAACACTATAATTTTGAGCAATCAGATGGGTAGTGGGCCCATCGAGGGGTCCGCCACAGGAAACTCCGCTACTCTTGAAGAGTCATCAGCAGTCTGTAGGCTCAATGAGGAGTCCACAATGAGAGAGTCTACTCTACAACTGGAAAATCATCTTGTAGATAGTGATGAGGACCTGGAAGGACGTTTAAATCTGGACGAAGAATTCTCATTTACTGACGAGGAGTCAGAGGATCTAGAGTTTATTGCTGATACACAAAGGGAGATCTCGCCAGAGATGGTCTTGGCCACACTTCCAGAATCAGCACCGAGAGACAGTATTGTTTCATCTCGCAGGACAGCTGGGTTCAGAGTGCAGCGATCGCCTAAGAGGGCTCATGTGGAGTCCTTGGATGACTATCTGGAGGTATCAGCGGCAGCAAAAGCTGCAAAATTCGATGACGGAGGTACGAGAATTTTTTTTAGCTTCTATATTAAATTTCATGTCAGACTCTGAAGTTTTTTTCCTAGCTAAAACCTGTGATTTGGAGGTGTGTGACACAGAACGTAATGCTTTACTTCTCAATAAAATTAGGGGTTGGGAAACGGAAAGGGTTAAGTCTAGTTGTCAGAAAAAACTAGGAGCCACCTCTGGGTTGATAGAGGCCTGTGAAGTTGAAGCCTGTCCCATGCCCACACCCACGGTCGACTCAGACACGATCCCCTAATGAATACACTATTCTGGAATGTGAGGGGGCTGGGGGACAGGGAAAAAAGAGATATGGTTAGGGACGTCATTAACAACTCCAAGACGGAAGTTGTAGGGTTACAGGAGACCAAACTTGTGCATGGGGCCAAACTCAAAAGGATAGGGGGCAACAGAATCAAGGAATGGGTACTACGCCCGTCCGCAGGAGCCTCAGGGGGAATTGCTATTGGGTTCAACCCAGATACTCTCACATGTACCGAGGTTTACAGTGGAACATTCTCCCTGACTATCCGACTGAAACGACGATCTAATAAGTGGGTGCAAACAATCACTGTCGTTTATGGACCGAATGTGGCTACAGATCGTGATGCCTTCTGACATGAGCCTGTCGATATTCGACACCGATGGACGGGAGCCTGGATTGTTGGGGGGAACTTCAATATTACCACATTTGCCTTCAAGCACAAGGGAAGAGGTTCCAGCGACAGGCACAGAGAAGAGTTCAATAGGGTGATCACGGAACTAGAACTCATAGATATCCCAATTAATGATAGACTATTCACATGGTCTAACATGCATGCTGCTCCGATCATGGCCAAATTGGACAGGATTCTAGTATCGATGGATTGGGAGGCTAAGTTTCCATTAGCAACTGCCAGATCGATCCCTAGACCAACGTCAGATCATACTCCAATCCTTCTGGATACAGGGGTACAGGGAGCTCAAAGGCCTAGGAAATTAATATTTGAGAAGGCCTGGCTAGAAATTCAGGGTTTTCACCACATGGTGATAGAAAATTGGGCACTCCCAACTGCTGGTACGGACGCCGCAGCCCGTTGGTATGAAAAAATCTGCAGATTGAGGAAGCGGCTGCGTAGATGGAATCGATCCAGATTTTCGATCATCTGGTGTGCTAAGGACGCCTTTTTGGAAGGAATTGATGAACTAGAAAGGTTGGAAGAAACGAGAGTCCTGTCACAAGATGAAAGAAACAGGCTACTAGAACTCCGAAGAGAATATTGCCAATCTTTATAAGTTGGAAGAAATCAAATGGCAACAAAGATCAAGGATTTCGTGGCTCAAAGAGGGAGATGCGAATACGGCCTTCTTCCACCGAGTGGCAAGTGCAAGACGCAGGTCCAACCTAATTTTGTCAATACAGACGGACACGGGGACTTCGCAAGACGAAAATGTGATTTCCACAACCTTTCAAGCTTACTACAAGGACCTCTTTGGAAAGAAAAGTGACTTCAGAATCCCACTCAGAGATGATTACTGGCAGGCATACCAGAACGATTCAACGCAAACATTATCCACTTTGGAAGCTCCTTTCTCGGAAGAGGAAGTAAAAAAGGCCATCAATCAAATGGGAGCAGGACAAGTCGCCTGGGCCAGACGGCTTCCCAATGATGTTCTTCCAAGTATTCTGGGAAGAAATTAAAGGGACATTATGGCACTGATGGATGTATTTTTTAACAACAATCTCAAATTGGGCATGTTAAATTTTGCGAAAGTCGTCCTTATACCTAAACGGGAGGAGTCTACGAGTGTGGGGGATTTTAGACCGATCAGCCTGATAAACTGTTTAGGCTAAGATTATCACTAAGATCCTGGCCATACGCCTGGGAGGTATAATGGACAGCTTAGTCAGCAAAAGTCAAACGGGTTTCATCAAGGGCAGATGTATTCTAGATTGTGTGGCCACCGCGGAGCAAGTTATCCACTGCTACCATACGAGAACTCTAAGAACTTCCTCCTAAAACTGGACTTTGAAAAAGCATACAATTCCGTCGATTGGGAGTGCCTGTTGGAAGCCCTCAGAGGAAGAGAATTCAGGGAATAAATGGATAAGATGGATCAAGCAGTGTTTGCATACTAGTAGAACGGCAATCTCGGTGAATGGGCGGCCGAGGCCGCCGTTCCCGTGCAAGAAAGGACTACGGTAAGGGGATTCCTCTATCACCACTTCTATTAACTATCGTAGTGGATGTGCTGAGGGGTATGCTAGAGAACTGTCGAAAAAAAGGTTAGATAAAGCCAGTGGCCAGCAGTGCGTCTAATCAAGGGTGCACGATTCTTCAGTATGCTGATGACACCCTACTTTTTGGTAATGGGACCAGGTCAGAAATAGCTTGCTTTAAAGGGGTACTATACTGTTTTGAAGCCTGGTCAGGCCTCAGGATAAATTTCCACAAGAGTGCTCTGATTCCAATTACACTATCTGATGCCGAAACACGGGAACATGCCACCATACTAAACTGTATGACGGATGAGTTCCCGATCAAATACTTAGGGTTCCCACTCAGATCAGGGAAGCTCACTAAGTCGGACTAGCTGCCTATCATAGACAAGGTGGAGGACAAACTGTCTGGTTGGAAAGAAAAATCGCTCTCACTCGGGGGCAGAGTGGTACTCATCAACTCAGTGTTGTCTAATTTGCCCATTTACTACATGTCATTTTTTGAGCTTCCTAAATGGGTTATCCAAAGGATTGACCGAATCCGGAAAAGATTCCTGTGGAAAGGGGCATATTCGAATAGGGGAGGTTACCACCTGATCAAATGGAGTATTGCTTGCATGAAGAAGAAGCATGGAGGGCTAGGCATCATCGAACTTAGAGATATGAACCTTGCCCTTTTGGAGAAATGGTGGTGGAAGGTATTTCACCACAGCGGGGAAGGATGGCAGGATTTCATTCAACCATACCTCCGGGGAAAAGGTACGAGAAGTTTAGGCTTTCGAGTAGGGTCTAAAGTTTCGCGTTTCTGGAAAGGAATTACCAAAGCAAGCGGACCGTTAAACTAAGCAGTTACATTGACAATCGGTAATGAACGGTCCACTAGATTTTGGTGGGACAAATGGTGTGGGGCCCATACCCTTAACGAAACTTTTCCTGAGCTGTATGAGAAAACAAATCGACCAAATATTTCTGTGGCCGAGACTTGGAAGAGTGGAAATTGGAGGTCGTCGTTTCGAGGAACTCTTACCCCAGAGTTACAAGCAACTGCTTGAATTGCAAGAACACATCATACGGACCGGTGTAATGTGTGTTCAAGGCCCAGATCAGATGCGCTGGGGACTCGAAACCAAGGGAGCTTTCACGGTCAGGTCTCTGTATTATCGAATTCACTATCGAGGATGCAGACCCAACTGGGCACAGGTGTTATGGAAGGTGAAAACCCCCCTCAAGGTCAGTCTTCCTCTGGCTAGTGCTCAATAATGCAATCCTCACCAGAGAGAACCTTGCCAAAAGACAACCCCAGATTGCGACCAACTGTGGTTTCTGCAATAGGCATACAGAAAATTTGAATCACCTTTTTATTCAGTGTCCAAGGAGTAAGGCAACTATGGTGGAGGTATTATGAGCGTTAGGAACAGGTAACTACCCTAGCGAATATGAGGAATTGTGGATTTGCCCCAAATTTACCTAAATTCGCCAAGAAATGACGGATGCGTGGTACATTGCCGTTGCGGTAACTACATGGGTGTTATGGCTAGACAGAAATAATTTTTATTTTCGTGCTTCATGTAATAGTATTTCTGGTAACTTTACTCATATCATGCATTTTATCTCTTTTTGGGCTACAGCTGCTGCCATAGGAGCGAGAGGGAGTATTGCCAGAGTCTTCCAGGTGGAAGAATTTGATGATGAGGAGGTAGAGTTTGGACCGACACTGGACTGAGGGGTGGCGCCCTCCATACTCATCAAGATTCTCATTAGCCGCCAGCTCTACTATTTTGTGTTTTGTATCGACCTACTGTACTTTTGGTTGTTTGATGTTTGGATGATTAGACCCACCCCCCAGGGTTTGTTGGGGGATTATGTTTTATTTCCTGCACTGTACTTTTGTATTTCTCCCGGTACTCTGGGGTGTTTTATTAACCTCTTATTAATGAAACAGGGTGGCGTTATTCCACCTTTAACCTAAAAAAAAAGAAAACTCTTCATGTAGATATTTTTTGCTAAACAACTGTTCATGTATATATCCAATAAATTAAGAATGCAAGTGTACATAGAATTCTCTTCGTCATGTGAATTTTTTCTTAGTGGCAAAAACAATGAAAGTTGTAACGAAGACAAATTTCTAAGGTAAATAATGCCACTAATTGATGGAAGTGTTATAAATAAATTATTAAGTGTGAATTGTCTATTGAACTCCCCCCCACTCATTCCACATTCTCCACTACCACCACCACTACATTCATTCATATTTATTCATATGTAATAATTATGTAATTGTCTTTTTGTATTCTTTGTAAGCCTATAAATAGGTCATTGGGTGAATCATTTGTATATACATGAAAAACCTATGAATGAGAATAATCTTCTTTCATCTCGTCTTTATTTTCTTTATTTATTGTTTCTATTATTTTATAAGACGTTATCAGCACGAGTCTCATGTTCATCCGAAGAAAAAGAAAAATGTTTGGTCTTATATATCACAAGTCTCTACCTTTCGAGTCTCAAGTTCATCCGAAGAAAAAGAAAAATATTTGGTCTTATATATGTAAGTATGTTAATCTCGAGTTCATCTTATTATTTTTTACTTTTGATCATTTCCTTAAGATCAATATAACTTAGTATGCTCTACACTCGCCATTTTTTATGGATCTTGTGTATCAGAAAAGTTATATTTTGATCTCGTCTTTTTATTTCTAATTATGCATATAATTTCATTATGTTCTTATTTTTCAAAGCTCTTGATAATAACCGACAAGAATTACTTGTCATGAGTTTTGGATGTTGAAATTCATTTGAATACCGAAAGTCTCAAAGAGACAATTGATGGATTCAAAGAATCATCGAAATGAGATCATACGAAAAATATAACGAAAGCTATAATTTTCTTTTGTCATAATCTCCCTGAAGGAGTGAAAGATGATTGTATCAAAATCAATGATCCTGAAGATCTCTTGAAATTTAAATAAAATATTGTTCATCTAGCAAAAGGAATTATGTGAGAATTTGATATATCAAAAATTAAAGATCCTGAAGATCTCTCGAAATGAAGAAAATATTGTTTGTATAATAACAATACAATGCGTATTTATTGATGACGATCCTGTAGATCTAAATATGTATAACTGTGGCTAATTATAAATGTATGGAAAAATGACGATTTCGTCTTATATATTGGACATGCTCCATTCCCCGAAGTGAATGTAATGCTATATAATTGTTCTAGTAATTTTAGCCATGAGGGTACCCATCATCGTGGCCATAGATGTGGACTTGGATAATGAAAAGAAAATAAAATGTATAAACAATCCATCATTAGCGTATGATGCAAGACCATCGGTCGCGTACCTGTAGTACGGTAATGTATTTTGTTGATCTATATCAAGAATCATTAAAGAATAAAGGAAAGAATTAACTGATGGCCATAACCTCAATAATATGATACACTTAAAGATGGCAGATTTCTCTGTCCATTCTGAAGATGGAAGTGATAATCACCAGAAGTGATAAATATACTATCCTGAAGATAAAAATCAAGATCACCAGAAGTGATCAAAATGATTTATCATTTCAAATTACTTTATTTATAAGTTTTGTTTTTATTTTTCATGTCTGTTATGAGTTATGATAATATTATGTTTATTTAAGTTTAATATTATCATATATGCTTGATATATTGCTTTACAAGTTTGTTTATTTTTATTTTTATTTTTTATATGTATAAATTCAAGATTCAAGTTGGGACAAATGTCTTGAAGACATTATTACCACACACACTCTATAATACATATTCTCTCATTTGAGATATGATGAAGCACATACCAATATTATATAAATTTATATGGTTGTGTGAAATTAGAAATCTTGAAGAGTTAAATTTCTTAAGCTCCTAAAGAGCTAATTCCATGATGCCTGAAGGCACAAAATTCAGAATTCAAAATACACAATTTTCTCTAGAGTCCCGATAAATTTGTTTAGATATAAGAGTACGAATGAACAAGGTATACGCGTTACCTTAAGTATGACAATCAAAAGGTGTGTTGCAAAGTTTACTCCACTTTGTGATCTGGATTGTATTATATATAAGAATGGTTGAATCATATCACAGTAAACCCTGAAATTTACTGATATTGTAAACCATAAGTTTACAAAGATGGTTAAGGTTTGGAATGACCGGTTAAACCATCCCGATTCATTACTGATGCGAAAATAATTGAGAATTCATGTGGCGGTCCATTGAAAAACCAGAAGATTTTTCAAATACGAATACATTGAATTGTGAGAGCTATGATTATGAAATCTAATCTCTCTGTTTGGACCTGGGGACATGCCATTTTGTACTCATCACAACTTACACGCATCCGGCCAATCAATTATAATAATTATTCCTCCGACAATTGGTTCATGGTCAGGAACCACATATTTCCCATTTATGAATTTATTCACCACAACGCATAATAAAAAGGGGGGACTTGAGAGAAGAATGGAAATATATGTTGGGAATTTCCATCTATAATCACGTTTATGAAACTAGTGACTAGAGATGTATTTACTGCAAGGTTTGCAGATTGTCACTTTAATTTCCAACATCAGGGGGAGGAAATAAACAGTTCGAAAAAGAAATATAATGGAATTATCATTGAGAGTTTTAATCCTCGAGTAAATTAGTTTGAACCAAAATTTCAAAGCATAATTCAGTTGCAAGATAATGTCAGATAACTGCCAGACATTTACTGACCAAATCTTATTTCCAACTGATAACGCTCCAATCAGAATTGGTATCCCTAAAGGATTACCTATAATTACTAGTGAGTCTAAGACACTCCTGAAGCGTGGTAGATCACTTGGTTCCAAAGAAAATTATAAACATCCTCGAAAAAAATAAGGAGCAAATAAAAATGATGGTCGAAACGAGGATGTCTCTCCAGAAGAGACCGTTGATATAGTTAATAGTAAAGAGAATCATCATGAACCTGAAATGAATAAGAATAAAGGAGATCTTGATTAACTATGTCATTACGGGAAGAAGATGGAACCATTGTAAAAATAATTGTCGACAATGTTTTGCATAAAATATAGCACGCGATATTATGAATAAAACGAAGATCGTGAATCTATCTCTACGGGAGAGTGTAGAAATAAAATAAAATTGGCCAAAAATAGAAAGAGGCAATCAAGTTTAAATTAGACTCATTTGCAAAACGAGGGCATATAGTCCAAACACCAAAAGACAATAATTTTGTGGATTATAAAGTGGGTATTTTGTGTGAAAAACAAATGAATAAAATGATATTACTATGTATATAACACGGATTGTCGCAAAAGGTGTTACCCAAATGCCTGGTGTTGATTATGAAGAGAAATATTCTCTTGTGGTGGATATCTATATGGTTTGTATTACCATGACATAAATATGAAAACTATCTGAAGGATTTAAAGTGCCAGAAGCACATAATAACTATTCCTGGGAAGTTTAATCAATAAAGTGAAACAAAGCTTTGTATCGATTAAAACAATCGGAACAAAATGTGATATAACCATCTTAGTGAGTTTTCGATAAAGGGGACCATAATAATGGTCATATAAGCTCACATATATTTATTAAATATTCAAGGTCAAAGTTTGTTGGAACTCCTGAAGAGTTGTACAAGCCGTGCAATGTTTAAAGAAATATCTTAAGACGAAAAGACATTGGATAAGCAAATTTCTTGTTTTGTCATCATTTGCCGTGCAATGTTTAAAGAAATATCTTAAGACGAAAAGACCTTGGATAAGCGAATTTCTTGTTTGTCATCATTTTTGTTTTCAGGTTTTTCAAATTAAACATTTGAAAGGCATTGGAATTGCTTGGTCCTGGAGTACCATTGCTTAGTGCAATATCAGTTTTGAAGCACTAATATATCTTATCAATAATAAATATTATGATATACCTTATGCGGTTGGTTTACTAGTAAGATGAAGTTCCTCGCCAACTCGAAGTCATTGGACTGGTATGAAAGATAACTTCGAGGGACCATGGATATGGGATTATATTATTCTAATTTGTCCATATCAGTTTTGATTGTTTATGCAAATGCAGAGTATTTATCATATCATTATAAAGCCAGATATCAATCAAGAGATATTGGCTGCATGCGAGGCATAGTTGTGTTTGTTTGATCGGTTAACTTCTTTATATATTTGGATAACGTGTCATCCTCAATCGATCAAGAAGTACTCACAACGTTATTTGAAGATAATACAGCTTTTAAGCTTAATAAAAGGAGGGTTTTTTCAAAGGCGATCAGTCGAAACATATTTCACCAGAAATTCTTCTTCACTCATGTTTCAATTGAAAGGGTGAAATCATTGTTAACCAAATAGAATCAAGCGACAATCCAGAAGATTGCTCGCTATGACCCTATCACCCCAACTTTTAGAAAGGATGGTAGAATTGATCGAGATTCGAGATACGACTTTTGAAAGTCCTAATCGGATGATCTCGTCAGGGGGAGAGATGATATGCGCTGCACTCTTTTTTCCTTCACCAAGTTTTGTCCCACTGAGTTTTCTTGGTAAGGTTTTTAACGAGGTAGCATCTTCATTGCATATCATTGTTAAAGATTATGTACTATTTTTCCTTCACTAGGGTTTTTTCCCATTTGGGTTTTATCTAGTAAGGTTTTAACGAGGCATATTCTTATTTATATTCAATAGACATTCAAGGGGGAGTGTTATAAATAAATTATTAAGTGTGAATTGTCTATTGAACTCCCCCCACTCATTCCACATTCTCCACCACCACCACTACATTCATTCATATTTATTCATATGTAATAATTATGTAATTGTCTCTTTGTATTCTTTGTAAGCCTATAAATAGGCCATTGGGTGAATCATTTGTATATACATGAAAAACCTATGAATGAGAATAATCTTCTTTCATCTCGTCTCTATTTTTTTTGTTTATTGTTTCTATTATTTTATAAGAGGAAGGATGCATGCTAATTTCTAAAGCAAATAGTCTTCGAAGTTGTTACCAAATTAAAAGCAAGTAGCATAGTCTTTTACATATCCTTTAAGCAGGACAAGCAATAATATTTCTCATTTATTTTGCTATTTTTTCGTTTTATCTATATTTTAGAATGAAAATTTTAACTTTCTATAATTTAACAACTGTAACTAAAAAAAACCATGACAGATCAAGTGCGACCACATGGTAGTTACTTATTGTAGGTAAACCCTTTAGTATTTGCTTACACGAGATAGATACTATTGAAAAGAGAGAGAGAAAGAAGGTACACCCATCCCCGTTCTCCAAAAGCATCTCTCTCACCAACTCCCGTTCTCCAAAAAAAACCCTAATTCTAAAAAACCCTAGGGGCGGCGGCGGCTACCCTCCACGCCGCCGCCCCACCCATCGTCCCCTCCCGGCCCTCTCCTCCCTTCATGACGTCCCCTCCCGGCCCTCTCCTCCCTTCACGACGACCGCCACGACGGGCGAAGTTCCGCGCCTCCACGACGGACGCTGCTTCCATCCAGCGATTGCTTTCGCTGACGTCGCAGATGTCGTGCGATGTCGCAGATGTCGGGCAATTGCTTCCGCCGATGCCACATCCACCCTCGATGGTAACAGGCTTCCGGCGCAGCCCATCGCGGCGACGTCAGGCGGTTCTAGTGGCGGCAAGGCCTTGCTGGCGGAGATGCGGCGAGGTATGCCCCCCCACCCCGACCCAGATGGGCCAGATCTGTGTTGCCCAGAGGCATTTCCTCAAACAGTTGGAGGGCATTCCCAATCAGCCTATTTTTCCAACAACAATAAGGTAGTGTAAGAGTAAGCATCTGGTACTGCGATTGAGTGGAAGAGCTTGTGGGTGAGTTGAGGTGAGTGGGTTTTGG
Source organism: Hemerocallis citrina (assembly GCA_017893485.1). NCBI lineage: Eukaryota > Viridiplantae > Streptophyta > Magnoliopsida > Asparagales > Asphodelaceae > Hemerocallis > Hemerocallis citrina. The sequence goes on along the minus strand of CM030358.1, from coordinate 444,241,462 downwards.
CGTAGAAGGAGCTACTACACTATAGAGATAGAGCTCACATGATGCCATTGCAAAAATTTTCTCACGGGCTCCATCTCTGTGCCAGCCACTGTGTGCCTACCCCCCCCCCCCCCCCCCCCCCCAGATTTGTTTTTGCCCAGAGGCTGGTGATTCGGCATGGGGCTGTGCTTGCTTTTGCTCTGATTGGGGGTGTGAAGCATGTAGTATTGTGCGATGTGCGATTGTGGGGTTGGATTCGAGGTGTGGACCCTCCATGATTTGTTAGATGTTTGCCCGGATGTTCTGCGTGCTTGCCACCATGTCCATACTCTCGGGGCCAATCATGGCGATCTGCGAAGGTTGGTAGTGCGTGTGAGGATGTCGGGAATTAGGCTGTCATGCACGTTTATGGAGCTTGGGCCCAAAGACGGGTCCCTCCGTGACTCAAGTGTATGAGGTCGGTGTTTCGGTTTGGGGCCCGTGGGGCCAGGCCGGTAGTGGGTTGGTGTTGGGGGTGAGGGGGTGTGGGGTTTGAGTATAGTTGGTCTGGAGTGTACTGCTAAGATCTTCACAGCGCCTACTGTCAGACTACTGAGTTTCCTCCAGCTTAGGCCACTGGCTCGAGACAGTCATCGCCTCTTCCCTCTGATTGGGAGTTTGAGTCGAGATAAGACTGTGTGGTGAGAAATCGCCGGAGAGAGCTTGTGCGTGAGAGAGGTGAAGGTATCCTCTCCACGGCTCTCTCCTGGAGCGTGGTGTTTGGTGGGGTGAGCGAGATAGTTGTTTGGTGAGAAATCGCTTGTGAAAGCGCAATCGTGTGAGAGGTGAAGGTATCATCTTCACGGCTTTTTCTTTGGTAGCGGCTATGGGAGCGACTAACACGTTTGTAGGATGAGTGGTGGAGATGGTGGGTGGGTGTGATCGGAGTGCAGGTGTCGTGGGGTCAGTTTTCGACCTGTGGGGTTTGGGCCCAAAGATGGGGTCCCCCCAGCGAGGTGAAGACAGAGATCAGCGGGTGAAAAATCCTGCCAGACTTGTTTCAAGTGGGTGTGCATGTGCCGTGGAGGCACTGTACAAAGCTAATTGACGTACTTACATTTAGCTGGCCGAGATGGTTTGTCGGCCCATCCTCCAGAACTGTTGAAGGAAGTTATTGTTTGTACATGTCATGACCAATCTAAATAAGTAAAATTTGCAGTAACATCTTCAGCTACATCAAAATTGCCCGCTAAATACTAATTTTCCTTGCCAAAAATTATCAAACCCCATGTGGGCATGAGATTGATCATATTAAATTCCACCAAGTTCATAAAATCTCCATAAAAACTATGCTCGTTTGCATATTTTTTTTGACAAAAAATATAGCAATCATGTAATATTGAATATCTATTTATGTACTTCATCACCTGACCAAAAGAGACTAAGATATGCGTCAAATCATGCAATAATCTCGTACATATATTCACAAATTTACTTTATTATCAACATACAAACAGGCACAAAACCACAAAAAACTCGTGAGAAAAACAAAAATTAACGTCTACTACTATTAAGAGCATCCACAGTCGTTTGCTTATTTGTCATTTTTGTCATTTTTTAGTACTGTAGCGCACACAGTCGTTTGTTATTT